>CP130736.1:13472760-14072760 GCA_030553155.1 Nippostrongylus brasiliensis
CTCCAGGTCCAATTATCGACCAACTCCGAGCTAAGATCGTGGTACTGTAAGATTATCAACGACTACATAGCTAGTGATGTAATAGAAGTCGTGACAACCGACAATACGTCACTTTCGAAATACTATATGCCACATTCAGGAGTCTGGCGCCCCGAAAAAGCGAAACCGCTACGTATAGTATTCGATGCCTCCTCGAAAAAGAAAGGAGAACTATCTTTGAATGACGTAGTATTCAAAGGAGAGTCGTTTGTCAAGAAGATTCACGACATTCTCATTACAAGTAGATCAAGTAATATTATACTTATATGCGATATCGAAGCGGCATTTACGCAAATTCGACTTGACGAATCGCACAAAAATCTCTGCCGCTTTTTGTGGCTCAACGACGTTGATCGTCCAGCTGTCAGGAGCAACATAACCGAATACCGATTTAAAAGGTTACCCTTCGGAATAAATGCCTCTCCGAGCATCCTTAATATGGCGATTGTAACTTATTTGAAGTCGCAAAACGATCAACTGGCCGACGAAATGGTCGATAATCTGTACGTAGACAACATATTGTTGACAGCTTCAACACCTGAGGAAGCTTTGGCCAAGTACAGAAAATTAAAAGAAATGTTCGCCAAAATTGGAATGAACCTCAGAGAGTATGTCTCAAACAGTGAAGCTGTCAACAGAGGAATACCACCATGTGACAGAGCTCCAGATGGAAAAATAAAACTGCTGGGAGTACGGTATGATACAGTGAAAGATGAGTTTTCCATTCAAACCGATGTGCAGTTCAAAGAAAGGTTGACGAAAAGAGAAGTGGTCAGTCAACTTAACTCTATCTACGATCCATTGGGACTAGCGGCTCCATTGCTAGTAAAGTTGAAGCATCTAATGAGAGAAATCTACTCTTGTAATGTGAACTGGGACGAGATGATACCAGAAGAACTTAGCGCTCGCTGGATAAGGACATGCAGCGCCATAAGCAATGTCGCCGCGAGCGTACCTCGCGCCCTGGTAAGCGGTCCGGTTCACACCTCACAATGCAGCCTATGGGCATTCTGTGACGCCAGTGAAATCGCGATGGCGACATCCTGCTACTTGAGGCATGATGACACATCAAAAGTTAGCTCTTTAGTGAGCGGAAAGACTAAACTAACTCCTAAGAAGAGTAAACAGACTATACCGAGGCTAGAATTACTAGCAATTCTTATGGGAGTACGCCTCTGTAATAATATCTGTAATAACTCTTTGAGTCTCATCAAAGAGGTGAACATTATTACAGATTCAAAGGTTGCCCTAGCGTGGATAAAATCTTCACGTAAATTGCCGGTATTTGTGGCAAACCAGAAGGAGAGAATTGATAATGTGGTGAAAATTCTCCGAAAGAAACACATGAAAGTGAACTTCTACCACGTTCCTACCGCAGAAAATCCGGCGGATGCGGGGACGAGAGGACTTTCGGCTACGAATTGGTCGAATCACATTTGGTTACGCGGACCAAGGTGGTTAGAAAAAACACCTGAAAACTGGCCGCTGACACATATAGACTGCATCACGGAACAACAAGCCGATGAGTCAGATATGGAAGCACCTATAGCAGTTGTTGAAATAAGGGAAAACTGCCCAGCAAATAAAATCGAGAAAATAATCGATTTGAAAAGAATATCTCGATTGACAGTTGCCAAGAGAGTAGTAGCTCTCATAGGAAAGGGCCTGCATAAATGGGTGCAGAGCACTAACAATAACAGGTCGATCAATATACAGACGACACTATTGCGCAAGTTCTCCGTTGGTTCTCCAATTACCGCATCAGACATTGCGGCAGCCGAGAGCGTAATAATTATCCAAGAACAGAGCGGATATAAAATAAACGATTTGCAAAAGCGCTATCCTCAGAAGAAGCTAAAAATGGACGAACTAGGCATAATACGGTACGTCTCCAGGCTACAAAACGCCTGCATTCCTGAGGATACAAAATCACCTATTTTCATACCGTACAAATCGGATCTGGCCAAGTTAATTGTGGCTGACGCTCATATAAAAAACGCGCATTGCGGCAAGGAACAGATTTTGACCTTAATCCGGCAAAGATTCTGGATACCGCGCCCATCAGCCATAATAAAGGCCTATACAAGGCAATGCGTGGTCTGTCGTAGATGTCATGGTTTACCATTTGCACTACCAGAAATGGCGCCATTGCCAAAAGATCGCGTGATTGTATCAAAAACATTCGAAAACGTCGGATGTGACTTCATGGGACCAATCGAGAGCGTGACCCGTGAAAAAATGTACGTTTGTTTATATACGTGCTTAACGACTAGGGCAGTACATCTAGAAGTCGTTGAAGACCTGACAACAGGTGCGTTTTTGAGCAGCTTTATTCGCTTCGTTTCGAGAAGAGGCGTTCCCAAATACGTCAGATCAGACTGTGGAACCAATTTCAAACTTGGTCAAAAAGTTATACAGAAGCTGTTCGAAGACGATGAAAACAGAGAGAATACAGTAATGTCTTACTGTGCCACAGAAGGCATAAAATGGGTGTTTAACCCACCTGGAGCCCCCTGGATGGGAGGTGTATGGGAGAGACTAGTAGGCTCGGTAAAAAGAGCGCTACAAAAGACTTTCGGTAGAAAAAGGCTGACTTTCGTACAACTTTGTACCGCAATGGCCAAAATAGAAGCAGTTCTAAATACAAGGCCGATAACGAAGATTCACAACAGTGATCTGAGTGAAATACCACTGAGGCCGATTGATTTTCTACGCGGAAACGTGCGATTTTCAATTCCATGTGGCCAACTTGAGTCAGAAGAGTTGGATCCATCCTATGATCCGGAGCTTATACAAACTGCGGCTCAAGTGAAGGAAGCTCTGATGTTTTCGGAGACAACGTCTTCCAAATTTTGGGAAAAATGGAGCCTCGATTACCTAACAGCACTAAGAGATTCCCAGACGAACAAGAGAGCACAGAGACGAAGTGTGCCTCGTCAGTTCCCACAGATAGGCGAGATAGTCCTCATAGAACAAGAACTCATACCGCGTGGAAATTGGTCATATGGCAGAATTGAAAATATTGTTCGAAGCGCAGACGGTCAAATACGAACTGTCAGAGTGCGGTTGCCCAATCAGCATGTCCTGCAAAAGCCAATAAGCAAGTTATATCCTCTGGAACTGCGCAGTATTCCTGACACTCAATATCCTAATTCCGGCGCTGATGAAACCAACCAATCGCCGACACCTCCACCGCGAACTGGTCCTCAGCGGCAAGCCAAAACGCGAGCGTATGAGGTCATAAAGGCATTCGAACGTAGCCTAGAAGAGGATCATATGGAAGAAACGTCGAATTCGACAGAAAACCATACCCACCACTGTAAAGATATGAAAAATTATCTTCCTCAGTATCATGGCCAAAATTCAAATTTCGTTGCCTTGATGTTTGTAATTTCATGCGTCATCAATTCAGCAATGGCGTATACAAACTCTGGTGGCCGGATACAGTGCATCAACGGAGTAGTGAAAGTCGATATTCCAATTCACAAAAACTCAAGTGAAATATGCCTTGATAACATTTGTCAAGAGTTTTCTAGCAAACTGGAAGAACAGCTGATTTACCTTCCTGTGTCACCACTAGAAGCACGCACAAGAGTGACTCTGAAGTGGCGGCAAGCGGATAATATTACCGTAATATCCGAAGAATGCCACCCGCCAGACTTCTGCGTTTACGCTCAGAAGTTGCTGTCAAAGGGCCTGTTGGGTAACCCACATTGTTGGCCCGAAGGAGCAATCATCTCGGTATTCATTATTATGTACTTGGTCATGATAATAATACTTATGGCGACTACATGTATATGGATAGCAACGAAGAAAATATGCGTGAGCTCTCAGAATGTAGAGCATACAAACTCTATCCATGTACCGCTCGATGTATTCAATCCTAGACCACTGCGCAGTACGATTATTATTGGTTGCATAATAATGCTTTGCATCCAACCGACACTAATGTGTCAGCATGGTTTTGTGCGACATACAGTAAACCTGGTATGCACACAAAGGGAGAAATGCACCTATGAATACAACGAAGAAATCAGCTTTAACAGACTGAATTCAAATTTGTGTATTCAAATAAATCTTGGTAACAAGACCGTTGGAACGATAAAGCTTTTTTATCACCCTATAAAGCTTACATGCGCTCAAGTATCGCAATATTTCACAAGAGATTCAGTCTCCAGAAAATACCAGACACAACGCTGTCCTGGGATGGGATCATGCTCCAGCGGTTACTGTGGAAAGTTCGATAGATACAAAGTAATTCCAGAGTTGAACCAAACTAGCATATACCCAGGATATGCAACATGCGCAATGTCGTCATGCTCCGGAATAATGTGTGGGTGTCTTCTACCCATGCCTTCCTGCTCATTCCACCGGTTTGTCCATATACCGCAAACGAAAACCGTTTATACGGTGGTATCATGTGAGGAGTGGACGCCAGTTGTTACGATAGACATCGAAACTACAATTCTTGGCAGAGTTAACAAGAGCAGGCATAGGTTACAACCGTACGTCAAGCACGTGATTTCTGGCTTCGAAATGACAGTCATTTCAGTTCAAAAACCAGTATCAACGTATATGAACAGAAGATTCCTTTTAAGTTCGGAAGACTCTTTTGTTATTCCCGAGAACTACAAGCTACCCGTAAAATGTGCTACGGAGGAAATAGCATCGAAAGATTTCAGTAAATGTGTTACTGATTTTCAATGCATATGTCAAGATACGCGATCTTTATCGGGTTGTCAGTGCCCCAAAGAATCAATCGCTCATATTCGATCGGGTGTATTTAACACGCTACCAATAAATACTCCCAGTACCGTAATACAGACCATGGATAAAGATCTTGTCATGTATTCTACGGAAGCTGAAGTGCTTGTGACTGTACAATCAAAAGCACTGATGAACACTAGCCAGTTCACAATCGACCAATCATGCGAGCTCGCGTTTGAAAAACTAGTTGGATGCTACGATTGCTTAGAAGGAGCACATCTGTATATATCGTGCAAAACCAAACTACCAACAAAGATGGTAATTCAGTGCGAAGAACAAGCATTTTCCCTAGAATGCGATAGCTCCAATAAAGCTAGAGTTGTGAGCCTCCATTTTTCAAACGCGTTGGTACACAAACAGTGCCTAACAATTTGCGATGGCAAATCGGAAAGATTTTCCATCACTGGAACGCTGTTGTTCCACGAAAGGAGGGAGAATATAGATATATTGAGCAACAAGCAAATCTATGTATCAGAACCTCTACATTGGTTAAAAGATTTGAAATTCCCAGATATGAAACCAATTCTGAATGTAATCAGAGAAAAGTGGAGAATAGCGGCCGCGTCAGCAGTCGTGCTAACACTAATAATGGGCATAACCTACCTATGCGGCCCTCTTGCGGTCGCCGCCCTTGTGAGGTCACTGGCAATTATCACCCTGTGGGTAGGCAGAGGCATGTGCTACGTGCTACAGGCAGTGTGGGTGACCGTGACCTCTGTCGTGTCACTTATACGACGCGTTCGACAGGCTCATCAGTGAAATGCCAAAGAGAAATATTTCCAAGAATAAAATTTCTGGATAATCATTGCACCTCTATATAACGATAGTTTATATAACTAGTTATTCATCCCATAATCTTGCACTCACCGAAGTGGGCGGAGTGTTCTCAAAGTAATAGAGGCGGAGTCGCAGTGCAATAAACCGTATGCAGAAAAAATAAACAAAGATTCGGCATAAAAGGCGGCCACACTCAAGAAAGTCATCGTCAGATACAAATGGCTACCTACGAACCTCTCCTAGACGCCGACCTTCTGCATACAGAGCTGCTGAAAACCCTCGACCACAAATGCGACCATGTCCATCTAAAGTTGGACAAATTCTTCGCTGATATTCATGCGAAAATTGACAACATCGAGGCTTCTCTGGCTAAATTCGCCGCTGTGGGCGTATTCATGGAGGAGTTCAATGCTTTGAAACCTGCATTGACCGCTTTTGTGGAGAGAACAACTCCCAAATCAGCGTGCATTTTCTGCACGCTAGCGGAAAACCTCGATTCCCACCCTAGCGGCCGCTGCCCTCGATATCCCGGTACGTATGCCCGCACGTTCCAGGTGTCGAAAATGGGGCTGTGCGGCCAATGCTTGAAGCCGGAACACGGCGAGGATTGCAAAGTGGTGTGCGGAATCTGCCGCCAACCACACAATGCCTTGTTGTGCCCAGCAAAAGCGCTGCACGTGCAGAAGAACTTTAAAAAGCGAAAGTTCTGAAAAACTCGCTGCCGACTACTCTACTACTTTCACCTTCGAACTACTCCGACGACAATGTACTGCAACTACTTCCGAGAAATTCCTACAACTACTTTCGACCAACTGCCACTACATCCACCAACTTCCACAACTACAATCCGTCTTCAAATCACCAACAACTCGATCCGAACAATGCGACATGGGCTACTTCTTCGCAACGGCCGATCTTCGTTGAAATGATATATTTGTTGTAATGTTATTTTGTTTTGGCCCCGGGGGAGTGTCGCGATCCGCGACCCCTCGGTGGCATATGTGAGGGCGGATCCTCTTCGGAGGGGTCCGCCCGCCGACTGTCCGAGGTTGTCCGCAGTGTTCTCATATACTCGTCTTGATTTGGTGGACCAGCGAGGCTGGCCACCCCAATAAACATATAATACCACTGAACCACCTTGTTCGCACAGAAGCGAAACACTAACGTGGTGAGGAATAGCCCACCACAATTTCGCCCGTGTGGTGCAATGGTAAGAGGCGCTACTGACACCTGCACGGTCGAATGATCGATCCCGGGCTAACCAAGCCTTCCATCCCTTCGGGACCGGTAAAATGGTACCAGACTTTTCTGCGAAGGTAAAAACACTGAATCGGTATAGCGGCTGGAACCCGCGAGTCATTATAAAGCCCCCCCCCCTTTCCCCATGTCTCTACGGTTCTGATTTAGACACGGCGCGTCCAGGGAAGTGATCAACGCCAATCCATTCTGCTACTTCTACAACCGTTAGTTGATAGTACAGTAAGGAAGGCTAACTCTATCAAAGGTCGGACAGAGGCGTGGTCTGCTGAGGGGACCACGATACTCCTTCTTGCAAGTTTAGCGTTGTTCCGCTCATTTACTAACTTTGTTTGATTTCTAGAACGCCTTCATGGCGTAGAATACAACGAAAGTATCGTGTCCATAGGAGGCCCAGCGTGGCCTCGCTATTAAGGCCCCTTTCATGCATAGTGGTCAATATGTGTGGTTTTCGCAGAGAAATTAGAAGCCGCATACTGCGCTACTGTGCAGCTGCCGCGCGCTCCTCCGGTCCATATGTTTCATCATTACAGCGGCACCAACGCAGTAAAGTTTGAAGGAGCCTTAACGAAGCAACCACAAACCCCATTTTCCATTTCTTCTAGTGTCAGGAAGTGGTAATTTCGGAGCGCTGCGCATAGAGGTTAGCATAAGGGTTTTATGGTGAAGTAAGGAAGTTGGGCGCAGTTCAGACAAAACACTGTTCAGGCAAAAATTTCTGAGAACTCTTCGGAACATGTTCTGCAGATCATAACTCATTGCCTAATATCTGGGTGACCAATGATCCATTTCGTATTCCAGAATTTTGAACAACGTTGTTCCTCTACGAATAGTTTGAAATATAGGATGGTAAGAAAGTCTTGAACCTTTTAACGTCTTCTTTTTCTTTGTTTTCTTATCCACTGCACAGTGCACTTTTATCCTACGATTTAATCACCATTGTTAGTCAGAACCATATTGTCCCTGATAGGGTCCCTGATAGGCAGGTTAGCCATCTTCTACTTGCAGAACCGAGCAGGCTGGAAGCCAAGAAAGTCACTGACTGCCCGTGTGACTACATCGAGTTTGGTGACCCTTTTCTCAGCTGAAAAGCATTATGGAAGGATGATATGCTGCATTAATGCGAGTGTGCACCGCATGTACTCTCGGTCGTTTTTCTCGAACTGCTTCCGCGGGTTTCCAAAGGAGAATTGCTGGAACGACAGCGGAGAACGTGTGCTCTCTTGATACCATCCTGTTGCACTTAATTCCTGTCCTTTGCCAGAAGCAGCACAGGACGACATTCTCAAAACGCACTTACGATTTTGCGTCCGCAAAAGCGCTTTTGCTAAGGGCAGCAAGACAACACTGCATGATTCAAAGGGACAAGGTTTCCGCCTCTCATATTATCCACCTATGCTTTTTCAAACCTGCTTTCAAGGGAGCGGAGAAGGGGAGTCTGACAAATGAATGCCCGGATAAACCACGTGCTGTCGGTCGAGACGTCCGAGCGTTCCTCTGTAGCGAGGGAATGGAGCCAACTGGTAACTGTAGTATGAGTGGGTTATAGTCCCCTTGCAAGAGCACGAACGCTTTTTTCTGGATCTGCGGCGACAGCTTCGAGGAGGCAGAATTCCCCACATAGGAATACGTCCCACCAAGGCTTGTCTTCAAAGCCGGAGTCTCGAGCTGTAAAGCGAGATAACCAGAGCTCGACGATGCTGCGGGTTGTGGTGTTTTCTGGGAATACAGCACTGATGTTGCGAAAGGTTTCCATCGTTCCAGTGCTGTGCCACCGTCCGTTAAAGATGTGGGCTCAAATATGCTCTTGTGGAAATGACATCGTATCTGAAGTAAAAGGATAGGGTTTGGCTATGAATACCTAACGTAACGCTGCTTCGTTGCTGACTAACAGCTACCACTTGTTAGGTTATGGATACGATTCAGAAATCAGGAGTGCTGAAGCTTTCAAACAAAATGGCTCAAGGCATTCTCACCACCCTGTAGATCACGAAACTATTGTATGAAAGAGATCCAGAACTAGCAGCACTACCCTCTATATCAACCTACCATTCCTCCTCTAGAGCATTATACTCCATTCTCAGAGCAGCTGCATTGTGCTCGGCGACCGCCTTACGAACACTATCCCTGGAAATATAGATTACTTTTGGAATATTGCCAATGTTTCCCATCATTTAGCGGAACCTCACATGGAGAAATGCTGTCTTCTATGCTCATTGTGCTCATTGTGCTTGTTGTGTTCATTCACGTCGTCAGAGTCGAAATCCGTGCTGCCGAGTCTGATGTTGCTTTCGTTAGCATTTCTCAAACTATTGCAAAGCGTTTCGGGTGAAAAACTACAAGTTAATAAGCTCTTCTGGTAATCGCTGGTTGATGTGATGATACGATGAACTCACTGATTGTTTGATACGACGTAAAGGAAACTCACTCGCTTTTGCTCTGATTGCTCTGACTTTCAGCCTCAGATGAACTGCTGGACGTTGTGTTTAGTTCCGAACTCTTCGAGTTATTCTAGAAAATTTCCATCTGAATAAAAACTCTCGAATCATCATTAAATACTGACCGTTACATCAGTTCCCGCAGCGTAGCGCTGCTCGCCGCTGGCCGACCGATTCCCCATCCACCACCTTCACAACTGACAAAGTGAAACTATCTGTGTGTTTCCATCTCTTCGTTTGCAGCTTATCAGATCACTATTATCAAATATTATGACAAGCCGAAAAAGGTATCATTCGATCTGAGCGATCATGCTCATCTATGGGGTCAGTGAGGCGGTCGTGAATGAGACCGACTCACTGGCCTCCATAAGCGAACACTTGAGAGTCAGTAGAGGGAGCGGTAAAGGTTACAAGCGTGCTCACAATATATACCACTATTTCAGGGTTTGTGAAATTAAACAAGAAAAACAAGAACGTTCAGTGCTTTTTGTTCAACATGTGGTAGAGCAATCCATGTATGAACCATACCAAACGTGAGCGGTTATAAGCTAACCCATGAGATGCCCTTCTCTCGCAGCTTGCGGTCCTCAACAAGCAATCATGGATTAAAATGAGCTCATTATTATCGATGTTTTTTGTTCATAAACAATTTATCAACATCGACCACTCGCCGTGCCTTTGTCCTCCGTTCAGAATCGTAGAGGCATGCTGAATGCTCATTTGTGCAATGAATTGTGGGCCCAGCCGCTGTACCAAGTCAGAGTCTTCAGCTTTCCAGACAAGTCTGATACCAATTTACCCGACCCCGTGGGGTGGAAGGCTTGGTTAGCCCGGGCCGGGATCGATCGCTCGACCGTGCGGGTGTTGGTGGCGCCTGAATCACGCCCATCCTTAGGGCTCGTTTAGACGGAGGGCGGCACGCGGCGCGACCTAATGCAAAAGATGCAACTCGACCATACCGTAGGAATTCCCACGCTGTGGTCGATTTGCATCTTTTGCATTAGGTCGCGCCGCGTGCTGCCCCACGTCTAAACGAGCCCTTAGGGTTCGTTTAAACGCCGCGCGGCAAAAACGCAAAATTGAAGCGCAATCAATAATTGATGTCCTTGATCAGATTTGCTCCTTTGCATTAGCGGCGCAGTCCGGTTGCACCTCAGATAGGCAAACTTACTGGTCGTTCGGGTTTTTTTTTAGAAGGCTGCCATTCCTTATTAAAGAACATTTTAACAAAATTCATTTTTCGTTTACTTTCTTTCCTATGTGATTGTATGCTTAAATGATTTGCGAGAGGTCGCCACTATACCAATTCAGTGTCTCTACCTTCCCAAACAAGTCTGGTACCAATTTACCCGACCCCGGAGGGATGGAAGACTTGGTTAGCCGGGCCGGGATCGTTCGCTCGACAGTGCGGCTGTCAGCAGCGCCTCTTACCACTGTACTACGCAGGCCCTTAAACCTTGTATGAGTCGGAAAATTTTGACCGTTAGTCAAACTCATGTTCGTTATCGCGCAATCATGTCTTTTCGAAGAATTAAAGGAATGCGGCAGAACATCTCATAGAAGTACCTCAGCTTCGTTCTGAGCGGAGTATACGAAATGAACACCGAACAGGATTCTTACCGATTTCTTCGCTAGAGCTCCTCGTAGAAGTTCCTGTAGTTTGGAAGAAGAATCTTGAACGCTTTCTTCCAGACCAGAAAGTGAAATGTTGCACATCTTTCCCCCTGAAGTTGCCTTCTGTGACGCTGGGCGGGAGTTCCTTGTCGCTAGGGAAAAGATACATCCTTGTTAGAGAAATCTTCAAACCTTTTCATGTCCTCACCATGTGTAACGTGAAGACAAATGTTGTTCACTGATCTCAATCCCCTATGAAAACATCTTCCAGAGTTTATGAAGCGGTTTTTCAATAACTTGTTTGTTTTTCGAGACCCTCCCCATACCCACTGAATTGAACTTTGGTTGTTAGCAATATCGGCAATATAAGAAGAGTTTGAGAAGAACGGTTCTGATTTCAGAGATAACCAACCGCTGAAAACATACTTCCGATATGCCCATGGAATTCTTCGGCCTCTGTATCAGACTACAAAACAGAATCCGATAAATGATACTGTGGCCTTGATACTGTGATGTTCTCCAGCCGATTACCAGCTGTAGGAGTCAAGTTTGTCAACAACAATGATGTCTATTTGGATCAAGATGTGATCATTGAATCACCCCGACACCAATGAAGATACCCATTGATTCTGTATCAGAGGCAAAGATACCCAAAGGTGAACGTGTGTTCTGACCTCAGATGGCCGGCGTCTGTGCGTCGTCGTATCTTCAGCGTCTGATAAGGCCATCCACCGCCACAAACATTCGTCTCGCTGCGTCTTCACCTGTCTTGGTGCTGTTGCTAGTTAATTTTCGACTCTAAAGTCAGCTAAGAGCTTTCTTGACGTTGTGCGAGGCCTGTCCGATCTCGGGTATCCATGAAAATGAAGATCGAACACAAGGTATCATCACGTTTCTCAAGTCTCTTTCAATGGTTACATTGGGTTAGCACCCATTTCCTTACGTACTGTTCATCCTATTGCTATTGGTCCTTACAGCATCCTTTGAAGTCACTTTGTCAACGCTCGCAAATCAATGCTTATATAGTAGCAGTTAGTTACCGTGATTTGGCGGTTCGAAACCAGCAACTATGTATAAGAATTGGCTTTACCCTCTAGCGAATTAGTTGGCGATTTTGAGCTTACCCAGTGCTCAGTGTTAATGAGCCCTTATATAACCTCCTAAAATAGGAGACTTTTCCCTTAAGATAACTTATTATTTATTTTACATGAGAAAGTCATGTGTAACACGAACATGTTTAACAACACTATAACAGTCAACAATGTCGGCTAATTCAACTTCCATAATCGGGAACAGAAGTGTTTGCAAATTGGTAGAAGTTGAAAAATATCATTACAAGTTATTAACTGGATCATTAGGAACATATCAAACAAAAGTGGCTTTAGATCTTACAGAGATTCGCTTCCAATAGCGAAATTCGCTTGGTGGTTAACGCACTTCTTTGTATTCTATTTTTTACATTTTCACGCGATCCTGTGGAATATTTTTTGGAGTTCACTCTTTGAGCGATATTGGTACTTCTTGTCAACAGTATCAGAGTGTTTTCTGTGTGGCTAGGACGATCCGCATTTAGCCACTCTTTCTCACGAAACTGATAAGAAACAATGACAAGAAATTCCCAAACAATGGAGTACATAGAACACCTGGGCTCTCACATTCAGAAATTTTCACCTTCACAGAAAGAACCAGAAAGCTCTTGATTCAAATGCTCTTAATTACATCGGTAGTTTGTCTGAGACTTTCAATGTGATGAAAATGGTAGTAAAATGCCATTACTACAATATATAATACTACACCAAAAAATTGTATAAAAGTAGCTAGTAGTAAAATATAGTAGTAAATAATAGCAGTATTTATTCAAAAAAGCCGGCTGAAACGTTCAAGTCATTTTATAGCCAGAATAGAGTTCAACTTTCGCAAAAATGCCTTCTATTAATTAGGAAGGTTTCTCACTGTCAATGCCATGGTTAGCTTGTTTTTCTACGTAGCGTTGTTTGGTGGGAAGTTTCGATGAAAGTAGTTCGGCAGAACTTGTCAGAGTGCCACTGGCTCCTTGGACTGATTTCAAATTTACTCGAAAATACTATAACTATATGATCAAGGTAGATACTTCATCTTGTTCAGCCTCAAATGTTAATTCATGCCGAGTTGAATTTCAATTTTGGGTGCATTGCACATTCATGTGAATGTAAATATGAATGAATGAATAAATAAATGGCTTCTCGAAATATGTAAGTAGCGATTAGCATTGTCATGAGGAGTGCTAGACCTAGAAAGTGTATTAAAGAAGGTTAGTAGAAGAAGAAGAAACGGCATTTGTTAACGAGTTATTGGAAATTGCTATTGATCAAAGCAGGTGTCAAGCCTTTCTGAGCTTTAATTGTTGTACACCTTTCTAAAATAGTTCGGAGCTCTGTGGTTCACCAAAGAAATTTTTACCTTTGTTCCCTAACAATTTCCTTTTCAGATCGCATGCTTCTTTGTGGTGTTCGGCACAGTGTATTTCTTGGAATCGATCGGAGGATTCTACATGACCAGGTGGTCAATCTGTAGTAACACATGAAAACGAAAAGACACCGAACTATCACAATTCTAATTGACTCTGGTGCAGTAACCGCATCAGAAATCTCATGACGAACACCACTACACTGAACAAAGTACTTGATTATTCTCCAAGTGCGACTGTAGATAACATTGGCGATATGTAGACCTTCTCGTTCTACACTTGAGCTCAAAACAACCAACAAGAGAACGGTGTGCTCAGATTCAAAAGAAGGCCGTCGCAATAAAATCTCCATGATCTTTTTAGAAAATGTTTGAAATGTGGAATAGAACCGATATATTTGTTCTAACATTAGAACGAAGAGAGTAACATTAGTTGATTGCTGTAGGCTGTTAGGAGGTCTGCGAAAGTACCTGCAGCTTGAGAATCACTTTTTCTCTTCTTCGTCGCTTAGTAGAATTTTTCAATCGTTTCGAGAAAAATTCGAAGAAAAAAGTGTTTTTCATGTTTAACCCAAATTTCGCTTGTCCGATCACTGAAAGTTTGTTTCGACCATATCGTTGAAGTAATCGCTTCGTTAGGGGCGCATCGACGCTTGTTTTTAAGCGAATTTCCCACCAGGGTTTCTGAAAGCTACCGATAGAATTGGTTATAAATCGACAATGACTGATGATTAGTAAATCTTGGTAAATCGTGCTGGTTACTACTGTTTTGGTCGAGGGAATGCTGAGAAATCTCTATTTTTCCTAAATCATCAGCCATTTAACCTCCCTCTTCCCCACACTACATCGTAGACTTGTACCAGAACACTGATGTTCTAGTTTAGGGCAAGATTTTTATTTGCCTCGGCGCTGCTGATAATGGAGCGTGATTTGTGTCCTTTCCGTAAACTTCTGCCAATAACTCTGCCGAGCAATCACGGGCACTGACACGGAGCTGTGTAGTTTTTTATTGTAGGAAAACGGAATAGAGGCATGGAAATGAAAATAAAAGAGTGACTCACTGAATTATTATCATAGGAGATATTTCAGAAAGAGTTAGCACAATTAGGGAAAACACAGTCAAGTAAGAAGAACATATACGCACATGTTGTTGAAGTCGAGAAATCGGATGTTTGTGCTCAAAGTTGCAGTTGGATAAAGTCAGTGCTGCTTACATTTTGGAAATGGAAACATCGTTGAGCGATTCGGATAACTTGAAATTGTAATTTTATCACCGCTCTTTTGAGGGTTACTATTATACTAGAATATCATGTTGCTATGTCTGGCCTCGCCTGATGAGATTTTTGGAACCTAGACCACCATGACAAAATCGGATTCGAATAACTTTTCATGACCATACACAAGACCCGATTGTAAGGGAAAGGAAGTAGACCGAACAATCCTTCCAATCATAACTGAACTCACGACTCAATTAACCACTTCCAGTGCCGTGGTGTTCATCGAGAAGCAGTTCCAAATTCCGTCAAGGCTCAGTGGAACCATGGTGTCCGCCGGTGACTTCGCTTACATTCCGGTCGTCGTCTTCACCAGTTACTTTGGAGGAAAGGTGAGATACTCTTATAATTACATATTTTAGCGTGAGTGGTCCAGATGTAAGAGGCACTGTTGACACCTGCACGGTCAAGTGATCGATCCTTGCCCGCCCAACCAAGCCTTCCATATATCAGGGGTCCAGTAAATTGGTATCAGGCTTGTCTGGTAAAGTAAAGACCCGAACTAGGTTTAGCGGCTGTTACCACACGTCATTGTATAGGGTAAAGACGCATTCATCATTCCTCCACGATTCGGCGGCGCGTCCTAAGATGACTGATGGAAGCAGGAACCATTACCTTTACCTTTATCACTAAGGCTCATCTGAGGATCCACGTCTCATTTAGCCCGTATGTTCGGGTGACTGCTGCATGGGTCTGTAGAACTCGCGTTTAACTGGCATGCAGGGAAGATAACACGGCAGCTCTGGAAGAGGTTGAAACCAGTGGACGCACCACACGTAATTACATATAATGGTGGGCACCCGGTGGGCACGCGTGGTACAACGGTATGAGGCGCCGCTGACACCCGCACGGTCGAGCGATCGATCCCGGCCCGGACTACCCAAGCTTTCCATTCCTCCGGGGTTGGGTAAATTGGTGCCAGACATGTCTGGGAAGGTAAAGACACTTACCTGGTATAGCGGTTGGCCCCCGCAGGTCATTATATAGGCCAAATACGCATTCACCAAGCCCCTACGACTTGAAGCGAACACGAATGCCTCGGCGCGTCCTCAGGAGACTGATCCACGCCGGCACCTCTACCTCTACCTTTACCTTTACCTGGTGTAAAACGATTGAACGATTGGTACACTACTAGATTAACTCTGGGGACTCTACGATAAAATGGTACCAGACTTGTCAGACTTGTCTGGGTGGGTGAAGAAACAAACTTGTGCACTGGCTTCTCCATGTCACCTTAGTGTAGGTTTTTCCTCATATGGGTAAAGTGCCCTTGAAACACCGGTCTCATATCGGTCTCTGTCGACCCTAACGCACTTATCCTCCGACTTTCTTCCCGTTTTTGAAGCCTGGACAACGGTATGGTGCCAAAATGAAAAACGAAGCCCAGCGATAAGGAGTATTTTCATTTGAGCGCCTTTTCGCCGGCGGACTATCTCTTATGCAAACAAACGTAGCATTTGTAAACACTTCCAAAAACAACGCCTCTCATAAGGCTAGAGCGAGTGACCGTGAGAGTTACTGGATAGAATCAGTGAGAGTAAAAGTAAAGTGAACGGCGTTGATCAGTCCTCCCTAGTAAGGACTAGAAACTCTCATCCTATTCAAAATCGTGGAATCTTAGTGAATGCGCATTTCGCCGATACAGGGCATTCTTAAAAAAGCCGATGTACAATTCAGCTTCTGGTACCAAATCATCCGATCCCTGGGAGAATTGAAGATTGGTTGGTCAGGGCGAGAAGCGATCGATCACTCAACTGTCTGGGTAGAAGCGGCACCCCTTACCGCCACACCACGCACCAACCCCCCATAAACCGATGCTTCAATTGCGCTCTGATTTGCTGTTCAATTTCATTGACAATATCCTCTGACATCGACAATTTAATCGTTTTTTTCCGAAGACTCATTCGCTGGTTTAATTGTCAAATCTTCAGGGTAACAGAGCTCGATGGATAGGTGGAGGGTGTATGCTGATTGCCGTTGCCAACCTGCTCATTAGTTCATCAAACTTCTTGTTCCCAGTGGAGGAGTTCCACGTGAACAGCAGCTACATTCCAAGCTCACTGGCCTACGAGGTCAACAGGTAGGCGTTGATTAAAAATTACATAAAAAGAGATAGATAAATAAACAGGTAAAAAATAAAAGGCAGACAAGAGTAATAAATAGGAGATAGATAAAAATTTCAGTTTCAGATAGTGATGCCAAAGATCCCGTTAAAATGTGTAGACCGTGGAAATTAGGGAACATCAAAGAGGTCGCTCGAAAGTCACTTTCCGAAGACTAAGCTATAAAAGATTTCAAATAGTTATACATAAATGATTATTCGCATCCAGTTGTTTCGAAGTTGGACGTTTTAAGTTTGACACTTGAACAAACCTTAACAAACCTTCTCATATCCCCAGGGTTAAGGTATAGGTTCGTTTTCTCCAGCACTAGCCTACTGGTAGCCGGCGGCTAATATGATCTGATGCCCCGGGAGCTGGTTTTAGAGCCTTGGGACGCTTCTTATTCGAACCACATTCTGTGAAGACTTTTTCGAAGCGGTTATCACAATTCGTTCGTTGAGTTTTTGCTAGGAATAGGCATCTGTCTCTCTTATCTTTAGCATGACAGAATCAAAAAACCGCTAAACTCTGCCAAGTATAACGCGACCATCTGTCTTCACCTTGCTCTTAAAACATAAATCTGGTTTGTGAGCTCTGTCTTTCGATAATATGATTTGTTATCGATAAGCCAACCGAACAGTAACCGCGTATGAATCGGTGATATGCGAGCTGAAAAAAAAACACATACAAAGGAAACTAGCAGTCCATTTCAGTAGACATATTATATTAGTTCCTGATTTTTTCGCTACGAAGGCATTTAATTTCAACTACGGAAAAGTGTCGCACAAAACTCTCAATTTTTCGTTTATTATTCGGGCAAATTAAGTGATGTGCGTTGAAAACTAATGGAGCAACAAAAATAAACCACAAACTAAGTCCAACGAGTCGCCATCAGCCATTTTTTTCAAAACTGGGGAAGCCTCCCCTCTACATATTCGTTGAAAAACGTTTTTCTGTTATGTCGCCTGAGTTTGGCCGTAGAAGGTTCCGAAATCGAAGCTTCTTGGCTGTTTTATTATCAAATTGATGGAACATGTATTTCATTTTCTTTCTAAAGCTTTTGTCCCATGTTACCATGTGCGCCGTTGCTCTGTTGCTCACTAGTTGTTAATGGTTAGCACCACCATGAGTGCAGTAAACAAATAAATAAGTAGATAAATAAACAAATAAGTAAATATGACGCTTCGGTCTAATCGATGGGGAGTGGGCCTACAGGAAGGCAAGCTTTAGAAATGAAATCGCAAGTTTTACGATTTGCTTGCTCGATATTTCAATGAACACGATCGAATTGAAGGCGAAAACTTTGTAGAAAAGTGGAAAATATAAAATAAGAACTGTGAAAAGAAAAGAATCGAGGAAATAAGAAAAGTACTTATTGGAAGTAATTCGAGCAACACTGGGCATTGAAGCAAGACATCATGAAGTTTGATTTCATTGAATTGAAACTTCAGATTCTTATTGAATTCTTCCTCGGATCCCGACTGGTTCAATAGGACGCTCAGAGAGATTGATCCCAATGGAACCGCCCTTAGTACATACGTAAGTTCCTTATTATTCTGTAACTTATTCTTACAAATTATGAAAAAACATTCTGAACTTTCCCTCTCTTATATTGCCTTGAAATTTCTCAAACTATTGGCATTCTTCAGTAACAAATAATTTGTTTTCATTGAGCACCTTAAGATTTTTCGCTCGTTCGTAGCCTCTTTCAATGAAATTTTGCTACGATTTGCTTCATAAATCGAGGGTCAATTGTCGTGAATTGGCGGAAATGTAAAAAAAAACTTGTCGTAGTAATTCTTTCTGATGAATTTAGATCGGTCCCTACCATACCCATAATGAGGAGTTCGTAAAATATCAATCTTTCTGTTTCTACCATCCCGACTCGAGGATTTGTTCCAGTATGGAGGTGAGTTGTCCTGGTAGCTATCCTCCTCGCTCTCTTCAAAGTATTCGTTTAGGATCGGATCTCTGACGAACATGCAGTGAACGAAAAAGACGTGTCCGCAGTACGCGTGCTCACCTCGTTACCGTACTCGTTCTGTCATCCTCTCGTCAATAAACTTCGACAAGATGTAGGTTTTTCATATACAGGGTGGCGGGAAAATATGCGCCGCTTGAAACGGAGTCGTAATATTTTTCAAAAAACAACATCATTTTGTCCAAATTTGTTGGTAGATTACTAACAGCATCAAAATTAGTTGAGTAGTTGAATAGATCTCCAGATTCCCTCTCTCCGTAAAAACCCCGGCATGATCTTATAATTGTTATATGCTGCACAATCGTAGCGCATAGGGACTGCGTACGCCGCTCTATACAATGGGTTACAATAAACAGCCGCTCTACCAACTCAGTGCCTCTACCTTCCCAGACAAGTGTAGTGTCAACTTACCCCACTTCGGAGAGATGGAGGATACATAGTATATAGTTGTATAGTTAGCCTGGGTGAGATTAGATCTATGGACGTCAGTAACGCCTCTTACCGCTGCACCTTGCGCGCCCACGTGTAAGTCCAGGATTTTCTCGTGCTTTTCGTAAGGGATTTTATAGGCTCGTCAGAAATGCTGGGAGAACTCCGCGCTTGGTCCGGTTGATCTAAAGTCAGTGGACTTCAACCCACTTTTTTATACCTCTGAAGACGAGAAAAACGTTGAAACATCAGGTTATGATTATTTGATCCACCTAATAACCTTGTTCAGCACAGCAATGCGCAGCAAATAGTGGAAGAGCTTCCGGTGTCGACAGAACAACTTTCAAGATATATCTTAGCGCCTGCGGATTGCTACGGTCACTTTTGCCAGAGGTCGACAAAAATAATTAAATATTTCCGCGGAAGGTTCAGAAGTTTAGGGCACTTTTATTAATTAATTTATTTGTTTCACGACGCACATGGACGAGCTCAAAATTGGAAGCTTCTAGTAGAACAAATGACCATGAAAATATGAGAACATAAAAATAAACAAAAGCTCAGATGGTTAGTAGAACCACAAATAATTCCTGGAAAAGCATTAATTTTGTTTTGACAATATAGCCGGAGAGAGCCACTGCTCGATTTAATTCGATCTCTGGTTGTCCTCATTCACTGGCTTTCCTATCCTTTAATGTCAGCTAACTATTAACCCGCTAATCAGTTGTCCGACAGATGAATCGAAAAATCGTCTTTCTTTCTCGTCTGATACATCATGTTCGAGATAAATAATTTCAGCACAAAGCCGACGAGTGCAAGAAGGACCATTCGAGTTCCGGACCGTTCATGATGATCTTCGGTGGACTAATGCTTCTTGGTGTTGGAAGGTAAAGGTTGTCGATTCAATGCCCAATTAGGTCTTCGGCAGGTCATTCTATACCCTACTGAACTTTCTACATCCTGAAGACCTCATATAGAAGATTTTTCTCAAACTTTTAGCTCTTGTTTCGCCTGAAGCAAAATGACGGGGACGTATCTCGCGATTTCCTCTTCCTTAGTTTTTTTGGGGTTGGAGCCACAAAATAATTAATTGGCGCTTTTTGAAGACACTGCGAAGTCCGAAACGGAAGGTCGTCATAGGCGTCTTTCAATTGCTAAGTATTTTTCAGAACGATGCCATTTTCGCTGGGATTGCCACTAATGGACGATAACGTGAAGAAGAATAATCTGCCGCTATATTTTGGTACCTTTTTAGTAGTTTTTTCTACCTATTGAAACCATCAAATATATGTTGTAAAAGTTCAAAGTTTAGCTTGCATGTTCTTCGTGAAGATTCTTGGTCCAGTGATAGGTTTGCTAGTCGGCAGTAAACTCAACGAGATCTACTACACGTTTGACCGTGAGTGCTTTTACTTTCATTTTCTTGCGAAGAAAGGTTGTTTCGAGCGACTGAATTGAAAAGGTGGAAAACAATAAAGCTAAAAAAGGCAAAAGTGCTGGCGTCGATCAGTCCACTGAGGACGCTCGGCCGCATTCGTGTTCCATTCAAGTCGTAGAGGCATAGTGAACGCGTATTTGGCCTATCCAATGACCTGCGGTGACAGGCCGTTATACCAGGTCAGTGTCTTTACCTTACCAGACAAGCGTGGTACCAATTTACCCGACGCCGAAGGGATGGAAGGCTCACTTAGCCCGTGCCGGGATAGATCGCTCGACAGTGCGGGTGTCAGCAGCGCCTCTTACCACTGTACTGCGCGGGCCCAGAGAAGAGTACCTGTAAAATATTAATGTAACTTAAAAGTTTTAGGCGATTCCGTCCCTTGTTGTCTCGATGAAGTGTTTTCTTTCAGCTCCACAAGGTCTCACTCCTCTCGATCCAATGTGGATTGGCTGCTGGTGGCTTGGATTTCTCATTTTTGGGTAAGGATAGCCAATGTGAACTAGTTTTCATTTTTCGTGTTTTCTAAGCTAGTGAAGAAAGAAAAATGAAAAAAGATCTCAAAAAAGTAGAAATGTGACTCAAATTTAGTAGGAGCAAATATTTATGTTGTTTCGGTTTGGGCTGAAATGCATTTCGCTCAGGAAACAAAAGTAATATGAAAATATTTTTCGTGTACAAGAAATAAATCAAAGTGGTACGTGGAAGATGTTGATGAAGAAAAGAATTTTCTTGTTTTCCCATAACTTTCTAAATTAATTTTATCCCTAATGTTCTCATTGCTTGAAGTTTTGCTGTGACAGCTACGTATCGAAGGCGTGGAACTCCTTTTCGCCTGGTAGAAACGTTAAGAATGGATTAATTTTAAAAAATCAAGCAAAGAAACGAAATCAACAGTGGTCTCAAATTAAAACCTTTGAAAGAGAGTTGGTTTCATACATATTTAGGAGCTTGTTATTCTTCCCCTCTTTGGCGCTGTTTCTATTCCCCTCCGATAGCCTTGACGAGGACGACAATACGGAAGAAATCTCACCGGAGAAAGCTCAACTCAACGGAGACGGAGTGTAAGTATTTTATTTTAGTTGTTCTAGTTTATAATTGCTGATTGATGTTATTATATTGATTATCGTATTATTACCATTTCATTAGAACATCTGCAGAAGGGAGAGTGTAGAAGTGAAGACCAATATACTCGTGTTTCAGGCCGAAGAAACCCAAAAAGACTTTGAACTTGAGAGACAAACATGTGAAAGTGCATGCGGATCATGTCACGGCAAAGGAGAAAATATGCGGTAGGCAAGCACTTTCTATTGAAAAGAAAACGCAAAAGAACTACCATCTGCATCGGAATTGCTAGTGTAGAGGGAAACACTTCGAAAAAATTGTGAGGTCCACGTTGTCTTTCACAAAGGAAGAGAGTACAAGAGGACCTCTCAGGGTACATCGTGGCAGTTTTGATAGAGGTTATTTTTCACCGTATCCAAGTCTTTTTTCGAAGCTCGGTTGATTAAAATGGGGCTCGTTTATAACCCTTCGTAGGAGTGTTTTACGATCCTATCAAGTGATGATATTTATTTAAGTATCTACTGATCGATTATTTGATTGATGATTTTATGTATCTACTGATCGATGATTCGGTGATATTGTTTGTTACCACTTTTAAACGTTAAGTAAAAAATTAATGTTGAAGAGGGGCCATTCAGAGTTCTTTGCCACTGTCCGACTGCTGTTCCGCAATCCAATCTATGTCGGAGCGATGCTTGGTCGAATAGTGGATGTGTTGGCTTTCAAAGGGTTAGTTTTTCTGATACCGTCAGTAAGAACTTGAAGTAGGTGCTGTAGTGATGATGCTATCGTCATCGCAACTATTGCGACTTAGGCGCGATTCCAAACTGAGACTTTGAAAGATGCTACTGGAGAGTAAATGATCTTTTGCGGATAATAGCTTTTGGCTCGGTTATGTAGTTGTCTAATACCTTTCCGTTCTAAATATCAACAGTTGACCTGTGTTCCCTTTTTCTTAACAAAAATTTCAGAAAAATCAACATTATCTCTGGAGTTCTTACTTCTGTTGCGCAACGAAATTGCTCGTTACAGTTGATTGACTTATATATTCGTAGATGCTAGGTTATTCGCAAAACAATGAGGAATCCTGGTGGAAGTCCGTATCGGTTTTTTTGTCAGTGTTTTGCGAATAAGCTAGCATCTCCAAATTTATAAGTCAATCAATTAGTTCTGGTCCATAAACCGCTAAACAAAAAACGGCAAATAGCAGAATAGGCTCGTTACAAAACTGTTCTGCTATTTGCCGCTTTTTGTTTAGCGGTTTATAGACGAGAATGAGTTGATTGACTTATATATTTGGAGATGCTAGGCTATTCGCAAAACACTGACATCAGACGGGAATTGAATCCGCGTCTTTCTGTTTCCGGCAGACTGCACTAACCACTGTGCCACCGACATACTACGTTCCGAATCTCCTAGAATCTCTTTCTTAAGTCCGGTCGGGCTGTTGCTATCAGCACTCACCCGTAATCACGGGAATGAGCCGGAAAGCCGATATCGGCAGCTATCAGTTAAGCTGATAGCATTTTTAATATATTACGAAACTATTCTGCTATTTGCCGCTTTTTATTTAGCGGTCTATAGACAAGAACTAGTTGAATGACTTATATGTTTGGAGATGCTAGGTTATTCGCAAAACACTGACATTGGACGGGAATTGAACCCGCGTCTTTCTGTTTCCGGCAGACTGCACTAACCACTGTGCTACCGATGTACTTAGTGCAGCCTGCAGGAAACAGAAAGACGCGGGTTCAATTCCCGTCCGATGTCACTGTTTTGCGAATAACCTAGCATCTCCAAATACCTAAGGCTCGTTACAGTTTTTTTCCATGAGATTACAGATCTCTGTGATTCCTAAATATCGAATAAACTCGCGATGTAATTTAGATTCTTTGTGTTCCTGGGTAAATACCTGGAAATCCAATTCGGCGTACCGCAGTTCAAGATTCAGAAATACCTGGGTAAGTGTCTGTCTGATACTTTGCCAGAATTTGTTCGGTTCGTTTTGTCTACCTCTATGTATTTTAACTGCTCTCATTTGAAAGGCACACGAATTCGCGCCTTCATACTTTACAAAAATCCGATCACTTTTAGCATCAATTTATTCACTAATCAATTAAAATTAGTACAGTTGTTCGGCTCTAGACGTTACCAAAGTTTTATTTACAGCTGGTACTGGAGTCGTAGGATTCGCTTGCGGTGTGATCATCGGCAGTGTAGCTATGAGGAAATTCCATTTACAAGGCAGGTTATCATTCTGCTTCACACTACTTACAATTATCAACAGGTTTCAGTGGGATTGGCTTTTGTTTATTTATTTTTTTACTTATTTACGTTAATCCAATCAACAGAACACAAACAGAGTAGCGATAAATTACTATAATAGATGACCACTGGATATGATTTATAAGAATAGCATTAAGATAAAAACTGAAAAATCAGTCGATAAAAAGATGTTTTGTGATTAGTGCAGCCCTATGAGATAACAGTTAAGATATTACAGACTCGAAAAATTTAAAAAAGTTCATGGGTTTACTATAAGTTAGATTAGCGCTTATTGCCCTGTGGGATGTCTGCTTCCGCTCGGAGTGGGTGCTCTCGAAAATTATAGTTTATTTTCTCTATTTTATAGTAAGACTTTATTTTCTCTACAGATTTAAGGTCGATTCTATTCTTTTTGACTAAGAACGTTCCTGTAGACCCACTCCTTGTCAGTAGATTTCCAACAAACACGACTTGGCACAAATTTCCCATGTACTTTTTTGGCGTGATGTAATGATTCCATTTTATTTTTAATAAGATAAATAGGTTCCAGGAAGGAAAGCCGCCGGATGGGTAGCGTTCTGCTCACTTGTGGCAGCATTGATCTCATTCGCCAACGGAGCCGTCGGCTGCAAATCGGTCATCGGCCAGATCGGAGACCAGGCAGTGTAGGCATTGTTGGAATTATAACTGAGATCTTCTTATCGGAAAAAGCTGAAACCTAACAGCAGAACAGATTTCTATCACTCCTTGCGATCATGACTACTCTCAAGCCTGAAAAAGAGTTCTTATCTAATCTTCATTGCACTAGAAGTAAGTAAAGACCCGACTATATGATGTGTCGGGTATGCGCAAAACTGTTGTAATAGAGGGCGTGGTCAATGCTGGACCATGCCAAACATTGGCGGGTAAAAGTAACCCATGCTAGTGCTTCAACGGGTTCGCCCCTGGTCTGTTGAAGTCGGAATCTCTAGCTACTCAGACAATAACGATATCAAGTTACCCACAAGCCTGGGCGAGCACTGATCGCTAGACGAGTGATTATAACGCTTCTTACCACTGCGTAGCCTCTAACCTATTACTACTGACTTGCCCCATTTTCTGATTCAAATTGCGAACCCGGTAGGCCAAAAATTTGTGATAAGAATCAATCTCTGCTTTCTTCCGTCCAACACCTGGGCTCAGATTCACGAATGGACGAGCGGTCTCCGAAACGCCATCGGCCCGATACCGTCGGGGTCTCCCAAACCCTGCCCAACCCATCAATCTTGGCTTGGGTATATCTGTTCAGGCTATATCTCGGGGTTTATCCGAGTCTACCAATGATGAATCTGGTCCCTGCTGTATCTTTCTTATACCTGTTGTCTGTTGAACAATTAAAGAGTTAGCAATGTTACTTACCTATTCCACTCTTCAGAGCGAACAATTTCACTTTCCCTATGTGCCGAACGGACTGCGTTTGCGATGGAATGCCATTCTATCCGGTCTGCAACAAAAAGTGAGTGGATTTGCATTTCCAATTTCAAAACCGTCAAAGGGTGTAGAATTTCGAAGCAATTGTGGATCAGGTAAACTGACAGCTGAAGAGATGATGGAAAAACCCACAAAACGCGGTGATAATACTGGAATTTCGCGATAAATATAAAGTGGCTTTGAGCTTAACAGGTACTTACTAACTTAACAGGTATAGAACCAAATCCGGCCTACCGGCTCAACCCGTTATTACGAATGAGTGCTGGAAGTAAAAGACTAGGATAAAAGTGCGATCATCAAGGAATAAAAATTTCAGAGGAGACGTCTTCTATTCCCCTTGTCAAGCCGGATGTCCTCTGAGTGGAGCAAATTTCACTATCTACACGAAGGTAAGTTAACCAGGGAGACATATTTTCGGTTTCTAGAGTATTCTTCTCAAATCCTTATTCCAGATGGACAAAGGAGCCCCATTGGTGTTCACGCAGTGCGAATGTTCGAATACTCCTGATTTAGCTGTGAGCAGGGATTTCTGTCCTACGGGTAAGTCTTAACCTGGTTTGACGCTGTCCTTTGTGGAATCCCAAGTTCTCTCTTCTTGAAACTTCGGCATGATGTTATAAGTTTCGTAAGTTGCTGTGCCGAACGAGGTTAGTAGGTGGATCAATTTTATTGATGGCCTAACGTTCCGACCTGTTCGTCGTCGGCAGAGGGCTAACAAGGGGACTCGAAAATTGTTACCTTAGGTTTGTCCGGCCAAGCGCCAAACCATATCTAAATTTTTGACGAGCTGCCCACCAAGAAACTGTAGAAAACGAGAGATATCGAGTGACTTACCCCGTGATCTAGCGGCAGAGCGGTGCTGACGTGATTTTTGAAATTAGTCAAAAATGCTGGGGATGGTTTGGCACTTGGTCGGACAGACCTAAGATATTAAATAAGTTTCGTGTCCCTTTTAAGCCTCTGACGGCGACGAACAGGTCGAAAAGTTAGGTCATAATACATTTGGTCCACCTGCTAACCTCGTTCAGCACACCAGCACATGCAATTATAGCTCTTTTTTGTGTTATTACTTCTTGTTGAGCAAAAATTTGCTAAATTTGCCGAAGAATTCTAAATGCGGCGTCTCTTTGTTTCAGAGCACTGTCACAGTCAATTTACGACGTTCTTCATTAACCAAGCTATTGGAGCCGTGTTCGGCGGTCTTTCAGTTGTTCCGGGAATGCTTATTGTGCTGAGGTAAAGTGGAACTCTAGATATTCATATTTATATTTAATACACTCGCGGGGCAATAAAATAAATTAAACTGTGCAAATTAAACGGATACAGCATGTGTAATTGATATACCATTTTCACTTTGGTTTGGACACTTTTCAAGTCACGTCGGACGTTTTATGTAGAGCGCCAGGGAATGTTCCAGAAAGAAATCTAGCTACCTTCGGACATGGCTTAGTCCATCTGGGAATTTACCCTTGCGTCATGTTTGATTTAAAAACCATGCCTCCTGAGATCTGTAGGCGCTGAAAACACAAAGCATCCTGGTTGATTTGAAAAACGTCCGGCGTGGTTTGAAAAACGTCCAAATCAAGGTGAAAATGGTATACAATCAGGCTATCGTTGCAAGGAAATACAAATAGTAGCATAACTAAGTGAAGATAAGTGTAAATCGCTAATCACTTTATTTCCAGATCAGTACCGCCGGAGCACCGTAGTATCTCTCTTGGCTTCAACGGCTTCCTCGTTAGCTTATTAGGTAAGCAAATGTACAAGTCCTCCTGAAAAATGCCTGCTTTCCAGGATATCTGGAATTGGAACGGTGGTATTGAGTAGATTTGTTTTTTTTGTCAGGGTGCTCGAGGCGTGGAATAGTTAAAAAGTGGTAAAGGAATCAAAAGTTCTATATGGTTGAGTAACACAATAAACGGGCTTTGAAACTACATGCTTGGATTGAGAGGAGGAAATTATTCAGAGTTCGCTCCTAAGTACAAACGACACAAAAATAAATAAATAAATAAGTAAATAAATAAATAAAATGACATTATCTTACATAAGCCTCATATTAAACAATAAGTTCTACTATTCACTTGCAACTGTAAGGCAGTGAACGGTACTTTGCTTCGTTTCCCACTTTTTTGGGACCGGGATTTCACGTCAGGGAACACTGCTTCATTCCTAAATGAGTTGTCCTGCACAACAATTGTTTTATTGTACCAGCCAAACAAATAGAATCCATTTTCAGCTACTCTTCCATCGCCAGTATTTTGGGGAAAAATCTTCGACATGAGTTGTTTGATGTGGCAGAACGTCTGCAGCAAAACAGGAGCGTGCCCAATTTACGACACAGATCAGCTTAGAATACGGTGAGTTCCCAGTTTCAGTAAAGGTAAAGGTGTCGGCGTTGATCAGTCCCCTAAGGACGCGCCGCGTATTCGTGTTCAATTCAGAATCGTAGTGGTTTGGTGAATGCGTATTTGGCCTATACATTGACTTGCGGGGACAGCCGCTGTACCAAGTTAGCGTTTTTACCTTCTCAGAAAAGAATGGTTCTACTTTATCCACACCAGAGGGACGGAAGTCTTGGTTGGCACGTGCGAGGATCGATCGTCCGAGCGGGTGTCTGTAGCGCCTCTTGCCACTGCACCACGCGCGCTCTAAGTTTCAGCATAGTTTCAGCTCTCGGCGTGGGACCCATAACGTTTTTGATCAAAGTGGTTTTTGGCGTAGGGCTTTATACTGCGCCACTGACATAGGGATAATATACCAAAAAGAATACCAAAACTTCAGTATAAAAAAGCGAGCAGTTGGAAAATAGGGGACGTGAGGGCTTGAGGTGGAGCCAATAGAGTGACAGATCTTAAGCAAACACAATTCAGGCTGCATGTCATCTATGGAGGTCTTCGCTTGTTCTCACTGCTCTCTGACATCTGGGTGCTGTATTGGGCGAAAGGCCTGAAACTAATCGACGAAGAGGAGGAGGAACCGAAAACCACCAAAGACGACAGTGATGCTCAAGAACTTCTGCTGCTAGCAAACGGCGAGAAATCTGGGCAGAAAACCGTCCAATTTGATACGACACCCAATAGGGAAGCAGTTTTGGAGGATTAATAATTGCCTACCCATTGCAATAGGTCTTCCCCGATGCGGGTATGTTTCGCTTAGCTATGTGCTATAGTATTCCAGAGTAATATTTCCTGTCCCTCCCTCGAATGTTTGTAAAGAATATCCTTAGCTCTTCTCTCCTGCAAGTGAAATCTCATTGCTCACATCGAAGAGAGAGTAGCTAACTACAGATAAGCTGTAATATACGTGCACCAATACTTTTGCACCTCGTGGATGTTCCCCTCGGGACCAAGTGTTATAGAGAAATCCTTTTGAATTCTTAGTCCTCAGCGTAGATCGTATCTCAGCTTCCTCATAAAGCGCACATTGAGGCCACTGCAATTATGTTTTATTTTCTGTAGTTGTACGTTATCATGGCTCAATCTCTAATTACTATAAAGCCAATCAGTTTCCGCCAATTTGGCTGTTCTTAATTTCCACAATCCATTACCATACGGAGAAGAGAAACGAGTAGCCTCGAATAAATATTGTCTACACAACGTGTTTTTCCTGTTTTCCTACACCAGAAGTACACTACGCCGCAACGATAAAACAGGTGGGGCGTCTTTTCCTAGCGTCCTAAGCTAGTAATAGGGGTCCCCACGGGGTGACCCGAAGGAGCCCCCGTTGGGCATGGGGCGCAATCAAATTCCGCCTGGGCCACCACGCGTGGACACCGAAACGGCGCATTTCGGCGCTACGGAGCGCCGCTACCGCCGTTTTATCGTTGCGGCGCGTCCATTACTGTATATTATTGCATCGGGTTCTATTCCACAACTCCTTTATCCTCGACCAGTTACGGGTTACGCCATTCTTGAAACTCACAAGGTCTTCTCTCACTTTGGTGCTGCTAGATGTCTAGTCTTGGTCTGCAGTTGCAGGGTAGTACACCGATAGGCTTTCACAATAAACCCCCATTTACCGTCGTTTACCGTAACAGAAGTCTTCACCTGACCGTGGCAAGTAGATGGCATTCTGGTTTCATACAGGTCGCCCACACTCCACTGCGACAATAGGGCAGCAGTGGTGAGGGATAGCGGCAAAGGGGTCGGTGCCACTTCAACAGTGGGATTTCCAGAGCGGGGGATTCGCATGGCCACTGAAATACCCCCGCCGACAGCGACTGTTTCGGCAGTGCCAACGAGGAGGCACTGGGGTCATTTCCCACACTCCACTTTTCTGCCGGTAATGGACGTCTGCTTAGTGTGCAAGAGTTGTATTGCCTGAGTGTAGCGGTGATTTTCGCATAAAACGACACTATCTGGAAATGAAGATGCACAGGTGGGCATGGATAGGGTACGGGACGAGGACGTTGGAGCGGTCATGGGAATAACCCCTGGGCAGCTGAAAGTGCGAGGGGAGAGGCTCTGGTGGTACGGACATATTCTGGGAAGACCAGAGGACCACCCAATTGGAAAAGTGTTCGAGTTTGAAGCCCCAGGTAGGCGACCATGATGAGAGCATGAGAAAAGATGGAGCGAAGTTATAAGGAAGGACCTTAAGGAGGTCGGAGTAACGTTGCAGAGGCCCTGGATAGATGTAACCTTTTGCTAGGACAGCGGGCCATGTAGCAATGCAGGACTAAATGAAGAAGAAGAAAAGGACACAGATGAGAAGTTTTCCACTCTTATTGGTAACATTTGCAATTAATTAGGTAAGAACAGAAAGGAAGATAAACAATCAATTAAGAAGAATTGGCAGTGAAATGTATTGATGGGGCGGAGATGGCAAAAGAAAAGGATTTGGTGAAAAGCGAGAAGCGCTGGGGCGCTAGTACAACGGCAGTCATCGATCTCGAAAGAAAATGGGCCTCGCCAGCTTTTTTTCTCGATTTTTCATCTCATCGATCCCGAGTCAATGTGTGGTGGTTCGCCCGGTCACCCACGTTTCTCGCCGGCAATGTGAGGCTTTTTTGCCAGCATTTTACAACTACTGGTAAACAGCAGCAGTTGCTCGACGGCCAAAATTACCTCGCCGCAATGATTCGTAGGTGGAACAAATCACTAAACGGCTTCGAGAAATATATATGGGATCAATTCAAACGATGAAATGGTGGCTAACGGGCAAACGGCAACGGTAAAAAAAAACAGGGAAGAAGCTACGAAAGTGACCTTCACCTTCGACTCAATTAATCTTGGCATCATAATGGTACGATTTGATAGGTTGGATTGCTTGTGCTTGCCAATAAAGAAGCAAAGCAAAAGAAACAAGTACGTAAGTCCGTTTCGATCCAAACCATGGACGAGCAAACGAAAGGCAATATAAAGTCTTAACTGGGTTTCATCAGCAAGGAGGAAGACTTCATAGGAAATGAATTGAAACTAACCTGTCTATGGTATACATTCCACAATAATCCACCATCCAAATGCCAAGAGGCGGAAGATAATTCTAAACCAAATGATAAATCCTTTGAATAACTGAAACAGAATCGTATGACAGGAATGTATGAAGGAGAAACGGTGATCGCAAGAACCGAAATAAGTGCGAAATATTATGGCACCAATACTACCACATATATCTAAACAAATAGGAAGAAGGAAAAAGGAGTAAATAAAATAAGATAAATGATGATGAAATAAATTGAATAAGATACTACAGCTTTTACAGTCTTCTGGGTCACGGATGACCCACGCAAAGGCCCTGTGGGCTCCATGGGCTGGCCTTCTGCCTTCTAGGTAAGCATACAGGGTGCGCCAGCTAAATCCGGACAAATTTCAATGGAAATCTCTTGCCATACCGTAACTTCGTCAGAGGTCTCGATTGGTATAGAGTAAGTAAAAACCCTCTAGTTTGTAGTGATACCCTCATAACTGCATAAATATTTCCCATAAACGAGTAGTACAACAGAAGAGCCGCAATCATCGAAAGCGTTCGCGCTGAACGCTCAGGGGCGAAATCATTTGATTCTTCGGATACTCGAGATCGACAGTTTACGATGTTCTGGCGAATTACAAGGCTTCCGGAGAGAGTTCTGCAACTCAGGCGAGGAGAACCCGTTCGCGAGAACGTGATTCAAGAACCACAGAAGCCGTGGAACGGGCTCAAGAGCTGATTTTGAAGGACCTGACATACCTGTGAGGAAGTTGGCGACAGTGTTGGAGTTAGCGAAAGTTCAGTGACTGTAGTAGTCCCCTGGATAGCGGCTGTGTCTTCAGGAAGGCCATATGTCTTTCAACAAGACGGCGCACGAGCCATTTGGTTCAGAACTGTCTGGCCGATAACTTGGACATGCTTTGGTCCAAGGTGTTCTGGTCCCAGAAAAACCCGTATTTGAGCCCCATGAGCTACTAGGCTTGGAGCGTTGTTGAGAGAATTGCTAATGAAACGAGGCACCTTAACGTCACATTTCTGCGAACCGCCAGTAAAGCAACATTTGAAAATTTGGACCGAGCCTTTCTGAAGAGGGCTTGCGAACGTTTCAGGTCGAGCATGGAGGCGATTATTGCTGCTGACAGAGTCTACATTGAGCCATTGTAATAATAGTACACCCCTCTACTAATGTGCTAAAGATTCCTGGATTTGAATTGTATTTGGCGTTCGTAAGGTTGTTTGAAAAATCAGAGTCGCGGTTGTCCGGATTTAGCTGGCGCACCCTGTACATACCTGGCTTGAAGGGGTTTTCCCTTTCTGATTAGTCCAGTGCGTTGACGTTGCTGTGTGGTTTGGATTAGTCTTTGGTACGATAATCTTACACCTTCCAGGCTTTCCAGGCTCCAACGTCGGCTATTTAGTTGAAACGTCAGCCCAAGAAAACATCAGCATCTTGATTAACAAAACGCATTTAAACTGACACTAAAGCTACGAAGTAGTTTACTTATTATTTTATTATACTCTTACTATGCTCCTATGGTTTTTCGCAACTTTTTCAGGCCTTTAAATCTTTGACAGGTGGCCTTGGACAAATTCTGTCATAAATCGAGTTGCAGTGATTACAACATCGTCGCAGCGAATTGGAGATCGCGTTTGCATTTTTTTGGCGAAGGTGATCGCCTGGGTGTTCTCCAGATGTCGCTGGATCGGAGTAAAATTGTTCTTTTTTGCTACGATCGTTCAGACTTCGGGAAAGCTTGCACTATCTATCGCTGAGAGAGTGGAAGTTCTCATGGAAACGGTTGAGAGAGAGAAAGATTGAGGAAATGTACTAGGGAGGATAAAAGGTAACGGTTCTTCAGCCATCTTTGCTTATCAGAACAGAGCGATTGGTGCTCATTCACGCAATCGGATGAAATATTCTATCTTGAACCTTCAGCTGTTTTATGGAAACATAAATCTATTCATATGTATTCGTTCAGAAGTGTTTTCGCCACCACTATCCACCATTACACTACCATCGTGCAGTCAAGGAATGATGTTAGAAACTCTGCTGAACGCCGACTACAAAGTTGCACGCCGTGTGGATTTCTTTTGAGGCGATAAAGTATGTGGAGGGTAAACGGCGGACATATTGCTAGAACACCTGCCACCTATAGATTGAACTACTCAGATATTGATTGGTCATTCCACCTGAAGACCGACAGTTATAATAGCTGGTGAATAAAGGTAAGGTAAAGGTAAAGGTTCCCAAAGAACGCGCCGCCGCATTCGTGTTCAATTCAGAATCGTAGAGGCATAGTGAATGCGTATTTGGCCTATGGAATGACTTGCAGCCGCTATGTCAAGTCAGTGTCTTTACCTTCCTAGACAACTCTGGTACCAATTTATCCGTTCCCGGAGGAATGAAGGGTTGGGTAGCTCGGGCCGAGATCGATCGCTCGACCGTGCGGGTGTCAGCAGCGTCTCTTACCACTACACCACGCAGGCCCTGCATAGTTGGTGAACACAAAGAGAAAATACAAATCATCGATACCATAGCAAACTAATGTCGGTGGGAAATCCTGAGAATTTCTTAGAATTCTCTTTTTCAGTTTCAGTTTTACAAACCTGAAATTGCCTAGAAATCTATTCAACCGTACAAGGTTATGGAAAGGTTGAAGGTTTTACGCGTTCTTAATAAGGAAATTACAACGAAATGGGAAAAGCAATCAGAAACGATTTTCAGGAGATATGAAAACGCAACGCCTTCCCCACATATCCGAAGGTACACACCTCGAAATTGTGGGGTCCTGCATCTTTTTCTCCATCTGACACACTCAATCGGAGGAAAAAACTTCGCCAACTTCTGCCCTGGTTTTTAGCACCACTTTTTTTTCTAGGTCCTGCAAAAAACAAAAGAATTGCTGAGGATCGAGACTCACATGTGACTCCATTTTTTCGTATTTTTTGTTTTATTTTCGGAATAAAACCTTCTGTATCTGCCATCTAAGCTGGAGATCTGATTTGAGTTTTCTAACTTATCTATATTAAAAAGAGTAGCAGCGGCGACGTCTGGAGAATATTGCCCGTGGGCTGAATCTGGGTCTACAATAACACACTAATTCTATGATATAAGACCCTTCAATAACATTCCTACATATTAACTCCAGTGATTAGACGCTCCAAGATATGAACTATTTTCTTCTTGTAGTACTAGTTTCCATATTTTTTGGATAACACTCTGTCGGAACGGAAACTTGAGAAAACTCTGGTAGAGTGTGTCTATGTCAATCTCAACAAATCTGAACTTTTCTACACTATACTTTGAAACTAAAAAAAAATTCTATGAAGTTCTCTCATTCCTCTCTGTGAAGGCCCTTTCTTTGGCTCAAAGTCGTCGGCAATTCATGTACTAGTAGAAATCCTCAGAGAACATCTCAATGCTATTCATATTACCGTAGAGGGGCGCACGTGATTCAATGGTAAAAGGCGCTACTGATACCGGGACGGTCGAGTGACTGAATGCGGCCAGTGCTGACCAAGCCGTCCATCCCTCCGCGGTCGGAAAAATTGGTACTATGGTTGTCTGGGAAAGGAGACCCTGACTTGGTATTGCGGCTAGCCCTGTATTTCAGTGGATTTGCTAAATTCACTTCACCATGCCTCTGCGATTCTGAATGGAACCCGAATGCGGCGGAGGGGGCTGCTCAACGCCGACTCCTACGCTTTTACAAGCCCCTTTATACTTCAGCGATGTAGTAATGATGGAAGATGGAGACCTGCGGCACATCAGGGAATGTCCCGGACCATTCCCCTCTGCCGCAGCAAAAAATGTCTTAATGGATTTGACCTTGATCAAATGATTATTTCTCACAGAAATTTCGCTCAGTAGTAAAGTGAATTTATCAGGGGCGCTGATCACAATTCTGAAATCCGTTTTCAAATTTTTCGAGCAAGACCACCAATATCGTCAATTAAGTTCTAACTAATTTTTGACCAACGTCTGTTGAGCGGACTACCGTAAAGGTGCGCATGTCACGGTATCGTGGTTGGCTCAGAAGACCACGCCCTTCTCCGACCTCTGAAGGAGGTAGTCTGTCTTACTGTACAGTTAACGAACGGTCGTATTCCATGCATGCTAGATAGATTCTAATAAATGTATTCAAACTCTCACTCCTATTGGAACTAGCATGACACGCAGCTATTAGGTTGGTGGAAAAGTTTTCGGACATTTGGGACACAAAACAGTTTATTTTATAATATCTGAACAGTAGCTAGGAGACATTTGAAATAGGCACCGTTCATTTCAATCGTCTTCTCTTCTCTATAACGTTTTTTGACTGGAGCCGAAAATGGCGGGGAAATCCTTTTCGAATTCAAGAATTCGCAAATGTCCGAGAACATTTGCGCCAACCTAAAATTGCGTAAATACCTCCATCCCCTTTTTTTTTTACTTTTCTTTGGTTTACTGCCACAGTAGAGTCCGAAGGGAGCCCTATCCACCAGAGTGTTCAGCCACGGAACTGGGAGTGATTTTTGAAGCGGTTTTCGATCGCAAAGAGAAACCGAATTAAAACGGATCACAGCGAGAGTGCGAGCGTGGGTTGCACATGCGTCGAGAGGCCGCCGGCGGCCGAGGCGAGACGACAGCTGACCCAGCGCCATTGCTTCTCAAACGATGCCGGAGTCAGGTATGCCTTCAAATTTCCTACCCAAGTATTCCATTGTTACGACTAATAGTGCATTTTGGCATGACCAGCACGCCGGCGAAAAATAGTGAGCGTCTGTGTTACAGGCTTCTTTGAAACGGGTTAATGTCTAGCGATTTTTGACACCAGTGCCACTGACAAACAGTGGCTAGGTGAAAAAGTGAGGGACACTTTCAGAGATCCTTTCGATATGATTTCAGACGGCTTTTGGTTTTAGTTTTCCTCAGTGAAAGCCTATTCCTGCTGGATGCTGAACTGCAATCGATTGGCAAAGTTACAACACTTGAAGTTCATGCGAGTTTCGGATAGTTTTGACGGAAAATTCGTTCCAAGTTTTAAAAATCGTTTGAAGTTCGGCTTACTGACTGAAGATAATGTTCAGTTTATGATGAAAATTTTCACCAGAAAGATCAGAATTTCGTCACTCTTGAGATTCTATGATTGGCCACTTTAAATGGAGCTTCTTTACTGAGTAATTTTCATGAGGAGTCATAACACCAAGGACACGGAATTTGGCAAAGCCTTCCTTTCTACGATGACTGTCCCATTCGATGAAAAGAATAGATTTCACTCAAATGAGTTCTTCTGATATCGATTTCAAAATTGTTTTGATTTTCAGCAAATATTATGATCGTTGAGATTGCTCGGCAAACAACCGAGATCTCTCACCCACTCAAGTGTTCCTTTGGATGAAAATTATGATTTCTAATCAGAGAGAATCACTAATTACGTGAAGTATATTGAAATCTTCTTGTAAAAATATTGAATATCCGAATTATCAAAGACTCATCAGAGAATTTGCTATACGAATATATATATATATCCATAGAGGAAATCCTGCACGGAAAAGACGTCCAGTACACCCTGTTCCCATTTTTTTTGTCAAAGATAGGAACTGGAATTACGTTATTATTCGAATTAGAAGCAGCTTTTCAATGAAAGTCTTCTTCGTGGGAACGCTGAGGATTACACAGTATTGAGCTGTTTGTCTAGCGGTTTATAAAAATGTCTGGAATCGTTTGTTATCTTGCTTAGAACGCACATGACGACTGCAAGAAATGAGGACAAATCTACTGGCGTTGGGATCCAGTGACATGTGCAGCTCCGACAGCGATAGTTACGGGATCAGAGCTTCCATCCCTTTTCGGCAAAGGGCATGTTTCGATATACTCATGTCATGGCGAGAATATACCATTTTCACTTTGATTTGGACGTTCTTCAAACCAAATGTTCTCAACGCCTACAGATATCACAATTCGGGAACAGAAGACGTCCGACGTGGTTTGAATAGTGTCCAATCCAAAGTGAAATTGGTATGTCTATAGTATAATTTCTTCAAGTGACAATTTATTTATTTATTTATTTATCAAATACGTCAATTAAGTCAATTGACGCGCTAAAATATAACAGCATTAGTGAATACTAAATCAAACTGAGAGAACACAACAGAAAAATGTTAACTGTGGAGGTAAGAGGCTTAACGGGAAATCTCAGAACCAAAAACCAAAGAAAACCAACGAACTCGAAGACCATCATGTAACTTTTGGCACTGGTAGAGCTTTTATAAATGGAAGGTATCGGTAACAAATAGCGATTCAAAATAATTGTTTATACCAACACTGGTATCTACGACGCCTTAGCATAAGAAGATGACTAGAATATAAGAAAGTGCAGTGTTTCATAATTCGATGATTGCTCCTGCTTCGGTTATAGATCGTCTTCCACCTACTATCCTCCTCGTTTCTATTCTCTGGCTACCCCTCAAGCTCCGCTTATTTTCGTGCCACCTCTGCCGTTCTCCTGGCCGCCCACGCGGCGAATGATCGTGACGATAGTGCTGTCAGGCGGCATGATGAACAGCGCCTGTGGTGGGAACTTCGTAGTGATCGGGTCATAACGAAACCCATAGGATCGCCGTTGAGGTGAAAATGCGTGCGATCTGGGTGTAAAAGCTTGAACGGAGCCATTGTGGTCCTATTGTCGGGCAAATGCTCGGGATATGAGGCTGAAGTTCCCCGAGCCAGCTGCTCCCTGTTGCTCTCCTGCTTTGTTTGCCGACTCTTTTTGTAACCCTAGACGAGAGAATTGTCCAGCTGATTCCTTGTAACGGGGTTTGAAAGTTGTAGTGTTGGTTATTCTAGATCTTCTCAAAATAATAGAACCGGGATGGTACTTGTGACAGATTGGGGACCTTTATTCTTCACTTTGTATCCCATTACTCCGATCTCAAACGCAGGTGTCACCTAGTGGAATTCAAGAAAAGTAGAACTAGCATTGAGAAAGGTTTTTCGATTCTGATTTGTTGGCCATGATCACGATCAAGGATCGTTATACCATTCGATAATGCCAACACCAGAACAAGTGAATAGCCGTTACCGGATTGGGAACGAGATCCATGTCTTTATTGAAATCTGCGCTCCTGTGGTCAATTCTCATGAATTTTGTTTTCTCCATTATCGTCTATGGCGTTTTGTAGATCTTGCGTTTCGTTTTCTTGAATTTTTGTTCGATATCCTACGAGCTGGATCCAAATACCTAAAATCAAAAAGCAAAATTTGCCACTCTCTTGCAAACTTAAGAAGCTTCAGTCGCTAAAAAAGCCTCCTTGAATATCAGAAGGGTTATTAATTTAGATGGACTTCATTTGTAACTATGTAGCTTTTCTGGGTTTTGACATATATTATTGTTGTCAATTCTCGATTGTGAACAGTTGCCAGTTGCGTTTTTCTCACGGCTGTCATTTTCTGTCTAATACATAAGTATATGAATAAATAAATTAAGTGTAAAAATAAAAAATAGTAATAAAAAGAAATATTAAAAAAGTAGTCAAGCATAATGAATCAATAAATGAATCAAGTTTCAAGTTTCTTGGGCTTCTGGAAAACCGTTGTTGAAAACCCCTCAAACCTATTCTTCTTTGTCCAGTTCGAGATGAACTCCAATGTCTCAGGGTAGAAGGCTTTATTGAGGTAGAGAAAATTCCACAGACGGTGCTATTATCTCGCGTTTTTCATTGAATTTTCTTCCAGAAAAAGGTTTGAATAGAAGAGCAAATAGTTGAAGTAATTGTGAAATAACGTTAATTTTCCAGTCCGCATGATTTTCCTTTTCCGCCTTTTCGTGGGTAAAGTCTAACTTGTACATCTTTCCTTTATTCTCGGTTTCCTTATCAGTTGCGTGCTCTTTTCTATATTCTCTCTTCTCCCTCTTCTAATTTTATGCTCAATTTAACCGATTATTTTTTCAAGCATTTGTATTTTCTGTTTTCGGCACAGAACCCCTGAAAATGATGGACTTCCTCTTCCTCTTCCATAAGCGAATCTAATGAAATTGCTTCCTAGCCGACATTTGAATCCTCTGTCTCCTAGTTTTGATAGTTTTTCATATCCAGAAACATAAGCATACTCATCCTCCAAAGCTAATAGGCAAATCATTTTCAACCATGGCCAGGAATTCATTTATTGCTCCAATTTCGCCGAAGGCAGTGAGCTCTTTCGGATATCATTGCAATTGATGGCCTCCCTTATACTTACAGTTCTTTCTCCGAATGTATCGTGGATTTGGATAAATAATACAGAGTTCTGTAGCAATAGGCGCCAGTTCCTATGCATATCTCACTAATCAATACTTCTGTTTGTGACCTCTCAAGATGTAGCTGTGAATTTTAACCCATTGACGACCGCGTGTTTGTAACAGACACTGTGGATAGAAGTGTCCATTTAAGCAAATTTACTACCCATTCAATATTTTCCGTTTCATCAATGCTTCAAGATATTCATCAAGTGAACGACCCTTCAACAAGCTCAAAAAGGGTCTGAAAATCGTCTACTTCTAATGATTATTTGAGGAAGTTTCAAAATCAACAATATACACAGAACAATTATACTTATGATCATTTTGAAAACAATTAATGCCGCTGAGGCACTCTCATCACTGCACGTGCGCGGTCCCCCGCGCCAGACACGCAGGGAGCGCGCGGTCGTCAATGGGTTAACAAAACCCGGGACTACCTGCAACACTGAGTGCAGCAGTTCTGTAGGTCGTAGCCTTGCAGACCTTAATCAAATCCAGCTGCAAGTAATTGATGGTCAGACGCAAACCGTTTAGTTGACACTCGCACTTTTGTAAGTATAGTACTAAATGGGAATACGTTGCGAACAAGCGATTTAGGCGGAATGAATTCTGGAGCCATTGTAACAGCTAGCAACTTTTCCAAAGTGAATGCAGTGAACCGTTTGAGTAGTGTACCCTTTATCCCTCTATTGACTGATATCTGATCCGTTTGACCGGCACCCTCTTTGGAGAAAATTTGATCTTGAACCCGAACACTAGCAAATGTCCAATTACTAATGCCTAACCTAATGGATTCTCCTAAGGTTGCAAACGTTGTGCAGATGGACTCATGGCGTGGACACAAGGAAAAGCCGGAACACGATCTGTCAGACGTGCTTATTAATCCTTTTTCGTTCTGTAATTCCTTTGCGTCTGTCCGTTTAAAGTCCGCTTTCTCTATCAGTCAAACCCATTTTATTCTGTCCCTGACTTCTTGGAGCTTTGAACTACCTCAATTGAACTTTCCATCTTGAACACGTCCTCTCATCTTAATTGGGTACTCGCTGTCTCTTTGTGATGTGCTAGTCTCAAGGTTCTTTCATTCTTTTCCTTCTTTTTTTTCAAGTTAAACTATGAGGTGAGCACATTGAAACCGTTAATTACGAGTTTTCGTAATTTTTTTCTGAGGGAAATACCCTTTGAATTTCTTCCTCACATCACGTGCCTTCTTTTCTAGAGCAAGTTGTCCTCTAGACAGCGCAATGTGTCTCCTTTGTGAAGTTTTCGCTGCTATATCTTCTCAGCCATGCATACCAGTAGCATTTGAATTTTTCCAAAAAAGGTCAAAAACAACACAACGAGCTTGAAGCCCAAAAATGCTTGAAATCAGGCTCCCGTACTAGGGAACGTTTCAATTTCCAAAACAGATGTAGAGCATCGAGTAAGGAGAATCAGAACTGGCTCGGGTTCCCAGCTGAGTATTTTTATGCTGTTTTTAATGTGATGGCAATGAGGGGGAAGAGGTTTGGAAAGGAACTGAAATATTTGATGCTGAAGTCAACCCTCAATAGCAATGTGTAGAAGGAAATTCGGAAAGAAGTAGCTGAAATAGGATCAAACTATTGAGGAAAAGAAGATCAGGTGTCATAGGTCAGTGAGGACTACCTGTCCAATCGGGTGGTCCCACGCCCCGCATAGGGTCCTCTATAAGACCGCCACCGCTGTACCATCTATTCGCGTGATCGCTAATAAACGTCTTCAACAGTAAAAAATTGGTTGTGATGGTTTTTTTCTCAAGTTTCCCTTCTTGAAATTCAGGAAGACATTTTGGTTCGAGAGCTCCACGTATAATTTTGCTTTCAGCGTACGATAAGTACAACGGAAGTTCTTCTGAGGAAGAAGAGGAGTCAGACGATGAGGTGAGTAAACAGAGCTGCTTCTGGGATATTTAGCTACAAAGCTGGGTAGGGTACTGGCTAGGCAATGGCCAGGCGCAGAAGAAGAAAATAGAGAAGCTTTACAATAATAGGCAATAACTCTCTGTTTAGGTGGTGTTGCCTCGTCGTACAACTACTCAATTCCGGGTCGCCTCCAATCCGACTGAGGCGAAAGCGGCCGTACTGAGCGACATCAAAAATCTCGCTAGTCACCAGCAAGGTGAGCTGTTCTCTAATTGATGGAAATTTTGTTCGTCTTCCTCTTTTTCACCTGAACGGATTTTTTATGACGAGAAATTACTGTTGTCATCACCGCTGGCTGCTGCTATCAGGTACTGTATCTCGACGGTATCTGTGAGAGATATGCAAATGTGCCAACAATTAATTGGAATTTGTTAAGAAGACAATTAGGCAAACGTAAAAAGTGGAGCTGATCTCAGTAAATTACTGACATTTTGCGCTCGAAATTTCCCAAACGGTATGAATTTCGGTTTTCTAGCGTTCCAGCCACGTTCTGGGAGGGTTTCAGTTTCGTTGGTCGTCCAAACAAGTAGCACAGAGCGTTTTTGTGGTTTCTTGCGCATACTTTTCTAAACAGAAAACAGCAGGAAACCTGCTTGATAAAGTACCAAGCTTTTCATTCGTTTTGTTGGCATCAAGGTAAATCACAAAAAGTTTTGAAAAATTGGTTTTGAAAAAAAGTAGATTCATGTGTAGTCGTAGTGTAGGGGTCCGGGCAAATGTTTCTGTTAGCCGCAGGATTCGAACCTGTGCCCTCCGAAGAGGACTGCGGCCTGAGCGCAGTGCCTTAAATCACTCGGTCAAGAATGACGCGTGCATCGACAAATTGATTTTGAAAAAACGAGCTTCAGCTTCTTTCACCCCGACTTAATTCGTACACTCGAGCTCTTTTTTCTTCCTACGACCTCAGCTACGATGTATAGCCATAGCCCCTGTAGTAGACGTTCAGCTTTCAGAATTATAGGGTGGTAAGAAAGTCTTGAGCCGTTTGACACCTACTATTTCTTGGTTTCCTTATTCAGTTCACAGTGCATTTTACTCCACGATTTTATCACCGTTGTTAGTGAGAACCATGATCTCCCTGATAGGCAGGTCAGCCATCTTTAACTTGCAGAATTGAGCAGGCTGGAAGCCAAAGAAGTCGCTGACTGCCCGTATGTCATCACCGACTCTGGTCACCCTTTTCCCAGCTAAAAAGCAACATGGAAGGATGATAATTGGTAGCTATAGGGGACAGTATAAAAGTAATACGATTATTGCAAAATCGGATGCCAACCTCATTTCTTTAAATTTTTACTAGTTCCTTTATCGACATACGGTCCTGCTGCATCATTACGAGTGTGCACCGAATGTAGGTACTCTCTGCCGTTTTTTCTCGAACTGCTTTCGCAGGTTTCCAGAGGGGAATTCCTATAACGACAACAAAGACCATGTCCCCTTTCAGTATCATCTTCTTGTACATCATTCCTGCCCTGTGCCAGAAGCAGCATTGGAGAACCTTCTTAACTTGTACTTTCGGTTTTGCCTCCGTAAAAGCGCTTCTGCTGAGGGCAGCAGGACAACGCTGCGTTATTTAAAGAGACCGGGTTTCCTCCTCTCATATCACCTACCTATGCTCTTTCAAAGCTGTTTTCAAAAGAGCGGAGAAGGGGAGACTGACCAGTGAATGCCCATGTGAACCACGTGCTGTCGGACGGACGTCCAAGCTCAGCCCTTTCAGCGTTTCTCTGTAACGAGAGAATGAAGCCACCTGGTAACTGTAGTACGAGTGTGTTATAGTCTCCTTGCAAGAACACGAGTGTTTTTCTGAATCCGCTGCGAAAGCTTCGAGAAAGGCCAAATTTTCTGCCATAGGAGCCCGTCCCAACAAAGGCTTGTCTTCGAATCAGTAGTCTCGAGCTATAAAACGAGATCACGGGAGCTCTGCGATGCAGAAGGTTGTGGTGTCTTCCTCGAACACAGCGCTGATGTTGCGAGTGGTTTCCATCGTTCCAGTGCTGTGCCACCGTCCGTTAAAAATGAACGCTAAAATATGCTCTTGTGGAAATGACATCGCATCTGAAGTTAGAGAAGAGAGTTCGGTTATTTATACCCATTGTAACGCTGCTTCGTGAATGACTAACAACTACCACATGTTAAGTTACGGATTCAATTCAGAAGTCGGAAGTTCTGAATCTTTCAAGCAGAGTGGCTCAATACTTTCTTACCACCCTATATTTACGAAACCCAAACGAGCGAACTTAATCGGTTCCTCGCTTCCCTTTCAAACTTATTCTTCCGTTTTACAATTTCTTGTGGCTCCTCTAGTCCACTTTTTCAAATCGTTCACCTTGAATACCAGACTATTTGCAGAAAATGAGACAGTAGTCACCGAGGTGGTCACTCACGAGAAGACGGAAGAGGAGAAGCGTGCGCTTGAGGAACACCAGAAGATGCTTGAGCAGCAAAAGCTTGCCCGAGTGAGTTTCCGCCAGACACCGGCTTCGGTTCCACTTTCTTATGCGAACTTTGCCGACGATCGTGCCCTTTCACTTTTGAGAAACACAATCCGAAGCACTCCATGAGTTCTGCTTTCAAAAAGAAGTGCTTGCTTTTCATGCTTCAAGCTTCTAAGTCAACTGAGCTTGGCTGCTTCGCACAGCTTTCATCACCATCGCTTCATACCTCTGTTTCGCTATGAGTTGTTATACAGTTCCTTCCCCCCTATTTTGGTAATTCCCACTTAGACGAAAGGAATGCAGTTTTTTCTTGGATGCTATACCCATCAGCATGAGAAATAACTGTAGGATGCAGTTTTTCAGGAACGTGACCTGATCTGCCTAATTTTATAATAATTTTTTTCATTTTCTCCGGCTTGCGAGATCGCCACCGCTTTTTGTTTTTTCAAAAATCTATCTGGAAACAAATTTACACAGCTTCAATAACGGATAGCTCCTCCTTGTTTCTTCTTCATCTCATCCAAGCGGTTGCACATGCTTGCGCACAAGTCTCGAACGATTTGAGGATCGATGTGTGATCATTCCTTCAGTACGGCACCCTTGAGCTCTTTTATGGTGGAATATTGCCGGTAATTCGCATACTCTCGGTGAAAAAGTATGCTCGAGAGGCTCCATAAAATTGGGGTCCGGACTGCACGCGGGCCACTTCAGGACCTGCACACCGTATATTTAAATTTTTCAACGTGGTGAAAACTGGTGCAACAAATAATTTAAAAGTGCGTATAATGACAACCAGATATTGTTCTATGCGGTAAAAAGCACTGAGAAACAAAAAACAAGAAAAAGTGTTCAGTAATTTACGTTGTCGGAACATTTCCATGTATACCCTTTTTCCCTACAGCCCGGTTTGTGGGGAAGTAATTTCGACAAAATTTGCGAGGATGGGGATCAAAAAACATTTCCTCTATTCTGGTATTCTCTTTATTATTTTTCGTAACATCATGCCACTTACAAGATTACTTCCGAGTCAAAATTCTCTGTTTTATGTCAGCTTGAGGGTTTGATTTGAAGCAGATCCTACAATTGTCTAGTCAGTAGTACATAGTAGGAGCATGAGTAGGAATAAATAAATATAAGTATGATCAATATTAGAATAGCCGATAGGTAAGTTGGAGTCGATGATGTGATGAACATTTAAGGCACAGCAAGCAGCAGCACTACAAGCCGCTGCCGCCAAGGTAGCCGCGGCGAAAGCTAACGCACCTCCAGAAGAGAATAAGGTGCATTTATCATTTTGGTGTCTAGAAGGCCTCCTTATAAATTCATCGAACTTATATCTTTGAGTTTCGTTCATAGTTTGCATTTGGTGGAGACTTACCAACAGCTTATGCACCTGTATACCTTGCATTGTCAACCACACACTGTTACACTTGCACATTTCTTGTTGTTAATTCAAAAAGCTAGCGGTGTAATCCAAGGGTAGTAGTTACGAAGCAACTTATTTTGCAAAAGTAGGCTACCACGAGGGCTCGATGAGCTCAACGTCTGGAAGAATCACTTGATTAAGTGGAATCAATTAGTCGTTGTCGTTAGGTATAGCATATACTTCTTTTACAGTAGTCCTCCTAAATTCCTGTACCTGTGTTTCGAGGTAATGGCGGATACACTTCCCACTTTACCGTAACCTTCATAACTTATTACCATGAAGAATCTTCGAAAAGGCAAGATATTAAGTAGGGTTTTGAGCGTGCAGCTCGGTGGTGTAGCGGTTTAACATCAGCGGCCGAGTAGGCCTGAAACACGGGTTCTAATCTCGCCTTAGTCAGGCCACCAAATGAATTAATGAAAAGCAGGCAACATATATAAAATATAATAACAAATAAAACGAAGAACAAAAAGCATGCAGCAGAAGACGGAGAGGAACTGATGAAATGCTTCACTAGGAGTACGGTAACGGGCAATCGCGGCGGGACCCTAGAGTTGACAAACAGACATCGTGGTTTCACTTATTTATTAGTGGGATGATTAGTAGCTTTTAGGGGCAGAAACAGGGGAAAAGACATTTTTGTTAGGAATGAAACGACATTAATATTAGGCATGCAGTGCTCTGAGCTACGCTTTTGGATTTCACCGGCTAGCATTGTATGTCGACGTAGATGCTAACGTACCGCCCCAATAACACCTTTCGCTCACTCCTGTGTCTGTATATTTCAGCTGAAAACATGCCTATTACATTAACCATTTATTCAACTTTACTGTTATTTTTTATTATTTTTACAAACATTGGTGCATGAGGGAAGGATTAATCTATCCATGACTCCTACAGGAAGAAGAATACGCCAAACAGATGGAGGAGGAAATGAGGCGAAAAGCGGAAGCGGTGAGTTTTTTGCCGTAGACTGTATTATGGTGAGGTTATTGGGCAACCAACTACCCTGTTCTGAGTTCTAATTTCTTGTTTGTTTCAATCATTTCAGTCATTTCTTATTCTTTTCTTTTCATACGCCAACGGTGGAGTGACGGCCAGTGGAGTTCTTGTAAACAACTTTTTGGAAACGGTTAGACCATCACTCCGAAAATCCTGTTTTGATGGTTGAATGGTTCTCCAGTATAGACTCTTGCGTTTTTGATGTTTCGTTCTTCATATTTCGTCATCCATTCTTCAAAAAATTATCACCTGGAAGAAAATGTTAGCGATGAGTTAGTGATGCTCACTGGCTCGTCAAAAGTGCAGTCGAAATTACAACGGGCCTACCCCATTTTCAGCCATCTTTATACCTTTGCGTGCCCTCAGAACTGGGCGAAAAAAATTGTCTGAGAATAATACAGTAAGTGAAGCTAAATTCATAGATTTTCTCTAAAAATCCGAAAATTCCAGGCGCGAGCTCAAGCTGAAGCCGAACGGAAGGCCGCGGAGGAACGACAAGCTCAGGCCAAAGCTCAGCAGGAGGAACAGATGAAGGCAATGCAAGAACAGGCGAGAAAAGCCCAAGAAGAGGCGTTGCAAAAAGCTCGTGAAGCTCAAGCTAAGGCTCAAGCTGAGGCTCAAGCAAAGGCAGCTCAAGCTGCCGCTCAGGCCAAGGCCCAGGCTGAGGCGCAGGCTAAAGCTGCTCAGGCGAAGGCTCAGGCTGAAGCTCAAGCCAAGGCGGCGCAAGCCAAAGCTCAAGCTGAAGCTCAGGCTAAGGCCGCTCAGGCTAAGGCACAAGCTGAAGCTCAAGCGAAGAAAGCTCAACAGGAAGCGCTCGAAAAGGCGCAAAAGGCGAAAGCTGAAGCCGAGGCTAAGGCGAAGGCCCAACAGGCCCAGCAGCAGAAAGCTGCACCTGCCGCTCCAAATAAAGCAGCTCCTCCAGCTGCCCAGCAGAAAGCAGCACCGCCACCAGCACAGCAGCAGAAACAGGCTCCTCCAGCAGCTCAGCCGAAGCCTGCACCTCCGGCGGCTCAACAGAAAGCACCCCCTGCAGCTGCACAGAAAGCACCCCCAGCTGCTCAACCGAAAGCGCCGGCGAAACCTGCAGCAGCTCCGGCTGCTCCGCCGGTGGCACCGAAACCGGCTGGTCCTCCAGCTAAGATGAAAACGAAGCCAGATCCCACTCCAGTCCAACAAAATGGTAAGGACGATCACTACCTGTCGATTTTTTAATGAAAATATTAACAATTTTAGAACCAGTGAAAACACCTCAGCGCACACCAGGTAAGGTGGTTAACCCCATGCAGCCACCGAAACAATGGGAGCCACGTGCTCAGGAGCCGATTCCGAAGAGCACCACTCTCAAGCAAACGGCCAAGGTATGCTTTTTAGACAACTGCGAGATCAATTTCAAAAATCATTCTTCTAAATCTTTTGATTGGGGCGCGCGTGGTGCAGTGGTAAGAAGCGGTGCTGATACACGCACAGTCGATCGATCCTCGCCCGGGCCAAACGAGCCTTCCATCTCTCCGTGGTCGGTAAATTGGTATCAGACGGGCCCAGGTAGGTAAAAACACTGACTTGGTATAGCGACTGGCCCCGCAATTCATGGCACAAATCTGCATTTAGCATGCCTCTATGATTGTGAAAGGAAAACAAAAGCACGGCGAGTTCTTAGTGGAGCGGACAACAGCGACACCTTTACCGTTACGTTTAAATCTTTTGATTAAATCGGTAAATTAGGATCCTAAGGAAAAGTATTATTCAGCCGATCAGCATTTATAGATTTTCTTAATAGAATTTCATATAGCATCGATTGCTCAATGTGTTTCACTAAGAAGCGACTTGCTGGAAAAAGTAAATTCTCTCGTTGAATTATCGCAACTTTAGAGCAGAAATGAATCAAAAATTAAATACAAATTTTACACGTGAAAAGATGTTTTTTCTCTGCCTTTTTTGTGCCTTTTAAGATAAAAACTGTTTTTTTTTCGAATAAGAGTCGCGGTTTAGGGTTGGTCCGGAGTTAACATCCCGAGTCTCAAAAATATTCCTCAGTTCTCCAGTATTTATGATGTGCCCCGCAATTCAACTGCACGCGCTGATTTATAGCAGTTACATTGTAAAATCTCATAGCACCAAGTTCTTTTTCTCCCAAATGTCCCATCCAATTTGTATCTGTGTAAAGTTTACAGCGTTCCTACCAGAAAGTGTTCCAGCTTTTTCAAGAAATATCTCACGTGAAAAGGTCCGGTGATGTCTACAAAATCGCCTGAGCCGAGAGACTCTTCATTTTGCAATTAAGGGATTATCGTGCACGGAGATTGATTCTAACCCAAAACCTTTCCAGAAAATATTCCACTGATGAAAAGAGAAACTGTCAGTCTTGAAGAGCATCAAACTTACACCACAGAGCTCGCTGCTAGTACCTTTAGTACATGATAACCAGCCATTCAGCGGCCTGCATTCCGCGGAATGAACTAATGAATAGTAGGAAACATACATAAAACATTTATTATAATAAATAAAACGAAGAACAAAAAGCATGCAGCAAAATACCGCGAGGAACTGATGAAATACGTCACTGGAGGTATGGTAGCAGGCAATCGCGGAGGGACCCTGGAGTTGACAGACAGACATCGTGGTTTCGCTTGTTTATTACTAGGACATAATCTACCAAACAACCTCGTGAAACAAGTGAATACATCGAAATCCTTCGTTGGTGTTTTAATGATTTTTGCTCCGATTAATACGTTGTTGTTGCGGCGAATTGATTAGTTTTCCGAAACAGCTGTTTTGGAACTGTTTTTAGCTCTACCCTAGTGAGGGAAATGAAAACCTGAAATTGGATTCTCAGAACCCGCAGAATTTGTTGTAACAGACACGCGCACCGAAATCGATCTTAAATGGGAAGTGGAAAATAAATAAACAGCTGCAAGTTCGCTTGATGTATCATGGATAGCTGGCATGGTTACTAGGTTGATAGAAATTGCAAACTGAAACGTTGCAGTAAAAAAACCGCGGGTGGTGCAGTAGTAAGAGGCGCTACTGACACCCGCACCGTCACGCGCTCGATCTCCGCCCAGACCATCATCCTCTACGCGATTAGGTAAATTGGTCTAGACCTTTTTGGGAAGGTGAGACACTGATTTGGTATAGCGGCTGGCCTCCAAGTCCTTGTTTAGGCCCTATACGATTTGAATGAACACGATTGCAGCGGCGCGTCCTTAGGGGACTGATTGACGCTGGCCCTTTTCCTTAACCTCAACATTTGGCTTACCATCTGGAAAGTTCAAGTGTGAACCACAAATTCCACGAGATTTTGCACGTTTTCTATGCTTCTATGTTCACAAATTGCTGTTCTAGATGACCGAGGAGGTGCTCGCACAGGACGTGCCAAGAATTCCGGAGAAGATTCACGCACAAAAGCCAGGCTTGCGCATGGACAACGTACGCGAGAGATTCATCGAGAAAGAGCAGCCACCTCCGGAGTTGCAGGTGAGCTCATCCACCGAAAATTACTTAATTTTTCAATTTTTTCTCTCACAAAATCGAATTTTTTCGGCAGCCGAAGCTGATTTACCTACAAGAAGAGCCTTTCTGAATGTGCCGACTTTCGTGATGCAACTTTTACAGGATGTAGGGTCCCTTGTAGGTACTCGAAAACCATACTTCATTTTTTCTCTAGGCACTTCTTTGATGGGAAAAACGGCTGCCGAAAAAATGGAAGGCGAGCACATCACACAGTCAATATCCACCGTAACTTACCTCAAACGGGCGGAAATTCAAAAACTAATGTTAGATTCATGATCAGCGACCCAAATAACCCCCAAATGCGATGTATGGTCCGAATCGGTTATTTTAACCCAGGCACCTCACTCACCCACCCTTACCATAGCTAGCGTTCACCAGTCAGAGCTCAGGAAACGGGAATAAAATTCATGATCAGCAGTTTAGGTGAGACTTTTAGGCAGTTCCTGGGACGAAGGTAGTGGATGCTGAAGATTCTCTGACAGCTAGAGTCTGAATGGTGGCAAATTATTACCAGTGGTTCACTAGAGAATGAACCTTGGGCAACTGAACCGACACCTGACACGAGGCTCGAGACATCAAGGTCACCCATTTCGCCTAAACTTCGCATGTGGGGGTTATTTGGGTCGCTGATCACGAATCTGACATTAGTTTTAGAGTATTCATGTGCATTTGCGGTGTCTACGGTGATTTAATGACGTGCAGGTCCGATCCATAGGAAGGTAACTCATACAAGCGCAGCAATACGTGCTATTTACTTACAAAAAAGCATTATCCCCGTAGAAATTGCATCCAGTGATTATGCAGGCACATAATAACGACAGCCGAATAAGTGCAAAAATGATCGCCGGGTGCGTGACCGAACTCACACGCTCTCCATAAGAGGTCGCATCGCTAACACTGCGCTAAGTGAGCACATTTTCATGGATACAGCGGTCTCTAATGAGCTCGCGCGGTCTGTGTGATGTTCTCGCCTTCCATTTTTTTTGGCAGCCGTTTTTCGCATCACAGAGGTGCCTAGAGGAAAAATGAAGAATGGTTTTCGAGAACCTACAAGGGACCCTACATGCTGTAAAAGTTGCATCACGAAGGCTTGGCACATCCAGAAAGGCTCTCCTTGTTAGTCTTTTGTGACCGCCATTTAATTATTAGACCTTGATAATCAAGGGCACGTCAACGATGGTGTAATTATTGAAATGAAGTTAAATATATTTATTTTTACTACCCATTTTACTATTTTTACTACCTCTGGGAACGTTTTTGTTCCACTGTCAGTCATCTCAAGCTCTGTAATGAACTTCAATCAGCTCCATTCAAGAGCTGAGTGGAATGGCCGCAGTCCCCACTAATTAGGTCGCTTAACCGGTTGCTTATTTGAAAGGATTGTCGCTGAGTGCCCAGATCGAAGGGCTTTTCGAAGAGACAAAACAACATGTTTTCGTTGCTTATAAGGACCACTGAACTTCGCAGACCTCTAGTCTTCAAAACAATAAACAATAGCAACAAATTTTGTGTGACTTGAGGACAGTTCAGATGAACTGAAGCTTAGGTGAAGGTACTGTTCAGGCTATTCAGTCGCGTGTGACTACAACTGCAACTCACTATTTGTTTTGAGATTTTTTATTTTTCTGATTTATGTCAAGTGCTGCAGAAAGCCAGATTCAAAAGGGTCACTACTGCCTTCAAGAAGAATGCAACTGAAATAAAGTTGTCGGTCAATTTAGTATGCACAATCATTTGTGAAGGAAATCTTTTGACACCATATTTTACGCTGCCGGCGAACTGCTCGCTTTTGCGCAGAATTTCCACCAATTTGTGGCAAGAAAAAATGACATAACCACAGCCAAAACCAATCTAACCGTAATGGGCAATTGAAGCTAAGACAACCGAATAACAAAGCGAAAGAAAATACGGTGTTAGGACTTCAAAATTCTACATTCTTTATACCGTCCGGAGTCTATGTAATGAAAATTCAGCCAATTGAGGATTAGGGCAACTTACCACATGGGGGCTCGTTAGGCCTACGGTATACTTCGACAACGGGCCCGTCGCAACGGAGCCAAAAATGCGTGGTTCCCCTCTATACAGCACTGCAGCTGGGTTTTTTGTATGACGCTGTGTGCGGGGACTCGGATAGTTTACCGCAAGGGCAGAAAGGATGAAGCAGATCCTCTCGAAACAGTACTGCGGCACGAGTCACAGTTAAATTTTTCTTCAAAAATTCTTCATTCACCCACTAACTACTTCATCTGGGGAGGACTGGTGGCCTGTATCGTTGACCTCTAAAGAGGTGTACTTCTGTATGCTCCTTTGTACATTGTCCTCCCTCTCTTCTATTCCTCAGAATGGTCTTTTGAAGAACGAAACGGTGTGTGTTAGTAGGTTCTCAAACACATACTCTTCATTCGAGGCTTTGGCAAAGAAGAAGTTGCTAAATAATTAACTGGGTAAAACTGTTGTATCAAAATCCTTCTCTTGCTTAACAGTGCGCACTAATAAGCCGTTTTCATGCTGAGATTCAGCGAAAGCCGTACATGGAATGGGGTTATGATGTCGATGATGCAAGAAGTGGCGTCATTGGCGTTTTTCTGAAGCAAGGCTAAAATCAGAGCAATGTGCCATCATCTATTCTCTGCTTTTTATAGCCTATAAAGACGGATTGCTATCTCTCTTTTTCAAAAACGCAGTAATACGTAGATGTGAGGACCCCGTCTTCGTTCCCTAAGAGGCTAGGCAATCTAGCCTTCAAGTGTAAAGCAATGACACCAAATCCATCACCCAGGTGAGATTGTTCTGCTGAAAAATAACGGCACGAAGGAAAAGGTGAGCGCTCACCTTCAACCGACGACAAATCTCGGCACTTCCCCACTGTCTTCATAGCTAATGGTCAGGGTTGTTAAGCTCCTGAAAAAGTCTCGTTCAAACGCCAACTAAACCGCATATTTTTACATATGCAGTATAAATTTTGCGTGGTGCAGTGGTAAGAGCTGATACTGACACCCACGTGATCGAGCGATCCTTTTCGAGCTGGGCTCCCTTCACTCCGGCGTCGGGTAAATTGATACCGGACTTGACTTGGTATAGCGGTCGGTCCAGAAAGCCACTGGGCTGGATCCGTTTGGACACAAAAGCATTCAGAATGCTCCAGAAGGTTTTCCCAAGTTCTCTCTTCTTGAAACCTCGGCATAATGTTAAACTTCTTGAGTGCTGCTGTGCCGAAAGAGGTTAGTAAGGTGGCCTCCAGAGGTCTAGGGAGTGGCTCGAAATTTCTCTACCTTATATGGTACATATACATATATAGAATCGTAAGATGTAAGATATGGTACATATACATGTATAGAATCGTAAGATGGAGATGATTGGTGGACTTCAGCCTTGATTCGGCGATCTGGCATCCGTTCTCCGAATTCCTACCGAAAAACACCCATATGACATGCAGGGGCCACCCGGGTGGTCAAGCTAGGACCTCCGCCTTGGCTAAAACTTCGACCATTCTGATTATTAAACATATTGATAACATTCCCACCTGCCTCGCTCCGCCCACGCCTTCGTTGCATATCTTTAACTGCCTGCCACGCCAGAAATCCCCAGAAGTTCGAAAAACGAACGACTGAATCTTGATGAGCTCCATAAATCACCTCTAAAGTGAAGTTTAAGCGAAAGAATTTTCTCCGACTACTGGAGTGCCATACTTTGAGTGGTGCCCCAATTACTCCTAGGTTAAAGTCTGTGTTGACGGAGCGCAAGTTTATGCACTCGTAAACGGTCTAGCGACAAAGTCCGGCAGATGTTTCTCGAATGTTCGGCTCAACTCGACGTTCGGCCACCTGCTACCTTCGTTCTGAGCGGGTATACAGTGCGTTTCAAAATTATAAGACCACCCTAAAATTTGCAAGTTTTGCTCCTTTTACTTCATTTCGTGAAATGGTACCGCTTCCACTGAATTCAGCGTGGGCTGGAACCATACTTGACAACAACTCAGTATTACCTCAGGAAAACTAAAATTTTCATAAAGAAATGTTTGGAATTCCACTGTTTCAAAATTATAAGACCACTCAATATACACTTCCGTTTTATTACACTAAAAAATCAACAATTACAAATTAAAAATTAACAATTCCACCGCGATTAGGAACAAGTTCGAAAACTCTGTCTGGCATGCTTTCCACCAACTTTTCCAGGATACCAAGATTCAAACTGGTCCATGCCTCCTCGATTGCTCTGCGCAGTTCTTCGACGCTGTTGAATTTTCTCCCGTCGCTGTATATCTGACGTACAAGAATCCCCCGGTGTTTTCAACCGGATTCAAGTCCGGAGAGCAAGCTGGCCACTGCATCACGCGAATATTCTTGGAGTTCAGCCACTGCATAGCGGACCTACTGGCATGTACAGATGCGTTGTCCTGCATGAAAGTGAAGTGCGACGTACGAGGTTCGCGAAGAAACGGTAGCAAATGATCTCGAAGAACGTTCTGATAGTCTTGTGAGTTCATTCGACATGTTTTGAATGCTAGCCGAAGAACACCAAGGCTACAGAATGCTTCCCAAACCATCTGGGAACCACCGCCGAAATTACGTCTGCTAAAGACGAGTGGGTCCCTCCGCAAGTCGCGCCAATAGTAATGAGATCCATCCGGGCCATCTAAGTTGAACTTCTTCTCGTCAGAAAACACAATCTAAATGCACCTGACTCATTTAAGTGGGAATAATATTCGAGTGAAGAAATGGTGTACCTTGCTCCAATCAGTCGTCATGTTCCTACGCGCCAATTGAAGTCGTTCTGCCTTGTGGATATCAGTCAACCTTGGAGCCCCCTCATCGACTCTCGGACAATGTTACCGCCTCTTGTGACTGCCCTCCAGATGGTCGTCCTTGACGCATTTGATGATAACTCCGCCTTCGCTTGATTGATGGAGCAAGTCGAGTTGGACAAAAGTCGTTGGATTTGTCGAACATCTTGGCCGGAAAGCACAGAAGGCCTCCCAAATTTCGGTTTTCTTCGATATCGAGCAGGATCTTTGAGATAGTTGATAGTTGCAAATTTGGAGCGGCGAAGTTGGCAAGCGATATCTCCAGTTGAGTGTCCTGCCTCATGTAGAGCTCGAATTTGCGCTTGCTCCTCAGGTGACAGTCTGGTACCACGCGGCATGTTACCGTTAGGATAGTAGACAGAACCAAGGTCAATATGGAGTAGTTTCGACTCAGCTTGGGAACAAAATCACAGTTATAACAAATGAATGTCGTAAGTGGCCTTATAATTTTGAAACAGTGGAAATTCAAAAAGTTCTCTATAAAAAGTTTTGTTTTCGAGAGATAGTTCTGGGTCGTTTTCATGTTTGGTTTCAGCACACACTGAATTCAGTGGAAGCAGTACCATTTCACGAAATGAAGTAAAAGCAGCAAAACTTGCAAAATTTATGGTGGTCTTATAATTTTGAAACGCACTGTAGTACAAAAACACTTAGTCTTGCTTGAGTACCATGTTGACTCCCATCTTTCCTGATTGCTTTGACGTCGGAGTGAAAACAGCTGAGAACAGCAAATGAGGTCATTGGAAAGGAATGTGACGTCTGTAGGAATAGCGTCATTTTCATCTGCTTCATGTCAATCGTCAATAGAATCATCTTCTAGTCTCTTAACAAATTTCGTCGAAGAACAGAGGGCAAGTGAGGGCAAGAGAATGCCGGCGATTCATTGTTGTTTGAATTTTTTCTTGAAAAATAAAAAGAATAAAATAATAAAACAAAATAATAATATAATGAAATGGTGATATTGGCGCACGAGCAGTGACGAAACTTTTCTCGTGATGACAAACACAGCTTCTTATTCCTTGAGAACGTTAATAGGATGGTGAAGTTCAAAAATAAAAAAAACCGCATCTTCTTCGCTCACGGCTGAGGGATAGAATTATAATACTTTGTTTCGAATTGTTCACGAAATTAGATGAAATGGCTGAATATGCAATTTTAATTCTCAAATCGTTGTTGAAAACTCTTTGCAGTTTTCGGCATCGTCTATGTTTCTCGTCGACTGCCCCATTTATCGAGAAAAAAGAAGAACTATTTTGTTCGAACTGACGCATCGACACCGAGAAGTGTTTCGAAGCTGAAGGAACCAAAAAATTTTCCCACTAAGTGAAAAGCTAAATAATAGAGAGTTCCAAGAGTGACTCCATAGCTTGTGTAATTAAATCCAAATTTGAGGCTCTGACGAACGCGAATTCGCCAAACTTATTTTAAAATTCCTGGAGACATGTTGTGTTTGAAGATTTGAAAACTCGCTTGAAAAATAACCAAAGAAAATTTTGGAACAAATCGAGAAAATTGGGAGTTTCCATATTCTGCTGCATCATATGTAGGCAACAGTCATGTCTTCTTTGCAGTGGCTTGGACGAGGGGGGTATAACACCCGTCTCTTACCGCTGTCGCTTATCGTATACTTCTCACGGTGCAATAAACTAAAAGGGCGATATAAATTGAAAGCCCGTGTCTCGTTTAATATTTATGAATTGCCAACTGAAGCGTAGTTCTAGGTAGTTCGATATAATCCGCTTGAAATGCTACAAATCCTCTCGTCAAACGTTACAGTCTGAAAACAATCAAGTGCAATCTCTTGAGCAATCGAACATGCACACGAAACCCGCCATAAATCATGCAGCAGCAGCGCTGAAGCTCAGAAACACCGTGATGTATCGACTTGGTGAAATTCCATCAGACACTTTCTTCTCCGGCTGATTTTCATCCTAGCCTGTGAGAGAAATATTAGGGGGAAGGGGAAAAGTAATAACGAAAACGCAACAAAGTTCTTTATTTCTCAATAACTTTGTTTTTGAAAAAAAGAAGAATTCTCAAGTGGTCTTTAGTAAGTAGCATACAGACACAAATACGATGAGCATACATTAGGACCCCAGTCGGTAGTTATATGGAAAAGGAGTGGAAATATTAGGGTGACCTAAAAGTTCGTGTTTGTTTTTATAGAGTTGTGAATAAAATAAGTCGGAATCTGAAATGCACACGAACTTTTTGGTGACCCTAATACTTATTACTTTCGCCCCTCCCCCTAAAAGGTGTCGTAGTCACAGCTCAAGTGATAGATCACTGATTACATATGCACTTACATATTTATTAGGCTGGATCATAAGTAATCGGACACTTGTTTATTCCACAACGTTTTTATCCCGATCAGTTACGGGGTACGTCTCTCACGATAGTCGCTCCGTCTTCTTTCTCCTTGGTGCTGCTCCCGCATTTGTTGAGGTGCCACACTGCCATCTTGTCTCAGTCTTGAACTCCTTGTGGGTGGCCGTCCGTCTTGTGATCGTGACAGTTTTCCTCCATCAGCCGACCTGTCACACGGGCCTGACGACGCTGGTACCGATACCCTTTTTAGCTATTTCCAAGCTAGGCAAGGGTTTCTGCCTGGGACGGGATTGAACCCTGATCATCGAGATCTTGAGCCTAAGCTCTTAACCTCTCGGCCATCCCGCCCCAAGTAATCGGACACTTGTATGTGCTCAAATTCAAGATCAAATATCGCGCCTAGGGGTAGGGCACCAGTCAAATGTGCAAGATGTTAGGTTGGAGCAAAAGTTCTCAGACATTTGGTATATAAAACAGCTTATTTTATAATATCTTAACAATATCAAGGAGTCATTTGAAGTAGGCGCCGTTAATATCAATGGTCTTCTCTCCTCTATAACATTTTTTGAATGGAGCCGAATATGGCGGGAAAATCCTTTTCAGATTCAAGAAGTCGCAAATGTGCAAGAACTTTTGCACCAACCTGATACCATGTGCTCTTTTGCACGATGGAGATTCAAGTCAAGAATCGAGAGCGGTTCAGTATCAATCGTTTATCCCTTCTCCGAGCCGCCGCTCGGTATCCTACATAACAGCAAAAAGCCCCGCGATCATGGGCGGAGAATCTTCAACAATCTTCTAGGCTGACAGGCAATCTTACAACAATGCGAAGAGTTGCGCTAGTCGCGACACTCCGCGCGGCCAAATAAACGACGAAACAACAAATAATAATGAAGTGGTGAAAAATTAATCAAACATCATTCGCACGTGCGATCTAAGGAACACGACAATACTAACAATACGAACGTCGCCAGATTCGCTGTCCTCGAGTTGTTCGCTGAACCGATGGTCCGACTGCGGTGCGACGGTGTGGGCTCGACTGCTTCAGCTGCGCGTGGAACAAGTGATAAACTGGCTCGTCGACTGATTCATGTTGACCACCAAACAGCAGCGATAGAATAGAAGCGAATACAGCAGACGGAGGACGAGGCGAGGTGACGTGGCGACGAAAAGTAGGAGGAGGGGTGGGGAGTAGGAATGAGGGGGAGTAGAGGCGACAGAAGAATGACAGTCGAGGACGAGACGACGGCGAGTGATTCCGGGAGCTCTCAGTTGTGACGGCGCTTGAACGACGGTGCTGCTCGTGAGGAACACAATATTACATTGTGTTCCCCGCGGCAGCTGGAGCAAGTCACGGTACAGCCCTTACCGTGTTCAGGGCGGAGACAGCGTCCACAGAGACGCAGTTCAGAAGCGCGCATTGCGCGTGCCACGGGGTCGGGAAATCGATGGCATCGGCCTGAGTGATGACCGTCCACATTTTCATCGAATAGGCAGAACACACAGCTCGACTTCGGTGTCGAGCGCTCGAGCAGGACCGCGACGTCGTCCTGGATTTGACTGACTTTGCTTAGCACTGACTCGAGGCGATTAGAGAGAATAGCAACAGAGTTGACGAGGGATTCTAGAGACGCCTGGCGCTCGGCCTCCATTCGTCGCAGTTCTCGATCTATGTCGTCTTCCATGGTTGCAACAGAGCGAATGTGATCCGTTATATGTACAAGCGTTATCTACATCATATCTCTAGCATGCTTAGTCACGTTGGGGACGCAAGTTTCTAGCGGTTGTTATTGTTCGTGCGCATACTACGACGATGCTCGCGAACAGTTGGGCGGCCTCGAGAGCAATGCGAAGAGCTACGCTGGCAATTCCCAGTACGGCTCTGAAGATGTAGAAGAGCACTATGGGGCCAAACAGGTACGTGAGCAGTAGCGTAATCGCTAACGTTACTGCTGTGGCAACTGCGAATTTCCAGTGGTTCACTATTATGCTCCAAAGCGGGGATAAATCCGGAAGCGAGAAATCATGGAACCAATCGAACCGCGACACTACAGCCGTGGTGTCGTTGAGGAATAGATCGTATGATTCGTCGAACGGATGGTAGAACAGCATCCCTGATAGCGCTACGGACACGTTTTGTTGCCCACATAAGGTGAAGCACTGAGAATCTATTACGGCTCTGTCAAATGCCAGTCGTAGTGTGGTAGTGACATTGTTGGGTCCGCATTCTATCGAAAAGACGTGATGTGCGCACTGAATCGTCGTCCAAGACGGTTTCGAGGTCATGCAAGACAACGTTATTTGACTGCCCTGAACACAGCTGTAGCACCCTTCGAGCCGTCCTGCTTCTACTGAACAAGGTTCGTCTATGTTCAAGAGTGCGCTTTCGAGACGTGCGTTAGACGTGATGGAGATAGTAGTTTCGCTTTCAGCTGATTCTGCGATAACGGAGTCGTTTGTTGCATTGATTATGATGTGTGGGGTGAATAGTGGCAAACGAAAGTTGTTATTTTTTCGCAAAGATTTCAGCGCACTGTACGGGCAGCGGCAGGAGGGTCGAATGCCAGTGACGTCACAGTCACAATAATGTGAGACTACACATGCGGGGAAGTTGTTTTGTACCTCATGCTTGCTTTTGCATCGTACAGGAAAGAGGAAGTCAGGTGGCACAATTACCGTCTCGTTTGGATTACGAGCAAATTCGCTGAACATTATGTGTGGTTTTTGCAGCGATATCACTGTGAACTCAAAACTTCCGAAAGAGTATGACGTGTACGGGGACATTACAAGTTCACCCTTTTTCTGCGTGTTGTACACTTGCACCGAAAGGTCGAGCTTGACTGTGGGGACCCAATCCGCACATTGGAACACTTCCCATGAATGTTGCGATGTTGGAATATGGAACACACGGTAGAATGTGCATGCGCGAAAGGGAATCGCGCAGACGCAATTCAGGCCAGTGCATTCGATGCTACAGGCAGTGTAACCCGGATATGGAGTGGTATGGTTAAACTCAGGAATCATATCACTGGGGTTTATGTTCTCGCACGTTTGATCGTGACATGAACCCATTCCTCTGCACCGTGTTTGGTAGTCGACATGTTGTACAGTTTCTTTTGTCCAGAAGAGCGAAACTTTTGAGCACTCAATCATCACCGGTTTACGTTGTACCTTGATATGTCCAATACTTGCATTTCCATGTCTTAGTTGTATGCACATGGTGGACTGGACACTATTGAAGAGTAACTCATTGCGGAACTGATATTTGCAGACGTCTCTTTCTGTGCACGTGAGTGTGATTGAGTGACGGGTGTATCCATTTTGACATGAGGAGACAGTTGCGATCAGATTAATGAGCGTGATCGTGGCCATTGTCACAGATGATCGCAGCAGTGCTGGTGTGAACGTATTGAGCGAAAAATACGCGTTGTTTTGTATATCGTTCTGTCGTTGTTGTTGAATGTGGAGCTCAATGGAGTTTGAAATAGTTTGGTTTTCTGCACGTCTTGTAGCAATTTTGCAACAAATGCAAACGAGTGCGAGCACGATGCTGCCAATGAAATAGAGCAGGAGTGCTGCCGACAGCAGTGCACCTGACGGCCAACACTGAGGGTTGGCAATGAGTCTTTTGGATAAGAGCTGGGAACTGTATTCACAAAAGTGGGCCGTGTGGCATGGGCGAGATTCGATGCCGAAGTTGGATCTCACTTTCACGGAAAAGGTTCTACTGGTTGGTGACACTGGTAGGTGATACCGCACTATTTCTTTTGAGTTGAAGTGTTTGCAAATGTTGTTGAGGCAAATTTCGAATGGAGTCCATTTGGGGCGGACGGTCACTATTCCTCTCGAACAGCTTATTTGTGATTGTGCTGCACATTGGACAAATAGTAGCATGAGCGTTACTGTGTATGTCAGTGCTTTGAAATTGCTCTTTCGCTTGCGTTCTACGACGGTTGAGGAGATCGTTTCCGTCAGTTCAGAGGTGTGGTCGTTTTCTGCGCTCTGTTGTTGAATGGAGATTGCTTCTTCAGCTTTTGTTTTCGCACGCCGCGGCGGGTTGCGTCGTCGTGACTGAGGTTCTTGCAGCAACCCTTCCCGAGTTTCTTCGTGCTCTACGGTTTGCGGCGGAAGTTTGGCTCTGATCTCTAACGGATAGAGTTTACTGATCGGCCGTTGAATTGGGGTTCTCTTGTGAGGCAATTTCACTTCTGCCGATCGAATCTTTCCGTCCGAGCTCTCAATCAGCTTCACTACTTGTCCCATTGCCCAATGTCCGCGAGGAATTAGTTCGTGCTCTATGAGAACAATTTCTCCAACGTCGGGACATGAGCGTGCGTTTGATCTTTTTTCATTGAATCGCATTTTGTGCGTATCTCTCAACAATGTTAGGTACTCGGTATTCCACAGCGACCAGAATTTGTCTGCCATTTTTTCTGAGTAGGCGAGTGCTTCTTTGGCCTGCGCTACCGTTTGGATGCAGTCTTCGTCGAACGATGAGTCGTCATCGTCTTGATCGATATTGCGATCAGTGGGTGGTAATGAGAAGCATAGGTTGCCTTGGAGAAAGTCTACAGGACGTAACGGCATAGCACAGATATCGGAGGTGCTAACTCCAGTGATTGGTCGAGTGTTTAGTATTGCTTCTATCCGAGCGACTAAGGTATTCATTTCTGTAGTGGACAGTTTTTTACGACCAATGCTCTTTTGGATTGCCGTCTTCACGGAACCGACTAGACGTTCCCAGACTCCTCCCATCCAGGGGGCTCCTGGTGGGTTGAAGATCCAGGTTATTCGGTTTGTTGCGCAGTAGTTGCTGAGTGTTTGATCTGAATCGTCTGTTTCGAAGAGTGTGTCTATGACTTTATGTCCAAGCTTGAAATTGGATCCGCAATCTGTGCGTACTAGCTTTGGGACTCCTCTGCGGGCTGAGAAGCGCACGAAGCTTTGGAGGAACGCACTAGCTGACAGATTTTCCACGACTTCTAGGTGTAGAGCGCGGGTGGTCAAACAGGTGTATAGAACGATATAAGCTTTTGAACCACCTTTGAGCACGTACGGTCCGATTAGGTCACATCCGGTATTTTCGAATGGTTTAGCTCTTCGAACGCGGTCAGTGGGCAGTGGTGCCATTTCTGGTGTTTGAAAGGGAAGACTTTGAGCTCTCCGACAGACGGCACAGTCTTGGAGTATTTTGCGTATTGTTTTTGTGGGTCGCGACATCCAAAAGCGTTGTCTCGCTAGAGCTAAAAGGTGATTTCGACCGCAATGTGCATTCGTTGTATGCAAATCACTGAGGATTAATCTCATCAGCTCAGATCTTCCGTCAATGTATATTGGGTGTTGTGTATCGTGCGGAAGATTTGCATTTACCAACCGCGAAGAGCACCTTATCACTCCCGTCTGATCTTTGACAATCTTCTTGTCGCGGTGTCTATTCTGCAAGTCTTTGATGTCGATGCTTTCGTGTTCTAAGCGTAAGATGACTTGCTCTGCTGCGGTGATGTCGGTAGCTGTTACGTTGGGACTAGAGTCAAAAGTAGGAACCGTGGATAGCTGGACTGCGATCCTTCCGTTGCAGTTTACCCTATTTGCTATCTTTCGTATGAATTTTGCGACTAGTGCTACCACGCGTAGTGCTTTAGCAAAACTATTGTAGCGTTGCAGTTCGAATAGTGTGTTATGTGTCTGGTGTTGTGTGGTTTCTTGGCTGATCTCTGGACAAGTTACGATCTCTTTTTCGTTTATGTCGCAAGCTGAAAATTCGAGTGAATCTAGAGGTTTCAAGTTGTTGCGGCTCGTGAGTACCCATTGTGGTCCTTTGACCCACTCTGTGTTTGATAACTGTTCGCTGTTTACTCCGCGAGTTCCAGCGTCCGCGGGATTGTGGTCGCTCGAAATATGGAAAAGAGATGTCTCGTGTCCTAGGGCTGACAGCTTGTTGATTATCGTTTTTATTCGGTCTTTTTGGTTTGTGACAAAAAGTGGAAGCTTCCTTGACGTACGTATCCAGTGAAGCGCGATTAAGCTATCGCTGACCACATTTATCCTGTTCACGCCAACGGACAATGCAGATACTATTGATTCCGCGAGACGGAACGCTAGTAACAACGCTAGCAACTCTAGACGCGGTATCGAGAGAGGACGCCTTTTGGGTGCTAATTTGGTTTTGCCAGTGAGAAGGGTTGATACTGCTGCACCATCGTTCTCTACGAATGCACAAGTTGCCATGCACATGCTGCTGGCGTCAGCAAATATCCAGAGTTGGGCAGCGTTTCTGTTTCCCCGATGGTTGAAAAGCGGTCGGGGTACTTCTACAAATGCCTGATCTATTTCCTTGCTCACGCTAGCCCATTCAGTAACCAACGAAGGATCGAGAGGAGAATTCCAGTCCTTCACAACCTCGAAAACTGTTCGTAAGAGGCACTTTTGCTTGATCAGTAACGGCGCACCGAAGCCTATGGGGTCGTATATTGAGTGATGCTGACGGAGGGTATCACGCTTCACTTTGACCTCAGCACTCATGTCCGTTCTGAATGTGAATGTGTCAGAGATTGGATTGTAGTCTACGCCGAGTAACTTCATGGGACCGAATGGGGCGCGGTCTTTTTCGTTGATTCTCGAATTCACTGCGGAAGAATTGCTTACATAGGCTCTGAGGTTCATCCCAATGGCTGCAAATAGCTGTTTGGATGCAACGTATTTCTCAACTGCCTCTTCTTCGTTGTATGCCGTCATGAGTATGTTATCTACGTAGAGGTAGCGTTGTATCTCGTTTGCCAATGGTGAGTCGATATTTTCAAGATAAGCCGAGATCACCATGTTCAACATGCTCGGCGATGCTGTGGTTCCGAAAGGAACGCGTTTCCATCTGTATTCGATGATGTTCGTTTGAACTGGAGGACTGTTTGTGTCGCGTAACCAGAGGAACCTGCATAAGTCTCTGTGAGATTCGTCTATTCTTATTTGAGTGAAAGCTGCTTGTATATCAGCAATGAGAATTATAGGCGGTTCCCTGGTTGCAACGAGTATGTCGTGTATTTTGTTGACAAATGACGCTCCGGTGTATAGGACGTCATTGAGAGAAAGTTGCCCTCGTTGATGTGAGGATGCATCGAAAACGATGCGAAGTGGCGTGGGTTTGTTCTCTCTCCAAACGCCAGAATGAGGCATATAGTATGTGCCTACTGAGTTTGGAACGTCTTCTCGCACTTCTTCGATGACATCGTCCTGCAGGTATTGTGAGAGTATGGTGCAATACCATTTCTTCTGCTCGGGGAACTTGTCGAGCTGTTTGATTTGTGAAATGAGGCGTTTGAATGCTACGTTGCGGTTCGTCTTCAAGTCTCTGATGTTTTCTTTTATCGGAAATGGCGCTATGACGTATTTGTCTTTGAACTGGATTGATTTCGCGTATTGGGCTCTGTACTCATACACGGCCTCATCATCTGCACCTTCTTTTGTCCCGATACCTAGGCTTTCGAGTTCGAATATGTTCCTGATCATATCAGCTTCGGTTTTGGGTTCTACAACAATAGTGTTGTTGGAGTGCACCGTATTCCAAGTGCGCGTCACGTCTTTTGGCATTTTACCGCATCCATACGCTGTGAACCCGAAGATCGTTTTGATCACTTTTAAGCCCGACGGCATGGAGAGGGGCGGACTACTTTCGATCACGAACGAGCTGTAAAGATCGACACCAATAAGAAGCTGGGGAATTTGAGTCTCTCCCCTTACCTTTGAATTTGAGAGGAAGAGGTTATTTTCTTCCATGTATTTGATATCCTCCTCTGTAAGGAGTACAGACGGAAATCCCTTTACCAGCTGTTTTTTAGTTCTAATTTGGACGCGATGTTCTTTCCCATGTGCTGTGAGAACTTTCAAGTCAACGTGATGAGTCATAAAGGTTTCAGTTATTCCTCCTATTCCAGACAGCATGCACTGTTCAGATTCGAGCACCGGCAGTGCTAGATGCTCCGCTATTTCTTCTTCAATCAGACTTGCCTGTGCGCCAGTGTCGAAGAAAAACAACACTCGCTCGTACGATCCCGTTCTATTATTCCATACCATGCCTTCCGAGGTCATTAGGACTACCTGTTCTTTTGATTTTGGTACATTCGAACATGGTTTCGTTGTGTTCGGCGCTTGTTCAGTGAGTACGGATGTCGAGTTCGTAGAGGAATGTGTAACCATTGTTTGTCTTTCTTCTCTCACAAGCTGTGATGTGGGGTCGACGATCGGAGCAGAAGCGGACACGTCTTGGTATACTGTATGAGTTTGGGTCATGTTTGTAGCCGGGGTGGTTCGCATGCTTCGTCGCTGCGATGCGGTGTTTTCCCTCGCTGCAGTGTGGAACGTACAAAGAGAGCTGTCGTGTAACTTCCCGCACCGTGGGCAGTTTGCCCTCGAACATTCATGACTCGTGTGCTCATTTGAGAAACATTTCCAGCATAGGTTGTTTTCCATGGCGATGTTTCTGCGGGTGCGAGGGTCTGATACTGTGCGGCATTGATGAGATTTGTGGTTGGATCTTTTACAAAATATGCACATTTTGGTTGTGCTCTCGACTCCCTTCTGTTTAGGTTGGAACTCTGTATTGTCTAGCCGTTGCGATACGTATTTGAAACGCGCGATTTCATCTTCTAATTGGTCCAACATTTGTCCAATGCTGCATGATTCAACGTCTCTGATTTCTTTGAGGAAGCTTTCTACTATTTTCCGTGGAAGTTTTTGCAAAATAGTTTCGGTCCACATGGGATCATGGACCTCGGCGATGTTGTACCCCGAAGATATCATCTCGTGGACGAGTGAACGGATTTCGTCGAAAACTGATTCGCAAGAACTGATGTTTTGTTTAGCTGGTGGCAGGGCAGAGAGACGTTGAATGATACGAGCTCGAATGTTGCCGATATTTCCGTATTTTTTGTGGATTGTGTTGAGCATCCACTCATAATGTTGCGGAACTAGTTTGATACCTTTGATAGAGGTGGCTGCTGGTCCTATGAGGCTATCCTTGAGCAGAATCATCTTTTCAATGACACTCAATGAGCTATTTTTATGGACCATTGTATCAAACATGGCCCAGTATTCTTGAAAGTCACCCTTTCCGTCGAATTTCGGTACTGGTATGTGGGGTGGCTGTATCGCTTGTTGTCGTTGTGCATCTGAGCTTTCTTCTCTGTTTCTGTTGGCAATCGGTGTGAATGCGGATGATGCGTTCTGTGAGTGTTTTGCGCTTTGGAATGCGGCAGAAGTTTCTTCCGAAGAGCCGCTTAGAAGTTTATCGAGGTTTCCATCGGAGATGTCTTGCAATCGATTGCTTCTCTCAGCTGGGCAATGCGTCACATCGCTAACATCACTTGGTTTCTCGAAAGGTTGCAGTTCACGAAGGATGTTGGCCTGTTGTGGGAAATGCACCGTAATTTCATGGTGAATTTCTACCAGACGTGTTTTGAGTGCCGACAGCATTGCTTCGGTCCCTTCGAGGATGGAGTCGACACTAAGTTCAGTTTCGATTTGTTGGAATTCGTCTAGAAAGTCCTTCTTTTCAGATTTCTTTGTCTCGACATATTCGTTCTCGATAGATTTGAGGACTGCAAGAATGTCATCTCGAGAATTTGTGATGAGAGAGATGGCGTTTTGAATTGATCCTGCCAACTTGAGGCAATGGTCACGTTTCTTGTCTACCTCTTCCGGGTAGAGTATTTCGTCGGTAAATGGGCGGAATGTGTTCAGCTGTGCTTCTAAATGCCGACAAGCACGCCTTAGTTCACTTTTTCGGAAGTATAGTGACATTTTATCGTCAGCTCAGCGCAAATCAGCGCTTTTTTGGTGCGTAATGATCACTTTATCGGCAGTGTGATGGGCGAAGGCCTGATCACTCGCCTGGCTAGTTACTCCGGCTCAAGGCAAAGAGCAACAAGCGGGCAGCACGTCTAACTCGTGCGGCCGATGCACCAATGTGCTCTTTTGCACGATGGAGATTCAAGTCAAGAATCGAGAGCGGTTCAGTATCAATCGTTTATCCCTTCTCCGAGCCGCCGCTCGGTATCCTACATAACAGCAAAAAGCCCCGCGATCATGGGCGGAGAATCTTCAACAATCTTCTAGGCTGACAGGCAATCTTACAACAATGCGAAGAGTTGCGCTAGTCGCGACATACCAATCGATGGAAGGAAAAGCGCGCTACAAAACGGTCCACTGCAATAGATCTCCTAAAGTTGCTTTGATGAGCATAGTCATGCTGTTACTCTTCTATCTGGCACCAATGCTAACCAATCCTTTGAGCGCTCAAATGAGGTTAATGAGGGAAGTGCTCCCGTTTGGAGCACCGTCTAGTTTTGGTTCTTGGAATTCAGTATTGACGACTACACCACCTAGAACAAGGACAAGTCAGTACGGAGTTGGACCTAGGCGTACCGAGGGTAATGGGGTAATTGGTGGTCGACAAGACCAGTGAGATTGGTTTGTCGCCTTGCTTGCCGTTCCCGTTTGTTTTCAGAACGGCGATTGTTAGTTGAAATGATGTTTGGACGGGTAGGTTACGGATGTCTTCGAGTTTCCAGGCTCTGACGAAGGCGACAACGCCGAAACGTGAGCCGAATAGGAAGTCCGAATAACAACCTCAGATGTCACTAATTTAAAAAATAGAATATTGAGATAAAGACATGCCGAGGTTCGTAGAAAGTCGATCCTGGAGTGCACACGTGAATTATTGCACATCCTTACTGTTCCTCAGTCTTCTGTGATTCGCGGACTAAAATCAATCGACAACGTCAGATAGATCGGTCGGTGGATAATCTCGGTGCTCTTAATGTCCGATTACTTATGACTCGACCTAACTATAAGAGTTCTTTTCTACACTGGAGAACGTCTTACCACCAGTAAGACAGCTATTAGTATGCGCCAAAACATGTTTCAAGGATCAAATTTATTTTAGGACTCCAAGGGTGACGGTCAGAAACGTAGTCAAACAACAGAATGCAACTAATACTTCAATATAAAAGCTGTCGGTTGCGCAGATCTTGTTCAGGGGCCAACAAAATGTTTTTATCAACGTTAAGGGAGGACGCAACAACTAGCTGGCAATCGGTCAGGCCCTGTACTTTAAGATGCATTTGAACCGATGCTTACAAACCGCTAGATCGTCGTATTAGGCCACGGGCCTCCCTGACTGGATCTTAAATTGGATTTTCGAGAAAATTAGAACCAGATACGGTCGCAGAATACGTTTTTCAACTGGAGCCATAGCTTCGGTTTCAATGGAGTCGCGTACCCAGCATCAGCGATATACAAGAAAGGTTCTGTGCTCAGAGTATTCTAGAACCAACCATTCAGCGGACTGCCGGCCGACGAACAGCTGCTAAATACACAATGAAAACAAAAATACATGAATTGAAACAAAAATTTGAAATAAAACAAAAAAAGTTTTAAAATAAAACGATGAACAAATAGCAAATCATGGGGAGCTGAACTGGTGAAATGCGTTCCTGGGAGTAGGGTAACGGGCAATCGTGACGGGACCCATATGAGCCACCCATGACAAACAGCTTGGGTTTCGCTTATTATACAGTAGGATAGGATGTTCGGTCTCTTGATCAGTAGTCATGGGTGGGTCGTAACGCTTTTCGCTGAGTTTTACGATTTTTCTTTGAAAATTTTCTGACAGAACTCTCCCGACAACCCAATAAAAGTGAAAGTGAGCTATTAACCTTCATAAACTACTTCTCAAAAACTGTAGGCTTTCGCAAGCTAAATGATGGATCATTGCCATTTGTTATCCTTTTTTCTTGAGATTTATACCAACAGAATGTTTACTGCCTCCCCACTTACCTACATCTACCTCTGCCTGACAGCTTTGTTTTTCCTAGAGTGTGAAAAGCCATGGTGTGCTGGCGGGGGCGTCTCGATGGGAGGAGGAGTCGGCAGCTCGAGAGAACGCCAATCTCATGGGTATCGACGGACCGGCACCGACCGCTGTGCGGCTACAGGTACGCGTATCGTTACCGTTTGACTTCTTGGCCTTTGAATCACTCAATAAGCTCATCAAACGCTAAGATTTTCCGTAAGATTTCTAGTGAGGGCAGGTAAGGTATGTATAGAGAACTGCGGTTCTCGATATATTCTGTAACACGCCTCAGAAAACTCGTGAAAGTTTTTTTTCAACAAATTGCCATAAGAGGTAACTTTTGTGGTTTCTTGAATGGAAGCTTCAACGCTTGTAAACTATTGCCTTTCCATGGTTTTGTGGTACTGACACTTGTGGGACTTATATGCCCAAAAGAATACAGCCAAAGGGAGATAGATTTTATGGTGGTTCAGTGGATTTGCTGAACCAGACCAATTTGAGAGCAAAGAAAACGAGTAGTATAACCGTTTATGATCGGTGCAAGGCGATTATATAGTTAACAGGTGAGGCACACCCTGGCCTCAAAAGGGGGCGGGGTGAGGGTGACGTGAGGTCGACGACAGGTTTGGTTGGAAGGTAACAGTTTACGAGCTTGGTGCAGTGGTATGAGGCGCTACTGACACCACGCATAGCGCACGGTCGAGCGCTTAATCCTAGACTGGAGTTACCGAGCCTTCAGTCCCTCTAGGGCAGGGTAAATTGGTACCAGACTTATCTAGGAAGGTGAAGGCACTGACATGTGGCTGGCCCTGAAGTCACTGTATAGGGCCAAAACGCATTTACCTACCATCTCACAATTTGAACGGAACACGAATGCGTGGCGCGTCCTCAGGAAAGTGATCCAACTTCTTTGTCATTACCTTTGAACCTTTATTATTTTCCAAGAAGACCAAAGCTAAGCTTGACGGGTGATCAGAGATGTCAGATTCCTGTCCTGTGGTGTATGAGACATTAGTGGGCGATCATTCTAAAACCCGTAGTCTTTGCTCCAGTAGTAAGAAGTCCCATATTCATGATTGACGAAACCGCTATTAACCCTCAAAATATACCCATATCGACCCGCTAACCGTAGCTGAACATTTTCGAAGTTTATTCTGAGTTATACTCCAACCCATAGTCGAGGAGATACCACGGAATGGTAAGAGTGCATTACTGCTGATTTCCAGTCAGTTCTTAGATTCCTTTTTATGACTGTCAGCCTTCTTCTGCGGTATCGGATGCTTCGACTTTCATGAATCAGAAATGATTTGATCATCGTGCAGAAACCAATATACCCATACCCATATCAAACGTACCCATATCGGCCCGCTAACCGTAGCTGAACACGTTCGAAGTTTATTCTGAGTTACGCTCCAACCACAGTCGAGGAGATACCACGGAATGGTAAGTGTGCGTCACTGCCGATTTCTAGCCAGTTCTTGGACTCCTTGTCTTGACTGTCAGCCTTCTTCCACGGTATCGGATGCTTCGATTTTCATAAATCAGAAATCATTAGATCATTGTTCAGAAACCAACACCATGGGAGGTCTACCGTAATTCTTGAATACAAAGTTTTGTGCAGCAACTGCTCATCAGCTACTGCATAAAAGACGGACAGTTGCCGTGCTCCCAATCTCCTGTTAGTGTAACATACAATATATGAAGAGGCCAGACAGCCGGTGCTACAAACACATGCAATAATTTATGTTGTCAGTGTGAAGTGGAGGGCAAACTAGCTGCAAAAGACCAGCTGATGAGGCCCATTTTCAGCACGAAAAAGATCAGGTTTTACATCACAGCATGGGGCGTTCGGAGACGTTCTTTCTTTTCTATAATCCTCGTGACCGATCTATAAATTCTTTATTTCTTCCCTTTACAACTCTTCTATTTTTCTACGAATGCTTGTGCGATTTCACGGTAATGCTTAATGGTAGCGTTCATGATCTTACCAGTCAGATCTTCTCGTGATCAGTGCAAGACACTTAGGTCTTTCTTTGCTGAACTAGCGACAAGTCCGTTGGGTTTAATGATACCGTACCACGGGTCAGCTCGTAAGAGATGGCGATTTCGTGGCGACAGTTGGACGAGAACCGTCAGTGACTGGATTGCTTGGCGGTGGTCGGACTTCTTCGTCAAATCTTCTAAACCAACGATTCAGTGAACCAACGATCCAATGTTCTTCGTTTTCCTCGCAAGACCCTTTGATTTGCCTAGAGAAGCGACAGGGACGAATGAACACGTTGCTGGCCCACACTTGGGCAAATCAATGATCAAAGGGACAGCGAGTGATGAGGGTGATACTGAATCCAGAGATAAAATTTGGATAAATACGATTGCATAAGATTCACTCGATCTTTGCAGGAAAAGATACCTACCCGCAAGGAGCACTCTAACACCATAGAAAAGCGGAATGAAGGGGTAGAAAAGTCGTCGTTTCGGCGACATTTTCGGTCGATATGAATTCTTCAAGTGAAATCATAATCTGATGGCTGGTGGTTGGTAAAATCAGGGACACTCGGTAAATCGGTGGTCTCACATAGGTAGTCGCTGATCGTATCACTTTCCCATGTTAATGCTCTTCGGGGAAAGGCAAAATATGTTTCGAAAAACTAAATTCTTCAGGAAAGAACTGTTGGATTTGAGACGCCGTACCCTAAGGATAAACGCAACCACGTCTTCCTGGCGCAGCGGATTTCGTAGGATAACGCTGCAGCTCAACTGCTGCTATGCAGCTACTGCCGGGAGTAAATGGGTTTTGGGTTTTCTGAAACGAGCCGTTGCATGATACTCTTTTTGTTAAACTTCTACTCATGTGATAGAGTCGCTAAAAGTTCGTGTGGGATCGTCACGTCGCTATCGCTATCACCCTCACGTATGCAGTACGCGGTAGATAGTTTGTTGGGAACAGTGTGAGAGAAGGCTAAAACCACACAGTGTATTTGAAGAAGTATAACGTCCCAGATTATGTTTGAATTTCATACTTGTCATTGAGAGTTAACGCATGATGGAATGTTATCTAGAAGAATTGTGCAATGTTATTGAAGTAGTACGTGCACACCTTAAGGCCCCTTCAGACATTACTGCGTTGCTGCCGCAGTGTTGATGAAACATCGGGAAAGGCGGCGCGCGCGACATTAGTGCAGTACCGGCACTCGTTCTCAAACTTTTTCTGTGAAAGCTACCCATTAGCTACCCATATTGTCAAATTCTAATTACCTAGTTTTTAGACCAACGTCGGTACAGTGGACGCCCGCACAGCGGCGCAGCTATTACGTAAATACGCTCATCTCTCCTTTTACTGCACTGCATTAGTTTACTGTGGCAGTAGAGTCTGAAGAGACCCTTCCTACGGCAGTAGAGAAAGAGAGGAACAACGTGACGGATCGTCGCAGTTCTTTTAAAAGAACTACGAATACACGAAAACTCACACACGTTACACTACACTCCACGCCACTTTTTTCCTGCGGAAGCAAAAAAATGCTATTTTCGTTTCAGGCCACTGCCCTGTCTGCCTTGCTGCACTGTTCTATCTCTTTATTGTTACTGCGCCGCTTCGCTACCGAGTATGGATGGGCTCATAGACTTCCATCTGCTGCCGCGGTATTGAGTGACTACGCTCATCCACACTCAACAGTAAATTGGTGAAGTAACGATAAAAAAACAGTCAAGGAGCGAGCTGAAAAGTAGCAAGTGCAGGAGTGGTTTGAATGATTTACTGCTAGTAAGTTTCGGGGAATGGGGAGGATGCTTCGAAAAAGTAACAGTTGAACTGTTCGCGTCTCATATCGAACCACTTCGCTCTTTCGAGAAGCATTGCCGGCTCCACCTCGACCACATCTACCAGATTCGGTCGGATAGCACTGATATGATGAGGAGGCGAGCAGCACAAGAAGGCCCACCATCGTTCGCTTTCAATGAATGGTGTTCATTATTTTTCGACGATCCCGAAAATATGGGTTTATCAAAGACATTTTCCGCGGATCACATACATATAATTGACAACTGTAAGCGACTGCTCGAAAATTAATTGTCATTCATCTCGGTAGTTGTGGAAAATGCCCTTGGTAAACCCATATTTCCGTCAAAAAATAAAGAACACCATCCATATCACCATTTTTTGCTCCCCACGACTCGTTGGTGTTGCCTATCTTCTGCAAATTATCAATATTTATTGCTGTTTTGTAAAATGCAGAGTTTGGGTCGCTTAACTTTTCCTCTCTCTAGAAATGTCTGTTTCACGTACCTCTCAAGGAAGTTCGTAAAATTGTTTGCCGATTGTCCTCGTTGCTATTCTAAAAAGTATTTCGGCATTTCAGTTAACATTTCGAGAAATTCCACCGGGTGTAGTATCGCTTGTTGTCGGAAATCACGCCTGAGTTTCTCTAGGAAATCCATCTTCATTAAAAATGAGGCACGTAGCTTCTTAAAGGCTTTTTTCTCTACCTTTTTGAACCAAATTCCATTTTAAATTTGAAAGAGCTGGTTGTAATCTTTCCTCGCAAAAGTGCAAACCAGTGCAAACCAGTATCGCTTGTTGTCGAAAATCACGCCTGAGTTTCTCTAGGAAATCCATCTTCATTAAAAATGAGGCACGTAGCTTCTTAAAGGCTTTTTTCTCTACCTTTTTGAACCAAATTCCATTTTAAATTTGAAAGAGCTGGTTGTAATCTTTCCTCGCAAAAGTGCAAACCAGTGCGACTCATGGAGTTTCAGAGGGATCTCTTGTCTTGAAATAATGAAAAACTTTATCAGAAAACCCAACCAGCTGCTGAACGGCGGCGCCACCCACACCCACACACCATTTTCTTTCATTATTTGCTCACGACTCGTTGATAGGAGGAAGGTGAGCGGCTGTTATCGATGCAGGTGTAATGAGATGGAACGCATTGGCACTCTCATCTAACAAAAATGGTTAAGTGGCTGCTAAACTATCGGATTCCGGCACAAGGGGGAGGTGGGTATTCAAGAACAGGGACTGAGCAGCGTGTTTGGGATCGAATATTTTCTGATTTGGTACAGATATACATCTTGGAAAGCATAGAAAAGATTTTACTCGAGCGCAGACTGAAGTTGAAATAACCCACCGACCAGCGAAAAGAGCTCTCGTCATAAATTGATTTTAATCTGCTATGGAATACTCCACATTACCCAGTAGAAGCTGTAGCTAAACCTGGGTATAGTGAGCTTAATCAGAAACGATTATGAGGCATGATAGGACAGAAATCCAATCGTAGAGCCTGGTTGCATTCTCGAAATCGCTTGATAGTTAGCGTATTTCAAACCTCGAGCTATATTATTTTAATATTGTAGGGAACCACAACACGCTTCAAGTGAACATTTTCAATTCCAGCTCTATTTGAGCAAAAGCATACATTTCCGAATCGGGATGCCTTCCCATCCGTTTTGTTCGGGATGCTTTACACAGTCCTTCAGAATCGCTCCCTTCGCAGAAGCTAAGCTTTGAGGAAATTTTCCGGAAAAATTTATAAGTCGTTTGAACAGAACGTATTTTTTAGTGCAAACAAAGTGAGTACTCGTTGTCCTCATCACCGATTAAGTGTAGAGATATGGCTAACGAATGTCGCCTTAGCCGCGAAAATGAGCCGAATTAGGAAATCTCGGTCTTTTTTTTTGAATTTTGCTGAAATAGAGCTGAAATTGAAAATGTTTACTTGGTTGAAGCGTGTCCATGCTAACTTTCGGCCATGTTTTAGGCAGCAGTATGAACATCATCTAAGTACTTTTGTAGTCGATAACCTGAGGATTGTAGCTACATTATTTTATAGTTTCCGCGTGTTTTATAGTTTCCGCGTATTTTATATTTTCCGCGTAACTATTAGTACGCATGAACAATTTCCTGAACATACAATTAGAAAGACGAACTCTATTCCATTGAGGAAAAGGTTGAAGTGAACTGAAAAGAAGTGAACCTCAATGGCGCATAAGCAGACCAAGGGAAGAATCACAGATTATGAGGGAAAACAATTCGTCATGTGTGACTTTTCGATGGATCTCACCTTGTTCTCGGATTTACCTGATATCTGGGTTCTCCTGGGTAACAAGAGCAGGGCGGCGTAAAAAGCCACTATTTCTAGATGGGGTAAAGTTTACAGTTTACAAGAGGAACACTTTCGAGCGGCCTATTTCGACGTAATTTCCATTGCTACCTGCATGTAGCGTCCGGAGGCAGCTGAATTGCTAAGGATATCCAATAATCGATTAGATAGTCATCTCAGTAGAGGGGAGAAAATTGATCGGAAACGAACAATGACCGGAAGGTGTTATTATTCTCTGTTCTCCCCGTTTTTCGCTATTCGGTGGTAATTGCTTTATTCTTCGAACTTGTGGCCTCTTTGATGGCTGCCACCACATCTGTTCTCCGACAAGGAAGTCTTGAGAAATTTGCTTATGAACAAGGTCGATTGCTTAAACTGCCTCTATTTTCTCGTTTGTTTTCAGTTGTTCCTCTAAGCCACCTTTTTCTAGTCTGAACAAATCCCTCTATGTAAGCCTTTTTCCTTTTCCAATGAAAAACTGTTCTCATAATCCTCGAGCTTTCCGGAAGTAGGAACCGGGGCTGTTCTTGTTTTAGGGAGAATGTTCAAAAAGTGTTTAAAAACCTTTAAAAATGGGCTCCACTACTGGTACAAGTCAGTCACAAAACACAGGCCATTAGTACCAGAGGAATTTCTCGAGAACGTGAAAGTTTTTGTTGATCAATCTTCACCTGATCGATCTCTCCACACGAAATGTTTATCTTTATCGGATCTATTGAATCAATAAAGGGGATCCAGACTTCCGCGCTCTCATGAAGGCCCCCAGCACGCAGCTGCCATGGAAAAGTGATTAAATTTATGGCCTCATCGGGAAACCATTGGCCACACTTTACTACCTGGGTGAGATTACCAGTTTGATGGGTCCGGCTGTGTTACACAGAGGCGATTGAGACTATTTGTTTTCCAATCAGCCATCGAGTTCTGCCGGGGCTGCTCACCTATCGGCCGCCACCTCAACTCAGCCGCCGTCCAACGGCAGCTTTTCTTTCGACCTTCGAGCAATAAATAAATCGGCTATCAACGGTGGTGCTGCTGTAACATCGAGAGACGGACGGGAATGAGCTTGACGCTGATCGGCTGAGCCACCCCGACCCACTCCTCCCCTCGGGCGCTGAAAACGTCAACGTGTTTTTTGCCGCCTCGTCTGCTGAACTGAATGACGAACCCGTCAGATGTAAGCATTTCTCATTCTCGATTCTGTAATGTTCTGCACTCATCAGCCCCTGACGGAGTCGTTTGGTCCCTTCTCCGTCCATACCTGGAAGTCTGGTCTATTCTTAGGTTAGCGATGGGTAGGTAGGATATTGGCGATGGGCTCGGCGTAAGAAAGGTGGTCGCACAGCAAATCAAATCCTATAGAGCTGTTCAAACAGATTCGTGGAAACCAGTCTCCGGCAGTACGAAAGCACTCAGCACCGGTGAGCCGAGGATTCGGTAGCGAATGACCGCGTTTGCAAAGAGGGTGATTTTTTTCGAGGGCTTAGTCGGTAGACCGATGGAGGTAATGGTCCCCAGCCAACGTACGGGTTATGATTTAGTGTGTCTAGTGGAAACTGACCGTCTCGAACGGTGTATCTCTGTATTTTCTCTGATTGAACAAGTGGGGTTCAGTTGTTCAATCGATTTAATATTTTTTTCCAGTAAATGTTCTGAGTTTTGTGTTACTTTGCTTGATTCTCTAGACTTGTTTGGTTGTCAGGCCAAATAAATAAATATGTAAATGAATAAATAAGTGAGTAAATAAAATTCGTATGTTGCTGTGCCGAACGAAATTACCTTTATCGCATCTACTTAATCAATGGAGGGAAATAAAGATAGTATAGGTTTTCCGGCCAAATAAATAAATAAGTAACATTCGTGTGCTTAACAAATAACGAAATGTTTATCCTTATCGGATCTACTGAATAAATAAAGAGAAATAAATGTAAAATTTCCTGTGGACAGCAGCAAACGAGTTTTATTTATTTATTTGTTTATTTGTTTATTTATTTATTTGGCCTGACAACTGGGCAAGTCTAGGGTATCAAACAAAGTAACACAAAACTCAAGACAGTCACTGAAAAACATTAAATCGATTGGAATTGATTGAGTATAGAAATAAATAAACAAATAATATGAGCCAGTAAAATGTTTTCACTGGTCGTCCTTGGTGGCTGATGGGCGACATTCATCAAAATTTTTTGCCGAACATTGGTATGCCCATTCATTTTTACTTTCTTCTGTTACAACGGCACTTCTTAAGGGCAATTCCTCTAACGAGAGCTGCTAATATTTGAGCTGGATCATAGCACGAGTTTTTCTTTCCTCCAGTTCTTTCTATCCCGCTGTCTTTCTTTTCCTCTTCATATTTATCTCTTCCCAGATCGATGAAAGGGCTCGAATAGAGGAGTGAATAGCTGGTAATGAGGTATTTGGTTCGTGAAAAGAATTATTCTTCGAGGAAGGTAAACCGTGTGGAAAAAAGACTATGTGCATCATCCTTAGACTTTTGTTTTTCAATTCTCATGATACACAAAGCTTAAGGGGGGTGAACATCCCCTTTGTTCTTTTTCCAAACTGTCCAAATATCCAGTAGAGCCTTTGGTTACGGTAATAACGGTATTGGTCAAGGTAACCTATTTATAAATAAAAAAATAATATGAGCTTAATTATAATTTTCACTTGTCATCCTTGGTGGCCGGTGAGCGACATTCATCAAAATCTTTTGAAATTTTTGATTGGATCGCGATTATCCATCAACAGAACTTAAAAAGAATAGCAAATCATTTAACCTGTGTCTATTGGGCATTAACAACAACAACGATAATATCAGCAATCATAACATTTAAAAAATATTGATATCAGAAATCACTATCAACTGTTAAAAAGGTGATAATTCAATAACTTTATGGGATCATATTCGAAAAATCACATTCCTTGTGTATTCCTAATATTTAGGATGACACCTGTTGGCAGACCCAACACCGAGTGCCCGTCGAAGTTCAACCGCCGCAAATTGGCAAGATATCGATTCCGGAGTTCAACGACATTCATGAAGTACATGTAAGTTTTTGAGATATGTTATTTTATTTTTCTTTCCCTTATTTTTGGTAATGTACACAGAAACAGCTCGTTAGTTGACATTTTGGGTTGGTCCTTGCCTCTATAAGTGCCCAGTGCCAAGCCGCTAAAGCAGAGTTGTTCTTGGATCGGCTGTAGACTCTTCTACGAACTCTCAAACATTTTCCATTTCGGGCGCAAGACTGAGGGCGGAAAACAACAAAAACCGGGTGTCCCGCAGACACATCAACACCAATTACAGTGGGCGGGGACTTGGAGTAGAGAATTTTTCGAGAGCAGTAGAGACTGCTCTGTCGCTTTTGGTGGTCCATCATTCTACGAGACCGTTCAATAGCCCATCCATACTTAGTAAAATAGCAGCTTCTCCTCCTCAAAAGCGTCCTATGGAGCCTGTAGCACCAATCGGATCAGTTTCACACCTGGAACATTTAGAGCCTTTACTCGTTTATTGCTGTCGTAGAATGTCGAAGAGCCAGCCGTTGGATGCTGTCTTTAACGTAATGATGTCTCTTATACGACACGTCTCCGCCGTGTACCTCAGCATTGCTGCGCTTCTTTGTTGCCTAGATTTTATTTTATTTTTATTTAATTCAAAACCCAACACAGGGCAAAAAACCAGTAAGAAAGAAAAAAGTAACCAATAGAGAAACACGGCTGGACATTATAAACTAAAGAACAAGGTAGAACTAATCACACAAACTAGGAAGACCAGATTCACGTAGTCACTTACAAGGAGGGGCGTTGAAGTGATGGTGAGCTCTAGCGATGCAATTTCTATGGGATGTAGGGCTCCTCATCGCATATCCAAAAACTTGAAAAAAAAATTTCGGAATCGCATTGTATGGTACTGAAAAAGGCCTGCGAAAACGAGGGAGCGCTGCACATCAAAGCGCTCATCTCGCCCTTGGTACCGTAACTTACCTTAAACGGACGTAAATTTGAAAACTAATGTCAAATTTGTGATCAGCGACCCAAAGAACCCCACAGACGAAGTTTGGACGAAATCGGTTATTTGGACCCAGGCACCTCACTTACCCGCCCTTGCCATAGCTAACGCTCACCAAACACAACCAAACCCACCATTAGATACCGCCACTTGTTGCAAATCACGAAACTAGAGTTATTTTCGTGACCAGAACCTCAGATAGTCTCACTAGCAAGGTTTGGGCGAAATGGGTGACCACGACATTTCGAACCTCATGTCAGGTGTCGGTAGTGTTGCCCATGGTTCAGTCTCTGATGATTTACTGCTAATATGTATTATGCCTCCATTCAGACTCTAGCTGTCAGAAAATCTTGAGTATCCACTACCTTCAATCCAGAAATTGCCTAGGAGTCTCGCCTGGACTGCTGATCACGAATTTTACTTTTGTTTCTGGAATTCCGACTGATGAGCGTTAGCTATGGTAAGGGTAAGTAAGTGAGGTGCCTTGGCCAAAATACGCGATTTCGTCCAAACTTCATTTGTCGCGGTTATTTGGGCCGCTAATCACGAATCTAAAACTAGTTTCTGAATTTGTATCCGTTTAAGGTAAGCTACGGTAGGTATTGCTTACCCATATTAATCTTGCCATTTACCAAAATTTGTGCATTTTCCGCTGCTCCAAACATGATTTTCTTCCACCTCCATGACAAAATCGCAAAATAGGCACGATTTGATATCAATGCGATTGAAGCAAAGCAAGATTGCATCAACGGAATTCGAACCCATGACCTTCTGAACTAGAGCCTAACCGCTTACCCACCGCGCCTCCGACCACATCTCGAATCTGAGATGAGCGCTTTCATGAGTAACCCTCCCTCATTTTCGCAGGCCTTTTTCAGTACCATGTAATGCGATTCCGAATTTTTTTCATGTTTTTGGATATCCGATGAGGAGCCCTACATCTCATAAAAATTGCATCGCTAGAGCTCACCATCACTTCGACGACCCTCCTTGTTAGGACCCACCAGTACAAATACCATTTGACATGAAGGAAAAGTCATAGGACAAAGGCTAAAAAGAGAAAGAAAAATTCTCCAAGTTCTCTCTTCTTGAAACCTCGGCATGATGTTATCATTTTCGTGTGCTGCTGTGCCGAATGAGGTTAGTAGGTGGATCAAAATACAAATCGTCTAGAAAAGCATTGGAAGCGCTTTGGATTTCCGCAATGAATCCTTGCAAGAACAACCGAAATGAGTGTCCTTCGATAAGCAGTGACACGGTGTAAGTCATTTGATACACCCCGGTGCAAAATTATAGGTTCACCCCGCGATTTGTCCATAAGTGCCTCAAATCGAAAGGAGTCTGGTACGATTCGGTAGTCCTAACGACTCTATTCAAAAATATGTCGGAACATACCATTTTTGCAAATTTTGTGTTTTTTAAAAATATTTTATAGTGATTTTCATATGCTATTTTAAAGGAAAATATTTCAAATATCGCTGAGCGAAGGATCAATCTGAGACGATATTCTGATAGAGCATAGTCTAGTTATTATAATGTGTTACAAACATTTGATTCACATCGCGATTAAAATATAGATTTTTGTGAGCAAACATTTTGGTGGTCAAAAAGTGGTCAAATTTTAGAACAATGTTTCAAACAAAATTCTATATCTTTCTAACTGCGCAACGAATTTACACCAAATCTGAGTACGTGATAGAAAACGCTTTTCTCTTTAAAAGTCTCATTTTTGTTTCTAAGCTCTTCTCTTAGTTTGTGAGAAAATTTCTTTTATAATTGAGATTGCGTAAACTGTTATATTCAAAAAAGTTCAAGAGGAATCGACTTCATTTTCTCACGGTTCATAGTACATTTATGGTACTCTTGATACTGTACGTATGCCAGAATAAATCAAAGTTCTTCATAAAAATATATCGCTTTGACTAACAGACGCTGTGCGCGCCTCTGCCCGCCACCATCTACTGTACTGGTGGTGACGGCGCATGCGGCGTGTGTTAGTCAAAGCGATATATTTTTATGAAGAACTTCGAATTATTTCAGCATACGCGTAGCATTGAAAGAACCATAAATGTACTATGAACCATGAGAAAATGGAGTCGATTACTCTCGAACTTTTTTGGATATAACAGTTTACGCAATCTCCACTTTAAAAAACATTTTCTCACAAACTAGGAAACCATACTCGTAACAAAAACAACCATCTTAAAAATAAAATCATTTTCTATAGGGTTTTCCAATTTGGTGCAATTTTGATAAAAAGTTAAGAAGATATAGAATTTTGTTTGAAACATTGTTCTAAAATTTGACCACTTTTTGACCACCAAAATGTTTGCTCACAAAAATCTATATTTTAATCGCGATGTGAATCAAATGTTTGTAACACATTATAATAACTAGACTATGCTCTATCAGAATATCGTCTCAGATTGATCCTTCGCTCAGCGATATTTGAAATATTTTCCTTTAAAATAGCATATGAAAATCACTATAAAATATTTTTAAAAAACACAAAATTTGCAAAAATGGTATGTTCCGACATATTTTTGAATAGAGTCGTTAGGACTACCGAATCGTACCAGACTCCTTTCGATTTGAGGCACTTATGGACAAATCGCGGGGTGAACCTATAATTTTGCACCGGGGTGTATCTCTAACTTCTTACGGCTTCTTGGGGAAGGTTTTTCAAAATTGTAAAAAATGGTAGGGATGGTTCGGCGTTTGGCCGGGCAGAATTAAGATAAGTAGTTTCGAACCTTTTTTGAGGCCTCTGAAGACGACGAACAGGTCGAAACGTTGAGCCATTAATAAATTTCGGTCCACCTACTAACCTCCTTCGGCACAGCAGCACACGAAGAAGGAAAAATAATCCCCTGACAAGATGTTAAATTCACAGTCGATACCCAGTAGACAATAATTGCAGCCGCTTAACGGCAGGGAACAACGAAGCTTCCTGTCATCTCATGTAAGTCCTATAGTTGAGGCTCAAAAAGAAGATAAACAATTGTAAGCGGACTAAAAATTTGTTTGACAGGAAGCCTGAGCACCCTATGACACCGCAAACCGAAAAACTCCGAACTTTTATATTTGGTAGCAATGCAGCGAGTTTGAAGTCCGCGTTGACCACGAGCTTACGCATACATATTATATAAGGCTTACTTTTAGGAACAAATATTGACACTTGCTATGATTCTCGTTTTTCTAAGTTTTAGGTCCTGAGCGGACATTTTTATGAATCACCTAGTATAGTCTAATCAAAAGCATCACTGTGTTCGCAGCTTTTACGTTTTTATGTATGCTTTAATATATGTAAGCAGTAAAATCGTGTTCGTAAAATGGAGTATAAAATGAAATCCAACCTCAACTTTTAAGCTTGTAGTTTTTTAAGCTTGATTTACGTTGCTAAACTTTTCAAGTATGGCTGTTTTTAGATCAGCTTCAAACTCTGTTACACATGAGCTCAGGCGTTTTCCATTTCGAGCTCCGGACTGAGCTCGCAAAAACAACAAAAATCTGGGAACCCGCAGGCAATCAGGCCGCTGTTGCTGTGGGGCGGAGTTCGGAATAGAATTCAGGGAATAGAGAATTGTCTCGAGAGAAGTCTCCGTCACTTTTTGAAACCCATCGTTGAATAAGTGCACTAGAAGGGGCCTCTTACCAGCAAAACCTATTGATTCTTTTGTTGGTGCAAGATTTTTTGGTAGAAACTGCCCTTGGACAGATCCCGGCTGGCATCTCATTTCTTTCCGAAGATAGAAATTATATGTGCAATCGATGCGTCCTCGAAAAAAAAGCCAGCTATTTCCACCACACATACCTTTGCGCCCTGAGCGAATTAGCAAAAAAACGTCTTTATTTTTTACTTTTTTGCCAAATAAAGGTCTTTTGGCTCTTTTTGACCTCTGTGAGGGCACGTCCATGAATGTTGTAATTCACCTGATCTCTAAGTAACGCCTCGTGACTTGTTAGAATTTTCGCAAGGATATATACGCACCTTGATCAAGAAAATTTTTTAGGGTAATTTTCGAGGAATTCCCATCAGTGTTCTCCTCCCATGGGTTTTGTAATTCGATACCCCACCACTCTTTCTAGGCCGACCAGGAAGGTCTGATGAATAATTGAATAATTGTCTGACGGAGAGTAGAGAGGCTGACTGCTTTATGACATCTCCTACTTTCCCATGCCGGTTGGTGGTGGCCGAAGTGTTTTTTCCTGGCGGAAAAACAGAAGAAGGCAAGAAAAGAAGCCCCGCCCCGTCAATTACTTCTAAGACACTTCTACTATGCAATTTTGTCCAGCCTAAATTACTAAACCCAGCAGAGAATCGACATTGGTGCTCATCATTCATTAGACTTTCTATATCTTCCAATTGGTTTGCTCGTGGGAAGTTCACCTGTAACTCTTCATATCATTCTTATGTCTGCAATTCACAGTATTGTAAATATCTTTAAAAAATTTTGTGATTCTTTGCAGAAAATTGTTCAAGCTTTTTTCCAGCGCACTGTAATCGTCAACAAGCCCGAAACCTACCAGAAAGTCAAGTGGAACGAGTTTCCCGAAGAGATTACGCCCGAAATCGGAGCCGCACCGAAGGTTCCTGCTCAGGACTGGAAACCGATCAACCAGGTTCGGCTACTTTCTATCTCAAAGCCCATCCTTACTAGGTAGAGGAGCAGCTTCTTTAGACGTAGTCATCGGAAGTCTGTATTATTAGTAGTATTAATAACAGTAGAAAAATGGTATTAATAATAAAATAGGTAGTATTAATAGCAGAAAATAGTATTAATAACAATAGGAAAAGTTCCACCACTGCAATTTTTCTAGCTTTTTTCGTCTCTTTTTGTTGTTAAAGAATGTCCCAAAGCCTTACCTTACGTGTGCCATCTTTGCCCCATACATACATGATCATTGCTGCGCTGCTTTGCTGCCAACCATAAACGCCTTTTGAAGATCATTTGTTTTCCGCAAGCCTTAACTTACCTCATACACATGAGCCTCGTCTCGCGGCGAAAATTGGCGCCGAGTTTTTCGTTTTTTTTGTTTTTTCAAACTGTTACAATATCGGAGGGTACTGATTCAGGAGAATCTCGAACTCCAACGTAGCCTTTATCGCCCAGCAAAGATCGCTGCCGTCTGGCCACCACCAGAGAGAGAAATTCCTAAAATGACGTGGGTTTTGAATTCGGTAGTTGGGTACTTTTTTACGGAAAGGGACGCCATTCAGAACTTTGAGGGGTCCTTTCCAAAATTTCAGTTCGCCTTTTCAGGGTCGAAATCAAGCCTGTCAAGCCCGGAGACGATGGCAGCTGGATCCAGCAGGTGGTCGATTACATTCTTTTTCATGAGTACAGCTGGCGGTAAACCAGCATTTAGATAGGCCTGTTTGGATGCTATTAATAGAAGTACAAATAACACCTGGAGGAGCGCCTGGGCTCGTTTTATAACAGATCGCTTTCGATATCGGGAGTTTTGTGGAGATTTCGCTCCTGAACGAAGCGTTTTTATATTTGTCTTTATTGACCTTCTTCATCATATTCATTTATACAAGCGCGGTAACAATGAAACGGTGGGAAGGCCAAAGGCAACCGTTGAAAGAATATGACACAGAAGTTAACGAAAAAGAGTCAGGTGATTTGTCATGCCATTGTTATCGTTAACGAAACTCTAACTAGTACAATCTTTTAAAAATATAACTCAGAGTACGATTGCATCAGTATAGATTTTTCAGCTGAACTGGTTATATTGAAGGGACAATGAACTAACTACCGACTACTGGAAATTCACATCAGTTACCGCTCATATGAACTTCCATGAGGCTCTTTCTGAGCTTCGGAAAAGCGAAGGAAATGAATCAGCAAGTTTAAAGTTTTTCGAGAGCAGCCATTCAGCGGCCTGCAGCCCGTTAAATTAACTAATGAATAGAAGGAAACATAAAAAGCATTTATAATAATAAATAAAACGAAGAACAAAAAGCATGCAGCAAAAGACGGCGAAGAACTGATGAAATACGTCAGTGGGAGTACGGTAACGGGCAATCGCGGCGGGATCCAAAAGTTAACAAACAAACATCGGTGTTTCGCTTATTTATTAGTAGAATACCAATAATTAATACTAAATGAAACAAGTGTGATTCGGAACAACGCATTAATAAATATAGAGCATTACGATAAAGCTTAATAAATAAAATACAGCTAAAAACTTCTCTTAAATGTCAACTAAAGCACGCTATCGACCTCCGGTCCAGCAGCATGGGTATGCGCCAATTTTAAGGGTCTTAGCGACCCTAGAGTTGACAAACGTTTATCAGAAGGATTGTATGATCCTCAACGAAAACACTTTTCCAGGATCAGAACGACGTCATCCGATCTGCCGCATGGCAGCCACAATCGAAGATCGATCGCGTCTGGCCGCCACCAGAGGGAGAGGTGATCCGCTCACTGTACAAAGGTATGGATAAATACTTTCAAACAAAAAGTTTCGGCTACGATGTCGACTATCGATTAGTCTTGTGATTGTGACAGTTTTCCCCTCCTGGGACTGAACCCTGATCGTCGATATCATGAGTCAGTGGACTTGAGCTATGGGCCATTCCCGCCACAGCAAAGCAAAATAAACGACTGAATTTCTGCAGTTGTGTGCGAAACTTTTAGATGGATCTCTATATCCACCTTTCCCCCATTCAGGTCCGAGTCACATGCCAGCCGTTCAATGGCCACCAGCTGAGAGCGAACAACATGAGCGTGAGCAGGTGGAGGTACTGCAAAAGCACATCCCGGCCAGGAAGATGGAATACCAGTGGCCGCCACCACCTCCCGTCTATCAGGGTGATTCTGACAGCAATGGCTTCAGTGCGTGCTCCGCTTCATAGTTTTACTAATCACTTCACACAAGCAGCTGATAACGTGTAGAACGCTCTAACACTTGTAGAGTAGATCGCATAGGACAAATAGTGCACGTTCCCAAGTTTTGAGTTATAGCATTTAATAGCCTAACATCAGCAGAGATAAGCTGAATGTTTTCGAGCTGAATTTTCTTTCACGGCGTAACTAACAACTTGTAGAATCTTCGGCACTTCTTTCTCGATAGCAGTTGAGTAGCGCTGCTAGAGCTTTTCTAAACCATACATTGCATATTAGACTCAATGAGGTCCCATAAATGACGGGACCAAAGCCTTGGCTCACAATCTATTTTACGACGTTTAATTTGAAGCTTTCCCACTGAAAAAGACTTTCAAGATGCTCCTCCTACTAAAGAAGGCCTCAGCCATTGAAATCTATTCTGCGTGATTTTGAAAGGGACTTGACGCTCTCCATTTGGTGGCACATTCAATTGCGTCCATTCTTCGGTTTGCTCACCAGACGCTTCATTTACCGATAAAAAAGGTAAAAAATCACTGTAGCATCTCGAAGTATATGACCCCTCAAAGGGTAATTTTGGGGCAGTTTTTCAGTATCCGTACCATTTCCATCCTCAACCGTTTTCTCAGAGTTTGGGGTCGGTTTTTTCGTTCACAAGTATTGGTAACTGCACAATGAGCAGAGAAATAATGCACTATTGCCGCTCGCATGGACGACAAATGCTAGCCAAATCCTCCATCCTCCTGGATCGGGTAAATTGGTACCAGACTTGTCTTGGAAGGTAAAGGCATTGAACTGGTATAGCGACTGGCCTCCGTAAGTCTTTGAATTGGCCAAATACGTTCTCACCCAGACTCTGCAATTTAAATGGAACACCAATGCAGTGGCACCTCAAAGGACTGATCTACCCGACCATTTTAATTTTTGTACCTTATATTTTGCAGTCAAGTGCCCAGAAGCGTGAACTGCTACTTGGACACAGACTGCGCTAGATTTGACCAAAACTGTTTTCCTCAATCCCAACCGCCCCGTGGAAGTCCGATGTCTGATTCGGTGTTTGCATGCCAGAATGCAATTGTCGCGCTCCCCATCTTGTTCGGATTGGTTTCCTTGTCCAGTACCGACCACAATACACATGTATTAGGAGATTTCATCCCTTGAGCTCGCGATCAACCAGATTCTCTTTCTATGTAGAAGAGTTCGGTGGCTGCATCTGAAAAGGATAAGAAGATCTCACATCGTTAAAAAAATTATTTCAAAATTAAAATGCTCTCCTACCACCGCATTCGTGTTCCATTTAAAATCGCAGAGGCACGGCGAATAGATGTCAGGCCTAGACAATGACTTGCGGGGCCATAGGTTATACTAATTCAGTGTCTGCCTTCCCAGACAACTCTGGTAAAAATTTACCGTATCCCAGAGGGATGGAAGACTTGGATTGTACGGGAGAGAATCGATCTCTAGACCATTTGGATATCAGAAACGCCTCTAACAACTGCACAACGCTCGCCCTAGGTGATTCGGTACCCGTGAAATTGAAGGATCCCCGGTCAAATTCAAGGTGCCGGTGGTAAATTCAGAAAAATAGGTAATGATTAGAACACTGACACTCGTAATACTATTCTCCTTTTCACACCTGGAACTGAAGATTTTCGCAGCCCATTTGCAATTCATGTGGAAACACAATCACATCTTCACCTTCCTATCAAATTTGGCTCGAACATCTCGATATTTTTATTTTTTTATTTTTTACGCCTTTCCACTGACATGCTAAAAATGGTTAGTGGTACAAACAGCAGGGAAAACTCGATCGAAAGAAAAAATGAAATTAAACTAAATCAAAACAAAACAAAGATATGATGCTCTTGAGGATTTACAGGAAATTAGAACGGAAAATTCTCATCTCTAGCGAGATTTCTTTGTTACTAAAACTCCTCTAATCCATCAGTTTTACGTACATTGAGTTGTCAAAGCAAGGAATTATCAGCTGATCTCGTGGAAATCTATTTGTGTTGATCAGTGAGATCACTTAATCAAACACAACACACAACTTCTCTGTGTCTCGTTCAGTGGTAAACGGTGATGTCAGCGACTCGCCTCCGCAACCAGTTCAACAGCAAACTCAGCAGGTCGCCGGAAAAACCAGCACTACCACCACGACCGTCACGAAGACGAAGGCCCCAGTGCCAACACCGGTGAGCAGCATGGAAATTGGAAACCTGGTGATGGCGTAGATCACTGACTAGTCGGCTTCTTTACGCTTGTTATTTACTAACATTTCCGACTTTTCTTTTTCGTATTCTGTAAAACCGTTTTCGATCGATTGCAACAGTTGTTTTTTTACGTTTAATCCGAGAAGAATAGCATCATATCCGCTTACTAACCACTCTTTGACTTTCCATTATGTGCATGAAAGTGGGAGGGTGCGCCTTGATCCCTGAACGAGATTCAAAGGACAAATTGAAGTGTGCGGGACTGATCGGTACCCTGAGCGACACGTCCTTTATCAATTAACCCCACTCGGTAGGAATGGAAGGTTTGGCTAGCCCTGGGCAAGGATTGATCGTTCGACAGTACGGTGGGATTTAGGGTCTCCTTATACTGAACAATACACTTCTAAAAATTCAGCAAAGGCATCCCGTTGAAACATGCCTTGTCCATAGTTTCTTACACCACCTAGTCCAATTTTCGCATTAGTGTTTAATGCCATCTTCGGAATGCAGGCCGGGTAAGGTAAAAGGCAAAGGTAAAGGTGCCAGCGTTGATCAGTCCCCTGAGGACGCGCCGCCGCATTCGTGTTCCATTCAAGTCGTAGAGGCATATTGAATGCGTATTTGCCCTATACAATGACCTGCGGGGCCAGCCGCTATACCAGGTCAGTGTCTTTACCTTCCCATACAAGTCTGGTACCAATTTACCCGACCCCGGAGGGATGGAAGGCTCGGTTAGCCCGGTCCGGGATCGATCGCTCAGCCGTGCGGGTGACAGCAGCGCCTCTTACCAATGTACCTCGCAGGCCGTAGGCCGGGTACAATGTTAAATGATCCCCTAGGGCTACCTATCATTCTTGGCATCTTTTGGCCCCAATTTGGTCATCGGCCAGCTTGCCGGCTTGGGCATGAGTTTCCTACCAGTGTTATTTCTGCAATTTTTTTGCTTGGACTTCGGGAGACTCTAAGAGGCTACGGAGGGATGTGAATTTAAATTATGATCAACCGCACGGCAAACAAGGCGTACTCCTATCTACTAATGTGTTCTGTTTATGTTTCTCTTTCTCTATTTCCTATTCTTTTTTGTCGGTTGTTTTTTCTGTTGTCGCTAGTTTTGTGAGGCATCCAGAAGGATTTTATCAAAGAAAAAAAAGCGTGGCGTCTTTCTTCTATTTCTAATATAGTGTTCGGTTTTCTCCATAGTTAGGTGCTCGAAATTACCAACGACAATATTGACATCTGCAATTCAGGTACAGCAGCAGTCTGTTCGCGTCGTTAGAGCTAACTAAACAGCGACTCAGACCGTCGAATACTATGAGGCCCTTAGAGGCCTTTACAACGAGCATTATTGTTATATGTATGTATGCCAGCCACACTTTTGTATCATATTTTTATGCTATCGCTTATTGTTAGTGAGTTCGCGAACGCCAACATCTTAAATGCCTATGTGTTGAATAAATCTGACTGACTTTAGTGCCAACTGTACCATCTAAAATGAAGCGGTTGTTACCGTGCCAAGACGGGCGATCTTGTACAATGCATAGTAAAGGTAAAGGTAAAGGTACCGGCGTTAATCAGTCTCGTAAGGTCGTGCTGTCGCATTCGCGTTCAATCCAGCATCGGAGAAACTGGGTGCATGTGTATTTGACCTACACAATGACTTGCGGGGACCAGCCGCTGTATCTACTCAGTCGCTTTACATTCCCAGACAAGTCTGGCACCATTTTACCCGACTGCTGAGGGATGGAAGCATTGGTTAGCCTGGGCCGGGATCGATCGCTCGACAGTGCGGGTGTTAGTGGCGCCTGTTACCACTGCACCACTCACGCCCTTTTGACAGCGCATAATGCCCAGCAAAACTGAGCGCGAAGTTCAAGAGGCCACTGACACTTTATTGTTGCAACAAAGAGTCGAGCAGAAACGCGAAGAGTGGACAATTTTCCGCCGTGAAAAATTTGTTTGTGATATCAAGTTTTTAGATGACCCAAGGGTAAGAAAGAAAGGGAACGGTGGTGTCAGTATTGTACAGCGCAGTAACTGCACAGAACGATTTATTAATTAGTGAGTGAAAACACAAAAATGCACAACACAATCACAAAAACCAGGAAACTAAGTAGCAGAGCAGTAGAAGACCTCAAAGAATAGAGAGGAAGATAGAAGGTGGAGAAGAGCAGGGTGTAGGACATGCCTCTTCGAGACTAGAGATAATTCGAGTGACTCGTCAACTTCCGCGTCTGTGCAGGCCAAAATTGTGCAGCACCGCTTGATCTGGCCTCTCACCGCACTGTAGTGAAGGTGACCGGTCTCCCTTGTCCTGATGGGAGCAGCTACTGAGATTCACGGGATCGTTCTTATTGTTAGATGACGCGGATAGATACCTATAATGAGCACACACTTGTTACTTTTCCGCAGCGAAGAATCACCTTTGCCACTACTTAGAAGCACCTACTGCATTGCTACCCATTGCGCATCTCTCACCTGTGCTTAGCCACCGCTTCTCTACTGCTACAATAGAGGTCAAATAGGCCTGAAGCTAACTCCCGCCCGCATTCGAACATAGACACACGTCAAGATCAACGCAATGCAACGATCGAGAGCGGTAGGCCCATAGGTTTGAATAGGTTTGAAACGCACGTGATAAAAACACGAGCTGTGAGGCTGTAATGGCACGGTGTTTGAGTTCCTAACGTCATTTTCATGCAGCGGGCACATAGTAACAATAATTTATTAGATGAACAATCAAAATTCAACACAACAAAATTTTATGTTAAGAAGCGGATTCAGTGGTTCCGCAGGGTGAAGATCTCTCGGCTGTCTTAGTTCATCCATTGTGATGAGGGTCACTCTCCCGAGCTTGGCGTGCTCGAACGAAGCATACGAACAGCTCTACAGCCAGAAGTGGAGAGACGCCGACTCCGTTTGTAACAGATAGTTTAGTGAATGGCCAATAGCATGAAATCCTCGTTTCAAAACAGTGGTATGCGGTGTGCTGGTTCCAAAAAAACCGGGCTCAATTCGAGCTCCTGAGTGCAAAATCAGCGTTTTCGGGAATCTTATGCTCCAGAAAAGGGACTATTACTGTTCCGATAGGGCGCAAGCCACCCTTCTTTCCTGTCCTCGAGAAGCAACTTATACAGGCGCAGATTCACTAATGTTCACTGCATATGAGCGTGTCCCACATCGCTTCAGGCGTCGAGCGTTCGTCATCTACGCGTTATCGAAGTACCCTCGAGGATCATTTCCGGAGTTCGAATGTAGCATCGGTATGTGGAAGGTTTCTTCACAGGACCGGAACGTCGACGTGCTTCCCGCCCATTTACGTTGAAATAGCCGCGATAACCGTTTTCGGCAAGGCAGCGTACGACGGCCGCAGTATTGAGAGGCTTGAGTACTCCAAGGTGCAGCAGTTGGCTGGGGAGCAGTATGCTCGCAATGCCGTAGACTGGCGATTTCCTTTCTGTTCTCGGACCTTTACGCAGATCTTTTAGTAATTGTTGTGTCCTCCTACTCGCGGACACACTCAGACCAAGCTGTGTATCTCCTACCACTAACCCACGACAACTATTAAGGCGACGTGCCTTACTGACCTGCTCTCTTTCCGTCTCACGAGAGCCCAACACTTGTACGCTCACAAATAACAGCTTTATTTACAATAAGGCAATCACAAGCTTCGTCCCTTCACTAGGGGCCTGAAGCACACGGGGCTTCGGACCTCACGACGGTGAGACGACGTTATCGATGTGCACGGCGCACACTAGGCGAGCACCAGCAGCAGACGACAGACGACGATCAACTGAAGACTCCCTGGGCGGGATTCATGAACGCAACCGCCGGTCAAATTCACCGGCCGTTGCGTTCATATACGTTTCACAACCGTAGCACCAGAAATCTGGATCAAATTCAGATAAACAAATTATAGACATCTAGAGAAACAAATTTCACACTAAATCTGCTTGTTTGAAAACGAATGATGATAATCTACCCTCGAAACTTACCGGAAAACGCAAATCAGTCACCGGTTACGTTTGACCGGCCGGTTACGTTTGACCGGCCAATTACGTTTCACCGGCCGGTCAAGTTTCACCGGCCGCGCTCGGCCGGTGAAACGTAACCGGCCGGTCAGGCCTGTGAAACGTAACCGGCCGGTGAAAATTCACCGGCGGCGGTTACGCTCATGCTCGGCATGGCCTGTGAAACGTAACCGCCGGTGAAATTTCACCGGTGCGTTCATGAATCCCGGCCCCTATGAGCCCACGGCCGGCCTTTTATGCGGCCAAGTTCCCGCCTTACCTGCCCTATATGACCTATGCGGCGGGCTCGTTAACTGCTGGTCACAAACGACAGTAATCCTAGTTTCCATTCAGCCAAAATAGGAACATAGGAAAGATTGAATTAAGAACCACTTGACTTTGTGCAGTTAAATCAAACCGAAGACTCCTGAATGAACGACACCTTGCACCGTCTGCACTACAACTACGGAGTAGTTGTGAGAAAAGAAAAAGGAGTAATGAGAAAAGGAAAAATATTCAAAAAGGGATCAGATCTGGTTCGACAATTGGGCCTAAGGCGAAGAGGTACGGTGGATGTATTGCCAATACTGGTCAGCTGCGAGTGATCGATAGATCACGGTCTAGAATCGATTTTGTTGTTTTTTGTTTTTTTGTTGTTCCTAATGCTAGGTTGAAGCTCAGCTGACATTCTTGTTGAATACTTTCGTTTTATCCAATTTGCTGGATTTCAATACATGAGCAGGTAATCACACTGGTAAACGGGACACACCTGATCACGGAACACGTACAAATGTAATTTCGCTATCCTGGGCTAATTTTTGGGAAATTGATCAGGAAAAGGAGTTCCATAAAATGAGGAAACTTTAACTCTCCCTATAAATACCAGAGCTAATATGTACTATTCAACAGTACGCGTGATAGACCTACACCTTGCCTGCCGATGATTCCCTTCTGAGCTCTACAAAAGACGTCCAGCCCTCATATTAAATTCAACGACAAACAACGACGGCAGTTCGTCCCGTGATGTAACTACGAGATTCGTCGGATGGAACACTATGAAGTCCACTACAGCCGCTCCCGCGCACCTGCGTGTGGTGTTTATTCGACAGATAGATTCGTCAGTTGCTTCCAGAAGCGCGAGCTCGTTCTTAGTATTATGGGAATGTTTTCAAAAAATATTCTCTTTTTTTGAATCAGTAGTTATCTCTCTTTCTACTTAGTGAATTTTTTTTAAATTTTTCAAATAGTTATCGAATTTTATTCGAAACAGACGCTAAAGGCGAACCAACTTAATCTCGCGAAAAGCGCAATCGATTTTAGACTGTGATCTATCGATCACTCGCAGCTGACCAGCATTGTTAATACACCCACTGCACCTCCTCGTCTTAGGCCCTATTGTGAAACCATATCTGACCCCTTTTTTGAATATTTTTTCTTTTCTTATTACTCCTTTTTCTTTTCTCACAACTACTTCGTAGTTGTAGTGCACGCGGTGCAAGGTGTCGTTCATTCAGGAGTGTTCGGTTTATTTTAACTGCACAAAGACAAGCGGTTCTTAATTCAGTCTTTCCTATGTTCCTATTTTGGCTGAATGGAAACTAGGATTACTGTTGTGTTTGTGACCAGCAATTAACGAGCCCACCGCATAGGTCATATAGGGTAGGTAAGGCGGGAACTTGGCCGCATAAAAGGGCAGCCGTGGGCTCATAGGGAGTCTTCAGTTGATCGTCGTCTGACGTCTGCTGCTGGTGCTCGCCTGGTGTGCGCCGTGCACATCGATAACGTCGTCTCGCCGTCGTGAGGTCCGGAGCCCCGAGTGCTTCAGGCCCCTAGTGAAGGGACGAAGCTTGTGATTACCTTATTGTAAATAAAGCTGTTATTTGTGAGCGTACAAGTCTTGGGCTCTCGTGAGACGGAAAGAAAGCAGGTCAGTAAAGCACGTCGCCTTAATAGTTGTCGTGGGTCAGTGGTAGGAGATACACAGCTTGGTTTGAGTGTGTCCGCGAGTAGGAGGTCACAACAACTACTAAAAATCTGCGTAAAGGTCCGAGAACAGAAAGGAAATCGCCGGTCTACGGCATTGCTAGCATACTGCTCCCCAGCCAACTGCTGCACCTTGGAGTACTCAAGCCTCTCAATACTGCGGCGGTCGTATGCTGCCATGCCGAAAACGGTTATCGCGGCTATTTCAACGTAACTGGGCGGGAAGCACGTCGACGTTCCGGCCCCTGCGAAGAAAGCTTCCACATACCGATGCTACATTCGAACTCCGGAAATGATCCTCGAGGGTACTTCGATAACGCGTAGATGACGAACGCTCGACGCCTGAGGCGATGTGGGACACGCTCATGTGCAGTGAACCTTAGTGAATCTGCGACTGTATAAGTTGCTTCTCGAGGACAGGAAAGAAGGAAGGCTTGCGCGCCATCGGTACAGTAATAGTCTTTTTCTGCAGCATAAGATTCCCGAAAACGCTGATTTTGCACTCAGGAGCTCGAACTGAGCCCGGTTTTTTTGGAACCAGCACACCGCATACCATTGTTTCGAAACGAGGATTTCATGCTATTGGCCATTCACTAAACTATCTGTTACAAACGGAGTCGGCGTCTCTCCACTTCTGGCTGTAGAGCTGTTCGTATGCTTCGTTCGAGCACGCCAAGCTCGGGAGAGTGACCCTCATCACAATGGATGAACGAAGACAGCCGAGAGATCTTCACCCTGCGGAGCCACTGAGTCCGCTTCCTGACACAAAATTTTGTTGTGTTGAATTTTGATTGTTCATCTAATAAATTATGTTCCTATTTTGGCTGAATGGAAACTAGGATTACTGACAGATCTGCGAAAAGCCTCTCAAGACTGCGGTGGTCGTGTGCTGCTTTACTGACAAGAGTCACTGCGGCCATTCCAACGTAAGTGGATCCCCAGAAGCATAATCGTGAAGACTGTCAACGTACACGTCCGTGCGAAGAGACCTTGCATTTACCGATGCATATGAACTCCGGAAGAGTTTCGCTAGGATACTCCGATAACGCGTAGAAGACGAACGTTGAAGCGAAGATGCACACATCCCTATTCAATGAGCCTTAGTAAATCGGCTCCTGTTCTAGACAGGGAAAAAGGGTGGCTTGAACGCCATCAGAACAGTACTAATCACTTTCCAGTTGGAGTGCGAGGTTCGGGAAAACGATGATTTTACACTCATAGGCTTGAATTGAGAACGATTTTTCGGAATCAGCACACCGCACATCATAGTTTGAAAATGAGGACCTCATAGTTCATACCACTCACTAAGCTACCTGTTGCAAACAGAGTCGGCGTCTCTCCATTTCTTGCTGTAGAGTTGACAGTATGCTCCGTTCCAACACGTCAAGCTCGAGATGTTGCGGAATAAACCTCATCACAAGGGATGAACGAAGACAGCGGGGAGGATTTGTACCCTGTGGAGCCACTGAACCCGCTTTTTAACACAGAATTTTCTTGTGTTGAAATTCGATTGTTCATCTAATGAATTATTGTTCTTGTGTGTCGATTGCATGAAAAAGACGTTAGGATTTCAAACACCGAGCCATTACAGCCTCACAGCTCGCGTTTTTTATCAGTGAGGTATAGGAGGTATATCATATTTTTTATCAGTGAGGTATAGGAGGACATTGCAGATGCCCATCCAACCTGATGCAGCGTAACAAGAGCAAGTCAATAAGCGAGTCCCGCAGGAATTAGAATAGTAGGGTTCAAGTTCAAGAAAATAGTAACTATGATATCGCATTGTCGGAGTTCGCGGACAAAATTCTAGAGAGTAGTTTAAAAATACTAAATAAAATAAAAAAATAATTAAATATAAATACTAAACTGAGTAAAGCCCATGTAATGTTAGACTAGTAATAGGTATATTTTGCCAGTATGAAATATAATTTGGTTCAGATACCCTAAAGAGCTGGGAAAGCCATTCGGTTGGCCGACGTCGGCGGGACAAACGTCGGAAGGGCCAGCAGTACGTGTATATAGATTACTTACTAGTAACCATTGAGCAATTATTAAGCTGACATTCAATGACTAAATAGTTTAATATATTTGGGCCACAATTTCTCACCAATTTTGGACGTTTTTCGCGAGGGAGGGCCGCCGTCGTCTATAAGAATATAACAAAAAGGAAAAAAAAACAAACATTAAAGTCATCTAAGATAGGACGAAGACCTTGAGGAGGTGGATAAAATAGGGTAAGCATTGTATGTGGCATGTATATGTATATTGTATTGTATGTGAATCAAAGTCTAGAATTAATCATTAATGGTGTCAACAGTTAAGGCTCTGCATTGGAAAGACTTTGAAAAACCTCGATGCACCAGTTGAAGTGGCTACAATAAGAGGTCGCCTGAAAGTAGGTAACCATGAGGTGAGTAGAAATCAAAACGCCCTTGTGTATGTACAAGTTATATGTCTAAATTCAGAATCTGAGGCCCACAACAGCTGCGATTAGATTGGACATCGATATGAGTGCCCAATTGCGCTTCCCTTTTGCGAACCATTCGTCGAAGGTCTCATAGACGTTTTCTTCTAAAACCTGTACATTAATCTTGTAATTAATTAGTCACATTTCAATCTCTTAAAATACTTTGTTAAACCAAATGCTGAATATTTATGTTGCTTGCCTTCATGCCAGATAGCAATTTATACCACACTATATATTTTCGTCACCAAAACTATTCTTCCACTAACGTTATTAGTCATTTGAAACTCCAAAAGTTTTATTTGAGATAACATATCATAAAAAACCGTTTTAATAAAACATCCGTGTCTATACGTAAGAATTCATAGAAGAATTCAATATTTCACGAGACATTTTCAGTTCCACAGGAGCCAGAGCGCGGAAAATCCGCGACATCGACTGCGGTTCAACAAAAACAACCTTTGAGAGGGGGAGTGTCGTTTGTTCGCAATGTCGGCTCGACCAAGGGCGCGCGACAGATCCTGTGGATACAATTAGCGACGACTCGCGTAGCGACGGTGAGCTGACTACGGCGACTCCACCGTAGTCGGTGATCCCGATGTCGACCAAATTCGAAGGCGTCTGCCCTCGATCAACGAAATACCTCACGAAGTGATTCGAATAAGCGCTCACTGGATTCAAAACCATGAAAACCCACACATTTTCTGAATCAGAATTTCATCCTCTATCGAATAAGCCAAGAACGAACGCTCTTTCTGTGACACTAACGGCTGTGGTTCCTACACTTTTCCCTGAATCGTAAACCACTTCCTCATTTTCTAATTTTGAAGAACCAACGAAAAGGACATCATACAAAGGATAGCCTGTGCTATAAGAAAAAAAGCGAGAATTGGGTTGAAGGGGGAATTCTGAATTAAACCAATCAAATAAGTTGGGCAATACACTTCAATGTTCCTACCGCTACTTTGGTTAATGATACTGATGTTCACATAAATAATAATAGTAATAACAGTAATAACAATAACAATAATATCACTACCTTGCGAATTCTGCGATTCGACGCTATAGTAGCTCTGAGGACTGTTGGTGTAGTTATTGTTGAATAAGTACATTGCCGTAGATTATCAAGGTTAGAAGAGGGTCCTTCTATTACCCGTCCTTCAATTCTGTTTTTTTTACTTTTGCAGAGGTGACTGCAAGTGCTGTTTCGACCTAGCGGCCCCTAGGCGGAACGTTGATGTCACCAACCGCTGGGTCACATCTATTAATCAATAGACACAGCCCACTATGGCCCGATTTGGACGGCTACTTCACGCTTCTCATTCCAGCTTTTTTATAAACCGGAGTTCCGCTCTTTTGCTTCCCATGAATTTGTTAGCTTCGTGTTTCTCTTTCATCATTTTCAAAAGGTTCCGTTCGTATTACTGAAAGAGAGTTCCTTTTTAGCTCATTCGATAGAGGATGAAATTCTGATCCAGAAAATATATGGGTTTCCATGGTTTTGAATCCAGTGAGTGCTTATTCGAATTCTTTTGTGAGAAGTTTCATTAATCGAAGGCAGGCGCCTTCGAATTTGCTCGACATCGGGATCACCGACTACGGTGGAATCGCCGTAGTCAGCTTACCGTCGCTGCGCGAGTCGTCGCTAATTGTATCCACAGGAACTGTCGCGCGCCCTTGGTCGAGCCGACATTGCGAACAAACGTCCCTCACCCCCTTTGAGATCACAGAAATACTGTCATGGGTCCGTACAATCTACGGCTCCGTGGCAAGGACCATCAATGGCAAGAGCAGCGTATACGCCGAAATGGTGTTACCGGACTGCTTCAATATCGCGGACACGGTTCTGTCGCGGTACAAAACGGGCACGAGAGTTGCGCTCGGCTCCGTCCCCGCACTGGCCATTGTCTACGTACTGCTCTGGGCATGTTATCTTAGCCTTTTAGCAGGGATCTTCAAGATGCTCTGCGATGCGTGCGACCCCGCCGAGGGGCACACGCCGTACGACTCCACTAAGGAGTGCACGCCGAACTCCACCTCCGAGGGATGCCCCCAGTACGCCACTTTCGCGAGACATATGTACACCGTGCGTCACCGCCACGAGACACGTACCGTACGCCTACATCACAAGCTTCACGACGTACGCCACCTCTGCGAGACGCACGCCGAGACTCACGCTGCATGCCCCCACTGCGAGATTCGCGTCGCATGCCACCTCCAAGGGACAGATCCGACGATGAGGATCCCAGAAGAGGTTCGAAAGAGAATAGCGAGGACGCAAGAAGACGCCAACCATGAACGAGACAAAAGGAGGGGAACTAATCCTTATAAGTCTTGAAGTGCCTTGATCTCTGTGTTGAAGTCTTATGGGCTGACACTCATTCTCATAATCTAGGTTCTCTTACCTTTAGCCGGTCTGATAATAGGGAATGCCTTCTCTATTCTCTCTATTCTATCATGTTTCTCCGATTTTACTACTATTTTAGTAGTTTTGAATGTAACCTTATGTGCTTCTATCCTTACTGTCTAGCACGATGTCTCATTTCTGTGAACATTTCTCAGCTAATCAGTTGGCTGATCAGCAGTATGTATTATACTTTCAACATGTAGCACTATCTATGAGCTTCATCAAATGCCAGCTCGGGACCGCCTTCCCTGTACCACATAAATAGGACCGATCTGATCGCTGTTCAATTAGTCTTAGATTTGCTCTCATCTTGTGCATCTACTCATATCGTCATCCACATATCCGCTCACATTTTATATAAAATATATGAGATAAAGTTTAGTTACTCAAGTTTGAGGTTGCACATGACAAACGAATAAAAACCGCGTGTCAGAAAACGAGCGAGCTTACTCTGACACCATGAGAGAGAAAGCGTTCACTCATGTTGGTGATCTGGATTACTAGTTGCACAGCATCTTTACGCCAAAGCCAGAGAAATTTCAATCTTGAAGTGTCGAATGTCTAACTGAGAAACAGCAGCGTAACACAACCAATTCGTATATATTCATTTCGAACAAACAAATAATATGACTCTCATTGAATTTCTAGAAGTATTATCAGCAAAACACAATTTTATGTACATATGGAGTTGCCAAAGTGGAAATATGTAGATCCACGCAAACGACAACTTATTGCCATAATCACTTACTCTTTGAGCATTATAAATATGTGAACTATGTGAATACAAAACTACTCGATCGGATTCACAATCCGACAAGGCCCGTTTCAAAGCACAACTGGTACAGATGCAGGGGAGCTAATCGAAGAGCTCCTCGTCATCCTCTACTGGAGAAAGTGTCCCCGGCGATTGACTGCTTCCTGTGGAAACGCTGGTGCTCTTGGATAGCTGACCGCCAAGGAAGGAAGTGTCGTAACTGCCGAACGGTGCACACGTCCTGTCTCCGTTCTGAACAGCACAAAACAGCCTGATGTTTCTTTTGTATTTGTCGAAATTGCTTTATGCTAAATTTTCGGGCTTGAAACCTTCCGTCTTCCTTCAAAAGTGACTTCAACAGAAATTGGTGAAGGAATTTTCGCTGTTCACTTTGATCGCTTCAAAAGAATTTTTTTGTGTACTTCTTTTCCACTCGACGCTTATCTGTTTGGATCGTTTCAGTCCATTGACGAAAAAAAGACGCTTACACCAGTTATGAAACTTTTTCAAAGGAGCGCCAGCTGAAACTGACAACATGCAAGAACCCCATGTCAGCTGGTTGCACTTTCACTGGAATGTTTTACGTGGTGAACTTGCGATCCACCTTCGGCAATGACAGAGGCGAACGATAACCCACCTGGCACACTTTCCTTCCTCTAATTTACAAGCCCTACTAACCCTATCCCTGTTTCCTGCATGATTTCCTGGATAGGTGTGGGACGGAATAAGAACATCGTACCGATTATTCTTACCATTTATCGCGATTCCAAGCCCATTTTCGGAAGGAGAACGGAATGATATAGTGCAGTGGTAAGAAGCGCTACTCAGAAACGAACGGTCGGGCGATCGACCCTCATCCGGACTAACCAAGCCTCCCTTTCTTCGGCGGTCGGATGGATTGGTACCAGATTTGTTTGCGAACAAGAAAAAACACCTTCTTGATATAGCAGCTGGCCCCCACAAGTCATTGTATAGGTCAAATACGTATTCTTCATGACTATATGATTCTGAGGGCCCGCGTGGTACAGTGGTAAGAGGCGCTGCTGTCACCCGCACAGTCGGGCGATCGATCCCGGCCCGGGCTAACCAACCCTTCCATCCCTCCGGAGTCGGGTAAATTGGTACCAGACTTGTCAGGCAAGGTAAAGACACTGACCTAGTATAGCGGCTGGCCCCCGCAGGTCATGGTATACGCCAAATACGCATTCACTATGCCTTTACGACTTGAATGGGACACGAATGCGGCGCTGCGTCCTCAGGGGACTGATCAACACCGACATTTTATCCTTACTATACCTTAGTGAGAAAGCACAGGGTAAAACTCTAAAACTTTCCGTCCCCTTGACACTTCCAAGTACCACTGCGGGTGTTCTTCCATCCTTGCCTCTGGCGGAAATTCACGTACAATAAGCTTACACTATCAAACAACATTCAGCGAAAGTGCAACCACCTGACATAGGGTTTTTGCTTGTAAATAGTTTCAGATAACTAGTCTGAATGAGAAACGATTTCATCGCTGACGTCAGCGGCCTTTGTAACCGATTGGGACGTGTGGCGCCCGTGTGACAGATATTAAGTACGATTCTTTCAGAAAATGATAGATAACACATAGAATCGAAGGTGACCACCACGCGGAGAGTGAAGAATCTAATGAAAAATGAATGTCATGCAACTTCTCAAAGTGATTAAAAGTGACAGGTGAAGATTCTTGGCTACATTCCGCCTGATAAACTTCTCGAATACAACTACATTGAGATTTCAAGTTTTTACATTGGCTGACTCGGGTACTCTACAGCAATAGAGGGTGGAAAAACGTCTTCTGGATGAATTGAGGAGTGAACATGAGCAACAGCCGAGCCAATATGTCGGTGGGTTCATTGGTGATTATGTTGCCATCACTCTAGAAATATTTTTCGCCGGAATCTTCCCTAGAGAGCCATTTGGGAATTTGAGACAATCGTACAATCTGTCTCCTGACGCTGAGTTCAAAAATTCAGTTCTTCTACTCCAGCTGTAAATCATGACCTAGTCATTGGCTATGTATTTCGATTCCGCACTAATTTTGTTACTACCACCCGACCCTTTCCAATAGTTTCGAGAAGAATTCGATCATGTATGTCAGCATTGTAAGCAATTTTCGAAGCTCACCTCAGCCATCCGAACTTTCAACGCGAGTTTGTCGTTGAACCGCGAGCGATACCCGGGCGATATCCTGTCCATAAGCGCATAAAGCGAATCGTAGTACGTGGTAAAAAGATCCAAACGAGTGAAGTCGCCGATCATGCAGTCAGTTCGCAACGACGTTATACGCCATCCTTTGTGAGTTAATTCCAGGCAGTACGGTTGATCTGAAAAGGAGTTCGTTAGAGATCGCAGTAACGACTTCAACGGTAAACACATAAAACCTGCTCTAACGGTAAACTATTCTCTAATATAAATAAATTTATTCGAGCAACCGTCTAAGAAAAATGAATTATGAACGATTTTTATGGCGCTCGTAATTTTTTGCCACCCTCTATGTGCTGTATGTAGGATGGGACCAGATCGGGATACTACCATGTCATATGTTGCAGCAATCGTCTTTAACTTTCTTCACTAGGTCTATAGGGCCCTATCTTTCTTTCATACAGAAAACAGCACCATGCCGTGAACTCGTCATGTTTAGGATATGAGTCGCTTGCCAAATCAATGTCGGCTGATTTTCACAGGAAGAAAATCATGAATAAGACTTCACAGTGCTTGAACAGAACCACTTATTTAATCATTCTATTGTGCAACTATTAGGGGTGGGGCAAAAGTAATAAGTATTCCCACTTCTTCCCCATATAACTCCCGACTGGGGTCCCATTGTGTGCTCGTCGTATTTGTGTATGTGTCCGTATTACATGATACTTACTTAAGACCACTGGAGAATTCATCCCTTCCGCGCCTTTCAGAAAGATCTGAAGTTATTGAGAAATAAATAAGTTTGTTGCATTTTCCTCATTACTTTTGGCCGCCCTAATCCCCTGCAGATGTTATGAACGATCGTTCGGTCTAAGAGACCCTTTACACTTTAATTCGGCAGTAAACCAATGTAGAGCAGTTAAAAGAGGAATGCGGGTACCTATCTCCGCAATATCCGTGCGCTTTTGCGGCCGTCCACTGGACCGTCGTTGGTCGAAAAACTATTTGGTGGATAGTTGGCGATATGGGTGGCTTTCGCAAAGAAATTATTGTAGAAACTGGATACTGCGCTACTGCACAGCTACAGCGCACGCCGCGTACGTTTCATCAACAGGATGGCAGCAACGCAATAAGGTCTGAAGGGGCGTTAAACGGCCGCTCGCAGTACTGTAAATGGCGAAGTGCAGCAACAAGGAGGCGACGGATGTGTCCCCTCTGCTGCAAACGGTAATTTTCGCGTTGGGATCAGCAACAACGTTTGGATCGTTGCCAGGCAGCTGGTCTCGTATGGGTACGCAAAGACTCACAGACGTCACCACCCAACACGCCACTTTTTTGCAGCAGCAGGGTGATGACCTTGGTCATCCTGAACTGCAGCAGTGCAACGGTCGTGCTATCACAGCGACGGCGTGAAAGCGGCTAAAACGCCGCCGCTTTGCTGTCGCGTCCGTGTCTCCCCTTAGCCTTAGCCATTACAGCTTTGCCGCTGCGGTAAGGTATAAACGCCAAAAAAAAATGTTTGAGCATTAATTCGGCACCGCACTCGCTCCCTTTAGGTCCCAAAGCGAAAGTCGGCGGCGACAGGTTTTTCGAATTACTGACGCAAAATATTTAAATTAAATGTTCCCCATCTCTAATCATCTTAGAACCCTCGAGGCACGTGATGCGATTACAGTTTGAGCAGTAGTTGCATCGAAATGACGCCACTAATCACACAAACCACTTGTTAATCGCTGGGAAGGGAACCGCACCCAATATTTACTCAAAGAGGGGAAGCCACAAACCACGAAATAACAGCAATGAGTCATAAGTACGTGGGTTGGCAGACAAAAGCGGTTAGGGCGATCGAACCTCGCCCGAGCTAACCAAGCCTGCTATTTCTACCGGAAAGGGTAAAGTGAACCAGACCTGTATGGGTAGGCGAAGACGGCGAGTAGCCCCGAAAGTCGCTCTATACGGCAAGTACGCATTCACAAGGCCTTTGGAGTTCTGATTGGAATGCGAATGCGTTATTGGTTTGACCAACGCCAACAACTTTACCTTTTCCCCATAACTCGATGGCGGACACCTTCACCCCCACACGGTCCCACCCATCTCCACAACTTAATCCATCACCGCTCGAATACTTGAGGTTCCTTGCAATTCTCAGCCAGAAGCTCCGGCGAAAGAAAGGTCGCCATATGTTTCAAAAGACGTCCAGAAAGAAATTATGTACCTCAACGTGCTCCACAATATTCGAACCACCCAAATTTCTGAGATCACGTACCACCCACTCCTCTCAGCAGACGTTACACTCATGACTGCCTTTTGTTCTGGTCGCTATGACTCAGGAAAAAAGACGATGATCGAGTAGCACTCGTGTCTGACGTTCTTCATTTGATTAAAGTGCGTCCCGAGAAGTTCACTCCCATGACAATCATTCTCTGTTGGAACAGTTGAGAATAGGCGCCTAGGACTATGATATCTGGTGACCCGATGATTGAAATCGGTTGAATTTAGATTTTTTTCACTCGTTCACAATTTTGAGGCTCTCAGATTTGCTAACAGTATTCTCCAACAATTCGTAATTGAAAGTAAACGGTTTAATTCCCGATCGACCGCCACTTTGTACAGCATCGCCCCCTTGGTAACTCGATGATTAAAATTTGGTTGAATTTAAATTTTCCTTTTTTTTTCTCACAATTTTGTGGCCTTTGGACTTGCTAACAGTATTCTCCAATAAATTCGTAATTGAAATTCAACGGTTTAATCCCCGATCAACCGCAACTTTGTGCAGAATCGCTCACCTTCGACCGTGGTGACGTTGACGAAGATGAGCTCTGGTGTTCGTGGAAGCATTTCGGACACGCTGATCGATGCAACAGCGAATGACAACTCATGGACGGCCGCTAAAAAGACAAGTACTAGTGAAATTGAGTACAAGGACAGAAAAATTTAACATCCTACTGGACAGAATTATCATAAATATTATATTAACCGATAGCTTCCAACTCGAGCGATGACTCGTCCCGGCTGCCAGGAGCTGTACTGGCGGCTATACGATTCAACAACGATACTTCCTGTAGAGACATGGGCAGTGAGCTGAAAGTTCGTAGCGGTACCGTTCTTGTTAGGAGCAGCTTTCAAAAGCAGAAATCAAAGAGAAAAAACAAAAATAAAAAAGCGAAAAACAGAAATATAGTTATTAGTAGGAATATTTAACAATTCTGTGAGGCTAGTTGAGTCGGTGATCTATCGGTTAGCCTAGCAGTGTCGCGGGAATTCATAAAAATCTAGTTCTACTGTCACGAGTTGCGATTATCCTTGATCTATTATCCTCTATCCTTCATCCATATGATTCAAATATTTCAAATATGCACATGTAGATGTAGATTGCCGAAGTACGGTAATATTGGAGTGTCCCAAAAGTTCGTGTGCATTCCACATTCTGACTTCCTTTATTCATGACCCAAGAAAAACAAATTAATGGTCAATAATGTCGGCGATCCGGTGAAGAACAGTGCTCACCCATGGCAATCTTAGTGGTGATTTGTTTGTTTTTCTTGAGTTATGAATAAAGGGAAATTAGAATGTGAAATGCACAGGAACCTTAGGGTCACCCTAATAAAATATAATATTACGATAAAAAAATAAAACGTAGAATTCTCAGTGGACTGCCCGCGGAGGACTATATTACTATTGTCCTTTACTACTGTGGTAGTTTGTTACAGACCATTTATCAGTCTCATTTAATAACCTCAATGGAACTTTCTTTTTTCTCTCATTGTAGAGCCTTTACTCATTCTACTCGTCGAGATTTTTCTCGGTTCCGCTTCCCAGTCAATTCAATGGCAACTTCTTTAAAGTAGTATAAAAAATGGTGAAATTGAGTAAATAAATGAATAGATATTGTCATAGTCAAGAAATGCTGTTTTAAAAACGAAAAGTAATAGGAAAAAGTGTACATATGACTTCCTACTCACCTTGGAGGTGATCCGGTGTGACCGCATCGAAGGCATGGAGTCTGTTCTGGTCGCACCATCATGATTGACGCGCTGCGAACTCGAGGTTTCATTATGTCTACGGAAACAGAGAGACGAAAAGTTCCGGTAGTAAAGAAGTAGCGATTATGAAGAGAATGAGACGCTAATGAGAGAAGCGGTACGCTTCGGTAGCCTTTATATGGCGGAGCCGATGAGATGGGCGGTGCGGCCAAATAACCAAAAATAGAAAGGCCACCGCGGCGACGATAACGAGTTTTCGCGGTCTGCACACGACTGCGGAAAACGTTCAACGCCCGGCAAACCGATCAGAACCGATCGCGTCTGCACCGTGATCACGTCATCGTGACGTGCTATTATGGCTGCGCGAGCGGAAACGTCGTTGTTCCGCTCGCTCGAGCCGCGACCGCCTCCAGACCATTATACAACCAAAGATCGCCGAGCCGAATGAGCTCACCTTTCGCGCGAGAGCTTAACACATTGACGACAGCGCCTTTTTCGCGTGTCTGGCGCGTGGGACCAACCGATTTTCTAGCGCGCCGAGGCTGTGGCATGATGCCGGCATACGGCGAATTTTTTTCAGAATGGAAGTGAACAGTAAATCTCGAAGACTACATATACAGTTCTGTAATATCGGGGATTGTGACTACTTCTTTTTCTGCAATGAAAATAGAAAAATAACAGCTAGAAGCTTTTATAATGTCCTTTTTCCCTATCCAGGTTAAAAGAAAATTGTTATTTGTTTATTGTTCATTATTTGTTTATTCTGATAGTCAATATTTGTTTGTATTTATGTGTTTGTTTCAGTAACCAGTATTTGTTCGCATTTATTTGTTTTTTGCAAAAACCATTATTTGTTTTTATTTGTAAAGAAAACTAGTCCACAATCAAAAATTCCAGTAAATCAGAAGCTAAGAATCTTTTTTATGGACCATGCTTCCTAGTAGAATGTGCAAAGGTCTACTAAAAAGTGGCACAAAAGCATCCTTAACATTCCTACAGTTTAGCGCCACACCGCCACCTAGTTTTCCCATTTTCCTGTGGCTCTCATGCTCGGTAAGTCTTTCATTCTCAGCATTCTTCATTCTCAGCATTATTCTCAGGTTCATTTCGAATTCATTGTTCTACTGTTCTGCTTTTTCAAGGAATTCGAAATGTTCCTATGTTCCTACGTTCAAGTCTTCGTTTATGATCTGATGATCCATGAGCTGATTGCTTTCTCTTACTGGATTGTCTCAACACTCAGGAAATAAGTATGGATAAGAATATGGATATAGATTCCACAACTAATTGATGAATATTTCACACCAGCCATTCGATCGATTCTCACTTGGGCCCACCAATCCTCCAATCCCTCCGGGATCAGTGAAATTGGTACCAGACTTTTTATTTATCTATTACAGCAGTATGAGACCGCCGTGAGTAAAACAAAAAATGCAACTAAAAAAACAACTGTCAGCTGCTCACAACCGAGGACAAGCAACAGTATTGTAGATCGAAAACGTAAACAAAAGTTAAACAATAGCAAGGATCCTATCTAGGTTAACAGTACTGACTATAAGACGAGGGGGCGACCAGGGACTTCTAATACTGAAGGAGAGCTTTTTTGGCGTTCAAAGCTTTCGAATTTTTCGGGAGAGTGGGGGATTTTGCGGTACTGGGACACTTCGTGTCCACCGCGCCCGCCCCCCTCCCCGTCCCTACCCCCCATCGATGTTATTTATAGTTACAACGCCTATCCCGACGTATTATATTGTAACCGCGTGGCTTCGCCCCGCGGTTAAATTGAAACCGCGTGGCTTCGCCACGCGTTTCAGGCTAGGGGAGGAACTCCGGGGCGGGTGAGTCATCCTAAGCATGATAGGATGGCTCACCCGTCCCGGAGTTCCTCCCCTAGCCTGAAAACGCGTGGCGAAGCCACGCGGTTTCAATTTAACCGCGGGGCGAAGCCACGCGGTTACAATATAATAGGTAATAGGTAATAGGACTATCGATGGGGGGTAGGGACGGGGAGGGGGGCGGGCGCGGTGGACACGAAGTGTCCCAGTACCGATTTTGCTTTTTAACTCCAAGTATTAGGTTGGTAAGAAAGTTCGTGCCGTTTTTTCAAGCGACCGCTGTAAGCTTACCATGGAAGCTCTTGGAGAGGTTGATGCAGCATTTGAAAGAGAATTATTTGAAGTTTCTAAAAATGCTTGAGTTGTTTGTCGAGCTTCGGAATTTTATATTTTTTTCAGTCTATAAAGTGAAAAGTGAAAACGTGTAAAACTGACTTCACCGACAGCGAATTTTTTCTGCTCTGTTGTGAAACGGTTTCTTGAAGTTAGAAAAGCTTTCGAAAGAGGATGAAATTCTCTATAAGATGGTGTAGTCGATTTGTTTTTTACTCCAGATTTTACGAACTTTGAGGCCACTAAAGTGGGACCTTGAAAAAACAACAATTTTTCTTTCGATGCTGCTCTTGCTCTCATTGTGAACGGTGAACATGACTTTTAGAGATTATTTTGGAGAACATTCTTATCTCTATCTGACCGTATGTTCAGTTTTACAGAATACTCAATTTTAAAATTTTTTTGCAGAAGAAACCTCTTCGTTTTCTCCGGGGAGGGAAATCTCCAGTTTCAATCGTTTTGGTAAATTTCACACAGGTTCTGAAAGAAGACGATACGCTCTACAAGATGGTGTACGAAGCGTCACTGAAGATCTTGTTTATCACTGATTTTCAGGCCATCAAAGTAGACATAGACGAGCACTTCTGGCCGCGCCGCGCGACGTACGCGGTATTCGCGCACCGCGCCGTCCCACCACTGCTGCGTCGCGCTCGTCGCGCGGAGCGGCGTGGACACTGCGAGAAGGTCTACTTTGATGGCCTGAAAATCAGTGATAAACAAGATCTTCAGTGACGCTTCGTACACCATCTTGTAGAGCGTATCGCCTTCTTTCAGAACCTGTGTGAAATTTACCAAAACGATTGAAACTGGAGATTTCCCTCCCCGGAGAAAACGAAGAGGTTTCTTCTGCAAAAAAATTTTAAAATCGAGTATTCTGTAAAACTGAACATACGATCAGATAGAGATAAGAATGTTCTCCAAAATAATCTCTAAAAGTCATGTTCACTGCTCACAATGAGAGCAAGAGCAGCATCGAAAGAAAAATTGTTGTTTTTTCAAGGTCCCACTTTAGTGGCCTCAAAGTTCGTAAAATCTGGAGTAAAAAACAAATCGACTACACCATCTTATAGAGAATTTCATCCTCTTTCGAAAGCTTTTCTAACTTCAAGAAACCGTTTCACAACAGAGCAGAAAAAATTCGCTGTCGGTGAAGTCAGTTTTACACGTTTTCACTTTTCACTTTATAGACTGAAAAAAATATAAAATTCCGAAGCTCAACAAACAACTCAAGCATTTTTAGAAACTACAAATAATTCTCTTTCAAATGCTGCATCAACCTCTCCAAGAGCTTCCATGGTGAGCTTACAGCGGTCGCTTGAAAAAAACGGCACGAACTTTCTTACCAACCTAATATTTCGACCCAGTTCGTACAGTGAACAAATGGGCTCGTGCGGCGGTTCTGGGCTTTGTGTATTTTATTTTCCAGTGACTTCCTCTTGTTTTGGATGGGCCTATTTTCTTGTCTGGGAAGGTGAAGATATTGGCTGGTATAGCGGGTGGCCTCGCAGTATAGCCCAAATACGCATTCAGCAAGCCTCTGCGATGCTAAATTGAACACGACTGCGTCTTTCGGGGATTGATAAACGCCGCCACCTTTGCCTTTTTCACCTTTAAGTTACCTTGCCCGACTTTCTGCGGGCTTCAGCTTGAAGCGGCGAGCCTCAAAATCATTCCACCACGAGGTGGAAGGAAGTATCAGATGCTTCAGGCATCATCTTGGTAGGATGCGGGGTCGACTGACAGCCCCCTCTCTCCGGTAAAGCTACCAAGGTAGGAGGTTCATATTCACGATTACGTTTTCGTCTTGTGATTAACCACCACCTCTTAAGTTTGTTATTTGTAAAGTGGCATATCATTGTAATAAAGAAAGAAGGAGAGAAAGAAAGAAAGAAAGAAAGAAAGAAAGAAAGAAAAAAGAAGGAATAGGGAAGGAAAAAGAGAAAGAAGGGAAGATGGAAAGAAAAGAAAGAAAGGGGACTAAAAGCTCTTCAGACTCCAATTGTGAGAAACAAATAAAGTATGCACAGCAAGAAAATATGTACAGTAGGAGCCAAATTCGGCAGGCTTGCCATCTCAACCATGAGTCGCCAGGCGTAAAGGGCAAAAACACTGATGAGATTGAGCACTGAAAGAATTCGCACTATTAATATAACCGGAGCGCTAGTATCCTACACAATCGCAGTGCTATCTACCAGTGCATTTGTTAGCCACTATTCCATCACAGATAGAAGCCATTTTACGCGTAGAAACGTCAATATTGTAGTTAAACACCTAAGTGTCTCAAACGAAAAAAAAATGAAACAGGGAAGTGATAGATCGAGCAGATCGGAATTTGAGGAATTCATTAGGTGAACATCGCCGGCAGCAAGCACGCGACCTTTCGCCTTATGCTATCTGGCATCTCGCGAACCACCGAAACAGATGGGCAGAAAGACCAGCCTCTAAGCTACGACGGACATACGTCAGCGACAGTGCCGCCTATTCGGAAAACTTTTCCGATCGCTTTCTCTCTTGCGTAACTGGTACTGGTCTCAAGAATGGACACAGACTTCCATGGTCCGTCCAACACTAGATTTTAGGCTACTGTTTAAACATCAAAGTTCCAAACTTTTATTCTAGCCAGTGACTTTCACCTGTTACCAACCTTATATGTATGTAGGACGTTCCTATCCATTCGTCTCATTAAAATGATGATATTTGTGCATTTGTTTCCTGGGTTATTTCTGGTCCTACCGAAATTATTTCGGGCTCGGCTATTATTAGTGGTTACTGTTAAAAACAGCCTCTCCGTCATAGATAATCAGCCCTATTCCTGTAGGTAGATGGAATGACGTGTGAATCGTCGGTTTTCAATCACCAATGAAATCAATTGGTCAATTGTGACCCTTGCCCTCCATTGGGATACTTTGAGAATATTCTTTGAAATGTACTGCCAGACATGTTTTTAAGCTTATTTCGACTTTTTCGAGCTGGGCTTTGAAAATCGGCGCAGTGCTCAGGAGGATGTTATTGACTGATATGTAGGGTATGTAAAACAGCATAACGACAGTCAAGTGTACAGCGACACAGGGAACAAGCTTTGCAGTAAGCAGAATAGGCGAGGGTTTTGAACATTTTACCATAATTAGGCAACTCTTGGGTGCGCATGGTACAGTGGTAAGAGGCGCCACTGACGCCAGAGCAGTCGAGCGATCGATCTCCAAAGCCTTCCATCTCTTCGGGATTGGATGACTTGGTATGAGATTTGTCTGGGAGGATAAACACACTGACGTTCTATAGTGGCTGACTCCGGAAGTCATTGTATAGGGCAAACGCGCATTCACCATACCATTGCAATTCTTCATGGATGACGAGTGCGTAGCGCAACCTGGAAGGGGTGGTCAATGCTAACCCTCTACCCTTTTACAATGCACGCAGTTCCTAGAACTTCTAAGAGAGAATTAGAGCCCTTTGTTGCTTCCTGAGCTTTAAATGGAGCCCAGACTCTATAAAATCGTGTTTATAGTTCAGATACAGCGCTGGTCTTCCGCTGGGTATAAATGGAGTTTGAGGTACATATTATTATACAGAAGCTGCTCAATTAAGCGAAATGCGGTACAAGCCACTATCAACGACGGCTCTCTTTCACCTGTTAGAACACGATGAATATACTCTTCAACAGTTGAGCATTTCTTTAATATTATTCAACGTTAACCCATTCAAAAGTATTCACCGAAGTAGCCAGCTAGGAAATGATGCGTGATGGAAATAGGATAAAATGAACAATGATCACTTTCTACGTGATAGCACTATCGTCTCCTTCCTCATGATCACAAGAGCGATGCGTTCTCCGTCATCGCTTACTATGTTTACTCTTTCTTACACAGAGAAAAAAGCTCTATGCTTCTTGCAAGAAAAAGGTCTGATCCCAACGAAGAAAACTTGTAAGAAGGGCCGCGATATGAAGCTGGTGTTCGAGGAAAAGAAAGACGGAGCTCACTGGCGGTGTGACAAAAGCGAATGTAAGAACCAAAGTCGTATATGGATAACTGCTGGAACATGGTTCTTTGGACTTGGAGAGTTTCATTTGTAACAGCGGTTTCTGGAAATGAGTACCGTGAAATGGTGCGAATATTTTTGCGTTGTGTTCCTCTGTTGTTTCTGGCACCATTTACCAAACGCCGTTCCAAGAGACCGACTGTAGAGAATTCATTGCTAGGAATGAAAGGTTCATTACCACGTATTAATAGGTGAACAAGTGCCGTCGTAGATAGTGGCTTCTGCAAAATTCTCGTCAAAAGAGATTCCTATCGCCATGCTAGTCAAGAGTATCCTCCGCTGGTCGTGATATTCCTACAAGGTTTCAATCTTTGGTTTCAACTCGTGGTCAGCGCTTTTTTCACGTCGTTTAAAGTGTCAGAGGTGGTCGAGAAACGATGGAGATGGGACGCGTGACTTCCTCCCACGTTTACAGCGTTCGTCCACGTGAAAACCATCGTCCAAGGCCAACCAGCGGTCGCTCTTCATCGACGTCAACGAGGCCAAACTTCCTTATTCACAGAACAAAAATAGATATTCAGGTTGCTGGCCTTCTTTAAAATAAACAAAGATAGGCTAATGATTAATGAAGTTCCTGGTGTTTTTTAGAAAGAAAAACCACCGTCATAAAACTTCTGCAGACGAACTTTTTTCTTCTTCACGCCGACGTGAAGAACCAAAAAAGTCCCCTGAGAGGCATCTGACCTAGAGCGTTCAGTCTGAGCACCGACAGAACAACAATCAGCTTCCGAAAAAAATCTGTTCGCTCTCCAGTTTTCCATTGGCGCCAGAGCAAACCTTATCACTTTTCGCAGAAATCTTATCACCGTAGCATTTCGCAGAAAGGAAGAAAAGGAACGACAGGTCGTTGTAATGAAGACTATCAACGAAGAATATATAGAGAATAAATTCGAAGAACGAAATAAATCAGAATCTGATAAAGATTCTAAATATAAAAAATCAGAATTTAGAGCTAGATGATTGGAAAATTAGCTTCAAACCACGATTGGAATGTGTCGATAAGTGTGCTTCTAGAGGATCCTTCAAAGAAAAATGAGCATCAACATGTGAGTACTCAGATTTGTGCAATTTTTTGCTAGTTTCACTGGTTTTCGATTTCTGTTTTCGTTTCGAATTTTAGTACTGTTGGAGACAGGAGCAGTGTAGTTAGGAGGGAATTCACAAAAATTCAGTTCTCAACCCGGTGGTAAGAACCTCTCTCTGAATTTCCGTTTGGAATTTCGAATTCAATCTATTTCAAGAGACAAATATCTTCGCAAAACTTCAGACTCTACGAATAAACTGTTCATGCTTGATTCCACTAGAAGACAAACAAAGTGCAATAAGTGGATCACTAATTGTGGTTTAAACGACAATGTTTGATGAGTACGATCATAAAAGCTAAAGGCACAAGTGAGTTCTTACGGTTCTTCCGCTGGATATAAATATCTACCCACACCACAAAAAAAAGCAAAAATTGAAAGAACAGGGCAAGTTGTCACGTCGGTACGGCTAAGTGCGTATCGAATAAAAAATAAAAAAATACTAAACGAAGTCGCCCAGTTCCGTCTTTTTCGTCACACGCAACACTAAACAGTAAATCAATATAATTCGATTACAATGGCCCATCCGTTATCCCACGAGAGTTAATTGATTGATCATTTTATTACTCTAATGATTTGCTATCCAGTTATGTACACTCCCTTCGTGATACAAACAATCAACTTATTTCCTTAAATTAGTCAACCAGTTGTCAACCAAACCAGTCCAACGATGAGTCATAACGTGCGCGATTACTATCCACTCGAACAGCCAAGAATGTTGTTGCGTCCAGCATTTGGTGGGTAGCGGATCCCACATTCCAACAAACCCTGTGAGATATTTTCTCAAAGAGATCACGGAGTTCAAGTTTCAAGAGTGGAAGTCGTGAGAAAATCATCAAACATAAAAAATATTTATTATGCGGTTCAGCTTTCTTCAATCGATTTTAATTTTCTGACAGCTGCCCTACCCTGTGTGCTTTTTGTCAAATAGGGAGAATGTAGTGAGATAACCACACGTACTTTTCCTCTGATTACTATTTTTACCATAGATTACGGGAATGGCCTTCTACTTTTGTATCTGACATTTTAGACTCCAACATGGCATAGTGGGCCCTTTTCGAGGATCCGAAAAGGAGAAACAAAGGATTCAGCGACAGAGCACTTTTCTCTATAATTTGGTTTATTCCTCGCTACAAAATAGTTTGGCGCGCGTGTCACAGTGATATGAGGCGCCACTGACACCTGCACGGCCGAGCGATCGATCTCGGACCGGAATAACCAAGCATTTTCTCCTTAAGAGGTCGGTAAAATGGTACCACACTTGTCTGGGAGGGTAAAGGCTTTGACGGTATATTGGCTGGCACCAGCAAGTCATTACATAGGCCAAATACACATTCACTATGCTTCTATGATTCCGAACGGAACGCGGCGGCTCGTTCTTAGGGGACTGATCAACTCCGCCACATTTACCTTTACCTTTACAGAATTATTACAGTTATACAGAGTTCACATAAATGCTTTAACTAGGTGGGACCGTTTATGTACTTAGTGTACTTAGTCCACCTCCTTAGTTCGATGCGACCCGTTTTATTCGAATTCCAACACAAAGTTTTATTGAAAATCATTTAGTCTAGAAAGGGATAGTAATGGGGCGCCGGCAAAAACGGCAGACGGTAACCTGCTTGAACGGATAAAGATGGGACTGAAAACGGTTCATTAATCTGATATACCGGCTTAGTACAGAAACCTATATACGTACCTCACCTAGTAGTACCTATATGTATATGATTTTTTTGAATCGCAAAATCTCAAGGTCACGAAAACGGATTTCAGATACCAACAACGATCAAAATGCTCCCTTCGGGGAAGCAGAGTAGCTTTCACCGTTTTCGTAATTCGATTATATCACGAAAATCGAAAAAAGGGAAGGGAGAAGACTTCTTCAGTGCAGATTCAATTCACCTTCTCTTTTCGCTGAATTCAATTTTCGGTTCAAAGTGTCACGAGAACTGTGACAGTCGGCGCCATAGCGTTTTTCTAGTGCCAAAGTGGCGATCAGTACGCGATCACAGCACAGAAAACAACCAATTGTAGAGAAAAATCAGAGCACCACTTATGGTCTGATAAGGCCAGAAGGACGACGCCGAAAGTGAATCATAGACAGCCATGAGGCAGGGAGAAGCGAGGGAACAGCCCTGATGGCCTCCGTAGGGCTACTGCTGAGGTAAGTAGGCAGTACGAGCGGAGACTGCCGTTTTTATCCTCAGCGAGTGGCTGGCGGCTGTTCGTCCAGACAGACACGTAGGTTAAAACAAAACCGAAGTGCAAGATCTGACGTAGGAGATCGCCAGACCAATTAATCGTATTTTATACCATTAACGATTTCCCAGCTAACTTCTTGTCCAAGATAAAGGCGCGCACGGTACAGTGATAAGAGAAGCTCCAGGCACCCACGCAGTCGAGCGATGAATCTAAACTACAACTAATTTGGCTAAACGATTATTCAATCCGGCCGAAGTCGAGTACATTGGTGTCAGGTTTGTCCGGGAACGTAAAGATACTGATATGGTGTAGCGGCTTGTTCCCGCTAGTCATTGTATAGGCCATTCTGAATGGGACAAGAATGCGGCGGCGCGTCCTTCTTGGACTGATCTACCTTTCACCTGTATCACTTGTCGTTTCGTTGATCATCGATTTGCTCGAGCGGGCGCCAGTAGATTCTCCATTCGTCCCTGTCGCGTGCCGTGGTAGACCGGCGGGTCCTGCTCGCTCGAGGAACACGGAGAGCATCGAATCGATCGTTCAGGGATTTGACGAAGAAGTCCGACCAGCGCACAGGTGGGCGACCTGGTGTTCTCCCGACGTCCCGTGGAATCCATTCAATAACGGCTCTCGCCCAACGGTCGTCACAAAATCGCATTACGTGTCCACCCCACCTGATCTTCCCGAAGGAGAAGAAGATCTACCTTTACCAAGTATATCTATAAAATTATCTTGAGCATAAACATTGAGAAGCTTGATATAGAAGTGGTAGGATAGCAGGAATAGTCGTGGTCGTGTTCATTTCATACATCCTAAAGGACGCCTTTCGAACAATCGACAGAGGTGTGGGTGTTACCTGAGGCTTCGAGCTATGAAATTCCCTACCCACTGAAATCCATCAGATTGATATTTGGACGGTTAGGTTGTAAATCCCTGATGAAATATCGACGGGAACGTGCGCTCTTCCCGCTCTCGCCAGTTTTGAGCCGCGAAGGGAACCGAATCTTCCTGGAGGATAAATTGTTAGATTGGCCACCCAAAAGTCCCAGGTAGCCCAAAGTATGTAGGAAATTGATCATTATCCATGACAGGGCCTACAAAAACCCGAATAGGACAGCTGAAAGCTCCCGGCAAATCTGGTCTTCTCAACGCCAGATCGCTCTACATACATACGCATTATTTCTCTTGATTCTTTGTTGTCTTTGTTAGATAAGGACTACTTTCAAAGCGAATCGGAGGAATTCTTCCTAACGATTAACATAAACAATTGTTTCTCCCGCCGCTTCCACATGATTCCTCTATCGCTGGCTAAAATGTAGATGTAACAGTTATGTTAAAAATTTGAAAAAAAAACTCTCTGGAATCTTTCTTCTCGTGTTTTCCGGCAACCAAGCTACATATTGTCCCTGTTGTTTGCTTATATCAAGCTTAATCCGAATAAAGTCTCGATTAGGCTGTCCACTAGCAATGCTTACACGATTCTGAATCGATGACGTATGCCCTGGGGTTGATCAGCGCCGAACACTGTGTTTTTTACATTATATTTACCGTTTAGCTGGTCGGATCGGACTTACATGCGTTGGTGAAGCTCAGAAAAGACTTGACTTCACATGCTTTCGCTCACATGAACACGACTAGCCTCTAGCATGCATTTCAGCTGCCCAAGTCACGTAGAAAGTTTCATTGAAGACTTTTTGTGAGGTCAGCTGTCCGCGTTGTCGTCGAATGTCAAAATTCGTTGACTGCATGTAAAAGGGTGAATCAGTCGGCAAACCACAAAAATAGTCTAAACGAAATTTCTCCCGAACATCTATGTACATATGATATCATTAGTGCAGTGATATCGGTAAGCTTCAGCCAAAACCCGAAATAAATGAGACAAACGGTTTTTGCCGTTTCTCTGCATAACTCTCTCTATAGCGTAGCTTGTCGTAAAGGAATTGTCAATTTGTATATATATTCCACTCTTTCGACCTTTTTTGCGGTTACAGTAGTGTAAAGCAGAAGCAGGTGTTGTTGCGATGGTCGCAAAGTCAGCGCTCAGGTAAGATTCGAGTCTAAGCCCTGACGATGAGGGCTCGTTTAGACGCCGTGCGGCGAAAATGCAAAATCGAAGCGCAATCAATAGCTGACGTCATTGATCGAATTTGCTTCTTTGTGTTAGTGGAGCAGTCCGGTGGCGCTGCGTACTAGCAAAAAATTGGGCATATAATCACACAGAAAAGATATTAAACGAACAAAAGTGAATTTCGTCAAAATGACATTCAATAAGGAATAGTAAAGGTTAAGGTTAAGGTAAAGGTTAAGGTGTCGGCGTTGATCAGTCGCCGAAGGACGCGCCGCAGCATTCGTGTTCAATTCAGAACCGTAGAGGCTTGCTGAATGCGCATTTGGCCTACACAACGCCTGCGGGGCCAGCCACTATACCAGGTCAGTATCTTTACCTTCCCAGACAAGTCTGGTACCAATTTACCCGACCCAGGAGGGATGGAAGGCTTGGGTAGCTAGGGCCGGGATCGATCGCTTGACCATGCGGGTGACAACAGCGCCTCTTACCACTGTACCCATAAGGAATAGTAGCCTTCTAAAAAACCCAAGCGACCAGTAAGTTTGCCTGTATGATGCGCCAACGGACTGCGCCACTAATGCAAAGGAGCAAATTCGATCAAGGATGTTAATTATTGATGGCGCTTCAATTTTGCATTTTCGCCGCGCGGCTTCTAAACGAACCCTGACCTATTCGGGCATTGAGACACGGTTTGGACTCCGCAGGAGTCGCGACTTTCGCGATTTGTTGTTTTTTGTTCAAATATGATCACCAGTGAATCTTGGCACTCTAATGTAAATGGCTTGGAGTAGTCTCCTGCCGTCGAACTCTGTTATGCCGCCTTTACATTCTAACACTACTAACCTTCTTCAGGGCCCAGAAGCGTGGACGGCATTAGCTAATTTCGCGCCAGTTTTCGAAAAAAGGACACGAATGGGGATATACCACCTCACTTTTCCGTCCAAGGCGCAATATGGAGACGAGATCAGTGATAGGCAATGTTATAGGGGTATTTTTGAGAGTGGCGGCATAACTGCTCCTGTTCTACATCGGTCTATGGTGGTTCTCTGAGTGCTGATCACGAATATTGCAGCTGTCTCTGTGGTTCGTTGTGTAACGGCTATAATCAGCCAGGTATTCAGAAGTGAACACTCGATTTTTTGATCAGCACCAGTACGGCATGTGTTATTACACTAATGACTTTGAAAAGTGCTCGAACGTACGTGCGTGCGAGGCGACTGGGAATTTAGCCCCGTCGGCGGGAGGCCACCAACAGCGTCACGAATTTCAGCTAGGTGTCTAGCCATTCGAATTGATGGCGTTTTATATTGCTGTGAATTGAATTGACACAGGCCAATCTAAAGAGACCTTTGAGAACCTTGCACTTCTGGCTTGACGGTGAAATTAAAAGTGACGGTGGATATTCCACATCCCGCTCTCCATTCAGCCGGTTGTCCAATAAGTTCCTGCGATTTTCGTAACAATTTTCCAAAGTTTTACAAATTTAGGCTGAAGAAGCCATACTCATAAAGGTACCGCCCATCTCTGTCGATGACGGTCCTTCATCGATTCATTGAGGAATGCATGCCGTGGGGTAGAAATCCGGAGGTTTCGATTCAAAGAAGTGGCGAAGGTCGATTTCGAGTGCTGCTCGATCAACGTATCGTTTTCCTTCCAGAATGTGAGCTAGTGAGCGGAACGGATGTTAGTCAGTTGGGGCGAGGCCTGTCTGGTGAGTAGGGTTAGCGAGGAATCACTTCCCACACCAGCATCTGCAGCTTTTGGCTGGTCAGCTTGGATGTGTGCGGTCCAGCATTATCATGGAGAAAATATATCTTGTTGATTTCTAGACGACTAACACGGACAGCGTGGCTAAGTTTTTGGTTGCAATACACTTCGCTGTTGACGCTACTACCAAGAGTATAGGGCTTTCGGTACACATTCCCGCGAACGTCTCAGGAAACGTTCGGCATCTCCTTCCTCGGTTTCAGACTGCGAACATGTCGAAACGGAAGCCTGGGTAAGTTGCGAAAATCCTGACTCTACATCCTGTGAAAGTTGCATCACGAAAGCTTGGCACATCCAGAAAGGCTCTCCTTGTAAGTGAACGAATCAAAATTTGTTTGCAGACCGTAGATATATAGAATATTGAAATAAACTAACACAAATCGTTTTAGTCCGCCTTCAAATCGCCCTTCGAAACAGGTACACATCTGGACACGGCGTGTAGCTTGCCATATGGTTCCGCTGGTGCTGAGGGATTATTTGCTAGAGGCGACCCTGACTCCGCGTCTACCGAATGAGAGTTTTTAGGCCGCACAGTTTACCTCTGCGAGGAAATTTCACCGCCTGCCGCACTAGAATCAGCAAGATACTGATTTCACCATCATAAGTCGGCCAACAATTACTAAACTTTTTTTGTTTCGGAAAAAACTGGCAACATTAGCAACAGTAAAGAAGTAACGCTATACAAATACTACATATATACAGTTGTTCTATTGATTTATAGCATCGTCTATAAAGTCGTCAATCTGCTGGTCATCTATAACACCCGTGAACATTCCAACACGTTCTCCATTCTTAAACGACATCACCGTAGGCACTGCAGTAATACCGTAGTCCATCGCAAGCTCTCCAGCATGATCAACGTTGATTTTGGCCATTACGACAGCGCCATTGCGACCGAACACCTAAGCAACGGGATCAGCTGCATAAGAGGAGACGTGTACTGTTTGAAATACAAAAATATACGCCCCACTACCTTCTCTTCCAGTCGAGGACCCAGCGTTCTGCATGGACCACACCAATCTGCATGAAAGTCGACAATAACTGGTGAGGGTGAGTTCACTACCTAGAACAAAGAATGATCAAAACGAAAAGACCTGACAGAAAAACTGATCGAAAATAATATTTCTCAGACGCCGCCTTCAGCGCTTCCAACTGTTTCACACGTTCTCAAGTCCTCTACTCCATCAATTCGCATCATTGACCGTTTACTTGAAATGAGACTCACCACGACATTCCTGCGGGATCACTAGGGTGCATTCAAAACGAGCTATTTCTAGCTTATTGTTAGAGCTTTTTGCCTTCCCAAACAAGTCTGGTACCAGGTCTCTACGAATCTGAATTGAACACGAATGTGGCCGCGCGTCCTCAGGGGACTGATCAACGCCGGACCTTTACCTAAGGATGTACTTTTATAAAAGAAAAGCATATTACTCGGAAAAACAAATTCTATATCTCAAGCAACACCTCACTGGAACTTCAAGCACATCTATACATCATCTAATGAAGAGATTAGGTCTAACCTTGATATTGGAGTGGAACGATTCCTCTGACCCCGAACGGAGGGACATTGCGCGTCTAATACTGCGCGTTGTGTGTGACTGCACAGCGCTCTATGGATTTCACGCGTACGGCGCCGTCCATACGGGTGGGATTGACATAAGAGAACCAAGAATCGTCTTCATAGTGATCGGGATGGCTGAGTGGATAGTGAAGGGGATTGTTGTTGGCGGGTTGCAGGTTCGAGTCCTCCCCGGCGCGGTGCTTTTGCAGTTCTTAGTTAAGGTTCAACCGTCACTCTGCTTTCAATTGTCATCCTTTATATCTTCCATCTGCACCGAAGTAGTGGTTCAACCACCCCGGATTTCCTCCCCTAGCCCGACCGCGTGGCGAAGCCACGCGGTCACCCGCCCGAGACCGCGTGGCGAAGCCACGCGGTCTCGGTCACTCCTTTCCACTATTTCAACACTATACGTTTATGAATTATCGTCCTGTTGCGTTAAGATTTTATATCCTCCATCTGCACCGAAGTAGTGGTTCAACCACCCCGGATTTCCTCCCCTAGCCCGACCGCGTGGCGAAGCCACGCGGTCACCCGCCCGAGACCGCGTGGCGAAGCCACGCGGTCTCGGTCACTCCTTTCCACTATTTCAACACTATACGTTTATGAATTATCGTCCTGTTGCGTTAAGATTTTATATCCTCCATCTGCACCGAAGTAGTGGTTCAACCACCCCGGATTTCCTCCCCTAGCCCGACCGCGTGGCGAAGCCACGCGGTCACCCGCCCGAGACCGCGTGGCGAAGCCACGCGGTCTCGGTCACTCCTCTCCACTATCCACTACACTCCACAAAGCAATGAAAAGCACCAGGACGCTGTGAGAATAATGTATTGTCGTAAAATGGAGCACATCCCCAGCAGCATCGTGTAGTCACACACAACGCGCAGCATTGGACGCGCAATGGCCCTCCGTTCGGGGGTCAGAGCTTTCGGGCTAGTTGATATTGGAGATCCGACATACTGCTAGAAAACAAAAAGTACACCTCTGGTCGGAATCATGGCATATCTTCCTACACAGAAACAGAATCCCAGTAGGATTTCAAACATCCTTGCCAGACAGAAAAATCGACGCCACTCCATATAGCAAACGCAGAGTATATTTCTTACAATTTTGCCAAGCTGTTAGTATCTACATCACCGATTTCGCCGAAGGCAAACTGGTAACGGAGAGGGGAAGAACTTGGAGTGTCGTAGAACTACCTTCATTCTCAGGATTTCGACAAATTAGAATATGTTATACTCCTCCATGATCCGTGGCCTCAACGCGGCGAGGGGGTGGCAATGCGTATAAGACAATGATCACCAGCAGGAGTTCTGCTTCGGCAAGGGCATCTGCTGTGACGGAGTCTTACTCGTAACGAAAGGCGGATCACTCCCTCTGTTTCGCAACGATTGGATTCCAAAACTGTGGAATGGACCGTACGGACGCGCTGGCACCGGACACCAGGGAACAAATATGCTCGTCCAACAGAAGAACAGCCTCAGTACCCCGCACACCGGGCTCTGCCGTCTCCGACGTCGGATGGTATGACAACCGGTGAGAGGCGAAGAAATCTCGGGTTGTGCAGGACGTCATGGATTCTGGACAATGACGACACATCTGGAGCACGACATGGAGACTGTTTTATGCTTTGTACATACAATGCTAGAACAGTTTCTTCAAACGCCGACCTCTACGCTCTTCTCGAAGCTGCTGGTCACTTAAAATACCATGTGATCGCACTACAGGAAACCAAGAGCAGGAAAGCCGACATACGTCACCGCAAAGACGGGACTCTTGTTATCCGTGGAGAGAAGATACCGTCTCGGAACGTTGGTGGCATTGGATTCATCGTGCACCCGTCTGTCGTCCATCTCGTCGACTCTCACGAGATCCTGTCTCCTCGCCTAGCCATTTTACGCCTTCATCCGCCTCATCACAAGACCATCTCAATCATCAACTGCTACTCACCACACGCAGCAGCTGATGATTCGGAGTTAGATGCGTTCTACGGACAGCTAGAAGAAGTCATCCGAACTGAGAAGTCCTTCTACAAGTTCGTCGTCGGTGACTTCAACGCAAGGATCGGAAAGGGCAATGGCGAAGATCACAGGATCGGAAGATTTATGATAGGTGATAGGAATGAGAATGGAAATCGTCAGGCTGATCTCATGTCCGCTGCACGTCTCTTTCACGGAAACTCGCTGTTTGAGAAGAAAGAGCACCGCCGCTGGACATGGAAGTCACCTAATGGCACGACTCACGCTGAGATCGACCACATTCTGACCAACAGAAGATGGTGCCTTTACGACACTTCCGTAGTACCATCTTTTTGCAGAGGATCCGATCACCGCCTCCTTCGGGCTAAGATCAGGTTCGATCACCGTTTGGAGAAGAACACCTGTCATAGACCGAAGGGATATCCCTTTATGACTGGCGAGTCGCTGAGGACCCGACCGAGGACTACGAGCTGCTTCTCAAAGGACTACGAACGTGTGCTGACGCTGCTTCTCTTTCGTTATCAAGCAGAAATGGCCGCATCTCTTCGAACACCAGGGCGCTGCTTGAGAAGAGAAGAAGTTTGAGGATGGATCCGAATGCAACCCACCTGGAGCGGCTGGTTGCCAATACCAGTTGCAGAAAGGCGTTGTAGGAGGATCTCAGTCAGCACAGGGAGAGGAAGATTCTAGAAGCAGCACAAGAAAGACGAAGTCTGAAGAAATGTCGACGGGACCTCAACGAGTTCAGTATTCCGCTATCGGCATTGAAACGTGAAGACGGGACTGTCACCACTTCCCGTTTCGAGATGGAATCGATTACAGAGGTTTTTTACCAATCTGTTCCGTTCTACACAACCTGTACCAGACCCCGACATCCCCACTGGTGAAGACCACCAAGGATTCTACCATCTGAGGTACGAGTCGCGATTAGGAGTATGAAGAGCGGCACGACTCCAGGGCCAGACAAGATCTACGCCGATCTTCTCCGTGCAGGAAACCATACTCTGCACTCCCTTCTTGCGGCGCACATGACATCCTACCTTTGGAAGGAACGAATCCTGGATCAGTGGAGGAATTCGCGCACAGTCATCTTGCACAAAAAAGGTGACAGAGACGATCTTCGCAACTACCGCCCGATTAGCTTGTTGAGCGTGCCCTACAAGCTTTTCACGAAGATCATCCTGACGCGGATATCGCGTACATTGGATGAAGCACAACCGCCTGAGCAAGCTGGGTTCCGTCAGGGATTCAGCTGCGTCGACCACATCCAAAGTGTCGCGATGGTCATCGAGGTCTGTCGGGAGTACCATCTGCCCCTCGTCTTAACCTTCGTCGACTGTGAAGGCCTTTGACAGCGTCGAATCGAATGCTATCCTGTCTGCGTTAGTCGATCAAGGAGTGGACTCCTCCTACATAAGAACGCTGGCCGACTGCTACCACCGCTTCTACGACAGTACAGCTTTTCCGACGTCCAATCAACATCCCCATCGAGAAGGGCGTCAGGCAAGGCGATACTATTTCGCCCAAGCTATTCACTGCCGCATTGCAGTGGGTGATGAAGTCGCTCGACTGGGACGAAAAGGGCATATGTGTGGACGGAAAATTCCTATCGAACCTTCGTTTTGCCGACGACATCGTCATCCTCGCGAAAAGTACAACTGAAGCAGAGACGATGCTCCGAGAGCTGGACGAAGCTGGAAGGAAGATTGGACTGCGCATCAATCGGAAGAAGACACAGTTCATGAAGAACTCCTGGTGTGATGAGGGACACATCGAACTCGGTGGAACTCCCATCGCCGAAACGAAGTCCTACGTTTACCTGGGGCGCTCCATGAACATGGACAACGACATGAAGGAAGAACTCATCAGAAGAAGGAGAGCCGCGTGGTCAGCCTACGGGTCTCTCAAAGAGGCCATCGACCAACTTCAGGATGCCGACCTCCGTGCTCATTTGTTCGATTCGACAGTTCTTCCTGCTCTGTGCTACGCGGCTGAGACGTGGCCTGATACATCAGCCACGGCGGAGTCCCTGCAAGTCACACACAGATCGTTGGAAAGGTGTCTTCTGAAGTTCACCCGGCTATCCCAACACCGAGCCGGACTTCGCAGCTCCGATCTAAGGCAGATGTCCCGTCTGCGAGACCCTGCGGACTACACATTGAAAGCGAAACATCGATGGGCCGGTCACATAATGAGAAGAGACGACGACCGTTGGACAAGAAGAACGGTGGAATGGCTGCCGCGCGATTGCACGCGGCCTCGTGGAAGACCACCTGCCAGATGGTCTGATGTGTTCGTCGAATGTATTAAAACTATGCTGTTCCAGAACGGCTGATTCTCGCTGTCGTCACAGTCGCCTCCGACCAACAAGCTGGATGACGATCGCGAGGCAACGAAGCGAATGGAACTCGTGTTGGGGCCCGCACGTTCAGTGAAGCCGGGCCATTTAACTATCTAAGAATATGTTATACTAAACCGTGCATGAACTAGGTACCAAACATGAGCTAACCATTTGAAATCTGAAGAATTAATTCCTTCACTTGGTGATGTGCAGAAAACTGACGGAGCTTTTAGTAGCCCTAGTGAGGATAGTGGTGGTTCAGTGGGTTTCAATGAGACCAGCTTGGCTAAATGAGAGGCTAGGTTTCTCGTAATCAAAACCTCTCAGGTAAGGTTTTGTTAGCCGGTCTATTCATGATTTTTATGACTCACTGTCAATATAAGATAGATGTGAATTTGCTAATGAAACGTGTAATAGTCTGATAATAGAAGACTTGTTTAAGAAACATTCTTTTCTCCATCATTCCTCCCACCCGTGATTAGATTAGTGAAGCACTTAACAAAGTTGATGATTGGGCCCGGTAAGAAAGATTGATTTTTTTTGTACAATGTTGTGTTTGTAGAAGAATTGATTTTTCCTGTACAATGTTGTTTTTGTAGAAGAAATTTGGTAGGTATCGGTGCTAAGGTACATAGACGTATGGACCGACATAATTGGTTGCCGAAAAGTTGATCTACGATGGTAGATCAGCACATTTACTGCCCGCTTTATTGATAATATTAGGTTGAATATCGATCGATGACTGCGACTGCCGCTTGACGTAAAGGGTGCGATTGCGGCAATTGCGCAACAGCACGTCGCGGTCTCCGAAACCCCGACCTTCACGAATCGTAAACGGCCGCAAACCCGCGGTATCGAGCGGGTTTGCGGCCGTCGGGGTTTCGGTGACCGCTCGTCCGTTCATGAATGTGGGCCCAGGATGAAAGTAGACAAGAGCACGAGGTTTAGGCAACCTTTACTGGTGGATGCTTATAGAGGAGTGAATAAATGGTGGTGAGGCGCACCTCGACCCATAAGGAGGTGAGGTGAGCGGGAAGGGGGTCGTCGTCTCAACACTTGGTACTTCTCACCGACCGTGTTATTCAGCTACATGGCCCATATTCGGTATGTGTTCGAAAAATAAACGTTGGAATCGAAATAAGCACTCGGAATCACCCAGTAGGCCAAGACTCGACGAAAATGTTTCAAAAAATTGACTCAGACCATTGTAATGTAACAAGTTGAACAAGGTTGTATGGAAGTGGTAGGCGTTCATCAGCTTCTTGAGAACGCGTCACGCCTTTGCCTTCTGATCAGAATTGTACAGGCATGCGGAATGTATATTTGATCTATTTAAGGATACATGAGGGCTACTCGCTCTTCAAATCAGTATCTCCACCGCATGGTATTACTCTACCCCACCCCGTGCGGGTATAACACTTTCTGAGGTGGGTGAGGACCGATCGTTTGACCGTGTGAGCGTTACCAGCGCCTCTTACGAATTCACTAGGGGCACCATACTGAGTTCAACAATTCTAATATTCTTACGGTCAACTACACGATGAATAAATCGATCATTTGTGACCATCCACAAGCTGATCTTGGAAAAATCGAACAACGAGGCGCGAATCACGAGAAACGAACTCGAACTGTGCGCCGACTTTTGACGTAAGGGATCAAATAGGTCAATGATTTCGCTTTAAAATGAAAATATGTGCAAGCAAAAAGGAAACGGACCTTTTCCGTAAAATCCTCCACCGTCTCCACGTCAAATACGACGTTGGTCGAACAAAAACGCTGCTGCTGCATTGCCTTTTTGAGGAGCAAAGGCCGAACGGCCGTTCGAGGTCGAAAGGCCATTTGGGCAAAAACGCCTCCCAGTCTCTGCATTGTGATTCTCTGGAAACTATAAGAGTCAGAATAAGTGAGTTCCGAACCTGTGCTTATTGCCAAAGTGACCAATCGAATTATAGAAACAAACAGAAGAGGGATAAGGAAGGAAATAAACAAGTCAGTGTTATCAATCCTCACGGAGTGAGTCTATTGGAGCACGCATTGGCCATGTAGCGCGTCCTGACCCGAAAAATCCTAGAAGCCTGTGCAGGCGCGGACTCCGAAGACTCGGTTTTCCTCCAAAGAGTTGCTTTTTTTCTGCATTCAGTTCCTTTCTTTCTTTCTTTTCTTTCCCCCGGTCCTCTATAATCAGGGCACTATTCAACTAAACGGACACCGGTACTCGATTTTTTTCAGTCATTGAAAATCGCTGAAACTTTGCATATGGGGAAATGAGAGAGCTGGTCACGAATCTGCTGTCCGTTTTTCACGTGAGTGGTCTCGGACCACCTAAATCGCTACTTGGGTGGTCCAGTCAGGATCACCGCTCTCGCTGAAGCTTTGTCTATGGGGATTCTCTGATGTCCTCATCACGAAGGGGGTCCGTTGTTTCAGCTGGCGGTCTTGGATCACCCATACCCATTTTGAACTACGGACCTTACCTGGTGATATTCACCTTTAACAACCGTATTCGGCCGTCATTTGGTAAACGGGCTTCATCATCGTGTTCAGGACATCAGAGAACCCCCATAGACAAAGTTTCAGCGAAATCGGTGATCCTGACTGGGACACCCAAGTAGTAGATATGGGTGGTCCCAGACCACCAGGTGAAAACGGATCTCAGCTTCGTTTTCTGGGCCCAGATTCATCATTAGTAAACCCCCGATAAACCCCGATATATCGCCCGAATGGCGCCCACGTTAATCTACTTATCCTAAACTTCATATGTTAAATGCAGTCTCTCATCGACTCTGCCGTCTGGTTCTGGCTGCGCCGCGGTTTCGGAGACCACTCGTCGTTCATGAATCAGGGCTCTGGACTCCAAATATAATAACCTCCATAGGCAAAGTTTCAACGAAGTCGGTGATCCTGAATGGACCACTCAAGTAGCGACGTAGGTAGTCCGAGACCACCAGGTGAAACACGGACCTCAGATTCATGTTCTGGATCCCACATAACTCCCATGTGCAAATTTTCAGCAAATTTGGACGACTGAAAAAACCGAGTAATGGTGTCCGCCATTAAGCTGAATAGTGTCGGATCAGTGTCAAGGGTGTGAATTTTCAGGTTTGATGGTACAAAATGTATGAGGCGTACACTCCAAACGAAGTTGCCGTAAAGCTACCCTTGGAAATCACATCACTCACATGTCAGAGTACGTTTACCGAGTACTCAGCTTGTTCCCTTATTATTTCCATAGCCTAGGCTATGGAACTTTAGTTTTGTTCCAGAAATACTGGGCGACATACCCAGCTTTTTACAATTTTTCGTAAACTATCAGAGAAGTGCGATATTTTTGTTTATTCTATATCTATGACATTTTCTTACTTATTCGTACGAGTATCAGCAAGATACTGAAAGACGGTAAGTTGCAACAACTCAGAACAAAGTCGATTTTGGAGCTGTTCGGAGTAATTGTAACGTATGGAAGTCATTGTTTACACTCAATTCATGACATTTCTAGTGACGAAATCATGCACTATAGTCATAAGTTTCTGTCTGTACGTTGACTACCACCTATATTACACATTCTAGAACATAACTATTTGAATGAAAACAGGTTGGCGGAACCTCGATTTGCTACCTAAGCAATTCAGTTTCTATTCAGTATTGTAAAGTGAAAAACTGGTGCAGTTCCTACTATAGTGAATGGGATAGTGTGCTGCCGCTGGGTAGCTATTGCCTTTAAGTGCCTAATACTTAAAGGAAATAAGGATTCCAGAGTTAAAAGTCACACATTTTATATTCACTTGGACTAAATTTCACTTCCTCTGTAGGGGCTTTCACTACCTTTTTATGCTTTCAAAAGTGACTACTGACCTCGGAGAGTTCGGGCAGCTCGGATAATTCTTGAACGGCGGATATTACAGAGTCATGTGGAAGCGTCTATGCGGGCAGTAAAGTTGGCCAGCTCTTCGTTTATACTCCGAAGCGGACGAGTATGTTTTTAAATATCAGAAGGCTAAACCTCTGCTAGGTTATAAAGCAATGGTATTCGACTATTTCAATATATTTTCATTTTTAGGCCGTCGTGGTTTCGATCTTGACACTCTATGCAAACAGTTCGAAAGAAAGGCGGTGCTGGACCTGGCCGTGTGTGACGAACAGGAGGTGATTTTCTGCATTTCAGATGGGCAAATGGCAGCACATTACTTGAGTTGGTTTTTTGATCAGTTTTCAATTTTCCTCAAACAATGTATATGTCTATCCGATCCTTTTTCAGAAGATCGTCACTATCCCGTAATTTCGATTCTGCATAAAATCAAGCCTGTGAATGAGTTCGCCATCTGGTTTCCCAAGGTAGGTGAATACTCACCGCAGTTCCTTTGATCATCCCAGTATTCACTTCGGAATCGAAGATTCGTGCTCTTTTTGGTGTGATTTCTGCAAGAGAAAAATCCGAAGCTATTTCTTGGCTTTGAAATTTCATTTTTGTCACCGTTTTTTTGATAGGTCACCGTTCACTACTAGTTGGGTCGGTAAAAGATCCATTGGTGGACAGCTACCGGTTTTTTTGTTCCTACAAATCAATAGGCGGTAGGTTCTCGCAGACGACAGCCCAGTGGCTCTATCGTTCGAAAGAGAGAGATCAATTGTTCAAGGTTTATTCTTGGAAAATTTAAATATTTCTAAAAAATAGTCAAATTTAGGGCTGCAGCACAATGCACATATTCGTCTCTTCTAAGAAAAGACTATACCTCTTCAAGTGGATGGAAAATGATTTCCACGACGTGCGCTTCGAATACAACCAGTCCTTTCCGGATAAACCAAACACTCTCAGGTAAGCTTGGGTGAAATTCATCCCTGGATTCGGTTTTTTGATTTTCTCAATTTCTAAATTCTTGTCTTTCCTGGTTGGTGGTGGCTGGAGTAGTTGAGTAAGGAATTAAACGGCCCAAATAATGTTTGCAGACGAGTAAGAGACAAAAGTGATTGAATTTCTAATATTTTTTCGAGTGCTATGGATGAAATACCATTAATCGCCAAGAACAGAATACTATTTTCTTATTTGGGCTAGGTCCTGCGAAAAAGTGAAACTAAAGGAGCAACGGGTAATCTCTGTCAGCATGGTTTCTCAGACCTTCAGCAATTCATTTTGATACCAACTTGTTGTTTGTTGTTGTTGTGCAGTTGTGAAAGGTGTTTATTCATATAAATACCGCTATGAAATATTGATTATCTTTGTTGACTTCCATTAGCCTTTAAATAATTTTAGATTACTCGACAACACTATTTTGATGAGCTGTGGCAAGGAGTATATAGTAATGAAGCTCACAAAAACAACAAATGACGAGGAGGAGGTAATATCCTCCAGAATTGACGGTTCTCTCATAATCATTGGCTTTTCCAGTCGTGGTTTGGTGAATGCCATCGCCTTTTCGACCTTAACGACAATCCTGTGATCCTGGTAATGAAGGATCGTGATCTATTGGGTTTTTTACACGGTGACACCGTGCTTTTGACCAATTTGGAAGGTCAAAAGACATCTCTACCCGATGTGCGCTTCAGCGACGTACCTGTAAATATAGGTGAGTTGAACCGAATAGATTTGATCTGCAGCAGTGACGAGTAACCTTTGCAGTATACGATAATCCATACCTTGTGGGATTGCTACCCAAGGGCAGGGTAGAGGTGCGTTCGCTGAATCCTCCGCATCTCATCCAAAGCATGGCATTGAGCAGGGCGTCGTTGCTGTGTCCAGGAAATTCGTAAGTTTATATTACTTGATTTCCTTTTATTGCTGTTCTATAACATTTCCGCATTATTTTGCATGAATGAGGGCGTGCAGTGGTTCAGTGAAATGGGGCACTACTGAAACCCGTAAGGTCGAGTGATCGATCCTCGCCTGGGCTAGTAAACAACCCCTCTATCCACTCTTCCGGGGTCTATTAAATGGAGGTCAGACTTGTTTGGGCATGAAAAGGCATTGTGTCTGGCTCGCGCAAGTCATCGTATAGGCCAGATAGGCGTTCATAGTACCTCTGCGATTCCGAGTAGGAGTCGAATGCATGGCGCGTCCTAAGAGGAATGCTCATCCTCATCACTTTGCCCTGTTTTTTTTCAGTTTTTCTGTTACGTATCGATCCCTTTCTTTGCTTTGGAGGCAGAAACTAAGACGTCGATGGTTCCTATGCGGATTTTCCCTTTTTTATGTATTCTTATACTTTGTTTCACTTTGCTCAATTGTTTTAATGGCACGTGACAGTATTGATGTAGTATCTATTCTAATAGTATAGTAGAGTGACATTTTTTGCAGCTGGACTATAAAAAGTAGAAAACTAACATAGGATGGCTGTGCATCCGAATAATTGAACGTTCTCACCAATGGTCTCTGATGCGTAGACAAATTAAACTGCGTATTTGTCACAGCAAGATCAAAATACAATTTATTTGCAATTTAGGGGTTTTATATTCATCAGCAGCCCGTTTGATGTTTGGATGTTGGACGTACACGTCAATATCCGAAAGAATGTGGCTCAACTTATTGCGGATAAGGAGTTTGAGTTGGCCATTCAAGTTGTGGTACGCTTCATCGACTTTCTCGAGAACCCTTTCACCACTGTCAATAGTTCCATTTTAGGAAATGTCTAATGTCTTCACTGAAGATAATAAGCTCGAGATAAAACGACAGGCAGCTCTCAATCTGTTCCATCGCAAGAGGTTTGAGGAATCTTTTCAGTTACATGCGGAGATTAAGACAGGTGCGTTTTGATGTTTCGGGAAGACTTTGATTTCGGATTTTCAATTATTAAAAATATGCCCATTTCCAAGTCTCCTACGATATATTTTTTGTGTACGGTATAAGATTATTTTGGAATTATAGCAAACTTGTGGTAGAGAGTACTTCCGAGCATTTCATTGTCATTCGTGACATTGGAGTATAGTGTTGCTTAGAGATCTCTGAGTCTAAATGGTTTAACTTATACTTACTGTGCTGGTATAGATTTGTAATTTTTAAGATGTCATAACAATCATCCAAATGTTCCCGGAATTTCTGCCGGAAAAACTGCGGCGGAATGCGGCTGCCTTTGATTTCCCTGCAAACGACAAGAAAAGAGCTTTGCTTGCGTTAGGGAACTACCTCTCGGCCGTGAGTTTGCTTTCAATTTGCCTTTTTTGCGTTTCAGTGCAGTGGAATCAGGGGTTGCTCGTGTTTCCCCAGCCGGGAAGGTCTCCCCAGTGCGGCACTTCTCAGCATGCCGTCATGGGGAGATCTCCTCAGTTTGGGAGACACGAGCATACGGCTCCGGTTCGGGAGAAAATCATCTCAATGAGGGGACGGGGGAATAATAGAAGTGGAACCGATCATTTATATTGCTGGTGTCTCATATCGCATGCAGTGCTACCCTGAGACAACGGGTAGTAAAAAGGTAAAAGGTAAAGGTAAAGGTGCCGGCGTTGGTCAGTCCCCTAGGGACGCGCCGCCGCATTCGTGTTCTATTCAAGTCGTAGAGGCTTGGTGAATGCGTGTTTGGCCTATACAATGGCCGGGATCGATCGCTCGACCGTGCGGGTGTCAGCAGCGCCTCTTACCACTGTACCACGCGGGCCCTTGTAAAGTAACGGGTAGTAAGGTTTTGGCTATATAGCTCGTTCTTTCAGATTCGAGCGGATCTCTCGATGCAAATAGACCAGTATCACAAAGAGAAACAATCCAATAACGGACCACAAAACGTTGAGGATCTCAAAAAGCTTCATGTTTCTTTACAAGTGGTCGACACTGCCCTTCTCAAGTGCTACCTTCAAGTTGGTGATAATTCATATGTTAAAAGTTACTTTTTCAAGATCAGCTGTTCCACTCACCTTCGTTTTCAGACGAGACCCTCCCTGGTGGATTCGCTGCTTCGTCTGCATAATAATTCGTGCTTTTTCGAAGATGCTGAGTCCATTCTTATGTCGGAGAATCGTCTTCCATCATTGTTTATACTATATGAGTCTCGAAAAAAGCACGAGATGGGTTGGTGATTAATTATTTCTCTAGCTTTACAGCTATTCTGGAGCAGAAATATCTTCATACGCTGTTTTAGCCTTGGAGCTGTTGCGTTCTCAGTCACAGGAAGCAGATTCCGATCCGTTCTTTCATGGCCTGGATCGTGTTATTTCCTACTTACAAACGTTGGGGAACACTCATTTGGAGTTAATATTCAAATACGCACGCTGGGTCCTCGATAAGGATGTTTCAAGTGGCCTTGAGGTTATTTTCTGTTTATCTAATACTGGACTATTGATGGTTTAACTAGACCGCTATAACTATGATTTCATGCTTAGTTCTCCGCGTAGTTAATTTTTTTTGTTCAGATATTCACTGGAGAGGAGTCAGATGTTGCTCGTAATTTGGATCGCCAGGCTGTGCTCAATTTTCTGCGGTCTCATTGCGTTAGTGCTGTCATACCCTTTCTGGTAGGTTGACAATCAAAAAATTTTGTGTTTTTTCAAAAGGTACAAAGGAAACACGATCCGGTTCTGTACCATTTTTCTGGTTGAACCATTTCCTCTTATTATTCTTGATTATTCGAGAATGAGTGCTGGTACCGGCATGTAGCGCTTAGTCCTTACTCTCCCTAGGAGCACATAATCTACAAATGGGACGAGCAGCGCCCGAAGTTTCACGACGCTATGGCCGAACATTACATCATAAAGCTCAAGTTGCTGCACCAGAATTATGTGGAGACCTTCCCAGACGGTGAGAGTTTCTCGGTTTTTGTTCCATTTTTTTCCTGAGTCGCTGGGTTTTCATTGGCTTTCTTATTCGCTGGGCGCGCGAGGTGTGGTGGTAACGGGAGCGACTGCCACCCTCACGATCGAGCGATCAATCCTCGGCCATGTAAGCCATGCCTCCCATTCGTGATTGTAGAGAATCTGCAAACTGTTGCTGGACTTGATTGAGAAGGTGGTCTGCTGTAATAGAAGTGCAGAAAATGCGTTCATTAGAAAGAATCGAGTGACTCAAAGGCATTGCTTTTTTGCAGATGAGAATATCACCAGAGCTGGCGATGAAGAAGGCGAACTAGGTGAAATGCGGCTTCGACTGTTGAAATTTCTGCGATTCTCGCATTTCTACAGTCCTCAAGCCGTACTGCTTCAACTTAGTAACTGCGGTTCGTTGTAATGTTTGCGTTATACTTTTTATACTTGAGGTGCAAATATTAAAGTAATCGTTCGTGTGCTTTTATGCCCTTCGAGGTTGTTAGGTGGAATGTCCAAAAAAGGCGGGTCTTCTACTCATACGGTATCACACGAAGCCCTCTCTTTACCCTCGTCAACAAACATTGTGAACCACCGATTTTTTTATCGCATTCGAACAAAGGAGCATGCCCTCCTGTCTGCAGCACCCATCCTGGTCTATGCAGTTGTTCTCATAGGCTCTCTTCTCCGAACGCTGCATTATACTCTGTATTAATTGTAAAATATCCATCGCCGGGCCCTTCTTGTGAACTTCGCACCTGAACGTTTCGATCAAGGGAAAGATCCGGCACGTTCTTTTTTGCATTTATTTGCAAATTTCAGCCTTCTACGAGGAACGAGCACTGGTCCTTGGACGACTGAAGCATCATGAGCAGGTATGTACATTAATTTTAGTTTCCTTAGTTCAATTTAGTTTAATAGCTCCATCCATAAGAATTCTCGTTTAGGCGTTGGCCATATACACCTCAATACTGAATGATTTCGATGCTGCCGAGGACTACTGTAAGCTGTACTATGATGAGAACGATGAAGTCAATTCCAATGTTCGTTAGCCTTTTCAGATAATTGAGCGTATCCTCGTAAACCTAACGTTTAAGATTCGCTTTTCAGGTTTATCTGCAACTTTTTCGAGCATTTATCAGCCCCTCAGATCCCGTTATTGCTGGTCTCACAGAGAAGGAGCTGCCCACTCCCGCGCCAGATATTTTGAACGCGATCAGGGTGCTAAGTAGGCATGCGGATAAGATTGACAGTGGTAGGTTTCGCTAGCATCAAAGTTGTTTCGTTCAATTTGCGTTCCATTATTTTAGTTGTCGCCTTGGAATTGGTACCACCTGACACTCCACTGTGCACATTGTGGAAGGCGTTACATGCTGTTTTACAAACAACCCATGATGATGCTTGCAAGGTAATTTATTTTCCCTTTTTGCACAGCTGTTTTTCACATGTGTAGTTGCTGAATTATTTTTATTCATTTTTATTAAAAAATGCTAAGGTAGCACCATTAACTGGCTCTGTTGAGCCCGTTTATTGACGTCGAGCTCGGTGGTGTAGCGTTCTAGCATTTTAGTATTCAGCCTTGGTCCGAGAAGCGGGTTCGAATAGCAAATGAGTTGCGGTTTCACAGTAAATCGAGCTTCATCGTTCCCCACACATTGTTGTTCCGTATCCAACTGAAGTTAATTGAATTATTGTGTGAAATGTTCTCCAGTTTTAGTTTGCGCTTCGAAGAGCTGTCTGCTCCTGCGGTATAGATTCTCACGAGTGTCGTCTTCGACACATTCTAAGCCAGCGAATTGTTGTCGGCAATGGAAGTGAGTGTTCAAGATGTGGAAAACGAATTGGAAACAGGCAAGTATTTTTTTATTCAAACTTGTTTCATCTCAGTGCATTGAGCTGAACAGTGAAACGCGAAAAGCGAAGCCAGAGCAGCCTGAAAATTGCGACTAGGGAAACCTAGGCTTTTTCTTTTGAAGATGCAACGATGTCATCCGTTATCTTATTCAGCAGAGGTTGTATGGAAAAGTATTGCTATTGCTATCCCATGTAATGAATCAATATTCGGCTTTTTCAGCGCCTTCGTGAGATATCCAACCGATGGTTCGCTGGCGCACTTTGGATGTCACACCGACTCGACCAACAAAGCTCCATTGTGAAGAACTCACGGAAGGGATTGTGTGAAAACGATGGAAACGGCAAAGTATGCTGCTCTGCCGAATCTTTTTCTGAAGGATCACTAGTTTTGACCTAATATTCAACCTTCCCGTAAGCCTTCAATGCGCACTAGATCCTGCCATCCTAGTGGACGATACGGGTGGTCCTGAGCCGACAGTATGCAAAATAACTAACCTAGACGGTGTTTGAGCCAAATCGGCTATCCTGCCCTTTCCACTCTCCTAGCTCTGCAAGCGATACGGGTGGTCTCCGGCTGAAATTCGGAAAATGAGTGTCAGATTCGTGATCAGCACCCCAGAAAACCTCCGTGGCTGAAGGTATTTATTCGTTTTAAATCGTGAATCCTTGCGCACAGCACATATCACTAAACGAAAAGAAGTTTGAGCGAAATAGAATATGAAAAACTTTTTCGGAGGAATTCTCTCGGTTAAAGTGTATAGCGACACTGAGCATAACACAATTGGTAATGATGTCTTGCTTTAGTGGCGAGCAAAATCTTTCACAAGTACGAGTTCTGACGTTCACTCAAGAAAGTGCCAGGCCGACCAAATCCTGTACTGCCATGCTTTCAGGTCTGATTTTTACGGCACTAAGCACTGCAATGAAGTTCTAACGAATTGTAGAAATACCTGGTGCGCCAACGGTGAGACCCCCGGAATTTCCCTACAAAAAAAGCATATAGTTCTAGTCCTATTTCCCATTCGTCGTCCTTCTCTTACTTTTAAAATGACCGAAGCCCTCCGGCGAGGAAGCAGGGGTCAATTTCCGTACGACACAACCAAATGTTTGTTCCAAATAACCCAGTGTTGAAAAAAGTGGTTCGGCAATAATTTGTGTGCCTATGTTTTTTCTGATTTGTATGCTTCAGTATGACAGACGTGTAAAAATCTACCTCGTGTTATTCTCTGATATTGGTAGCTTTCACTTTGCTTATCAGACGTTGTTAATCTCTTCACTTCCATTGCCGACTTTTCTTATTAGCGCGCTCTATACTTGACCAATAACCAATTCCCTAAAGGGTTTTTTGTTTGATATTCCGATTATCGAAATTTGTAACACTTTTCTAGTCCTTGCTCTTCAATGTTTCGTCGTCTAGTTCATAGCTTGCGCATTCGCTATGGGTATGTTCTATTTCAGAGCTCATGTTTTTGTACAGTATCTTTGTCGCTTAAAGGATAACGTTCGATATCTTCCTAGGAGCAAGTAAGTACAAAAGAAGATGGTAAGCAAGCCTAGAAGTGGGCTAAGTGGTGCTTACCATGAAGAAGCGATAGTCGGAGATTTTATTAATATATCTATCAAGATCGATTTCCTCTGTTTCCGTAGAATGGCGATCGGTACGACTGGTAAAGTGCACCTCTAGGAATCAGCCATCCGAACCCCCAGAGCAGCGTCTGTTCAGCTGCTGGACCCACTTTCAGACAGAAAAACGGTGAAAAATCGCTCCAGTAGGCCACAGCCGTCGTTGAAAAATTGCTCCTCAGGCAGCGTTGCATCCCATCCTGCAATTAAGTTGTTATTGATTTTTCTTTTGTATGTTTTCGTTCTTCACGTTCAGGTTGATGTTTTCCATGTCGAATGTCACCGAAAAATTGTTGCTCGAAACACTTTATTTCTGAAATAACAAAGGAATATTTATTTATTTATTTATTTATTTACGTCTCTCATAGACGTGCTTTTAAAAACATACGGTAGCGCAAAGAAACGGAACGATCCAAGACGAGAACCTCGTAGTATAAAAATAGTAACAACGCAAGGAATTTGGGAAAATATTTTACCACCACAAAGACTAAGACTAGTAAATGCTTAGTAACTGATCATCATCGATTCATGATTATCAACAACACTTTCTCATACGTGGGCGACACTTTAGAGAAAAAACTCAGCTCATGTAAGTTTTTCTTAACCTGATTTCGTCGGAGTAATGTTTCTAAAAGTAATTATTACGTTGGACTCAACCTATGCAAGATTTATTTGTGCACTACCATGTCACTGAACTGCCTCTACCTCGACTATATGAATATGAAGGATTCTGTTCAAAATCTGAAGTACAAACCTTCCCTCGGTAAAGATTGGACTCTGCCATAACGGATGAGCCATCTAAATCTCACTGATGCCCAGATACATCAGGAATCAACGCCTATGTAGCGAAAATCCGTTCACAACACCACGATTCCATGGTCGACCAATTATTTTAATGGATCGCGAAGCCTGTCACTCGGAACAAAGCAATCCGTAGCTGCATTCTTCCCCGTGACTCCCTGGCTGCATTCTCCGCAACTTACCCAACAATGAAGCTCAACTGATAAGCATGTGATAAATGTACCAAGTAAGGGAAGATCTAATAAGACATTTCTTGTTCACTCCATACTTTTCTCTCCGTTTTTGTCTCTTCACTCTCCCTTCCTCTGCTCATTCTTCTCCATTTTCGTACTATTTCTTCCACTCGTACAAACTCATCGCTCTGAGCCAGTCCTCCGCCCACCTCAAGACGCTTGTACGATAGTCGTGAATCTTCTTGACTCTTTGCTATTTGATATGTCACTGTGTTATCACGCCTTTATACGAGTTCCAATTATGTTTTTTTGGACTTTGTTAATTGGCCTCCTGCTCCTTTTCTTGTCAGCTCGGCCTATACCATAGATCAATAAATTACTAAATCAATACGTAGAGTTTGCCTTGTTCTATAGGAAGATATGAAAGAATAAGGACAAGATTTTGTCTGGCCGATGAACGTGGCTAATTAGCGCCGCGTAGGACGGAAAATTTTCCTCACAACGTCACTCAAACAGCGGAACGAAAGTCCACCTTCCTTTTTTAGCCACGATTTTCTTTTTTTTCGACATCCATACCAAACTCCTCGATACGCAAAAATTTTCTGCATTCCCTGTGCCGTGCTCTGTTGCTGTTTTATCTCTCCAAATCAACTTTTCGCAAGAGTCGCCAACCCTATTCGATGTTCCTTTGAACATTGTCCTCAACATTCAACAGTTTGGATTTTTCAAGTTCAAACTTCCCATTTTGTCGTCTTATTTCCCTTGCGTAATGGCTTTCCTTTGCTATCGCTGTACGAAATTTTGATTTTTTGCCTTACTTGGCCTTCCTATTCTTTCCGAGACTCTCGCTGATTCTAGGATAGACTACGAGGATAAAGCTGTCAGCAAAAATAAGAAAACTGAAATTAGCGAAAATTGGAGTGCTTTACCTAGCGGTGTTTCCGGTAAGCAAAGGTCATAAAATGTGTTTGGTGGCGACACTTGTGTATACGACGTACCAAAAAAATTGTTACGAGTTCAGCAAGAATTCCATCGCTGCAAAATTCCGAACTACGAACTAGTGCACATTACGCACCAATCATTCTGACAAATCGCAAATGGGAATAACAATAAGTAATCAAACTGGAAATCCGTTTAAATGATAACGTAATTGCTGAGTGTATGAAATGGGGTCCGGTTTGCCTCCCGCGTAAATTTGCGCAAAGGGTTCGAGATCAGAGGGAACAACTACCGTTGGGCAATTTATGGCAATGAAAAACGTCTGACGGTGGAAAACTTCAGCCGAGTTTCAAAACTATACCGCTCACTTAATTTCGCCACTTCTGATTTGGCTTTCAAAGATGTAGTATTGCTTAGGACACTATCTTGGTCAGAGGCGGTTTCAACACAAACTTAACTAAACGTAACTCAAAAAAACACGTTCAGAGCCGTTCCTGAACGACTGAAAGCACGATAAGTGCGCCCTCTGTAAAAGCGCTAATGTTGACCTTATAAAGGTAAACAAGGCAGAGGCTCCTTCGTTAATCTGTCCCGTAGGGATACAGCAGCGTCGGTCTCTCAGCTCTCGTGTACCATTTAGAAGTGTAGATGCATGGTGAATGCGTATTTGGCCTACACAATGACTTGAGGGGGTAAGTTGCCATACTAAAAGTCCTTACCTTCCCAGATAAGTTTGGTACCAATTTAGGCGACCCAGAAGGGATGGAAGGCTTTGCTTGCTCAAGCAGGGATAGATCGCTTGACCGTGCGGGTGTCAGTGGCGCCTCTCATTACTGTACCAGCTTCTCCCTAAGTTGACCTACGAATGTGCACACAGCTGAAACGAACGTGTGGTAAATGGGTTGACGTTGATGAGTTGACAACGGAGAGTACATGACTTCCATCACAACAGCTTCTTCCAATGCTATGGATACATACATTCATATTTGAGGAGATCACAAGACTGAGCAATGAGACTGGTGCCCTGGTGCCAGAGTTTTATGCACTCACAGAGTTCTTAAAACGGTGGAAGACCTTCCAAGGAACGTTATCGAACATTGGTGATAGTAAAAGTAAAGGTTAAGAAGTCGGCGTTGGTCCATCACATTAAGCCGCGATTCGCGTTCGACTCAGAATCAAAGAGGCATGGTGAATGCGTATTTGGACAACACAATGACTTGCAGCGGCCAGCCACTATGCCAAGTAAGTATGTTTCCCTTTCCAGCTAAATCTGGTACCAACTTAATCTTTAATTCACCCGGATACATGGGAGCTTGGTTAGGCCGGGCGGAGATTCATCGTTCGATCGCACGGGTGTCAATAGCGCCTCCTGCCATTGCACAACGGACGCCCATGAGCAGCATTAAATTCTAGAAATATATTTCGAATAAATCACGATTCATCAACAGAGGAGAGGGTTCATTACGAGATTTACCAGCTCACTGGGTTCGTAGTCCTGGGAATCGGCGCAACTCAAGAATATTGTGTGATGAGTCTGCAGGTCTACGAACCACCATCGCTACAGGAATTGTTGAAAACGAAATGTTCGAAGAGTTTATTCGAAGCCAAATGTGGTCAGAATTCTATACGTACTGCAACTTAAGATTTTTCCGCATTCTATCAATTCAGATTTGGAAAATCGAATAAGGTTTCTTGTTTGAGTTCCAAAGAACGTGGAGCCAAAAAGACGGCTCTCAGGAGTGTAACGTATGCGAATCGTCGGCAACCCTGCAGTTTCCAGCCTACTTTGATGCTATTTAGTTAAAGTTAGGAAATCAAGCGGTTTGGAAATAAGTTTTCTCCACATATGGCAAGAGGAAGACTGTGGATTACAAACTAGTAAGAAGTTGAAGGAACTGCGCGTCCTTCAGATGCTGATCAGCGCCCACCTCCTAACCTTTTTTTTGTTTGACTCAACATCTTCCTTCATTCTATTCTCATAGCCTTGTAGTTCACTACTGCGCATGACTTGTTGACTGCTATCTTGTACCTAGCGTCTGCCCACTTGACTACCCTGTATTTTGTTGAGACATCAGAGAAGGAACCGGGCTGCATTAAGAGCCTTTACTATTGCACTAAATCCCCTTGTATAATATCGGTGCTGTTTTACCGGTTTCTATCGGTCTTTATCGGTGCTGTTTTTTTCATTTTTGATCTATTAGTGCTAGTTACGTTACCGATATTTTGAACAAATTCCGCCAGTTCTGCTTTGTCGACGCACAGGGCCAGCCACCTTCGTCAAGCGAAGTGCCCCCCGAGTACATGTCGTCACAAGTGTTTGCGAAAAATGCGGAATTTTGGACTCGAAACCAGTTTACAAGCGCCGTCACTGCAAAAGGCGGTGAGGTTCGCGGTGAACCGGGGCTAATTTGGTCGTTGAACGATTGGACATTCCTCTTTGTCACCGTTTCGGCACTACATATTTCTATTAGGGAGCCCCATATTTGCACCCTGACTGCTGTACTTCTGTGTTTCTTATCAATTGCTAACCCAAGATTCAAACCAGACGATCTCTTGGCCTATCGAAGAAATAGAATGATGCTTCTCAATGATGTATTGGTTCACTCATTTGCACCAGGCATTTTGGCAATTTCTTGAAAATTAAGCAAAAATTGATGTTTTTTTTTACCGATTTCGTTCTGTAAGTGCACGTTGCGTATAATCTTATAGCTGTTTGTTGATGCCGTTATCGTCGCAAGTCAGGTATGAAGCACGGTTAATGGCTGTCGAGAGGAAATGTCCACTATCATGGACAAAAACCTATTTCAGGACGGGTCGGGCGTAGTATTTAATTTGACATAACGTTTTTCGCTATACCTAATTTATTCGGTGTAGCCTTTTGTCCATCTGCTGCATATGCAAACATTTCCTTTACATTCACCAACCAACTTTTCTACCAACCAGCTTCTGCCAACCTACTTTCCGAACATCCTTTCCACCGACACATGTGCCGGTTTGTCCGACCGACTGGTCGAAATTCGTTAATTACCAGAATCGAGAGGTATTCATACAGATTTGTTAAGCACAGGCTCTCAACACGATTACTCAGGCTGAGAACATAAAATGCGAGTGCGTAAAATGCGAGAGATTGTGCGAAAAGCAAAGATTTTAGTCAAGCTACACAACAAGCGCGACAAATGTAAGGAATTGATTCATCGCTAAAATGATTTGCATGCCTTCAGGAAGCAGATGATGCATAATTTTCTCTACAGCATCTTGCAAAGAATTTCACAGATGTTCCCGGATTTCGAAAATCTAAAGGATTTCGGAACTCCATTAAAAAGAGTCGAAGTCGAACTAAGCTAGATACGGATGTATCCGATAGCATCCATTAATCTTCCATCTTCTTCTCACGTGTTTTGTGCTAGGCAGAATCAGCTTCTTGATGCCAATATTGGCTTTGCGAGCATTACTCTTAATTTAGATCCATCGTGAGCCCAAGTTGGAATCTGCTATTCTTCGGGGTGTTTCTTTCCGAAATGTGTCACAAACGCAGTGGCAGTTGTTTACCCGCTGACGATTGGTTAATTGCGCGATTTTTGGCCAGATGCTGTTATTGTTTTTGCTTGAGAGCAAACCCCATTTCGTTCGTGGCCGCTTCAGAGCTCTTTTCCTCTAAAGTGTTTGGACGCTAATCGTTCCGCAATCCGTCCATAGGAATGAAAAATCTCATCAGTAGGCGTTGTCATGCTAGTCCCGACAGGAGTAAGAGTTTCAATATAATTTATTATCATCTATATCACAAGCAAAGAACACAACCATTAGGTAACAGAACAGTAAGGGAGACTACCTCCATCAGAGGTCGCAGAGGGGCGTGGCCTTCTGAGGGACCACGATACCGTGGCATGCCACTCCTTTCAAGTTTGTCGGCCTCGACAAAAAAAAGCGAAATTATGAAGCAAAGAACTCTCAAGCAATACACGCAACGGAAATAGCAGTACCAGTGTAGCGTCGAGTGTCAGAGAATGTTCCTCGAAAGAAGACAGACACATTAAGGCCGTACTAGGCACTTTCTACAGAATCATGATGCTAACATTCCTACTGATTCATGATGTCAACGTGCCGTTGTCTCGGAGTTGTCCTCAACGAGCAACCATAAGTTAAAACGACCGAAATTAATATGGATGATCTGAGCGACCAATAATGTCAGAGCTGGCGAACGATCCGCTTCTGCTTTTGAACGACTGTGCAGGGAATGCTGGATGCTACACGGAGCCGCGGCTTCATTGACTGACGGCTTGGGATGGTATTGGCTTGTGTGGCTGCACTCCCATCACGGTGGTCCGTGGCACTTGCTTGGTTGTCGTTGAGAACTGTTTGGTGATTGGTCGTGGTGAAGAGTTCGAGATGTCCTGTACAAATAAGTAGGAAGAACGTCGTTTTTTCGTTCGGAAGGAAAAGGACTCCCCGTTCCTTCAACGGTGAGATTGTCGTTACTCCGCTCGGAAGAAGTCGATCTTCAACGGTTCAGGTTACAGCGGAACGTTAATGTGACTCGAGACCGGTGAAGCACTGATCTAGTACTAATTCGTTATTGTTTGATAAAACGCTGCCGTTATCGTTACTTGTAGAAAAACGTCGTTACTTTGTTTTTGATATTGAAAGCACTCGTTATTTTATTTTTTCAACACTTTCAAAACACTTCCCATTTAAAGCGGATTTAATCATGAAGAATGAAGACGCAAAAGAACTCAGACTCATTACTTCTCGCCTCCTCGTAATTTCAAAAGCTGACCTCGTACAAAGTTTAGTTGTAAGGCTTATGGTTTCGTTATTGTTCACTAAGATTTTCGTTATTTTTCGCTAAATCACCATAGCTTGTTGAACAATTTCCTTTTCAATATGGCGACCTGTTTCTCCTCAAAAAAAAAACGCTATTTTCACGTCACTTATGTTTCTACTGAGCTGTGGCAGCCGTTTTCCTGAGATCGTTTTTCACGTTATTTCGTACTCACAACTGAAACTACAATTTTTTCCCTGCCCAAGGTTTTTTTTTCTTGGAACCAGATCTACATGGTCAACTCAAGCTCATGGGCGCACGCAATTTAAAACAGTTGAACAATACACGGGCGATGAACTAGCCTCATTTTACCTCGAGTTCGATCCACTCGCAATTTTACCTACCAGAAAAGAAGATCGTACAATTAAATACATTTACGACAGACCTTCGCGATATATTCCCAACGTAGCAATAAGTTGATTTTTTTTGTACTGTTGCTTAGTAAAGTAACCCTGATTCTAAGAAACACAGATCCTCGACACCGTTTTCTCAGAACTTTTGACAGTTGGAAATGACCTTCGGCGTAAGCTTGACTATTCGTTTAGGCGACTGAGCCCGATAGTTGTAAACAATATCACCGTTGATGCCTATAAAGTTTTTTTTGTGAAGATCCTTATGGCTAAAAAAATATGGACCTTTGCGTAGCATGAAGTCGCACAGAAAACATATTTCAGTATAATTTTGCAAGACCGAGTCTGTTCGAGCTACGAGCTATTTCCATAGCTTCTTTTCTTCAAAATCATGAAATGATCTAATATTGGACTACACAAGTTCAATGCAGATGTACTACAAGAACTTCTCAATTGGAGATTCATTAAGATTAGAGGGAAAACTACATTTGGTAAAATATATGTCTACGCTAGGTCGCACTTCTATTGTTTTCAGATTTGTAGTCTATAAGAGTTATTTCATTGAATTAATACATGTCTTAGCTTGGCACCTGGGGAAGTAGCAATTCATGCGACTTGTTTACCGAGCAATTGACAACAAAACTAAAGAAATATTCACAGCAGCTTTTGCGAAACGCAGTGTGCTGTTTGGAAAGTAATGTTCTTCTTCGCTCTCTCGAAAATCGAAGTCGTTCTCGAGACTTGACGGTGTAAATTTGACGATTCGCTATTAAGCGTAAAGAACTAGCAAAGGAAAAATAGTAATAAATTAGATATCATTGAACTTTCTGGATCGCTCTTGTGAAAATTGATCCACCGAGAGACGGAGAATTACTGTTTTTTTTTAATGCGCTGGCCAAACAAAGTAGTCACATGAATCTGAATATGAAGCCGACTGGGTTTAGTACGCAGTCATCTCGAGCCCAAAATTTTGTTATTTTAAGAGCTAACTCACGCATTTGTGTTTTTCTCTGAAGATCTATTTGAATATCGTTGCGGACTATTTTTTTTTAGCTTTTGAACGAAATTTCAAAATTATGATCCAATCTCAGCATGCCTCAATAGAGGTTCGTGCGACTTTCCAAAACAAATTTGTAGTCCATGTTCTAAGCTTTCCTGCTTTTCACGCAACGTTTATAGTAGGGCTCCGTTTGCTAACGCAACATCTTACGCAAGTGCCCAACGATGGAAGGTGGAAATGTGGAAATCTTCGGCAACTTATCGAAAGAGAAAAGTCAAATTATAACTATAACCATTTCATAACACTTTGTGCAAATAATATCTAATATGCAATCCGATGTAATAACGCGAAGACGACTCGAATTTATATATTGGAAATATTGTGTGCCCAAGTAAGCTTAAGTTCATAGATTCTGTCGCAGTGAAGGGCTCTTTCTGAGGATCGTGGAAATTTTCCAGGTAGATGGGTGGATAATTATGTGTGACCTAGCCTTTGCTCCGGTATGCCGAATTTTAAGCTATTTATTTTTCACAGGGATGGCTTTTTTTTGCATATCTCCCTTTTTGAATACCTTCTAATTGGAGTAGTATTGTGAACGTTGGAAAACAGTAGTGACTTTTTTTTATGGTAAAGTATTTGCTAGTACATAAGTCGTACAGATGAAAAGATATAGTAAGTACTGGACTTCATATAAATAGAAGAGGTGGTCCTTTTGTCCATTTCAATGAAATTTCAACCAAGTTCCGTGATCTCTGAACTCAACGGAAACTATCTCATATCCTCGAACAGATTCGGTACTGTTAGGAGTTTTTACGTAATTCTATGTTGTATCAAAACGGATTAACGACCATGCTTATAGAAAGCAGCAATCCATTTATATTATTTAGTCGGTAGAGAGAGTCTCGCCTATGTGAATGTTTTCCCTTATCTCGGAGGATTATGTTGACCTTAGCGCAATATCGGTGCGCGTGTGGTGACCTCAAAAGCGGCTCGGCCTTTCAAGGGGCACTTTTGTTGCACACATTCTAATCCTAGAAGTGACTCTAGCTGTCGAAAACACTCAAGTGGTTTTCGGTACGGCGTGAATTAACTACTGGGTCACGCTATGGCGACGCTAGATTCTTTTGTGATAGCGACAACTAGATACCGTAATCATTACGTCGACGAAAATTAATACTCAGAGTATTTAACAATGAATTGACATAACATTCTTTTTTTTTCAGCGCTATATTTATTTTTTTTGTACTTTTCTTTTTTTTTTTCAGGGTACCCTATATACATTATGTACATGCTAGCGATGGCATGAATGGCAGAGCAGTAATGTGAAAGCGTGAAAAAAGTATTTTGAACTATTGATATGAATAATTTAAAGAAATTCATGAAGGAAGTAAGCGAGAAAAGTAGTGTAAATAACAAGTAGGAGAGGTAGGCGGCGAAGTACAGTGATATAATAATGACGTTTAGCGCAGCGCAAAAAAAGGAGACCGAAAAACACGTAATTTACATATGAGATCTTGCCTCAGCAAGTTCTTGTAAAAAACGAGTTTTCCGCACAAGAATAAGAGCATCGAGCAGCGCAAAAAAAAAAACGACCGAAAAACACGTAGTTCACACACGAGTTCCTGCATTCGAAACTCTAGTAAAAAACGAGTTTTCCGCACAAAAAATGGATCAACATAAAAAAATCTGGACCGAAAAATGCGAATATTGCACTTCATCGCACTGGCGAACAGCAATTATCGCATTTTCCGCAAGCAAATAGTAAAGCTATCAAATATCGTAGAAAAATCACGCGAGCGCAGTATTCTTCTGATAATTTGTGCACTTATTTGTTTGCAAAAGTTAGCGGAAAAACTTAGGGGTGGACAAATGTTTTAAGATCGATTCAAAGAAAAAAATTAATTTAAGGAAAAAAGCGTAGTGAAAACCATGTGCTCTGCCTCATTCATGCGCCATCAATGAGAACGACTAAAAAAGGTGTATGAGAGAGGCAATAGTGCTCAATTGTGCTTACATGCATATATAATAACGGTGCATATGCAAAAGTGCAGATCTCGAGATCTCAGTACGTTTTGGTGGCCAGCCAAAACGGAATCTTCCTTACTGTAAGCTTTCTTCAGACTAGTTAAGTAAAAGTTCAAAAGAAAGATCTCCCTGGGACCTCCATGTCATGCTAGTCCCGACAGGAGTAAGAGTTTCAATATAATTTATTATCATCTATATCACAAGCAAAGAACACAACCATTAGGTAACAGAACAGTAAGGGAGACTACCTCCATCAGAGGTCGCAGAGGGGCGTGGCCTTCTGAGGGACCACGATACCGTGACAGCGTTTCAATGATAGTAGTAAGATCTTGAAAATAAACCTAAAAGAAAGCCAAAAGACTGAAATAAATCGGAATTTATATATTATAGAAAATATATTTTATATTATGCTTCTACAGACTACAGTTCCGATCTAGCAGGTTTTTCATTCTCCCCTTTTTCATTCTATTGCTTTCAAACTAATTCCCCATTTGGAACCACACCTACTTCAGTACATGGTCACTGCAGCGTTATAGCTTCTCACGCTCCATTTCCTTATGGACGTCATATGTCCAGCCGTCTAACGAATTCAGCCAACCTTCCTGGCATTCGGGTTCGATGTTCCGCTTATTTTCTTCTTATCTTAGTCGCACCTCTTCCCAACAATTGTTGGTCAAGAATTTTCGATTGACTATGCCTAGATGCGAGACATTTATTTATTTATTTATTGTTGTATCCTAAAACATGGATGTGCTACTGAATAAGAAAAATGTGTCAGCTAAAAAGAATTGCTGTTCAGACACGAAAAAAAAAACAACAAGACACGAAAAAACAAAAGACATTTCTATTATACATGTTTAGCGTTTGAAATACAATGCCCCCTTCCACACTATCAGGTTTTTCAAGTAGAACTGAAGTTTTTTTTTAAAAAACACTCGGCACATCACAGACCGTGACAAAAAAATCAGCCAAAAGGTCTGTTTACAAAGTTGGAAAAAGCTGTCGACTAGACTAGGCATGCGTTCAGCTTTTCAGGAGCGGGAGCTTTTCCGGCACTCCTTCCGATGGAAAACGCACTTTTTGTTTTCGCGGGGCGAGAAACGTCTGTGATGTCTGGCAATTCTTTCGACTCGCTACACCCACTTCGACGCTATTTTGGCTATCTGTCTTCGCAACTGCCCTCTATCCCAAAAATCCTGGGCCAGAAATCGCAATGTTCATGCCTATTCTTCCCCCATGCTGTTTGAAGTTTACTTTCTTACTTCTCACCTTTACTGCCGCTCTTCTCAAGATTGACTAGACATTATGTTATTTGACGGTCTGTTCTTGAACGACGGCTAGACTAGATGAGCAGATTATAATCGATCTGACTGGAAAGTAGAAAACCCCGACCGGATTGGGTGCGATTTAGGCGGTGTTCGAACTCAACACGCAGCCTATCTGAGGTAGTTCGATTGTAGTGCGCTACACCACCCAGACGCACAGTCTCATCCCTCTTCTATAAACTTTCTCGTAATATAAACCGGTAAGCTTAATGGAAAATTGTAACAATTAAATACATGCTTTGGTACACTGGTAAGAGGTGCCAGTTCCAAATGCACGGACTAACGCTCGGCCCGAGTTTACCAAGCCTTCATTCCTCCGGGGTCGAGTGAATTGGTAAGGTAGACACTGACTCTCATCCACCTTGCCTTTGGTATCCTGAGTGGAGGATTAATGCTGCGGCGTACCCTTACAATTAGAGGAATCGCCGACCATTTCACCTTTACGCTGTCGGCGATGGATGAAATCGTCTATCTGTCGCTCCGTTATTCTTCCTTTCAAACCTTAGTATTTTCAATATATAATACATTTATGTTTATTTTATTTATTTGTTTAAGACGCGGGCCTGAACCCACGTGCGAATACATAAGAACAACAGAATCCAAGTCAAGCTCAAATGACAGCTATGTAATGCAGTGAACCATTTGACAAGGATCATCAGCTAAAAAATGTCCTTAAAACAATCGATAAACAAAATTCTAGATCAGCGACTACACAATGTATGGAAACTACACTATTTCCCACCGTACTGCACCGTTACTTGATCAATCGCTGGATGGCTTTGACGGACAACCTCAGCGACATTTTGTCACTCTTCAGTATATCGTTAAACTCTCGTAGGCTCCTGTATGTAAGGAATTTCGCCCTCACAGTTGACCTCGCAACAGGCATATACAAACGCAATTTTCCTCGTTTAGTTCGAGTAAGAGAAACACCATAGAGTGTAAGCGGATTTGAGGAGATCTTCTGTGTTAGGATTTTAAACATCATTGTGAGATTCATTCTCTTTCGTCTGCTGTACAAAGTATGGAGACCAAGCATATTTGCTCTTACAACGCTATTGGGTAGCTGGCTATATGTAAGACCATGACATGGAAAAATCAGAAGAGTATGATCTAGGTCTTGGTTTATGAAGCACTTGAAGATTTTGAAAATTTTGAAACCGAAATGAGGTTTCAATGACCTCCCTCCAACGGCTGGTTAACAAGGTCGCCCTCATTATCTCGCCCTTCCGAATTGCACCGTCTACGGCTATGCTTAACTAAATCGCACTATAAATTCATAATACTTCTATATTTAAAATGATTAGGTTAGAAAGGAGTTATAGCGAAGCGACAGATGGACGGCTTCATCTGTCGCCGACAACGTTTTGGAGGATGATTAACAAACGTAGTGTATACATTTATATAGCGAAGATGGCTGTGAGAATACCTTGCAAAAGCAAATATAATGTTATGCAGATTATCTATCATATTGTATTGCTATTATTTTATTATATATTATATTATGTGTCTATATTATGAATGGGAAGACTCACAAGACCAGACATGCATAATAACGAGCCAGCGGTGCTCAGCCCGTTTTCGAAAAGGCTTAAAAAACTCAAGATAAACTTGAAGCTCTGCGGAACGGCATGAAGTTTTCGAGAAGCTCTTGTCCACCTGTCTCTATATGTGGCAACGTGCCCAGCATTCTTCTTTTTTAGGCATACGTTAAGTGACCGACCAGCAAAACTCCAACAAAACCCCGTTCTCAAAGATCTAGGTGCACATCTGCCGTTCAAATTAATACGCCTAATTGATGTGAGGGTGGGTACTAGTTTTTGCTCACACCAGGGTTTGGGTCTGCCCTGATAAATTGCCTGCCCTCAAAACTAATTAGTCGCTTATTAAAAACAAACGGATTTGTTAGGACAACAACAGGTCATGTCTGGCCGTCTTCCAACGAATCCTTCAGAGTGCAGTGTTTTTCTTTCATTTATGTTTGAACCTTGTCTGAGAGCCTGTTGACATATAAGGAGTTGTCTGAGAACAGATGTTTGATCGCGTCTGCCCTCTCTACGAATCCTCTTTCACTATATGTCTACGACTAGAGTGTAGTTTTTCATTTAGGTATTCAAATCTGGACCTTGTCAAAGACGAGATGCTTTGTGCTGATCACAAGCCTGGCATCCGTCTCTCGGATTTTGCCATCATTCGTCAGGTTTAGATAGGTAAGAAAGGGTAAGGGTAATGGACTCAAGATCACCGAATCGACTGAATTTTGTTTAAATCAGCAGAATGCGGTGCTAATCGTGATTCTACTACCCCGTTCATTGAAAACCGGAAGCCTGTCTACCATATATCGCAGGATGCGTTAGCTTAATCTATCTGTATCACGGCGGCCGTTATTTTGGAAGTGATAATCTAATTCATGATGAGTCAGCCCAATATTCTGAAATAGTATGTCATCTGTCGAAAAACAATTATCAATGCTTCAGAAAATGGTCCATAATTATGATACAAGTTATCGGTGAAGACTTATTGAAGACATTTTCGTACTCAGCGCGAGCTGACGATTCGAACTATATGTTTAAATTCCCGAATAATTCACTGTGAAGTAATTGGACGTGAATAATTTGGTATATATGAAGTGACCGATCGATCCTAACTCGAATTAGGATCGTTCCGTCAGCCGTACTCCACGGTCGGGTTAATTTGTACCATACTTGTCTGTGTTACCCTCACAAGTCATTGTATAGGTAAGACGCATTCCTGCTGACGAATAATGCAAGAGATATTAGGAAATTAGTAGATTAAGGAGATTTTCGGCCATTAGGAGCTTGTCCACTCCGGCCACTTTATTTGCTAACTTTTACTAAATACATTGCACCAAAAGAGGCTAGAAACCACTCATTGTACCTTTGTAATTTTCAGGCCATCTGCAGGGTTGCCGAAGTTTTGCAAACACTAGACAACTGAAAGCTGTCTATTTGGCCTCATGTTCTCCGGAACTCAACCTTATCCGAACTTTAAAATCTGAACTGATAGAATGCGAAGAAGTCCTAAGTTGCAGATAGTATAGAATTCTGACCACATTTGGCTACGAATAAACTCTTCGACCGTTTCGTTCTGTTGCGATGGTGATTCGTAGACCTGTCGACTCATCACACGACAATAATCTTAAGTTGCGCCGATTCCCAGGCTATTATGCCTCAGTTGTGCACGACCTTGACTATGAACCCGGTGAGCTGTTAAATCTCGTAATGAGCCCTCCCTCTGTTGATGAGTCCTGATTTATTATTCATGATATATATGTAGAATTTGACGGTGTTTATGGACGCGCGTGGTGCAGTGGTACGAGGCGCTACAGACACCCGTGCGATCGAGCGGTGAATCCCGCCCGACCTAACCAAGCCTTCCATCCTTCTGGGTTCAAATAAATTGGTATCAAACTCTTCTGGGATGGTAAAACGCTGATTGGGTATAACGGCTGGTCTGCGCATGTCATTGTATAGACCAAATAGCTTTCACCACGGCTCAATGGAACACGAATGCGACGGCGCGTCCATAGGGGAATGATCATCGCGGACACCTTTTCCTTTAATATTGTTTATATTGAATTGTTAATGAAGTAATGGAATATTATTTGAGTTATTTGTTTCTGACTACACGCTATGAGGCACTCTGGACTAGTACTAACTGAAAGGGACAGAAGGATGCTCAAAGAAATTCCTACGGACGAGTCGACCCTTGCGCGTATCCCTTTTTTTCTCTCTACAATTATAGAATGAGAAGCATTATTTGCACTTCGTTCGCGTCGCATTTCGTTGGTTTTTCGTCTTTCTTTTTTGATTTTTTCGTCTTTCGATTTTTTTCGTCTTTCTTTTTTGCTTCCATAGTGAATTTCCGAGTGGTGTTTCATCAGCATCAATAGCATATTCTAATATCATTAATATACATATATTCTATATTTTTACTATATTTTTCTGATATATTCTGATTTCGCATCAGATTTTTACACTACAATTCCTTAATAGTGTAAAGATCTGATGCGAAAACAGAATATATTAGTGTAGAATCGTCGACTTTACTGAGACGTTACATGGTCAATAATCCGACTCCAGTGCTGATACCCTGATTCTGACCTCACCGAGAGCATGGCAGCCACTCTCTCAGACGTCATCTACGTGAGCCTATTGCAGATTCTTTCCTGGCGTTGAACCTTAGATTAAGCAGTCTTTGAGCCCGCGAAAGATTTCTATTTCGATAAGAAATTTCTCAAATTGTTAGCCTGTGAATCAGTTTTCATTTATAGAAGGCTTGCTCCGTTATATTTGTGGGTTTATGAGTCATTCATTATCGAAAGTTTCCCCGATATGTTATGACGGCTTGAACGATCATGAAATTCATTGTCGTCTTTAGCACCGATTTCACTTTCTTATACGTCAGCAACTAGTGTTTATAAGCCGACCGCCAGCACACTTTAGGCTTTCGGTCACGACTCTACCACGAAATCAATGTTTTCCCGCACTATTTCAGAATAACTACAATTCACGGTCTTCAGTCAGCACCCACCGAAATATTTATCAATTGATAACATTTATTTTCAAGACGGACCACAATTCTTATTCTTGTTAGTTCACTTTACCTAATTCGGGGTCTGCGTGGGGCACTGGTAAGAGATGCTGATGACAGCCGCAGGTTTGAGCGATCAATCCCGGCCCAGGCTAACCACACATGTTGTCCCTCCCCGATAGGGTAGATTGGTACCAGAGCTGTCCGGGAAGGGAAATACGCTTCCTGAAGGGACTGTTGGAGTACACCCTAACCTTTATCTTTTACCTCCTTCGGTTTCGCCGAGCTCTAACTCGGTGATGTCGTCGTCTGCTTTTGTCAGTTAACCATTCCGACCACCACCTTTTCATTTACAATTTTCTTCGTCACGGCTGCACTATTGAGGACACTTTTTACGGTGAAAGGACACTTTCTCTAACAAATTTCTGCATTAAGGAAACGACTAAAATTTCAATCGTATTTCGCGAGGGGTAGTGCATTTCGTTTTGAAACCCTATAATGGCCTAAAATCTCAACTGTAGCACCCTGTAAATAAAGAATTGACCCGTGTTCAATCAGCTTTCTTCAACGACCTGCATTTTCCACGACTCCTCATCTCACTCTACTCCTTGGACTCTGAAGATCGTTCTGAATAATTCAAAATGGCATCATACCCGATGTCCTGCACTAAATCACCTCAAACACGCGATATTGGGCACTGGAGATTTATCATAGGCATGATATGTAAAGGTAATAATTTGCCCGTGGACAAAATTCAGCTCAGAGACGATTCTCCTACCGTGAAGGAAAGACTCCGTTTCTTCCAGTTTCGATCAAATTTCCAAATCCAAATTTGTCTAATTTCAAATTTATTACATGCGGTAATCCCACGTGCGGTGTTGAGAAGTACAGTAATCAACAGCACAAAAACACCACAAAAACTCCAACACAATAAAGAAACCAAGTTGACAAAAAGTATACGAGATTTCTTAGAGAAACAAATAATTACATTAAAATAGCTCGTACATTTTTGATTTCAAAGAGATGGGAACCTGCTTGTCACTTTTCGTAAGTAAGGAGACACGAGTTTTGAAAATGTTTTCACATTGTGAGAACCTTGAATTTTTTTGTACAGTTCGGAATGCTCCACCCCCCCCCTTTGATAGAAGAGAAGTATGTTCTGATTGTGAGTCTGATTTGCTGCTTCGTTAGAATCAACTCCTTCTCAGGGACTCTGGTCCGTGAATATGTAAGACAAAAGAACTCTGAGAATTTAGTCCTACGATCAATTCCATTATATATTTTTTATTTATTTTATATTTTTTCATATTTTTATTTTATATGCGGTCATCAGATCGATCTTTTTCGTGCTGAGGTGAAGACTATCCAAGTTTAAGTTTTAATTGCTATTTTTTCTGTTTCTCGACGACTGGAGGAAGTACGGGTTATGGATAGAGCAATATGTGGGCGAGGAACTATCAAAACAGAATGTTGTGTACATTCTGCACAAAAATATATGTCCTCATCCTCACTCGGACCACCACTTATTTAGAGTGCCGTAGGAGCGTCTCCGAGATAGATGGAGTGCTCGACACTCAACACGAATAGGATGTTTTTCCTCATCTCCGTAGCACTCTGTTCTTCATTATTGACTTTTACGGAGTTCTGCTTATAACTTTCTTACGGATAGCTATTTTAACTTTTCTTTTTAGTGTTTCAAGTTCTCATTGCTAATTTCAAAGGCCGTTTGGCTATTCTTGCTGATGCTAGCTAATTTTAATTACGAATCAACAGTAACCAACTGCCAATCCTACCGCCCTTGATTTTTGACCTTCTGGAAAACTTCTGCAAAGAGGCATTTCGAGTGTTTAGAGCTGTTGTCCTCTCTGGCAAATCTGGACAATAAATTCTCATCAAAGATGCTGTTCTTTTTCGACATCTAATCTCTCCATCTTAGCGCAAGTCTGGCTCAAATCGCGTTCTATTCATTTCGCAAAGCCATGCAACATCTCCTTCTCCGATTCTATTTGGAACGAATCTATTTCAATGCACATTTGTCTGCAAGGGCTAGCATATTTTCCTGAACTCAGCAGTCTATCCCTGGATGGCATTGAAAAATTTTCGGAGAATCGGCTTATGCCATTCGTGAATTCGACCCTATCTCGCTCCCTGCTCTCCATCGTCTCCTATTCTATTCCTTTTGTGGTAGCCATTGACTATAATGAGCACCTTTCACGAAACAAACTCAACTTTTGTGGTTAGTAATAGCTACTACAGATAGTCTCGCTAATAGTTCCAGTAGAATCTTTTGTTTTCACACAGTCGATTCTTAGAGGTTTTAGACGCATCAGTCGATCCCTTAGTAAGTTCCGAGTTCCAAAAATGTCATTATTTTTTTCTTTTCTGGTGGTCCAATTACGGGCGAGTTTCTTTGGAGTCATTACAACCCTCCAATTCTTGTCATTGGATATTTTCGAGAGATATGTTCACTAGGGAACAAGAAACGGCAGAATGTTCCGTAACATTCCACTTCAGCATATCAGTGACATTATTTTGATATCCAATATGCATTTTATTAGCTATATACTTCTCAAAATCGTCATTTCGAGGACAGTAACAAGTTCTCGGCTTCAACCACTGTTTTCGAGTGTAGTTGATGAGGAGGGACTTTGTTTCTTATGAAAAGGTAATAATAAAAGTGTCGGTGTTGAGCAGTCCCCGAAGAACGCGTCGCCGCATTCGTGTTCAATTCAGAATCGTAGTGGCGTGGTGTTTGGCCTATACAATGACTTGCCGGGGCCTGCCGCTATTCTAGGTCCGTGTTTTACCTTCCCAGAAAAGTCTGGTACTAATTTACCCGATCCCGGAGGGAAGGAAGGCTTAGTAAGCCTGGGCCGGGATCGATCACTCGATCGTGCAAATGTCAGCAGCGCCTCTTACCACTGCACGGGTGCCCTCAGGTTTTTATATGTTCATCCTGAAATACACGAAACTGTATGTGTACAACTATGCCACCAGAGGTTCGACCGAAGGCTTTGCTATGGAGCTACAAGTTGTGCCTTCCCTAGCGAAGACCCTTGGTATCGGTGTTGTCGCGGAAACTGCCGTTAAAATGGCCTCTTTCCGGCGACAGACCAGTCGCGGACCATTGATTCCAGCACTGGTGGCCTCAGGCGGCCCTCCTAATACAACCTCATTATGTTGCTACCAGGCACGATCGATGTCCCGTTCTTCTCCGCGTTCATTCTTTGCCCTGTTCCATCATCATCCTGAGAGCTGTGGCCCAGAAAGTGCGCCTGACCCGTCCGGTCACTTCTGATTTTATATAAACAGGCAAAGTTTATAGAGTCCCGTGTCACACTCTGCGCTCTATTGCCGTTGAAACCCTCACGTGGCCCCGAGAGCCGATTGCAAACCTATTTTGAGAATTTTTCAACGCTTCCAAGCTTTCAGGAGCGACTTTCTTCTTCATTAATTGATTTTTTGATATCTAACTACCCTAACCACCCCTTTCTAAACAGTTCATTTCTCTTGTAAAGTATTGATAGAATGGATTGAAAAGACCTTAATTCGCATTCCCGAGTAAGAAAAATGAATCAGTGTGAAGGAGTTCTTCAGAGCATAAACTGTTAAAGTAAACATTACAGCCAATTCCTACGCTGTCAGTAATAATTTAGGGTGGTAAAAGAGTCTTCAGTAGCGCTCCTGATGAAGAGGTCAGCCATCCTCTGCTTGCAGAACTGGGCAGGCCGGAAGCCAAAGAGGTTGCTGGCTGCCCATATGACATCTTCCAATTTGGGACTATTTTCTTAGCTAAAAACAGCGTAATTAGGAAACAATATAATAATTATAAGATAATAGAAGAATCGTGTGCCGATCGCATTTTCCCAAAATTTTACAGGTCCCTCTATCGACATAGGGTGCAGCGGCACTATGGAGAATGCGTACTGAATGTACCCTCGACCATTTCTCTCGAACGGCTTCGGCGAGTTTTCGAAGCGAAATTGTTCTCACAACAGCAGATACTTGTGCTGAGATCAGAGACCGTGGTCTCTTTTGAGACCATCTTGTTGTGCATGATTCCTGTCCAGTGTCAGAAGCGGCACTGGAGAACCTTGTCAACGTGTACTTCGGATTTCGATTCCGTAAAGGCGCTTCTGCTAAAGGCAGCGAACAATACTGCGCGATTTGAAGACGCAAAGGATCGATCTCTCACATGAACGGTCCAGGCTTTTTCGAACCTCCTTTCAAGGAGGCGGAGAAGTGGGGACTGACCAGCGGACACTCGAGTGAACCGCGTCCTGTCGGTCACTGCGTGCGAGCTCAGTTCGCTCAGAGTTTCTCTCTAACGTGAGAATGGAGCCGACTGGTAGTTGTGGAATGAGTATTATACGTTATGGTCTTGTCGCAAAATTGGACTGTGTTTTCTTGGATCTGCTTTGAAAACTTCACGAACGGTGAAATTTTCTTGGAGGGCGTCCAAACCAACGCTTACCTACGAAGACAGTTTGTCGCTCTCTAAAACGAGATAACCAGGAGATCTGTATAGTGCTCAGGTATGTGGTGTTTTCTACGAATACAGAGCTGATGTTGCGAACTGTTTTCACCGTTCCAATGCTGCGTCGTCATCCCTTGAAGATGAGGGTTCAAATATGCTCTTGTGAATTTGTCATCGTAATTAGAGTTAAAGAAGGCGGTTTGGCTGTCTGTACACCTAGTATCGATGCTTCGCGAATGACTGACTACTACTACATGTTAGGTCAAGGATACAATTCAGAGTCGGAAATTCTGAAACTCTTTAGCAAACAGCTCAAAAAATTTTTACCAACCTATAGAATGTTGATGCTAGTGTTCGACCCTACTATAAGAGAATACTATAATAGAATACTATAATAGAAGGGAGATTCCCTTTCAATCCTTCTATTCTTTGTAACTCCCTTCATATTATTCTCCATCCACAGAATCTTGAACGTAGATGAGTGGCTTTCCTCGTCGAATTTGGAACCGCTGATACCAACAGCCCATATTTTTATGCGTTTGTCGAATCGATTCCAAGTCCTTCTAGGCTTTCTATTTCATCGCCAACAGCATGACGGCGGTAAACAGCTTCAATGAGATGGTGTCGGCTTTCTGGCCTCGCTTCTCAGTACAACAACAGAGTAGCTGCATTGACCGAAGATAGCAGGTTTTTTAGCCGTTCGAATTTAGAAGGAAGGTTATTCGAGCATGAACACAGAATTTAGATGTCTGGGAGTTCCTGCTGATCGAGCGCGCACGTCACTCAAGATAAGACCTGCTGTCATTGCTCTCTAAAATTTCTCACTCATTGAAACTGAAATACCCTTCATTTCACCTCGCCTTCTGATAATGCACCACCACAGTTCGAAAACCAAATCCTATATGTACCTCCGGCCGTGTTGTATATACTTATACCAATAACTAATGTTAAATTGAGCACGTGTGATTCGTAACGACACATTAATAAATATAGAATACTGTGATAAAGCTAAATCAATAAAATGCAGCTAAGAACTTCTCTCAAGTGCCAAGTAAAGCGCTATCGACCTCACGCTTCACCAGCTTGGGTGCGCACCAGCTTAAAAGTGTCTTAGCGTAAACGCTCCTTGTTTCTGCACTGGTGATAGTATCTTCAGCATTATTATAAGCTTTTCTGTCATTCTAACCATCTCTTGCTAAACCCTAAACACCTGGCGTTGAGCGCAATAGGACTCGGCTTAATCCTTACTCTATATTGTCGCTCAACTGTCGCTGAAGGGCTTCCTTCAAGGTTTGTTTCAATGAGTCTATTGAGTTGGCACTAAGCCCGCTTTTTGTGGTTTTATATTTTACTAATTTAACTATGTTACGGTTTTTTGCGCTTATTTTTTGTGTTACTACCATTATATCTCAGTCCGCTGTTCCCCACTAGCTTTCAATGTTTAGGTCACCAGGTACTGGAGAAAATAAATTTTGAAAAAATGAGAGTCACAAATCAGGTTGTACCCGCCTATATTGCCGTGGTCCATATAGGGCCGAGCCTATGAACACGTCCGTGAAACTTGTCCATCTATTAATAATAAATATTATGTGAGAACTCTTGCTTTCTAAGTGTGACATAAGACGGATGAAGTTCAGAAACAGCCAGAGAGATGTTTCGCCTTCTCTTCGACGCCTTTCGATTAGAGGTTGATGTTTCGGGCTTATTGTGATTTGCGCGTAAATTCGGAGATAAGTGTGAAGTGCGTGAGTGAGCGAGTCAATCAGGGCGCGGTGATTTGTGGTTGCTGGGGCAGCCGCTCAGCTGTTTACTGGGCGGCGCTGATTCCGCTCCGTCTCGTCGCTTTTTGGTTGCTCGTTGTTGCCTCGACACGGACGACCAGGAGGCGACAACAGAGCCGATTTGCCTCCTCGTCAATTCTGCTTCCATCTAGAATATTCATTTCTCTTTCACTTCATCCTTTTCATTTATTCTTTCTTCTTTTTCATTATTCTTTATACTCTTACATCGCAACGACACAATGATATTGGAGTCTTTCGTGCGAAGAGGTCAGTAGATTTCTTGATCGCCTCATTCACCATTCACTCCTTGTCGATCATATCCTTTGCTTTTCATCTTCGATTGTAAGCAGCGATGGACCCACTCAGTTGAGCCTGATTATATGTATGTTGAAAGTGCAGATGCGGAGGAAATCCGCTGATGCTCTTGCCAAACTGTCTATTCATTTCTCAAATATGGAATAGCCCGATACAATCTCCCTGTATCACAACTATTCTCTGAGGAAGCAAGACTTTAGCCTTTCTTTCTGTCTAGGATTTGTTTATTCTCGATTATTCAGTTGTCGGAGTTTGAACAGAATAGCAAAAAATGACGTGTGACTACTGGACAAGGATGACTAAAAAACAACAATAAAAATTAATAAGAATAATGACAATTAGATAAACATCAAAAATCGAAGTCAACTGTAGAAAAGGTGACTCATAATATTTGATAGCTTTATATAGTATTGCGTCGTTCATCCCTCTAAGTTTTAGAATCATAAAGATACTAATCGTCGAGAGCAGAGCTTTGTTTTCAAAAATATGAATGTGAGTATTCCTGCTTCAGAAGCACTACCTAAATGCTAACCGAAATGCTTCCACGAAAAAGCGAAACTTCTGACTGTTTCTGAACCTCATTCGTCTCGCGTCATGCTTAGAAAGCAGGAGTTCTTACATAATATTTTATTAATAGATGGACAAGTTTCACGGACGTGTTCATAGGCTTGGCCTTACAATGGCAAATGTGGGCGGGTAGAAGCCGATTCTTGATACTCATGCTTTTTATTACTTATTTTCTCCAGTTCCTAGTGAGCTAAACATTTGGACATCGCTCAACGAGTCGCCACACTTCTGTAATGTGAAGAAAATTCCGATGGAATTCCAATAGCGATCTCGTCTTACCGACTGTTCACAAACAAGTACAGAAGGTGCGGCCGCGGTCTATTAATGGATGCCTCCGCCGTTATCGAATTAAAGTGTTAGTTTGTCGAGGAACAATCGCTTGACGAAAATACGATGATTCTCAGGCCAGATTTCGCTGTCATTAAAAGAGTAACGCTGCTTTCCTTTCGTTTTGCCCAACATTCGCCACTCCATTGTTTGTCCTTGTGTGAAATTCGCAAAATGGAACACCACGTGACCAGCAATTTGGCGAAAAAAAATGACGTAGATTTTTTTCTCTACAATTTCAAGGACATTGGCCAGCCTTCTACCATAGTTTGCTGCCTGAATTCATCTTCTTGTTAGAACTGCTTGGCTTTATTTTGGCTTCATTCGTAGTGTCTATTTGTTTATTATGTGTTTATTTATTCATCATTCATCCAAACAGCGGAGCTCAAAACAGAATAGGAAAAAAAGACAACTCATACAACATGATACTGCTAGACATGAATAATGATAATAGTAACAATACAAAAATCAAAAATCAAAAGCAAGTTTTGAAAAGGTGACTCTTAGTGATTTAATAACTTTTTAAAAATTTATCATTAGTAATTTAATTTTCGAAAATTAATTAGTATAATCAATTTGTAATTTCATTGAAAAAATATAGGTGTATGAAAAGGAGGGGCAGGCAGAAAGGATAATTAGCCCTGTTCTTGCTTTTCGTCACCAGTTATTAGTCATGTAAGCAAACACAAAATTAAGGAGGATCCCGCCTCCCACTGGACCACGTGAGGGAGCACCGCGTTGATTGGAATTTCATGCTATTTCTACCGTTCTGCTATTCACCACGGTGTTTCTTCTGAATTGCCTACTTTTCGCACTGTTTTCTATTTCTACCACTTCATTCTCACCTCCATGGAAGGAATCGAAGATCCGAGAGTGACCAAGGTTGCCAAGATGCGAATAAAAATACTGTCTTATGAAATTTCAATCACAAAATAATATGATCTCAGCTGATTAGTTTCGTTTTCAGCTGTCCAGCCGTTCTATTCACTTTTTTGAATTATAACACGATCTATTTGTTTAGAAGCCTATGTTTCCATAATTGACTTGTCATTATGTTACGAAATAAATGTACAAATTAAATGATTATCAATATACAGCGTATCAATGCTTCTCTATCTCGAAATGTTTTCTTCTCGCATATATTTTATATATTTTACCCTATTTATTTATTCAGCATCTTGGTCTAGGGCCCTGCAGATACATCGTACAATTACTAAAATTAGTCACCAAAAGTTTAAAAAAATACGCTAGGTACGTCGATTAAATACCGTGGAGTTTATTTAGTTTTTATTTATTTATTATACTCCTTTTCACAGATGTGCTAAAAATGGTTAGTGGTACAATGAACAGGGAACACTCGTCGAAAAAAAAAAGAAAAAAGAAATTCACAGTGAACGTGACAGTTAAAGGTACAGGCAAAGGGGTCGGCGCTGATATGCTCCCTAAAGGCACGCCACGCATTCGCGTTCCATTCAGAGTCGTAGAGGTGTTGTGAATGCGTATTTGGCCTATACAATGACTTGCTGGGGCTGGCTGCTATACGAAGTCAGTGTCTTTCAATTACAAACAGTCTGATACCAATTCACCCGACCTTGCAGGGATAGAAGGTTGGTTGACTAGGGCGGGGATCGATCACTCGACTGTAGAATTTCGGTGACGCCTGTTACCATGGTACCACGCTCCTTTCTGATGGTAGGTTACGGAAACTTCGCGTATATATACCATTTTCATATTAAAATGGACACTTTTCAAACCAAAATGGACGTTTTTCAAACCAACAAGAACACCCTTAGCTTTCAAATTGTGAATAGCATAATTTATTTTTCATTTTTTGCTACATACGTTTACAACAAATATATGCAACAAGTAATATATACTAACAATACAAATATACGGCGACAGTGATGATAAAGATAATCCAAAATATAAAAATAAAAGGTAAAGGTAAAGGTAAAGGTGCCGGCGTTGATCAGTCCCCCGAATGCGCATTCGTGTTCCATTCTAGTCGTAAAGGCTTAATGAATGCGTATTTGGCCTATACAATGACCTGCGGGGGCCAGCCGCTATACCAGGTCAGTGTTTTTACCTTCCCAGACAAGTTTGGTACCAATTTACCCGACCCCGGAGGGATGGAAGGCTTGGTTAGCCCGGGCCGGGATCGATCGCTCAACCGTGCGGGTGTCAGCAGCGCCTCGTACCGCTGTACCACGCGGGCCCTATAAAAATAAAATATATAAAATATGAAACAACAAAATGAGGCTACAAATAAGAAACTGTAGAACAAATTGAACAAATAAGAAACTACAAACAACTTGATATACGGTGTAACAAATGTGATACCTAACAAACAATCGATAAACATCATTTATTTAACAAATTAATTTTTGTGTTTTTACAGACGATTTTATTTTTGCTAACAATTCAGCAAATTATTAATAAGAATAGAATCGTCTTGCCTATGAGATCAGGGAACTCTCCAGAAAGAATCCCCGACCGATTTGAGAACCCTTCACTATGGTGTGGGAAATGTTCCAGAAGAAACATAATCGCTTTGAGGGCCATCTAGTATAATTCGGAAGACGCTTCAGAAAGGCTCCTCGTTCTAAAAGCCATTCGGTTTGCATTGAATGTTGATGCAGGGTAAACGTCCTCTTTGATTTGGAAAACGTCCACTTTGGTTTGAAAAGTGTCCATTTTAAAATGGAAATGGTATAACTCGCCATTGCTCAGCTGAAAACCACGACGATTCGTTGTTGACTGTCCAGCGCGTTGCTGATTTGCATTCGCTTCCTGGCTTGTTTGCTCGTTGAGAAGGGCGCATTACTTTCCATTCAAGTGTCAATTTTAGTCAATTCGATTACCCCGATCGTGTTCGCTCGCCTATTTCCCGTCGTCGTCGTCGTCGTGGAAGTGTTCTATGCTACCCCATACCCACGCCACGTAAAGTGGTGGTCTTCTATCGGCTTCTCCGAGCCATTTTCGAGCTGGTAATTGTGTTTCCTGACGAGTCGGCGAGACACAATCCAACGACAATAGCGTAGAGAATACTCTGGCTGGGGTTCCGTTTTTTCGGGGAATATTTGAGGGCTCCAGCAATGGAAAATACCGAATCCAGACCAATTCACTGTGATAAACCCGTATAACACAAGAGCTGAATACATGCACTGTAATATTTCATGTTATTACACTATATTTTCTTGTTGTTATTACGTTCTTCTTATCATATTATTGTTATTACATTATTATTTTCTGTTATATTATTAGTACATTATAATTTATTTTTAACTTTGGCAATATTATTATAATATTTTTTGTTATTATATCGTGAGTCATGTAGTATTTTTCGCAGATGGATATTTAGTCCGAGCGACCAATTTTGTCGTCAAATGAGAGCGAAGCACGCATCCTGCAGCGTTACGAACAACAATTTTCACCTCCTCACCGGTATTCCTCTCTATTTAGCTAGTAACTCGATCTTTTCATTAATAATTCACTGCTTGTAATTGACCGACATAAAAACACTTTCCCTATGAAGGCCTGTGAAGCTGACACTCGTAAATAACTGGGTATTTTTCCGATTTAATATAGTAAAATTTGGTAGTGGCCACTCTCCCAGCCCACGTCTCCCTTCAACAGTCTTCTCTGTGTTTTCACGTTTATGGACGCTTAAGGACAGAATACTGGATATCGCTCTTTCTTTCAGGGTAAGCGAGTTTTTCAAGAACCTTTTCTCCTACACTCTTCATACCACAAAATGGTCTTACCCTACCTCCGCAAAACCGTGAAGTTTAAACGCAAGAATAACCCGAACACCGGAGAAAATTTGGCGGATCGGGATGTCCTTTTTTTTCGTCACTTTCTCAACTCTCCTTTAGAGCTCTCCGAACTGCTTTCCTTATCCTGTCGAAAACCGGCGACATCATTACCTACATATGTTGACTTCCTGACATACATCGATGAGTCGGCTACTGATTTCTGATGTCTCATTCGCATCCAATGCATACGAATGAATTCACTTCACTTCTTACGAATTTGGTTCACCCCGTGCGTCAACGATTTTTGGTTCTTTCTTGTTTTTTTTTGAATTTTGTTTTATGATTTTTGCTTTTAGGCCTTGTTTTTTAAAACGATCAGGAGATAAGTATTAATGTTATATTTTAGCTCACAAACTTTTCTTTTCCTAAAACAAACTGTATTTATAATTTGGCAAATCTATCCGTACATTCTGTCAAGTTTTAAAAATTCGAAAACCTCGTTGTCCAAATACCTGAACTGTTCGATTGCATGGTAGCTCGCTGAGTTTTCCGAGAGACAAAAGCGTCACTGATGGAGATATCCTTTTTTGAACATCCAATTGCTAGCTTTGCGCTTCGAATTTTACCTATACTAGTTAGAAACACAAAAGTGTTGCAAAGCACGATGAGTACATATATATTCCTATTATGTGTCGATTTCACTTCATAAAGGGACGCTATGCGATTTCGCATTGAAAAGGTGGATGTCCGTTTCCCAATATTGTCCTCTAACGTTCGTGAATCCGCCGCAATATTATGCCGAACCAATGTTATCACTTCCAGCCTTTGTGATGCAATTTTGAACTGTTGTCGATGGACCTTGAAAACTCATCGTCTCATTCATCGCAGGTTCAGACACAATTTCGTACTCATATCTAAATATTTACAGTACATAGATGCTTTTCCGCTCTTCTTTTGAGTAAGAGAAGCCCTGAGCCCAGCCTTGTCGTCCGAACCTTTTTGATCGCTGTTTACCTATGTCAATTTCGCAACATCTTTAGCACCATCTATTTTAATTTTCAGTCCACGAACATCACTGTTTCTTGGACTGCGGAGCATCAGTGCTTCTGTTCCATTTTTACTCTCGCAAACCTCCACCTCCCGTTGATGTCACACAATTTGTTCTTTTTTTACTTTTTTATTGATCTCTATTCTCCTCTCCTCCAATGTCCGTCCTTGTTTATCCGTTATTTTACTTATTTCACAAAAAAGAGTTTACATTTTTCTATTTTAGGTCGAAGTCTTCTATGTGCAACCAAGTGGCCAACATCATACTGCGCCAGCAACACTACATATTGATTTTCTGAGACTATTCTGTTGACATTTTCTGAATTCTTGTCATTCCGAACTTTAACCCCGGGCGTTTTGGTTGTATTTATGAGATTAACTTTATTGATTTAATCTAATTTATTGATTTAATTTAATTCAATCCGTTTTTACACCATACTTGGCCTGCTCAGACAAAGTTATTGGACAATCAGAATAACAACGTAGATGCAAATCAAACTTTAATTGAAGGGAGACGTAAATCGAAAGAAATCAGGATTCAAACGTTTACTAAAAGCTTTCAAAGGAACTTTCAAAGGTCAAGCGTGAAATGAAACATTATACAGTACTAATGCAGCAGTAAGCGATTAACGGGCGTTCGGAGGTCCCAATAGGCAAGTGAGTTTGCTTGAAAAGTACTCGTCAAAGAAATCTGAGCAAGTTTACACCATTAATCACTAACTGTACCACTTGTTGGTCAGAAGGTGGTGTCGGGTTTGTTAGACATGGACAGGAATTTGGTACAATTGTAAGTTTCTTTACCTCTTGCTCTTTTCTTTCCTAAATATTAGCCGCTTGAAATGCTCCAGGAACTGGACGTTAACCAGCAATATGCTGCTTGTCAAACCTTACGGACTATCAAATATTTATTAATTTATTTATTACGGCAGTATGAAACAGCCATGAGAAAAATACAAATACAAAATACAACTCTCAACTGCTCACAACGAGAATTAACAACAATATTGTTGATCAAATTCAAGCAAAGTTACACATTAGCAAGGATCCTATCTAGGTTAACAATATTAACCATGAGACGAAGCGGCGAGCAGGGACTTCGAACACTGAGGAAGAGGTTTTTTGAATAATAGGTAAACACGAGTGAAGGCTTACTGTTGCCATGGGTATACCTAGTATTTGACAGAAGCTAATAGCCACAGTATTATGAGAATTCAGTGGTGATTTCACATCATGGTTATGGGTGCGGCTATGGCTTCTGAGCGGAACCTCTTCCTTTCGACTTTTTCCGAGCTTCGAAACCCGATAGAGCGGTGTTTCCGACTTATTCAGTAATGTATTGGAAAAGCTCAAAAACCACTCGAAAAATGCCGCGGCTGCAGAAAGCCGGAAACCCACGAAGATGAATTGCTGGGCTATTTCCTTTCCACGGGGAGCCTGAGGCTAGTGGTGCTCGACAAGCAGCATAACAGGGCCTTTCGCCTCCGAAATAAAATCCTCTCTATTGAATTGACCGTTGGTGAGTGGCTTTCTAGATTTTCATTCAGAAATCATTTTAATTTTTCAAGTTCAATTATCAAAGCTTAGGCTTTGCAGAAGGCGGATTTACCTTAACATTAGCTGAGACTAGCTTCAGTTTATTTATTTATTTATTTTTATTTTGTCTTTATTTATTTATATTTGTGATTACTTAATCTGAATTATTTATTTTCTCCTGTTTCCAGTGAAGCAAACATTGTATGCCAGTGAGCTTTTAGTAATATCAAAAACCTTCCGTTGTACTAGGTAACGAGTGGAGATGCTTCTGAAACTATTCGAGAAATGAAATATCAGAATTTTATGACAATTTTCATAAAGCTTCTAGCTCGTTTTAAAAAAGTGTCGCTCAACGTACTTTAATGATAAATGATTTATATTGAATCAATACTGCCCTTCTGATTATCTGTGAGCTATGTCTATTTTTTGTTTTTTTTGTTTTTTAGTTTTAGATAATCATTTTTAATTTAGTTTTTGAATGTGCTTGTGTCTATTTTCGAAACCGCCTCGTTACCAGGAATTTTCTTCACCGTGTTGAATCAATGCGGAACTGCTTGAACACGTGGTTCTCCGAAGGTATCCAACATACGTCATTAATTTGTTGTGGCAACTTCCGCGTTATCAGTTTATCCAGCACCTGTCGATCTAAGAACTCACGATCACGATTTTGCTACAGAAATTGTTGGAATCTCCAGAAAAAGTGGGCCACGTGAAGGAAAAAGGGTAAAGAAATGATTGAAATGAAGGGTGCAAGAGGCGTTCCACGGCCAAGTCATCAGCTGACCATGTTCCGATCATTACTGTTCTACTCCCTTTTTTACACTCAAGTATTCAACTCTATTTTTTAACTATTTATATTCATATTTCATATTATATTCTATCATATTCTATGCTTATTCATTTATTTGTCTTTATTTATTCATTTTCTTCAAGAAGTAACCAAAGCCGCTACTTTCACCGATATTCAGAAGAGCAAAAAAGCATTCAGTGTTATTGACCATTACGTACTATATTAGGCGACACATATTCGAAACGTGCTATCAGTTATCTGAAATTCGTCGCAGAAACCTGGTTTTTCTTCTCTTTTCGGATCCTTTCAGAAACATTTTTATTTTTTACCAAATTCAATAAAAGATCTTCAAACGGCGTTTTAATGAACTTCCACTTCTACGAGGGGAGCGATAAGCTAATAGAAGTTCCTTGACGATTTCATTTTAGATCCTATCCAATTTTGAGAGCAAGATTCTTTTCTTTCTGGAAATGCGTTCTTCATGCTTTGACATGTACCCCAAATGTTACCCTCGGCTCGTTACCAATCAGGGTTTGTTCTGAGGTATACACAGTGTACAGTGAGTATAACAATGATGAATCTCTCTCATAAAGTCTTAGAAAACTATGGCACTGCAAGAACGTCACGGTATTAGCATAAATGTTTGTGCCTGTTGCTACTCCACTTCCATACTAACATGTTGTACTTTAACTAAATTTCTTTCCTATTTCCTATTTCTTCATGTTTTTTAGAGGACAAGTTTGACACTACAGCCCCGTTCTTACCCGAACTGCTTCCGATACTCAACTTCGACAGAAAATCCGTTTTTTTAGCTCATTCCCGAACCTCTGAGGGAGAGGGAAACACACATGATCCTCCAAAAATTTCCCTCTAAACCCTTGTAAGAGTTCATCGTCGTCAAACGTCCAATGTCACTTTTCATGGTCGAACCGGCAGCATTTCTTTTTTTCTCGGACATCTGCCCAGCAATTATCGCATCTTCCATCCGTTACCCACCTCTTGACTCGTCGAGCACGGGTAATTGTCGGACTTCGTTCACTTCAACTCGTTTTCGTGATGTTCTTGGTGGAGTGTCGTGTCCTTTTTTCATCGTCACAATTCAGATTTGGGGAACTTAAACTTTCAAGGGAATAATAACGAGAACCAATCGGATAAAATTATGTAGAGTCTTATTGAATGGCTTCAAGCCGGACATTTATCATCAGCCATTGCTTTTCTATCGATGGAAGTGGAACGAGAAAGCTTTTTACACCTGAATGCTTTCACCTAGTCGTTGACCTCGTGTCGCTTGCCTCCTGAAGGCAGCCACGAGGAGTCCAACAATATTAAGGAAGTAGGATGTGGGTACTTAAGCGAACGAGCCGCTGTGTTCTCAACATTGCAGCGCCTCTTTCACTCCTTAAATCTACTTTTTACGAACATAGCAAAATGAGACTTTTATAAGTAAGTTTGTATTAGTCTAACATCTATCGTAGGCAGATGTATGTACATTCCATTTGATTTTCACTAAATGTGGGTTTCTCTCAGTACCAAGTTTTGAGAAATCAGTGAAATTCTTAGGTGTACGCTTTAGCAATGTCACCTCATAGGCTCTAATTTCGCCCATACTTTGCCCATGGTTCCAGAGTTACTTTCTGAAAGTGAAGGTCCCTCAATCACCGCATGGCTTTTCAACTTTTGAACGGATCGCTTCCAGGAAATTGCTCACGTTTTAACTTTTTTTCTGAGCGTGTTAACATTTTTTCTCTTTCTATTGACTCTATTTACGTTAATGTTGACTTAATGTACCTGACGTATTGTACTCTTAACTTTTCGGTGCTCTATTTGATACTTATTCTTCTTTCTCACGATTTTCTCAAACATTGTAACAAATAAATAAATAAATGATGGTTTTTTGGGGCGTAAGCCATAAATCAAGCATTTGCTTGGTAGGGTACGGCGGGTATGGATCACATACCTGGGTGTTAGTAAATGCGGCTCTTTGCGCCTAATCTAATGAAAACACTTGTTCCAAATTTGTTTCTAGCTAAAAACATACGATATAATTGCAGAAGAAGCACGATTTCGAATCATGGTGATGAAGGCAAAGGGACCGATCCTGTGACCCCGTTGACTGCGAGTCGTTCATACTAACCACAACACCGCCGAGATGCTATCCGTGGTAATTATGACCTAGAGGTTCCCTCACATCAGCTTAGTAATAGCGTTTTTTGTATTTTTAGGGTCAGTCAGTGGCCCCCAGCAAAAATTAACCATATGGCTGCGGTCCTCGTTAGGTGCTCTACAAAATCGTATAGGAATCCTTTGGGCACGATCACTGACCTCGCTAGTAAGTGCGAAAATGAATGGAATTATTTCATTGTCGACTGCCGTCGAATCTTGGCATATCGAATATTGTAGTAGGTGATAGTCTGATTGAAGCCAAATAGCCAAGATGTTACAAGTTTATTCTGGCTGACGTTTGGGCGAGCCCGCCTTCTCCAGAGGCTGGAAGAGAAACGAGGAATTGTGGTTATTTTAGATCTAATGAATGGAATCACGCTCTTTTGAGATCTGAAGACCCACAATTAAAGAGTATGAGAGTTCAAAAGTAGTCGCGCTGACTCTCCTAGGTCAAGTTTTCATTTCTCGTCTCGGTCACTGCCCTTGATCGAATTCTCTGTCCCAAATGCTCTCTACTGGTCCTAAAAGGTATTCGCGCCCGCAATCTGGACGGTAAATTTCAGCTAATTCCAAGTTTCGCGCTCAACGAGTCACTCTATAATGCGATAATTCATGTGGAAATCCTATTTTCATTTCTTTCATCTGGCATAAATTTTAGTTAATGGAAGGTTAAGCAGCTGATTTTCTAATCTAGCACCTCATTTACGCGCACAAATATCCGTCGCGACGCCTAGCCGATAACAACTCGTTCATCTTTGATCGTCGTAACACCTGAAAAATCTCGAGAGAGAGTGTTTTCAACAACTACACATTTACATACTTCTTGGGTTGGTCCCGCTTGTTATTTTCCCATCGACTACTCAATTATTCTTCAACTTTCCCCGATTACACTGACTGAACTGGACATTGGCTCGTGCTCAACATGAGGAATGATTTGTGTTGGACCTTTACAACGCTTGAATGCTTCGTTCATCGTCAAAATTTGCGTTTATCTTTTGAAAGCTGCAATTTGCATAAAATCAGATGCAGTCGGATTTGAAGAGAAAACAACCGAAGCTATAGACCTTCAACAGCTCAATGAGCACAATGCGAAAAAAAAGAGGTCCCGTCACGAAACGCCGTAGGCGGGATACTGTACTCATTTGTCGTGCATGACTTTTTCGATAACGTGTCTGCTCGTCTAGCCGTTTTACGCCTTCATCCGCCGCATCAGAAAGTTATTCTCTCCTACTTTCCTGCTTCCAACGTTTTTATCTTATTTGAAAGGCGGTCGAACAACAAGTATGTAATACACCTGACAAGCTATTTCAAAGAATAAAATTAAATAGATTAAATTAAATTAAACTTGAATAAATCAAAAAATTAAATTAAACTAAACTAAAGAATTTATCACATTAAATTAGGCTCGTTTTTGTCTGAAGCAGTTTAATTTCCTATATCTCCGGAACCTTTTACTAATCCCGAACTTCCACCCGGTTCAGTTGCGTTCGCCGACACTTCAGTGCTCATGAATTCGGTATTCATTACCACACTTCACTTCTCTTCGGCTAAAACCTGCTTTTTGTTTGGCTAATACATATCTCTGTCCCTGATGGAGTGCAGCTTCTTTCATCTTCGCATCTCCGACATTAGAGTGATGTTTTTATCTTACAAAATGTATCTTAGCTGCTCCACAATTCCGTCACTCAATAGTCCACCTTAGGTCAGCAGGAAGAAATGCGAGGGTCTGAATGTGGTCCGCCCCTCTTAATGTCGGTAAGTGGGACTCAAAGGCTGCCCACCTGAGCAGTCAATGAGTCTCTTTGAAATATTTACTGCTTCGCAGTTTTCTTTCTGAATATCTTGGATATTTGTTTTCGAAAGAACGGAGCTACCACGCCATCCTGCCCGATCTGATATTTGCTCCTCGAGGTGTTGACGAGGGGCCGGCGAACGGCTTGAGGAGTTCCGTTTTCATGTTGATGTGATTTTCTGTGAAGCAGTTCTAAAGTTCAAGGTTTCACACGGCGCATTCACCCGCATTAGACTGACTGTAACATGATTTTGAAATCCTTTGTAATTTGTAATTTTTGATTTAAAATTCCTGGTATACTATATGTTCTGCTTCTTTCAAGCTCTCTCGTTCAATGCTGTTCTCTTGTAACTAGGGAATACATCGGGCACCATGGAAAAATATGTGGGGATCCCTCCAGTGACGGATGAACTGATACCAGAATTGTCCTGGGGAGGGTGAATACACTGACCTTGTCCAGCAATGGACCCCAGTAAGTCCCTGTATAGGCCACACAAATATCCATCATGCCTCCACGATTCTGAATGAAACACGAATTCGTGGCGTGCCCTTAGGGGACTGATGAACGTTCACCTTTTTCCCTCTCTTCAACAGCTGTACAACCTGATCCACCCGTTCACTCTCTGCAGTGGTACCAGGCAATTAACCAAAGGACAAGTAAACAAAAAACTTTGCTCACCTGATAATGGAGCCATCCCAGCACTTCCGTCGGCTCATTTTTCAACTCGGCTATTACTCACCCGGCAAAATAGCCATACTCCGAGTGTTTGCTTATAAGCCGATCCGTTTTATAATTATGCATTATTTCCCCATCCACTATTTTGCCAGCTCCCCGGCATCGGAAATTGGCGTGATATTTGTTTGCGAATTTTTACGCTGTTTCTAATTTTGTGAGCAGGTTATGATAACTATCACAAGGAATCGTTTTCCCTTCTGATTCCACATCTTCAATCGAACGATCCGTTATACGTTATGTACTTATGGGTATAAGGAATCTGGGATTCGCTGGAAATCCTCCTCTAGATTGAATTCCTCACAGATTTGCGGACCACTGTGGCCATTTATGAAAAATATCATACCTATCAGCGAAACAGAAACAAAAAACCCAGAAAATGGTGTGTGGTTATGAAAAGCCCTATACGTTGAGGTGTTAAAAGGTGTGGTACAATGGTGAGAGGCGTTGCTGACAAATGGACGGTCGTTTGATCAATCCTTCTGGGCTAACCAAGGTTCCGTACCTCTGGGGTCGGGTAAATTCGTACCAAGGGAATTAGAGACACTGACTTGTTATAGTGGCTGGCCCAGGCGAGTCATTGTCTAGGCCAAGTACGCATCCAGCATGTCTCTACATTCTGAATGAAACATGAATCCGTGGCGCGTCCTTAGGGACTGACGACTGAAGAAGCTTCACCTTTGCACTTTACCCTGGCGGTTACTGAAGCCTCTTCTTGTCACTGTTCGACTCATATATCATTGGACACTCGCCGCCGGCACCCGTGATGATTCATGCGCTTCCGACAAAAGTGCTGAGCTCAATGTTCTCGTGCCTCTCTAATTTTAGTTACGTTATTGCTGCTCATCTCCGGCCGAGTGAGCGGCTGCTTCCGCCGGTCCAGCTGTTCCCACTCCTCCGCGGTCCTTTCAGTCATCCTCCTTTTCACCTCACTGAAATTCCACTTTCATCGGAGTAATAACTGTACTATGCAAAGCAATTTCCGATTTTTGAGACACGGGTTCAACTCTCGTCTGAACCACGATTTTTGCGATGATCCTAGCACCACCATCGACATATTCTTCTAGTGTCAGCTAATTGGTGTTTCATGCTATGGAGACAGATCTCCAGATGTTCAATCAATGCAGATTCTAGGTATGCTAATCGGAGACTGAAATCTGAACTTCAATGCTGTTTTTTGAAAAAAATTGTTCACGATCATCCACTCAACAAAACCTAAGCAGAATGATAAAAATCATGTAACATTTGACGATTGGGCATGAATAATAACAACAATAATAATCAGTTAATCATCGAAAATCAAAATCAAAAGGTGACTCGTAATAAATCTATCCCTTTATGAGATCGTATTCGAAAAATCATGAATGCCCGAAGAGAAGGTACCGTCGGAACACTATGAATCCTGGTAGCTAAAAGACTTAAGAGCTTATATTTTTATTTATTCATACGTCAATATGACGCACCTGTGCACTAAAAGCAAAAGAGACAACAACAAAATCAAAGTTAAGCGGGATACATCTGCACTGTAAACATAGCATCAAGGTATGGAAATCGGTAAGAGTTTAATAGTTGGTAACCTCGCAAGTATGTTAGGAGGTACAACCTTCCCCCGGCAATTATCCGGTAATTAAAGAGCTTGTTCTAAAGATATCATTGCACAATTAAAAACAAATTGCTATGTATGATGGGTTTTCAGAGATTTATAAAATGTAGAGCATGTGCAATACTTTAATCAATACAGAAATGCATGTTCCTCCGTAGAGTCTAGCTATGTTTTATTTTGTCTCACAGTCTGAATCACATAAAAATATTTCAGCTTTGTCACCATCAAAATATCACAAGAAATGCGTCAATGTCTCTTCTCTGCCTCCCATATATACCGTTTCCCGCTAGCGGTGGTGTTACATTCTCTTTTTTCTTGCCTATCTGTCGTGCGCACACTTTCACCCACGACTTTCTTATGCCTAACCGGCAAAAATGAAACCTATCTTTCTACCATCCCTTTTAGGTAGCAACAATTACAAATTGTCTGCCTGGGGAAAGAATCTACCTACCCAGCTATTATACCAGATTCTTTTTTAGTTCCTCTACGCAGCCTACTATCGCCGAAACTGCAGCGGTGTACAAATTGTTTTTCCTTTACAAAGAAATAGATTGCGGCTGTCGGCTGCCCGTGGGCTGGAGAAGCTCCTGTCAGATTTTTAGTTCTATCGATACAAGCTGTTCCTAGGTTTTCTAACAGAACTACGGAGACTCGGATCATCGTCTACTTTCCGGTATCGATTGTTGTAGTTGGGTAAAAGGGAGCCCTGAAGCACGATTTCACCACCTTTTCACTGGCTACATCTTTCTTTTCTGGGTTCTATCGTTTTTTCAGACATTGGTTACCCTCCGGCCACCTTGTTCTCCATATAACTACCCGTTATTCTAGTTCTTCTGCTGCTGTTTCGTGGAACTGAATAATTTCTGCTTCTAGGTAAAAACATTTTGTCGTAATAGAACATTATCTACTACTCTGCCACAGTTTTTTTTTAATTATTTAAGGTCAACTGAAGAGTTTCTGTGACAATGATTGAGCTGGTGCCATGTAAATAAGTTTAGGAGCGAAATGGATATAGGGATAATTTGCTTTTTTATGGCTCTATTCATTTATTTCAAACGCCCGTCAAGTACGCGCTCGCATTCAAATATGTAAGATAAAACACAGGTAGGCATCCGTGGCTTTACTTGAAAGCAAAAAACACTAGAGGTCAAAAATCAACTAAAACAAAGTCAAAATTAGAAGTTAAAATAAGTTATATAGTTATCAACTAACTAGTACAATGCAACATTTATTCGAAAGTAAATACCGCATAAGGGCAAACCACATGGCAGAATACATTTTTGTAATTATCGAAGCAGACTGAACACTAGAGGCAAAATAGTAGGTAAAATATGACTTTCCAAAAAATTTCAACATTCATTCAATACTACGGTGCTCAAAGTTGCGATAGTATACGAGAAAATAGTTCATTTTATTTTATTTTATTTATTTTTATTTTATTTTATTTTATTTTCTTGCACTTAACGTGCACCATACAAGGTCAGTGTAACCACAAATGTGAAGGAGACAGTAAAAACGAGGCACGAAAAGGTAAAGAAAGAAAACTATTCAGCAACTGTCATTTATGATATCACTGTTGACATCACCATATGGCCCTATAGCCAGAACGTCATCACTTTCATTTTTTGTTGATAAATTAAAAAAAAATCATTTACAGTTACTGTCCAGCCCATCGCGTATAGAAATATTGGTTTCATATTTGTTGACCCTTTTCCTTCTTCTGTTTTTTTTTAGTTTCCATCCCTTTCATCTTCGACCAAACTGAATAAATTTATACCTCACGTTTAGGTCAACCGGTAGAATTCTTTCCGCTCTACCACGTGCATAGAGGTCACGAGAGTTGATCTTCATGCAATCCTATCTATCATAAAGCGAGTGTCACTATCACAATGTTACACTCACCTTCGAAACGCGCTGTCTGTCAAGACCTCATCAACGGCCTCACTTCCGCCCACAGCATCTATTCTATCCCTCCTAAGTCGCGCCTCCGAAAATCTCTGAAAGCTGAACTGATCGAGAATCAATCAGCTTCGATTAATCGGCTTATGTTGTTCATCACGGGGCTTCTTAAATCATTATGAAGAAATCAGGGACTTCGCTTGTGCTGAGTGCTTAGTGATTAGGGATTTATTTGGCCGGGTTGGTTCTTCCCTTGCAGTTGCGAATTCGCTATTGCTGCTGTTGATGGTAAAGGTAAAGGTACATCACAAATCCTGCTCATTGAATCGGACTGTTTTGACTTCTATTACTAGATGATCGTCATATTTCGAATGCGTAAAGGTAAAGGTAAAGGTGTCGGCGTTGATCACTCCACGAAGGACGCGCCGCCTCATTCATATTCAATTCAAAATCGTAGTCATGGGAATGCGCGTGTTACAATGACTTGCAGGGGCCAGCCGCTATATGAAGTCAGTGTCCTTACCTTCCCAGACAAGTCTGGTTCCAATTTACCTGACCTCGGAGGGATGGAAGGCTTGGCTAACCCGAGCCGGGATCGATCGCTTCAGCAGCGCCTCTTACCACTGCACCACGCGGGCCCTTCAATTACGTATCAAATTCATTTCGAGAACGAACTTGCCTCTGGTGCAGTGGTAAGTGGTGCTACCATCACCCATACGGCCGAGCGACCGATCCTCGCCCGGGCTAACCAAGCATTGCCTCCGTTGTATATTGCTGCCATACCTGTCTGGGAAGTTAATGACATCGAATTTGTAAAGCGGCTGATCCCGGCAAGTCACTGTGTTTGCCAAACACGCATTCAGAAGCATCTACGATTCTGAGGAGAACACGAATACAGGGCGCGCCCTCTAGGGACTTATCAGTAGAACGTTCAGCCCCTTGAGGACGCTGATCATCGGGCTGATGATTACCTTTACCATTCACCCTTAACTACACCTCCACGACTCTGAATGGAAGCAAAATTCATGGCGCGACCATGGGAAACTGGCCAACGCCAGTCCCTTTTCCGTTTATTTTTAAGCTGAAAGCAACTTTGGGATTATAGAGGTGTTGCACTTAATTTATCGCCTTTTTGCAGGTTTTATCTATGCATTTATTTATTTGTTTATCTATTTGTTACGCCACATAATGACGCGTCAATCATAAATGCAAATGTAAGTGAATAAAAGTAAATACATATATTATATTATATTACATTACATTATATTATATTATATTATATTATATTATATTATATTATATTATATTATATTATATTATATTATATTATATTATATTATATTATATTATATTATATTATATTATATTATATTATATTATATTATATTATATTATATTATATTATATTATATTATATTATAAATGCATTGTAACACAAATACAAAAATAATGTAAATAAATGTATGATGGAACTGTTTGCCTCTTTGATTCGCTAGCTGTTTTAACAACGTTTTTCGTTTTATAGATAGGGTCTCAGATACCGTACATTGTGTTTCAGTTCGTGTACTCTTTCCGTTTTACCTATCTGAGAAACAGGTTTGGAATTATTTCTCAGAACCCTAGCTACTCAAAAGCTTTCTAATTTTAGATTTATTTTCCCATGTTCTATTCCGATTCGTTTTTACCGCTCTCATAAACAGTCTTCGTTACTACCGAACAGAGTAATTCGGTGCCATGTCGTAAGCTTCGTCGGCAGTGTGAAGTGGCAGGGACATCCCATAGCGTAATTATCGCTGCTTTCAAACAGCAGGAACTGTTTTCGCGATTGCCCTTTGGGCACCAGATGTGGACGAGAACGGGCGGTGACGAGCTGTCCCTACCCTTCACTTCCTCCTCTGTCCTTTTTTTTTGTAAACTGCATTGAGTGAAAAAGCGACTTTTCTACCCCTCACAAGAATTTGGGTGCTATATGGGTTGGTGGTTGCAGTCGCAGAAAAGTACTTATTGCACCTTATTTTTACACAGAAATCTGCTCGATTTGGTGTTCGAGTATGAAAAATCCAGCAATACAATTTTTAGAACAAATTGTCGAATTGAGTAAGCTAAATGAGAATGTCCTGAGGAAATGCTTTCCCACTGCACTTTCCTCTTCTCTCACTATACACCCCAACCCAACCTGCACCGGACCTTGTAAGATTGACTTTCAAATTTCTTCAGAGATTAGAATGAGTTTTCTCTGCATTCTTTCTTGGTTTCCCTTTTTCTTTCTTTTTCTTTCTTCTCTATTTTATTACGTTCATCGTCTCCCGATCACTCATTTGTCCTTGCCTTCCTATTCCCGCAATTCGCCCTTGTTCAAGAATCGTGGCAATGGAATTCACGCAGCCTTTAATACTAAGCTTTCAGATTTGTAATGGTGAAAACAAAGGCGTTGATCAGTCCCCTAAGGACGCGCCGCGCATTCGTTCTCCATTCAAAATCGTAGAGGCCTAGTGAATGCGCACTTGGCCTATACAATGACTTTCGGAAGCCGGTCGTTACAGTATCGGACGTGTCTTTTGACCGAAAGCCGAAAAAGCCGGCAAAAACCGCTCCATACGGCTTTTTTGAATAACGTTGTTGAAACTCAATTATTTGTAGAAATATACATGTATTTGAGCTCAGGAGCTCGAGCTCTATCTATCCATACACACTTTTGCCGAATTCGTGAAACTTATTTTCAGTCGATTTTTTTGACCCCTCGATTTTCGGATCGCGTTGCCGCTTCGGTTGCTCGCTTGGTGACTCACCACCAACTAAGCTCCGCCCTCTTCTCGCCGCATATAAATATGCGGCGCTTGCTGCACCGAGCCAGGAATGGGAGTCTCCACGGGGTGGCTCGAAGAAGCTACCACGCGGGGCCTCGTCGTTGACGCCCCCCCCCCGTCCGTCAACGACGAGGCAATCGAGGGATACGCAAAAAAATCGATATTTTGAAAAAAATTCAGATGTGGATAATTTATACACCAGACGATAGAGCTCGAGCTACTGAGGTCAAATATGCGTATATTTTTACAAATTATTGAGTTTCAACAAGGTTATTCAAAAAAGCCGCTGCCGAAAAAAAAAAGCACTCGGCCGTGTTGGTGTAGGTGGTGCCTCTTACCTTTGCTCCTCTTACTAATTCCGCGCCTTTTGAGGCACCGACGGATGTCTTATATTTTTCCAGTATATACAGTTCAACCTTGTTATATTTCTTCGTTACCCATAAGTATCCTGGTTTGTTTTTGTCGTTTTCCTGTGTTCTACGAATATTCTGGGTAATTGTTCTTTTTTGCACTTTCTCGAAATGTACTTTCAGAAACTAACAATTTTCTGAGTAACTTCATAAGAACCACTCCAAAATAACAGATCACTGAGAGAGCATGTAGGATTCATCGCGGACACATTTAATCCAATAATCTCCTTAAATCAGTACCGAGCCCGTAAACAAAGCGCATTTAGGTTCCAGTTCCCAATTACAACATTCGTTGAATGTATATTTTTGAACGTCGTCACCTTGGTCTTCAGTTATACTTCCTTAACAATTCTTAACATTGATAAGATCTATTCAACCATCTGTTGATCCGCCTCTATTGGAACACCAATCTAAAACGCTAACCAACGACAGTTCCCAAGCCTGTTTATGACTTCGAAGTTGTTATTATGGAGACGTTGCCTTAGGAACCGTGTTAATAACTGAGGGAATTCACTCTGACAAAGCGTTCTTGTTTGTGCGGCTGATTGGCAAACGTTGTATTGCTGCTGATTTTTTACTAAAATCTCCACTATCGCCTTGTTAGGTGTTTCCCTAGCACCCAGTCCGAATAGCAGGGACCTCATCCCATCGCTCTCCTCTCTTGTTGCGATCATTTGGACGATCTTGGATCCTAGCGCCAGTTATTTTTTTTTCTGAGCCGAACCAGTAATCGTTTCCGAGACTTTTTGTAATTCAAATTCAACTTCGATTTTTTCCATGCGGTATTACCACGTGTGGTGGTGAAAAATACACTAATATATGTACAACCAGCTCTAAGTTAACATATGATAAGTTAACAGGAACAGTTGGAGAAACAAGCCATCAAAAACAGTTCATATATCAGAGTTTGACTTCAAAAATGTGACCAACTTGACTGTCACTTTTTTTAAGTAAGCCGAAACGAGTTTTGGAAAAGTTTTAGAATTGTATGACCTCTGCATGTTTTGCTCAGTTGTTCAATCATCCAGTGATAATATGTAAACGGAATTCGTCAAAAAAAACTTTCGATCCGCAAGAATTTCATAAACTACAAAAGGGGGCCAGAGATAGGGTTGACGATGTTGAATAGAAATGGTCACTCAATGGCACCAGGATGAAGCAAATGTGACGATTTATACCACAGATGGGAAAGTCGGTCGATCTGTTCCTAAAAACTTCACCGTTGGTGATTCTAGATAGTCTCAGTTGCAGACATTTTTCTTGTTTGAAGCGAAGGGTGCAGATTCTGTGAGAGCCATGTCTGGGTAGATGGCTTGATGTGGTACCGGGGTCGAGTCGTGTTGGATCGGTAACGCTCTGCGTCCTGCTTACCCTTGGCTTTGCAATTTACACGATCAATTAGCTGATACAATAGGTTGATAATCTCTGTTAGAGGTTTAAGCTGTTGATGGATCATTGATGAAGAATTCCAAACTATGGTGAACATCACCTTGAAATGTGCTGCAGGTCAATGTTAAGATTTACGCCGAAGTACGCACATACGGGTTCGTTCGAACTCTTTTTTGGTAAACATCAGGTGGTTTTCTACTAACAAACTCATTTTAATTCGTTGATTTTTGCTTTTCAAAACAGATACGGACGTCTGTATGTATTTTATCCTATGCATTCGAATGGCTTACAAAACAAATGAATGAATAAATCGTAAATAAAATAAATCGCGTCAGTGAAAACAAAATCAGTTGTCCAGGTTGGAAACCTCCTTTTGTCTTAGATTTTTTCCTAGATTTTTAGTTTTCGTAATTACTGCTTCGAATTCATGCTGTAAGTCTGCACCATTACCTGGACCAGTGTACGTCTATATTGTTTTTTCGTGTATTAGTATCATACACTTACTGCTTACTTTAAATTATGATTTTCAGCTTAAGAATGATCACTTGAATTCTAACCCGGTCTAACTAGATGTGTACCTCTTATCAGTAAGAGCTTTGCTTTTCATCTGTAAATGATATTCAATCGAAATAAACCAGAATACGAGAGTCCTCGCTTATTCTCTTCTTCCCGTTCCATTACTATCCTTCATATTATCTCTGATATTTCGCTTCTGCTCTTTTGTTGAACATCTTTTGTTGTGTTTTTCTTTTCAAACGCTTGTAAGGTATTTTTGCAGCATAAGTGCCTTTAGCAACTGCTGAATTCCAACACTGCGCCTCTTTTATTTGTGCAGCATAGTATGTAACACCTTCGCCAAGTTTTTTCGTATTTGTTAACCAATCGTTCCATAGGGTGGAAATAGAAAACCCTTCTCAATAACTAACATTTGCATTGCAGAAATGCCACCTTTACTAGGATCAATTTCATCGTTAACAACATCGTCACATGGCGCCAAATACGACGAGTATTTTCTCACCAAGGTAAGTAATTCAAACTTATTCCGTGATAGAAGCGTCCTTGATAACCTTCCCCTATTCAAAAAGCTTTCCTCATGCATCTACATACAGAGGTGTGCAGGACGGTAATATGTGTTCCAACGGTTGAGTCTTCTAGAGTGTTCTGAAGCAAAATCGTGTGATTTCAGCCAGAAACAAAACAACCATTTGTTTCGAGGCGTCAAGTGGGTGGTATGCTGATCTCGATAGGAATAATTGTATTTTTAACGAAGATGTTGATATGGAATCGGCCAATCACGCATTATAACAGGTGATTCGCAGTTGAATTATTATTTTTTTCACACAATAAAGAACAATTTTTGTGATTTCTAAGATTTTCTGACACATTAAATGTTCCCCAACGTTTTTTTTTCAAATTCCAACGAGTTCTAATTGTAAGATACGATAATATAGGCGTGTTACTGTATATTTCAAACTGCAAGAATGTGCGTAGATAAGAAAAGATAAACAGGATTTCATGAAGTGGAATCGATAAAAATAAGGAGAAAAAAGGAAATGGAAAATAGATCAAATGAGCCGATCCTCACTACATGGAAAACCTGATATTACTAATATGGTGTACATTTGTTCAGAGAAAGCGATCCCCAACTTCTGAAGTTCATCTACACCTCATCCGCAGCTCAACGACTGCCTAGATCTGGTCAGCTGTTCTGCTGGGTTCAAACGTCCAAGATGTATCACGATACGCGGGTAAAGTTCCACTTTCTCTTTTTCTCGATTGTTTACATTTTTACTGACTTGAATAAAAGTCACGGAGGAGTCTCATTTAAATGCAGAAAAAATAAGGAACGAAAAAAGGTAACTCAGGCGAGAACCACCTAACAATAAAGGAATAACCACCTGAGGATCTACCTCCATAAGCCTGTCAGTTTGAGTAATATAACTGTTAAGGTGAAAGGTAAAGGTAAAGGGGTCGGCGTTGATCAGTCCCCTAAGTTCGCGCCACGCATTCGTGTTCCATTCCGAATAATAGGGCCATGGTTAATGTGTATTTGGCCTATACAATGACTTGCGAGGGCCAGCAGCTGTACCAAGTCAGTGCCTTCACCTTCCCGGACGTATCAATTTATCCAGAGGGATGGAAGTCTTATTTAGCCAGGGCAGAGGTCCATCGCTCGACCGTACGGGTGTTGCTAGCGCCTATTACCACTGTACCACGCGCGGCCGAGCAGTATAGTAGTAAATATAATAAATGCAAATGTAGAACAGCAGTACGGTAGACTGTTAAAATTTGAGAAACAGAATGTGACAATAATGAGAAGTCAATGTTCCCAGCTTTCACATGTCTGTAAGCCACATGTTCTCTGAGTTCTGCTATTTTACATTATGTCTTGAATAAAAAAAATAATTATTCATTCAGGCCCTCGCCATCAACGAAACTTGGCTTTCCCGTTGTGATCACGGTCAGCTGTTCACCGGCGACTTTTTTCCTTCCAATGACATACCGTACTCAACAGTATTCGCTGGCATTCCCGACTCTTATTACAATCTGTTCTTCAAGAGTCGCTACGCTTTCTTCTACATTTATCACTATATTTCCAAGGATTTCGACTGGTATATGAAGGTATGTTCTGGTTAAAACCTCCTAATGAAAGGAGATACTTGGGTCAATGACTATGAGTTTCGGAAGCTTTGTGATAAGGACAACCCGTTGGAGGGTTAGGGGTTGTAAATACTGTGTAATACTAATTGTAGTACTGTTGTGCTGAAGTCCATGAGTAGGATTGATGCAAAAAAAGGCTGCAAAGATCAGTATTTTCAATGTTTTTGTTTCAGGCCGATGACGACACATACGTCATAGTCGAACATCTGAAGGAATACCTTTCAAAACTCGATCCGAACAAGCCGTATTACCTGGGTTACACGCTCAAGCCGTATTTGGTGAGTGCCATATTTGCTTCATTGGTAGGACAGTAGAAAGACTGCTTGTGACACATGCACAGTCGGACGAACGATATCCGCCCGGTCTCACCAAGCCTTCCATGCCTCCAGGGTCGGGTAAATTGGTACCAGACTTGTCTGCAAAAGTAAAGACACTTCCTTGGTACAGCTGGGGCCCACGCAAATCATTGTATAGACCAAATACGCATTCACCGTGCCTCTACGTTTCTCAATGGAACAATAATGCGTGGTACGACCTTAGGGGACTGATTAATGCCGACACTTTTACCTATACTGTTTTTACTTTGGGACCATAACATTGCCTGATTGTAATAATTTCATCCATTGGCGAATATTTAGCACGATGTCGGTAAAAAGGCTAGCACTGATCAGTTCCCTAAGGACGTGCTACCCATTCGACTTCTCTTCAGAATCTTAGAGTCATTGTGAATGCGTATTTGGCCCATTCTATGACTTGTAGGGGCCAGTTGCTACACGAAGCCAGTGACATTACCTTACTAGACAGGACTGGTACCAATTTACCCAACACCCAATTGTGTGGGTGTCAGTGGCGCTTCATACAGCTCTCATGTGCTCTTACTTGAACTAGTGTATTTTATTGTTAGTAACGATGCTGCTCATGACTGCTATGTCGCATTTCAGAAGAACGGCTACAACGCTGGTGGAGCCGGATATGTGCTCTCTAAGGCTGCGTTGAAGATCTTCAACGAATTTCTTTACAGCAATGAGACTCTGTGTCCAGATGACATTTACGAGGACGTCGGAATCGGGAGGTATGGAGGACCCTATGAGTTCCCTGAAATGTTTTTCGTATGAACTCTAAAGAGATGCCTGAGTTCAAAAACACCACGCAGAGAAAGGAAAGCTCCTCAATAAACCAATGCTGTAATTTTCTTAAGATGCCTGGCAAACGTGGGTATTTATCCACACGATACGAGAAACAGCCGAGGGCAGAATCGCTTCAACACCTACACGCCGAACGACGTCTTTCACGCAACCAAAAATGACCCAGCATGGACGTTCTACAAGGAGAAGACGGTAAGTAATTTATTAATTTTCTCAGATCTGTGGTAGGTAGACAACAGGGGGTCAAAGGGAACCTGTACAAAGAGCACAGGGTGAAATGAGTCGAAGAGGATTTATTCAAAAAGTAAGAGCTAAACTGAGGGTTTCGTCGCCATTTCTGCTACACGCCTAGTTTTCTGCCGGAAATATTATCCGACAACGAATAACTGGGATCCCCTCTTCTGAAAGGGAGCTGGAAACACGAACCAGCAGACGACTTCCTACTGTTTATTATATATGCTTCTCGTAGAATTGTCGTATGCGGTTGTGCCGAACGACGTTAATAAGGTGGATCAGTTTTATTCGGATAAAACTGATCCTCCTTATTAACCTCGTTCGACACAGCATCAAATGACAACTCTATCATCATGCCGAGGTTTCAAGAAGAGAGAACTTGGAGAATGCTTCTCGTAGAATAAAAGATTCAACAAAGCCTTAAAATGAATTGCGGCTCGTTGGGTTGTATTGGTGCAACATGGTTTAATTGGTGCAATGTTTACTACAAAAAATTTTCGTGAAATTAGCGAGCAACACCTGTGCGTATGGAAATTAGAACGTTGACCTGCAGCTCATTCCAAAGTGTTTCTGGAGCTGTCCGCATATTCCGAAGCTTTTCATCAATAATCCAAAAGGAGAGGGCGCTGGTGCAGTGGTAAGAGGGGCTACTGACACCCGCATGGTCGAACGATTGATCCCCACCCCGGTTAACCAAGCCTGCCATTCACCCAGGATCAGATAAATCGGTACCAGACTTGTCTGGAAAGGTAAAGACACTGACTTGGTATAGCAGCTGACCCCCGCAAGCCACATAGGCCTAATTCGCATTCAACATGTCTCTACGATTCTGAATAGAACACGAATGCGGTGGTACGTCTTAGGAGGATTGATCAGCGCCGACCCCTTTACCATTACCTTTATGGTTTGATTATGTGTGCTTACAAGCATTTCATTGCAGGGCTATGACGCCTTCGCCAATGACTTCATCAGTTTCCATCACCTCACTCCCGATGAAATCCGCCTCTTCGACATACTGCTCTACAGGGTAAACCGCCCGCGGAGCAAAGCCAAGTCAACTTCGTCGACATTTCGGAGGTTCACCAGCTGAGTTCACCGACTAGTCGCGAAATTTTTAGCGCTGAAGAAGGATACCAAGTGAAAAACCTGGTTCAAAAGCAGAACGCAATTGCTGTTTACATGTTCTGCGAGCTCACAGAGAATTAAAACTCTCAACGATTTCCTCTCTGCCCCCTGCAATCATTATCATATCATGATCTTGTATTCTGTGACGATTTCAAGTTCTATATGTGCTGCTCAGCAGCCTCGATCCACCAAGTCCGATCTCATCTGAATAGTTGAATTATTCGTGTCCAACAACGATGAAAACACTTCCTACGAATCTACGGGTTTCTATACTGAGATCAATCATATGTATACATGTATATAGGATAGGATATGTCGTTCGTCTGTGATAAGAATGCTTTCGTTGTGTTGTTTGCATCAAGTGAAATAAATTATCCTTTCGTGATTATCATCATTGTGCGAGATGGTATCGATAACAGTTTTGACAGAGATAAACAAGTCTTGAAACCGTCCGACTTCCTCGAAGCTATTCTAAAAAGGAATACAGCAGAGAACCTAATTAAAAACGTGTTCAAATGTCGAGGGTTGTCTGATTTGACGTGGGTACTGCAGGTAAATCTGTACGAAGTACAATTCAAACTTCCCGCCATACCGCAATTTCGCAAGGGAAAGTAAAGGTGCGAGGATGCTGTCTGAAGATGAGAGATTCAAGAAATTGCAAGGTGTGCCGACCCACAAATAGCACGAATTTGAACCCCATTGACTACTACGCCTGGAGCATTGTTGAGAGATGTGCTTACATTATGAGGCACCCAAACGTCACATCTCTTCTGAAGCAGAATTCACTACTCTGGACCGCGCTCATTTGAAGAGGGAAAGGTGAGGTCAACTATCGACCTGAAAGGCCCTACAGGTCTACAATGGAAGTGATCATTGTTGCTAATGGAGGGTACATTGAGTAATTGTAATCGTGATGTACCCTTCTATTAGTTTCCAGAGCAGAAGGATTTGCTATTTTATTTGCATTTTTTGTTTGTTAATTTACTTGAAAAAATAGAGTGGCATTTAACAGAATACATCACATGTTGAACGGATTGGTGAAGGAAAACAGCTCTATAAATAGATAAATAAATAAATGTAAAAAATAATAAAGGAGGGTCTTCCAGCAATTCTAGATTGCCAACTGATACAATTGACCTAAGGAGCCCATGGGTACACGCCAGTTTGAAGGGGTTTTACCATGGACCCGCCCATGTTCCTCTACTGGTAGTAGTATCTTTAGCGCTCTTACAATATTAAGTTGGACGTTTTTCTTTCTCGTCTTTCGAGCTACCTTTTGCTAGCCCCTGAACTCCTAGCGTCAATCTAGCGGGACCCTACTTCGTACTATCAACAGGTCACCTTTTTCGCTCACAAGAATTGCCGAAGGGCTTCCATCAAGGATCATCTCAACGACTTCATTGATTTGATACTAACCGTGTCTTTTTCGTAATTTCTTGTTTTTTTGTGTTTTTCCTTTTTTCGATGTTTCTAACATTATATCCCTGTCCGCTGCAATACAGTGGATCTCAACGTTCAGCCCACAATGGACTGCAATTAAATGATAAATGGAATAAATGAAATTGTTAGCGATAGTAATCACGAAAAATAACTTGAAAAAGCAACAGATCTAAACGTGTCGACATCGACATTCCTTCAAATAGGGATCCGACAACTTTTTCTGGTCTTGCACCTTGGTCCTATCAGTATTAGCCCCGGGCACCGAGAGAAGATTCCCGTTCGCTGATCGTTCAGGTTCAGGGGAGATCCGCTCGCGGTGGTGATAGCGATAAGCGGCCCTACCGGTAACGACTCAAGCACCTGCTACCCAAACCGGGTATGATAAGTGGGTCAGATACATAGCGCCATTACTTATATAAATGTCCTCGGACGGCTGGCGGCTAGAGTGGTAGAAACATCTTAGGGGTAGTTCGCGGCCCTACCCTTGCTGGTCGTACCTCCGATCTGGTATATAATTCCTTCGTTTCGTAGACGTTAATTATTTCTACTTAGTTTTCATGTCAAGGTCTAAGGATTCATTTATACTCGGCGGCAGAGCTCGGCCCCAACTGGGCATGTTGCCTCTGATCTGGATTTCTAACTCTTTTAACGCACAAGACACAATCGCTCAGCTATTGTCAAAGATTTTAGCGAAATTTTCAAACCGATGCCTACGGCTGCTCCTCTGCCCTATACTTAGTCTTTCCAGCACTACTTTACCGCCGAGTATAAACGCTACTGAGAGTATGAATCATTTGTTCTTTATTATCCGCCTACTCTTCTTCCCTTTCATTACCTTAATTTATGCTTTTGCTTCCTGGACCGTCCACCTTACTTAATCGTGCAAGGCTTGACTACCAACATTATAATACCCTCCTTTTCTTATCACCATTTGATAATTTTCTTCAATAAATCAAGAGAAGGCCGCTCCCTGTGCATGAAGTACGAGAACCTCATGGAGTATTTCTTATTGAAATTTTGTGGTCTATTTCATCAGCAACTGACCCTAATTTACCATAATGCAGACGTTCCGTAGTCTATGCAAAGTGATTTCGCCCCAAACTTGTTCCGTTCCTCCGGGGTTTCTCGATTTTCCCTTTTTGTTGAGTACTCTTATGACTTTCGAATGAAGCTTTGAAGAAACAGGTGATGCTGCTTCTGGCACTATTCGCAGTACTGCCTATGACAGAGGCGATATTCTTCCCAATGATGGGCGGCGGAGGTGGTGGCTGCTGTTGCAGTTGTGGAACTCCGCAACCAGCTAGTTGTGGATGTCAAGTGCAGGTGAGTAAGATAAAGCCTTATTTTATTTTGCATAATATTTGTCCCTCTGGAAGATTTACGGGCGCTAGATGGAGTCATGTTTGCACTGTGGTACTTTTCCGCTATTGGAACATTGGCTTGCTGTCAAAAAACCTTATCTGAACAGAAACCCTGCTTGTTCATAACATAATCCTACCGCAGATGTAAATATGTGCAAGTGGCCGCTAAATAATTCAAAGTGTACATAGTAAGGTATACCTAGTGTACAATATAGGAAGGCCAACTACAGTACCGGACGCGCCGCAACGATAAAGCGGCGGTAGCGGCGCTCCGCCGTTTCGGCATCCATGCGTGGTGACCCGGGCGGAGCCAACCGCAATTCAGTTGCGTCCCATGCCCAACGGGGGGCCACGCGTGGTAGCTCCTTCGAGCCACCCCGTGGGGACCCCTACTCCTAGCTTGGGACGCTAGGAAGGGACGCACCGCATATTTATAGGCGGCGAGGAGGAGGCGGAGCCTAGTCGGTGCAACGGGCGCCGTATATTTATATTCGGCGACGAGGGGGTTGAGCCTAGTCGGTGGTGAGTCAAGAAGCGAGGGACCGAAGCGGCAACGGGACCCGGAAATCGAGTGGTCAAAAAAATCGACTGAAAACAAGTTCCACAAATTTGGGAAAGGTGTATATGAAGGGATAGAGCTCAAGCTGCTATGCTCGAGTATATGCTTATTTTCGCAAATAAACCAATTTCAAAGAAGTTATTCAAAAAACGGCGGGCTTTGGCGATCCCAGGCGCCGCTACCGCCGTTTTATCGTTGCGGCGCGTCCGGTACTGTATTGTCCTGCTTTACCTTTCCGATCTATACAGAAAAAAGGATTAGCAGAAGTTACACCTACAGACGTGTCCCACTCCCTTTGGATAGTCAGTAGGGTGAGGAGTGTACCATTTAGTGGGGATAATTGGTTACTATTTATACTTGTCCGGGGTAAAAAAAAAGAAAACGTTCCAGAAGATGGCAATGAGTGATCTCGATCGTTGCTCCATTTTTCGCTTGTTTTACTCTGGAAGTCTAAAAAAGTCAGGAACTGTGCGGAAATAATACAATGGAATGAAACCACCTTATTTACGATCCTAAAGTAACATCCAGCCAAGCTTTTAAGTTACATTTTTAATTTTTCGTCTCCAATGCAATTATGACCGTTTCATACTATATCGATCTTTTATTTTTTTTTTGAACAGCGGACGAACGTGTTTTTATGGATATTATCTGTTTAGCGGTAGAATAGAACAACGTGATTAAATGTGGAAGATAAGTGAAAATGGCGTAAAGGAATGAACAAGCATATCTCGATTATAGAGAAGGAGCAACGCAACAACTCACGTAGATAAATGTAAATTTCCGAACAAACCATTTGAATCAATTGTGAAGACCTTCAAATTCATCTTTATGATTTGTTGTTCATTTTGATTTGTATGGAAACCATCTCGTCACCCACCAGCAGATTTTTCACTCGGTCTACGCTATCGCACACGTAACTGGTTCGGGGTATAACTTCCCTTTATATCGTTACTACATATTAGTAAGACTCTGAAGCAGTCACGAAGAATATCTCGCTTTACAGATCACAATCACTTATGCTTCCGAAATTTTTTATTTGATTACTAACCTATGCTAATCTTCTTGTTCAGAAGCAACAGATTAAAGAGTCATTTTCAGTGTCCACCACCAGCACCGTGTCCAGCCTGTGTGCAACAGGTGTGTCCTCCTCCTCCCAGGGCCTATTGTCCACAGGTCAACCCCGTGTATGTGGACCCATGTAGTGGAGGTTCCTGCGTATCTAGTGCTGCAAGCTACGCACCCAGCAGTGGTGGTGGATGCAGCGGTGGAAGCTGTGGTGGAGGAGGCGGTGGAGGATGTAGCGGAGGAAACTGCGGAGGCGGAGGAGGATGTAGCGGAGGAAACTGTGGAGGCGGAGGAGGATGTAGCGGAGGAAACTGTGGAGGCGGAGGAGGATGTACTGGAGCAAGTTGCGGAGGAGGTGGCGGAGGATGCAGCGGAGGAAGTTGCGGAGGAGGGGGCGGAGGAGGGTGTAGCGGAGGAAGTTGTGGAGGTGGAAGTGGATGTACCGGTTCCAGCTGTGGAGGAGGTGGTGGTGGAGGAGGATGCAAAGGATCAAGCTGTGGAGGAGGACAATCTGGTGAGTAACTTTCAAATAAGAGCATGTTCGAAAAATAAGCTACCATATTTTCCAATGGATTTTCAGCTGGCTACGCAACATCCTCAGGCGATGGATACGCAACGAGTTCCGGTGGAGGTGCATATGCTAATCCAGCAAGTGGATATGCTTCTGGAAGTAGCTATTCTGTCCCATCTGCGGAGTCCTATCTAGGAGGTAAGCGAATTTGAGCCCATTCACAAAAGCTTTATATGCTCTTGTAGATTCGGCAGAGGCAGAAGCTGCTTACCTCCTAGCCACAGATTCGGCCGCTTACCTCCTAGCCACAGATTATACTCCCATTGAGGCCTTACTGTGGTAGTAAAACACTAATTTTTAGAGATAGGAAGGGTGCGTCAGCAGCACAATAAGGCAGACGTGAAGGAGTGACACACGACAATCATTCTGGTCCCAACGCGAACATTACCGTTTCCCAGCAGCACAACCGTTGCGGGGATACGCTCACCTTTCCGCTAATGCTCTTAGGCTGTTGTTATACCATCGTCTTCGCTCCAGCGAAGAGCTTCGCAACTGGTACTATTCGGTATCAGACACCGTGATAACAGACGTGTCTGTGTTATTCGCAAAACACTGACATCGGACTGGATCCCGTCCGATGTCTGTGTTTTGCGAATAACCTAGCATCTCCAAATATATAAGTCAATCAACTAGTTCTTGTCTATAAACCGCTAAGCAAAAGCAGCAAATAGCAGAATAGACATATCTGTGCCAGTTGTCCCGCCGGCTTAGCGTGTCCCTATGCAAAACCTCACAATGCACACTCATTCTCGTAGATAATTCCGCGTTGCCACCGTCGGCACATAGTGGTTCCGCAACGAAAGTCGGCACCGCCTCTCTTCCCGTCATTCACAGTCATTTTCGACTCTGCATGAGCACTACACGGTGCGCATTGCTGTCTTCAACATCTGCGTAAATAACTCACCAACTATGTCAGCAATCGAAGGATCCGTTTGAGAGAACGGGAGTGGGCGAGTTGGGTGGGAAATTGTAGACTTCGCCGTATCGTCTCTTCAGTCAGTTGCACTTATTGCTCCCTCGCCAACTTCTGCAGTGTTTTACTGCCGCAGTACAGTAAAATGTAGCAGCAAAAAAGGAGATGAGCGCATCCCTGCAACGGCTGCGCGCTTTTGCGGCCGTCCAATGGAATGTCGTTGGTCACAAAACAGCGCATTTTAGCAACAGACGTTTTTTTTTTCAACTAATTTTCCCTCAAACTTCGCCCTCGAAGGTTTTCTGGGGTGCTGATCACGAATCTGACATCCGTCTTACACATTTCGGCTGTCCCTTTTCGTTAGCAAATCCGCCGAAGAAGTAAAACCTTGAAAGTGGGTGCAGCGCTGCCGCTACTGCGCTGCTGCCGCGCGCTCCGCCGGCCCCTATTCTTCATCATTACTGCGGCAGCAACGCGGTAGAGTCTGAAGGGCCTTAAGAGGTCCTTCAGACACTGTCTGCAGCACTTCCAATAATACTCTCAAACTCAATCCGGTCGAAGTCCAGTAAGGAGGGAGGTGGAATCAATAGGGAATTTTAAACTGTACAGCAACTTTTAGCCGCATACCAAGGAGCAGGAGCAGGATACGGCGCCGCACCTGCAACCAATACTGCCTCTTCCTCATATTCAGCTCCGCTGCCCGGTCCTACCTATTCTGCACCGTCAACGGGTTCCGCACCGCCACCACTTCCGCCTAGCGGTAAGAACCTTCATCGCCTAGTCTCAGATGCCTCCATTGAAACCAATTACAAATCCCCTTGCAGATGTTGTGCACGAAGAGGTGGCTCCAGCTGCAGCGCCTTCGACGGCCTCAGCTAACTACGCACCACCTTCAAAACAGTTGCGATCACCTACTGATGTACGAGAAGTACCTCACATCATGCATTCACAAATTGACGAAATTTGACAACTGTCTCCGGTTGCAGATTCTGTGCGACGAGCCTAAGATCAAGTACGTTATGCTGCGATCGAAAAAAGGCACAGGTACAGATGATCTAGTCGAGGAGGTGGAAGAGGTTCGTTTAAAACGCTTTCAAACAAGCTGGAGTGTGTTAAATGTGCACTGAGCAGGTGGACCATCCCACAAATGTCGAAGCAACAGCTTCACCGGTGGAAGCACATCAAATTGGAGACGAAATTTCTCGAAACGAAGCCACCGGAGACGAGGAGAGCGGTGCGTTTTGCTCATTTACCTTCAAAATCTTTTACATCAATAGTTGCAGTGAAACGTCGTCAAATACTCGTTCAGATTTTTAATACAATTTTTATTCACGCTTATGATTTCAACGGATATGGGAATGTTTACAAGTCTAGCCCTAACAAACGTGAATTTACTCATAGGTAAATTGCAGACACGAAGATCGACACATTCTCCGACGCAAAATGTAACAGCAAGCCACTCCACGAGCTGATTATTGATGTGAGTTTCCGAACTTCTTCCGATGAGCTGTTTCATCTGATTCTTATTCTTACTTCCGATTCTTACTTCCAAAAGAATCATTGCCCTGGAGGATCCCGGCAAAGCTGTCCATGATTGTCTATCCATAAAGTCCCGGTAGTGTAATTTGACGGATTCCTCCTCAATAGGGCCCAACATCCTTACTACTAGAGCCTTAGAACACCCTAATCACGGAGCTGCTGCATCTAGCAGATGCGACACTAGGTGTCCTAAGAAAATTTTGGACATCATAATCAGAGGTATGTCGATACCTACGATAAATAATGCTGGAGCAATAAGTAATAATATAATTCTCACACATGAACATGCCATGATGAGCAAATAAGCTAACCCAATTCAAACGGCAGTCTGGAATTCCAGCCTGCTCTATTTTCTCGATAACTGGTAAAGCTGAAGATTCCGACGTTATTCAGTCCCTAAGGATTGCGCCGCATCCTTGTTCCATTCAGAATCTCAAGAGTGGCGTGAATGCGTGGTTAGCCTATAAAATGACTTGCGGTAGCGAACCGAAACCCCCGGGTCGGGATTCATGAACGGTTCACCGACCGGTTACAGTGATGTTCACCTCGGTTACCCGCCAAAACGTAATTCATCAACGCGCGCTGAGTCACTTTGTCGGTGAACTGGCCGGTATAATTCACCGGCGGTTAAATTTCGTTCATGAACGTCGGCCCAGGTCAGAGTCTTTACATTCCCAGACAAGTCTGGTACCAATTTACACGACCCTAGAGGTATGGAAGGCCTGGTCATCTTTGGAGGCAATCGATCGTTAGATCGTGTTGATGTCAGTAGCCCCTCTTACCGCTATACCAAGCGCGCCAACATAGCAGGTACTATAATGAATCTTGAAATCGCTCATGTTCAGAACATTGTCAAAGACGACGCTTTGGGATCAAAACGATCGATTCACGACGAATCGCTGAAACGATTCCCCGAGTCAACAGTGGATGTCATCTGCTCCGGGACAGGTATCGAGTCCTTTTTTGGACTATTTAGCCCGTCGTGGAGTCTAAAAGCTATGAGAAGCCAACATTCTATCACTATCGTCGTTTAGAATCCACTTCTGATCATTTAGGATTCACCTACTTGGTTTCGACAACAGAACATTGTGAAGCGCAGAAAGACAATGTGATCTGCTTCGTGTATAAGCGACCTCTTATTCGATAGTAAGAGTCGCTCGTTCACTGTATATACTTGAATTGTTACTGATTATATTAATAATAACATTTATCGCATGACAGAATGAAGTTGAACTCCTAATCGATTGTACAGGCACCGAGCATAATATGGCAAGAGAAGAAAACGTGAGTGAGAAAGCAGTAAATACTGCAGCATATCACAGTGAATACAGATGCATAATAACAATAACCAAACAGTGAACTCCCAAAAGTTACAGTGGCAAATGTTAGCTTTTTACGGCGGCCAACAGCTGAGCAGGACATTTGGCGTGTATTTAGACTTCCTTATAATAGCTGTGACAATCGTGTCAGACTACGGAAACGGAAAATGATGCCTACGGCGTGGACATGACGCCTAGAGTGTCATATATACTTCACAGCAGCAAATGAGGAGCGGGGTTTCACAGCATCGCGCAAATCTTTCCCACCTAAAATTTTTAGCGCAACCACAGCAAAAACCGTGGATACCTACATACAGGGCGCGCGGTGCAGTGACAAAAGGCGCCACTGATACCCGCAAGTTCGAGCGATCAATTCTCGCCCGGAATCAGCCCTTTCATCCCTCAGGGGTCGGACAAATTGGTACCTGACTTGTCTAGAAAATTAAAGACACTACATTGGTAAAGCATCTTGTCCCGCAGTCATTGCATAGGCTAAATATGTAATCACCGTGCCCCCACGATTCTGAATGGGAGAAAACGCGTGGTCCGTCCTCAGGGAACTGATCAACTTCGACCGCTTTACATTTTACCTGTACCTACATACTGTCCTTACCGACTGGCTACCCCCTCTGCGTCTCGGTCCATCTTTCATTATTAGTGCACCGCTCTGCTGCCTTGCATGAATGATCCTTTAGCGGCTATCGACAATATCAAAATAAAATATACACCTGAATCACACCGGCTGAAATGTCCCACCCAGCTGAAGTCAGAACAAAACAACTTCAAATATTATAGAGATGAAAACATCAAATTTAATGGGACCGCGACCCAATATACGCAATATTGCTACCGATCACAAGAACCCGATAAGCAATTTAAAGCACAGGAATTATAAAGCACACCTAGTCGGTAGAGCAGTTCGTTCGTCACACGAACACGAAGCACAAAAGGCGAAAGTTAGTGCATTTGAAGCTCAACCTCTAACCGTGTTATTCAAAACGTACTTCTGATATAATCTGGTGATTGAAAAGTTAGCTATACGAAAGAACCCTACAACATGATGAGAAAAGAAATGTAAATGGTCTAGGAACCAAAAAGAAGTTATATACCAAGAAAAGCAAAACATGATGATGAGTAAATGTGCTACACATCTAGTAAAGAAAGAAAAGTTTAAGCATTAAAAACAAAACGACATAACCAGAAAAGCAGCGTCAAAAATCTAGAAGCGAAAGGAAATTTAAACGCGTTAGAACAATTTGTGGGCAACTATCACGTACCTTCTCGACGATATACTACGATCGTAAATCTTTTGAATCTGCAAATACCTGCATTATACCCCAAAATATACTTTAAATGAGCCGCAAACCCTGGCGAACACTGTGGGGTTTACTAGTGCTCATTTGGGTTTTACACGAAGTCTAACACACCTAAACGGGGGAACGAGGATACGGAATTCTCAAGTTAATAAGAGCTTACGAACACCAAAAAACACTGATCAAACCCTGCGGTGCGTTGACAAATAAGGGTTTGCGCGTCATTAGAAGTACACCACATCAACTAGCCCGTAGCTCAGTAGCGTCGAAGAAGATAAGAGCTGATTACCAGAAAAGGAAGGGTGATTATCACTGTAAATAGAAGCAAGAATCCAAATGATCGTTGATGAAGTACTCGACGACACTTTCACCGCAAGCTGGGCACGTCACATTACGATTCAAGGTAACTTCAGCGTTAGGCTCAGAGGACGAACTCGACGTATCCAACGAGGAATCATCGTCTACGACGATCGGACAAGAAGCAGAACCAGCTGCAGTTTCCGGTAGAGAACGTACTGTAGCTGTAGAGGTTCCCTGTTTGCCAATTATATCGATCTCAATGATAGGAGGCTGTGAAGGCAGCTTTTTCTTGACGGGAATAAAAAAGTCCTCTGCTGGGCGGACCTTCGTCGGAGACTTTGTTTTGGTGGCAGCGGTAGTCCTCTTTCGAGGTGAGCCATTGGTAATTCCTTTACCTAAAAAAACGAGCCAGGCTGAGAACAAAACAATAACTATTGTAACACATAAATTTGCCATAGCTAAATCTGAAACACACCATTCGTACTTCCGCCGAAAGTCTTCGGTGGTGAAGGTTTTAAGGTCCCTCCACTAGAAGACGATGATGGAAATGGTTCTATCTGAGAGCCAATTGTTTGACCACGCCCCAAATTGGAAAAGTAAAGATCGAGTGGATTGTTGGAAATCGGTTTCTTCTCGTCCACCTGGTTCTGCAATGGAACTTTGAACAAAATTAGCACTTCACCACCAACATGGCCATCAAACACCAATGAAATTCCCATAAGCATCACTAGAAAACAACGAAAAATAAACAGACGTAAACATAAAAAATTCAAAAACATATAAACAAAATATAAACTATATCCACATATAAACTATGCATGAAAACTGGGCCCAGATTCATGAACATTATATACAAGAATATATACGTATACCATAAACGTACCCCAGATGGCATATAAGCTGCGATTCATCTTCCAACACAACTAGTTAGCATAGCGTGAGTTACGGTATCCCAAATAGTGCGCAAACCCCAATTCATTAACATGATTTGGGGTTTATTCGCCGTTTCATTGTGCATTGTTGGGGTCAAACGAATCACCGGCGCAGCCACGGTTCGGAGGCGTATCAATAGCTATAGGTTATAGGGGAGGAATATAAGCCCAAATAAACTCCCAACAAACCCCGCTGTGGGTAATGATGAATCAGACTTTGCGCGCCATTTAAGATACATTTCTGGTATACCGTTCATGAATTGGAGCCATGGTTGGACTGCAAACAAGGACTTGCCTTCTTCTTCCGCTGACCATAGCCCTCAGGCTCACTGATCTTCTGGAACGTACCTTAACGAAAAGAGATTTTAAAAATGTCATCAAAAATAGTCCTCGAGATGACACACCATTGCAGCTCGCTTTATGATCTTTCCACCAAAGGTCATTAGGGCCCGGTGCTCGATTTGACGAACGTTTTACATAACCGAAGAATGGGCGCCTCTCCCGACAAGGGCCATCGCATCTGAAGTGAATACTCCCTTTAAATGAATAACTCTTTCAAACTGTTAAACCTTGAGAATGAAGAAGAAACTGACCTCCATATGTGCTGCTTATAGACAGCTACTTCGTCATGGAACGAATGATAAATTGTGATGTTTACATTGGCCATTCTGTTAATCCTGGAGGAAATGTAGCAATCACCTCACAGAGGATATCATAGGAAAATGTAGAGAAATGGAATGCAAACACAAGTGATTGTAGTAGTACCTATGCATGTGGAACTGAAATTGCTGTCCGTGACCGTCTCTGTCTCGATCCCTCCTCGTCACAAAAAGGAATGCGTGTATCATCTCGTGCTAAAACTGTTAATGATAAGAGAGAAAGAAGCAGAAATAGTAAGTCGCCAAATGAGTGAGTCTCAAGAACCAGTCGTTGTGTTTCTCAGATCAACGATCAAACGTTAAAGAATGAAGAATTTCGGTGAAAATTAAAAAAAGTGGTCGGCACTGATCAGACCCTCAAGGAAGAGCCACTGCTTTCGACTTCCATTGGGGTCAAGGTAGCATGGATGCGGATCTGGTCAGGGTGGGCACCGAGCCAGTATCTTCACCTTTCCAGCTTCTGTCGAAATGCTTTAGCTAGATAACCAGGGTTAGTATATACAGCTCTATATCGACTAGTTTCACGATAAAGGAGTTCGTCAGAGCGTGGAAGGGTCAACGCGAATTTAAGAAACAGTCTATTCAGGAAAAATTTCATAACACAACGTAATGTCAAAATATAGGTGAGGGATGAAGGCGATGTAGAATACCTAGGTTCACGACACTACTCGATCTCAACTATCAACGTCACCAACCAATCTTGTACCAGACCACCTCCCAAAACCCAGACCACTAAACGACGAACACGACGACTGCGGGCTACAGAGACAACTTCTGTTCGGACATGAATCCCATCGAAGCTCAAATTCTCACCAATAAATTTCACCATTTTATTATTCTGCCTTACGAGGTTGTTGATGGAATATATTAGGTGGCTTAAAATTCCGACCTTCCCGTCATCTTCAGAGGCCTTGAGCTTCCGCCGTTGAGCTTACAACCCAATGTTAGTAGAATTAGTAAGTAATGACTATTAGTTGAGCCTCAAACGGCCTTGAACAGCCACCTTAAACTTACGACTCAGGGTAACCGATACCTACTGGTTAACTAACTCTACAACACGTAAAGCTTAACGGATGCTTGAGGCCTCGGAAGACTACGGGAGGTCGAAACGCTAGGCGGTAGACTGAAAATTCTAAATAACATCACGAAAAAGCAGAAGAACAACATATTGAAATCAGGCTTAAAATTCCGACCTTCCCGTCATCTTCAGAGGCCTTGAGCTTCCGCCGTTGAGCTTACAACCCAATGTTAGTAGAATTAGTAAGTAATGACTATTAGTTGAGCCTCAAACGGCCTTGAACAGCCACCTTAAACTTACGACTCAGGGTAACCGATACCTACTGGTTAACTAACTCTACAACACGTAAAGCTTAACGGATGCTTGAGGCCTCGGAAGACTACGGGAGGTCGAAACGCTAGGCGGTAGACTGAAAATTCTAAATAACATCACGAAAAAGCAGAAGAACAACATATTGAAATCAGGCTTAAAATTCCGACCTTCCCGTCATCTTCAGAGGCCTTGAGCTTCCGCCGTTGAGCTTACAACCCAATGTTAGTAGAATTAGTAAGTAATGACTATTAGTTGAGCCTCAAACGGCCTTGAACAGCCACCTTAAACTTACGACTCAGGGTAACCGATACCTACTGGTTAACTAACTCTACAACACGTAAAGCTTAACGGATGCTTGAGGCCTCGGAAGACTACGGAAGGTCGAAACGCTAGGCGGTAGACTAAAAATTCTAAATAACATCACGAAAAAGCAGAAGAACAACATATTGAAATCATCACCAACGATGCCGAGGCTTAAAGATAAGAGAACTTGGAGATTCTTACCAGAAGAGTTTCAACGAGGTCTTTCCTTGGCCGAAGCTTCAACAGTGGAAGACTCAGCCGTATCGAGCACATACCACCGCGGCCTTCGTACGAGCATACCCCAGCGCATCTGATCGAGAGATCCGTTCGACTTTGTAGAATTCAAAGAAAACTGGCTAAGGAACTCACGAGAACATTCTTGGACTCCATTTCACTTCACAGCTCGCTAAGACACCTTCGAAGAAGCGATCGTTGAAATCGATGAAGAGCAGATGGATGTCAGGACAAGGATCCAAGAGCTCGAGCTCTGGATTCGCCAGGTCGATGGCCATCTGGAGCCTTGGCTAGAGTAAAAGCCAACACGTTTTCTCTGGAAAAATTTATGTATATAAGATGCAGCAAAGTGCGCACAACCCAGGAGAAAGTACTGGTAGAAATGGTGACATTAGGGGTAATGATTGTACATGATGATCATCGAAGGGTTAATTTTTATTACAATACTTACACCTACAAAATTCGAATGAGCCAGAATTCAACGAGATATCAGTCGCGGGCGCTATTTACCAAGTACCCTAACCATGGATAAGACAGGACTTCTGTGAAGCACTGTGAAAGACAAAGGATGTCGAAATGCAAATTACCCCCGCAAATACTGGATTGTGAAATATTAGAAATCAAAATCCAACGAAGATGCGGATCGTAAAAACTTTGAAAATCTGCGTTTCATCGGATCTTCCATAAGTGATTAGCACGTTCAATGCTTCTGCAAGTGAAGGAACTCCTTTTGGAGGCCTACAACGAGTGATTTGTCCTTCTAATGAATTAAATGGAAATCCTAAGATTTAGTTGGAGCTAAGAAATGCTGTCGTGACTCACGAGAACAAAAACGTCGTCCCACTAACCTAACATGACTTTTCCCTCTCGTCAGCGCTAATATCTAAAAGGAAGAGAAGACTCAAAAAGAAGATCGAATGTTAGAAGGTGATGCGGAGACGCCCCAGTTACCGACCAGCCTTCAACGGTAAAATGTGGGTTTGGCAAATAATATCTAAAAGGAAGAGAAGACTCAAAAAGAAGATCGAATGTTAGAAGGTGATGCTCAACTACATCCCCTGTGGGCATGGAGACGCCCCAGTTACCGACCAGCCTTCAACGGTAAAATGTGGGTTGGGAAGAGGAGGGGGTGCGGGTAAGAGAAATACTTGAAAATTTTTCAATGACATATTTTCTAGTAACCTTTTCAGACCGGTAATTTGACTACTTTGAAGAATATAGTAAGTACAGCAAGCACAACTATCCTACTGGCTACACCCCCAACCCACATAGCACCCCTTTACCTATTGTGTTAATTTTGCAACAGTCTGAAAGCCATTTCCGATGCAAAGTACCTAATTTTGAAGGATTCGATCATGTTCGCGAAGGCCGGCGAGCAATGAGGCGTGACTTCACATGTATAGCGTGCAGTGCACTGCCCGCTGTAGATTACGCCTAACATTTGAGTTTGTACTGCAGCGGATTCAGCTTGAATTCAATTCAATCTTTTCGATTAGTTGTAATTAAATCTACCTTCAAAAGCACTACCCACTTTTGGACTCGCGCCTATGCCTCCCGATCAGGACGAGATCTACACCCTGCAACCGCGCTGCTGCGCACGCTCCGCGGCCGCGAGTTCTGGCTGCTTGCCAACGGCTGTCCGATCGATTGCCAGCTGATTCGTCTTTTCTTAATGGCAGTTCATCACCGTCATTTTTTTCACTCCTGCTCTGCTCCTGACTCGTTTTCTCTTTGTAGGCTCTCTATTGCGCTACTAGTGCTGTTGTTATTGTTTGTGTGTTGTCCTTGTTACGTTGTGATTTTTCTGTGAAACGCTGATATATCTTTGCTAGTCATTGTTTCCTTTTCTTCATTTTGCTATTTTCAGATAAGATCGTTGTCGTGGCAGCCTTCCCTCCATTGCTACTATTTCGTCTATTCGCCAATGCCACACTTTAGTCATTTCTACTGGATGTTGTGAATTATTCCATCTACTTTGCTGAACTGCCATACTCTTACAGCTGAGTCTGGATCATTCGGGAAGGTGAGCTCAATGATATGTCGTTCCGTTTTTCTTAACTGGCAGCGCACTTTTCTCGCTGGACAGCGAACTTTTGAGCAGGTGTTGGAGGACTTGTGGCGGAACGTTTGTGATTCTGACCAATTTCCTCCCTTCACTTGCTCGTTTCGCTGTTGGCTACTTACCCGATCAATTTCATCGAACAGTACAATGATCACGACAACTTGCTTTCTTCGTTTGATTCGCCTTATATCATGTTGGGTAACGTGTTTCGGCAAGTAATATAGATAGTGCTGTAAAACTCACACCCTTTTTGACGTGAATACGAATGTGGACCTCGTGTGATTGTCTCGTATCACTATGCTTCAGTGACTGGTAAAAGATGGAATTGAGTTCAATGTCCGTGGTATGTTGACTCATTTCCTGGTTACTCAGTGCTCAACGAACTCGACGTGATTGCCAAATTTCTCGGAGCATTGTGGGCATTCTACTTCACTTTTAGCCGAAAGTGTAACGACATCCGTAAATGAAGCTTCGCGCACGTTGCGCATATACGCATGAAGGCTCCTCGGATGGTACGCCTTCCCACAAAAAGTGCACAGAACTTTTGGCTCAACGTCCGTCATTCTAGAGAAGTGAGCTTTCACAAGCATGTCACAGCTCATTAAAGACACCTTCAAATGTTATTAGGTTGTAAACCTCCCGATTGAATAAGCTTCAGCAGAAGTTTTACTATGCGATGAAAAAATATTTAATCGGAAGCTCACAACCCAATAGTACGTACGTACAACGCAATATCTGGACTTTTGATCAACGTTCAGAAACACTGCAGTGAACATGAACCATAGGGAATTGTATTTCATCTAAGAATGTTCAATACCAGCCCTTATCTAACCCAGAGGACATCAACCGAGATTAAAACATTCGTAATTATGGATTAGACTAGTTAATGTTCAATGGAGTTCACGATTCGAATATTCTCAGACCAAATCTATACAGCGCTAATGGTAAGAAATTCATAAGAAAAAAGTGTGACGCCATGAGGAAACTGCAGTGGAGCAGTTAACAAGCCTCCCCAGAGAGAAGTACTGTGAAAGAAGGGAGAGGTTGGACGATATTTCGACTTTGATGGAAGACTGTGGAAATCTGGTTGTGAAATGCTACCCGAAGTAAGGATTAAGAGAGGAGAAAGAAATAGAAGAGAGAATTGGAGCTTCTAACTACCATGGATGCTAGGTAACCGTCGAAGTATGGAAATGAGTCAACATACCACGGACATTGAACTCAATTCCAGAGGTCCACATTCGTATTCACGTCAAAAAGGGTGTGAGTTTTACAGCACTATCTATATTACACGCCGAAACACGTTACCGAACATGATATAAGGCGAATCAAACGAAGAAAGCAAGTTGTCGTGATCATTGTACTGTTCGATGAAATTGATCGGGTAAGTAGCCAACAGCGAAACGAGCAAGTGAAGGGAGGAAATTGGTCAGAATCACAAACGTTCCGCCACAAGTCCTCCAACACCTGCTCAAAAGTTCGCTGTCCAGCGAGAAAAGTGCGCTGCCAGTTAAGAAAACCGGAACGACATACACTCCGGTGCAAAATTATAAGTTCACCCTGCAATTTGTCCATAACTACCCGAAAAAAGCTATTTCCGAAATACAGTAATGTTACTATGATATTTCTCACTATCAAAAACCTACATACACAAATTCTAGGCACGGTGTCTTTCCAATGCAAGAAGTTACGAATTTTCATTTAAAAAATAGGGACAGGGACCGGTGCAAAATTATAAGTTCACTTTGAATAAAAAGACCAATGTTAAAAATTTCAACAAGCAAATTGAATTTAATACTTCGTTACATTATCTTTCTTATAAACAACATCAAACATTCTATCTGGGACACTTCGAATAAGGTTTAAAAAACAGTTTGCTGTATATTAGCCCATGCATCAAGTATGACCTCCTTCAGATCAGAAACCGAAGCGTAAGTGGTTCCATTTTCGTACATTTGGTGTACAAGAATTCCCCACAAGTTCTCTATCGGGTTTAGATCTGGAGAACAACTGAGTCACACCAGAAGTGGAATTTTATGGGAACTAAACCAGTTCATTATTCACCTCGACGCATGTATCGAGGCATTATCCCTACGTAATCTTCTGAACGAAGATGAAATATTATCCACAAGCACTTTATGGTAGTCTTCGCTGTCTGCGCAACACTAAACAAAGTCCATCGCAACAGTTCCATAACCACAAATCACAGCCCAAAGCGTAACACTTACACTGTCAAAGTTTTACCTTGAGGACACTCGTGGATCATTCCTCAAAACCCTCCAACAGCGTCGATATCTGTCGGGTCCATCGAGATTCCACTATTTTTCGTTGGATGATATCACGAAACGTGAGAAAATCGCTTTTCTGCACTCCCAGAAATTAAAGGCATTCTGGACTCATCTCCTTCCAATTTGTGTTGATGTGTTCACAGGGAACACACACTTGGCAGCTTTGTGGTCTTTCGTCAGACAAAAGCTACGTTCCATGACTTGATGAACGCTGTGTGGACTGTGATTCAAGCATTGTGGTGTCGTCCATTTCGAGTATAGGAGGTCCAATTGATGTCGCGGATCCATCGCGGACAGGGTGCTGTTAGAGGCCTCTCGAACTAGAAGGCTCTCATCTCTTCTAGACAGCTTCCTTTTACGACCACCATTTGTTTTCTTTTGTAGGCATCCGTGTCCTCCAGATAACGATTGATGCAGCACAAAGACCGTCCTAATTGAGCTGCTAACTTTTTGTTTGAAAGGCCGGCCGCATGGAGAGCATCTACTTGAGCTTGCTCAAGCGGGAGAAGCTTGGTGCCTTTCGGCATTACGGTTTCATACACGTTTTAGTTGTCTCTACGTTTTTGATCTATTTCTATGGGGACTGAAGCGTGAAAATTCTCGTTATAACCGAATTATTCCAAGTGAACTTATAATTTTGCACCGGTCCCTGTCCCTATTTTTCAAATGAAAATTCGTAACTTCTTACATTGGTAAGGCACCGTGCCTAGAATTTGTGTGTGTAGGTTTTCGATAGCGAGGAATATCATAGTAACGTTAGTGTATCTCGGAAATAGCTTTTTCGGATAGTTATGGACAAATTTCAGGGTGAACTTATAATTTTGCACCGGGGTGTATCATTGAGCTCACCTTCCCGAATGATCCAGACTCAGCTGTAAGAGTATGGCAGTTCAGCAAAGTAGATGGAATAATTCACAACATCCAGTAGAAATGAATAAAGTGTGGCATTGGCGAATAGACGAAATAGTAGCAATGGAGGGAAGGCTGCCACGACAACGATCTTATCTGAAAATAGCAAAATGAAGAAAAGGAAACAATGACTAGCAAAGATATATCAGCGTTTCACAGAAAAATCACAACGTAACAAGGACAACACACAAACAATAACAACAGCACTAGTAGCGCAATAGAGAGCCTACAAAGAGAAAACGAGTCAGGAGCAGAGCAGGAGTGAAAAAAATGACGGTGATGAACTGCCATTAAGAAAAGACGAATCAGCTGGCAATCGATCGGACAGCCGTTGGCAAGCAGCCAGAACTCGCGGCCGCGGAGCGTGCGCAGCAGCGCGGTTGCAGGGTGTAGATCTCGTCCTGATCGGGAGGCATAGGCGCGAGTTGAGTTTGTACTGCGGCAGATTCAGCTTGAATTCAGTTCAGTCTTTTCGATTAGTTGTAACTAAATCTACCTCCAAAAGCTTCACCTATTTTTACCAGTACAGTAGCTACAGGAATTCTCCTCCTAATCTTGCTGAATGTGGCTCTATAAGGGTTGTTTTTGGTGCTCAAGTTGAGGGTGTTGCCAGTGGAGGTGTTGTCCTTATTGTACTTATCAGATTCTTCAGAAGAGGTCGGATCATTTTTAAGTGTGTATTTTCATATTCCAGATAGTTGATCTCAAATCTGAAGACCTTCATCCCTGGAAATACGTTCTCGGTATTTTTTCCTTAAGCTGGACCTTCAAACCACCCGTCATAGCGCCGAAAATTTTACTTTGATAATCCGAACGCCATTAGTTCGTTTCAGCTCTTCGAAGTCTCCCGTTCTCAGGTCGGAGCCATTTCGAGTGTTTGATGACATCCAGTGTTCCGAAGTCACTTGAGAACCATGCTCTTCTTGGTTCGGCGAAACTGCGGCAAACTCTCCAGAAGACACGTAAAGTGAACACTCTGATTGCTGCCGTGAAGCGATTTCAAGAAGAGAATCAGATCAAGGTGATCTAATTTGGCAGATCTCAAGTAATTCCAATGGAAGGGTGTTACACCGTCACTTATCACCCGATAAGGGGGCAGATTTTCTATTTTTTGAGTTGTTTCGTTTTCAGACAGTTTTGAAACGATACTTTTTAGTCAATATTCAAACTTTTCTATTAGCGACCCCGAGGTTGGTACACACTGCTCATCCAGCTAACGTTTCGACTAACGTTTCATCCAGCTAATGACTTCGAGTTTCCAGGCTCTGACGAAGGCGACGACGCCGAGGTCGCTAATAAAAAAGTTTGAATATTGAGTAAAGCATGCCGAGGTTTATTGAAAGTCGAAAGTCTTGGAGAATACTTTTTAGCTTTACAATGTTTGCAGTAACAGAGCAGCATCAGCAATTCTGAAATTTGTTCAGATGGATCAACTGTCTCCAGCTCTTCAGCTGTTAGATCTACATAAAATAAAACGTCGAGACTTCTACGAACAGGTAGGTTTTTGCTGTTTGAGTTTTAATTCGTGCCTGCCATAGTTTTCTGATTTTTCATCAACTGTACTTCTGTCAACAACGTTCATCCAACTCGTTCATCGCAAAATTTACTGTTCCGTTTTCAGCGAAAGATTTCTAGGCCGCATCTGATATGTCCGAGCGTGTAGTAGCGCGCATTCGCACACTCGGCGAGAATGGATCACCCGAATCAGTGAAGAAGCTGGAGCAGCACCTCGAAAAATGCTTCGAGTTCTTCGTGCTTCCGCAGTTCCGCAACATTGTACTAGAAACCTTGAAACAGCTTCCGAAAGTTGACGACAAGTAAGTTTTTTCAATAAGGAATCAGCGTTCAAATAAAAGACGACATCAATTCACTTCTTCAGCTCAAGTTGGAGTAGAGCTAACTCCATACACTTTTGCTAAATTTTATAGAACAAGTTATGTTTAATAATCTATGCACACTTTGTACACATTTTTGAAATTTAGCTCAGATTTATGAGGCTGTGGTAAGTGCGCATGAGAAAATGAGTAGTCAATTTCATGATGAACACCTTGAAAAGCTTCTTGGAGGTCGGTGTCCTCGATCCTGCCCCCACCTTTTCAATCTGGCAAGCCGAACGGAACTAGGAGTGAAGGCGTGAGCATTAAAGAGACTTCATGCTTCCCTTTCAGATACCTCGATAAGATCATGCTCGACAGCGACTTCTACGAGGTTTGCCCTCTTTCTGTGAAGCAGCAGATATGGTTGAGAAACCTCGACTTGTTCAAGGAAGCATATCGCCCTTTCATTGACTCGTACTTGAAGTATGTTCGCCTCAGTTTTCTAAGCAGTCAACATTTCTGCTGTAAGCCCAATCTATTTTAGAAAAAAGGAAGCATTGCTGTTGTCCGTGGAACCTTCGGCTACCAATTTCTTCTCTTTCGAAACTACAAAGGCAAGGCGCCAGTGGCAGGAAATTAAAGGTTGGAACTTCACGTTTTACATAGAAGAATTTCATTTTTCCGTTTCGGAAGCAGATTAATTTGTTATGAGTATAATATGAGTGGTGCAGACATTGGAATTTTTGCAGACCTAACGACGTCAATTGGAAATCATGAGGAGTTGTTTTCGTGTGTTGTTACTTATATTCGAGAACAGTTTGCCGAAACTGGTCACCCGATGCTCTGTTCTCTTAGGTGCGCTTGAATTTCATGGATAGTCTGTGATTTTGTTTCCTTACAAAAACATCTGGTGCCATTAAGGTATGAACTTATCATGGCGGCCCACGATGCCAGCACCGAAGCAATCGTCAAAGCTGGTAAGGCGAAAGCTATGAGAATTTTTGTCGCTGTAATTCGTTGTTTATTAACTTATTTATTTAGACCCGTGTCACGACTTCGCATGGTGTTTGGAGGCATGTATGCGAGACAAACATCTGGAAAGCCACCAGACCAATCGACTTCGTCATATACTCGATACGTTTGCAAAATCCACCCCAGAGGTTCGGCCACCAACAGTTCTTGAATTATCTTATTTGTAATTAATGATGTTTTCAGAGCGCTATCGATTTGGCGATGGTTGCCGGAGATGTGCATGTTATCCACTTTTTGTGCGCGATGACCGTCAGAAAGCTTCGAGATTCGGTATTTTACTTTTCTCATTTTTTCACTAATCCAACAGAAAACATTATAATCAGTAACACTCATAATGAAGGAGTATTTCATATCAGCATTTTATGCGATCGTTTTTCTTCAGGGAGGAGCACACATGCCCCGAGATATGCCTTCAATCGTCATATTAGTACGCGTATTATCGTTAGGCACGTCTGCCAAGGTAACAGTTTACCTTCTCCTTTGCTTTACCTAGTTGACCTAGTTAGTTCTCAGGACTTGGCTCAAATGAAAGTTCAACCTACCGAGGTGGTGGACTCCATTTTCTTCACAAAATTTCTGCCCGAATTCACGTCGTTGATGGTGGAAGACTGCATCAGAGCGGAAATAATGCGCAGCAATAGTATGTCTTTCCATATTATGTTTTGCTTCGATAATCTTGTACTATTTTTGCTTTGATCTTCTGTATCTTTGTTGTCTACTTCTCAATTAGCATATTATAGGTAGTTTTGGTGAAGAGTTTGTCGTCGGTAATTTCCTTTCTAAGCCGTCGGATAAGCTTATTACGTTTTTAAAGGTAAGCGTTCGTTTGAGCGCTTCTTTCATTTACTTTCGCTCCTTCAAACATTTTTTGCAGGCCAGTCGGTTGGCATCACTTCTGTGGTATCACTGCTGTCTTGATATGCTTCCCAGCAAGAAGCGAATAGGAGATTTACGTGGATTATCAAGATATGCAGAGTCGCTGCCGTTACTGAGAGATAATGTTAGTTCTTTATTTTCATAGTTTTTCTGCGCATCTCCACGTAGATCCTGATCGAAGAGCTGAGTACTAGATTGTTTTTCAACGTTTATTTATTTATTTATTCCAAAATATTGGTAACGGAACGTAACAACAAACACAAGCAAAGTGCAAAATGTTTTTCAACGTTTATTTATTTATTTATTCCAAAATATTGGTAACGGAACGTAACAACAAACACAAGCAAAGTGCAAAGCAGTACGATAACAGAGAGCATAGTGCAATTGCAGAGGCTCTCAATAAAACAGGAAAAGTTCGCTTCCGTCTCAGGTGTCCCAACAGTACAGTTAACAGAGAGCTTTGATAGGTTAGGAATTCAGTTTTGATATTTGTTCGAAGAACAATTTCCAGATGGCTTCTTCCGGCGTTTGGTGTCACCTACTATTCCATCGAATGATTTATTCAAATCAGTTCGAACCTGCATTGGCTGATCCCACAATCTATGCTGCAGTAATTGAAAACGTGTTGATTAAGAACATCGCGGTATGTTGGAGTTTACACTTTTTTTGCAAAACTATCTGTCAATTTATTTATTGTTCTTTTAGGGTGATCGATGCGTTAAATATCAACTACTACGACTTGTTAGCCAGATAGGCTACATTTGGGGTCAGCCACATTGCTTGACATTGCTGAAAGAGTACGGCATCGATGTAAGATTCTTAGTTGACAGTTCTGTCGATTGGGTTTCTGAGCGTTTTTTGTATTTTATCGATTGCTTTAGTATTTCACGCGTGCTGGTGTCGACGATATTGATCACTACGCGGCGGAATATAATAAACTATATGAACGATTCATACCAAAACCTGTTGAAATGGATACCGAGCATGAACAGGTAGAGAAGTTTTCTTGATTATTGTGGTTTATCTTGTTGTTTGGTTTGCTTTCGCTTTGGTGGGTTCTAAATTCACGTTAATTAACAAATGTGACAAATCTGTTAAACACAGGTGGTGTCTCCTATCTTTGTGCAGTTGAAGCGTAGGCACTACAAAATTTTTACCTAGTTTCCACTTCAGCCATGAACTTATATACTTGCTGTGGTGATGAAATACGTTTTTTTCGTTATTTATAATACATTTGAATTACAAATGAGCCTCTTGCAAAGGCAGCGACGGGTGAGATATTTACTTACTGTTTTACTTAAAGGTCAAATCGATTCTGACAAAAAAAGTCAACCATATCTGAGAAACAAGATTTCTTAAAATTTCTGCTCATATGATTCAGGCGATGCCTCCGAAGATGGTTCCAGGAATGGTGCCACTGCAGGGTGCAGCGGCTGCGCCCCTACACTTTAACGCGTTCCCCACTCCAACTGCAAGTCGTCCTCTGTAGAATCTTTAAAAATGTAAATAGGTCCGTTTCTAACGCCGTCTATCGTAATTATTGTGTTGGTAGACAGAGTGCAAACGTCGAGCAGCTTTCAACGAGACGATACCTAATATCTGATAGAAGTCCAGGCGTCAAGTAATGGTTACGCTTTATTTCAAGCTTAATTTTCCCTTCCCTGATATGTTTTCTTGTTGTTTCCTGTATTGTACTTCGGTGTACTCAAAGGTGCCAAACTTGTAGCTTGTTATCTATTCTACTCTTCTACTAAAGAAATGTAACTACAGCCTTTGATGTATCTAGCAGAACAATTCCCACCCTTCTGGGGACTATTGCTATGTTTTCGGACGAGCACTAATTTGTTTTAGATCTCGTTGCCATTTGTTGATTGTTGCTGATTTTCTCATTTGTTTACGCATTTGTCAGCTGCTACAGCTGGCTCATCGGGTCATTTGTCTTTCTTATTCGTTTTATAATAGGTCTAGATGTGCTTACCTTAGTACCTAACGTGAAATATATAGTAATGGGAACTTTGTTTAATTTGTGTACATATTAAAGTGGTTCGTGCAAATAAAGAGCTGTTACACTCACTGGAATATTCGTGCCGAGAACTGGCAGTGACCGATTTAGTCTCTAGGCTTGCACTTAATAGTATTGATATTTGTTAAATTTTCTAACTTTCGCTTCCAGCCGTAGCGGAGCATGTCGAATTCAAATCTTGAGCCACTTCCGTTCAGACGACCCTTCGGAAATTCCGAGGGCAGTGGTCATGCTACTAGCCGAACACTGGCCGAGTTAGCAGCAGCTGTTGCTGTGCCAAATGACGAAGATGCGTTCGTAGGTAAGTTCTTCGAATATAGTTCACGCTTTTTGAACACGTTGATTAGTGTTTTTTGGAGAACTTTTGTATAGGGCCAGGTTTTGAATTAAGGTCACAACGATCTCGGTCATTACAGCAATGGACAAAATATTAGTCTTTAAAGATACAAGATTTTTGTGACGGTAGATGGAGATGTGAATGAGTCCTTCGTCGTAACCCTTTTATTGAGAACACGTTATGGTCGTGATTCTTTAAAACACCAGTTCGCAATTTCATTAGATTTCATGTTTATAATTGCGCACTCTGATTGCACGAATATGAACCGTAGATGCTTCAAAAATTGGTGATCAAAGTGTTGCAGATGTGTCGGGGCTCGCCAAAGTGAGGCAAGTAGTGACGGGTGCGTGTCGCAAGTGTGGATACCCAGGTCATCTTCCTTTTCAGGTGAGGCTGAATTAAATTGTTCTTTGAACTCTCACAATTATACCATGTGCGTCCTCAAAACCGAGTTAACCACCCTCCAAGGTGTCGGGGGAATCAGGGCGCGCGTGGTGCAATAGTAAGAGGCGCTGGCCCATAGTCAAGTGATCGACCCTCGCCGGGCTACCAATGCTCATCCTGCCGTCGTCGGGTAAATTGGAACCGAACATTTCTGGAAAGTTGAAGACACTAAGTTGTACGTGGGGTGGCCTCTGCAAGTCATTGAATAGGCCTATTACGCATTAACCAATCCTCGCCGATTCTGAACGGGACACCAATGCAGCAGTGCGCCCTAAAGAGCTGATCAGCACGACCCTTTTACCCTTAATTTTAATGGGAGGGGTGTGGACGAAAAGGGGATGCTTTTTGAAGTCAATTTTCGATCATTCTTCTACGTTCGTTTTTCACATTTCGGTTTAGTTTCAAATTAACATACTACCAGGAATTTTACGATATAAAGTAAGATTTTGAAAAAAAAAAAACATCGGCTGATTCTGAAGAAAGTTCGTAATATTTTCTAGTGCCGGAACTACATACAGCTAAAACCGGGCCAGTCGACCGTGATTGATGTCAGCTCGACTAGTAGTGAGAGTGAGGTTGAGACTCCTTTAGGTGAGCATATTTCCGACTTCATTCTTGGCTTTCATTTTTCATTCCAAATGCGACTCTTTGCAGTCAAAAAGGAAAAGATCAAGAAGAAACACAAGAAGAAGGAGTCTAAGAAAAAACATAAGAAGAAAAGTCACAGAAGGGACAGCAGGTAAGATTATCTCATTGCGACGACAAAACAAATGTACACATCACACTTATTGTAGTAGCTCTGATGGCGAAAGCAGACGACATAAGAAGAAGTCCAAAAAACGAAAGAGGACGCACTCCACCAGTTCTTCCGAGGATGAAAAGTTGAAGAAGAAAAAGAGGAAGAAGGAGAAAGACTAGATGGTAGGTCGAACCGCAGTGATACTCACTCATCTTTTTCTTCGGAGAGTCTGGACTTGCACAGCTCTTGAACTGTAATATGATGTTGTTATTTATTTACTGCAATCCTTGTTGAACTCGTTGACTGATTTGTATACCTTCGTTATAAATTTCCGGGTATTTCGTTGAAAGTGTGCTTTTGAAAAACCGAATCTTCTTGAATATGAATTCCAGGTCCGTCTTCATCTGGAATACTTCATAAGTTTAATTGAGCCGCTTCTTTTTGTCGTTTATAATGTCAAACATACCTGCATTATGGTTTCCTTATGAACAGTGGCATCTTTCTTCGTTCTTTCGAGACGTCGTTCGCTTAGATGAGTACAGTTTGACAACATTTCGTTTGTTTTCTCGAAGCGTCGCAAACTAAATATCCTATATAACAAGTGATAAGATTTCTAGTTCATGTTGTTTGCTCGAAACCGTACACAGGAGTATTATAGTCGTGAACAAAAATTTCGAAAAAAAGGTTCAGTGGTTCAAAAGGTCAACTCACCTTTGCCTTTGCACATCGATTATGCTATTCACCGTCCGATGATCAATTTGGGAAGCGATCGCATCAATAAGATGATTCTGTCCCACTTCAGAGTCCTGAGAACTGTCTCGACGAAACATGTTCGCCATTGAGGCTGCCTGACAGTGTTAAGTTTTTTATCATAGCGGATTAAAAAATTTAAAAAAACTATTAAAGTTCAACCCTCCACTATTCAATGACTTCGCCTGTACAGGTTAGTTGCAAGCATTCAAAGAGAGGATGCTATTTCTAAGACTGCTGAGCGTAGATGAAATGTAGCCTTGAATTTTAGCATATTTTGAATCGCAAAAACAAATTGATGTCATCTGTTTTGTTGTGCTCGCTTTCGCATCTCATTCTCAACAACTCACACAGTTGAGGCAATTCAAGCTGTCAATTCGCATGAACTAAGGGCCAATGACTGAGTTCTCATGTTCTTTCATAAAATGTTGGTCCGACAGTGGGAATCATATACTAAGAGGAGTTCAAATTCAATGAAGGTCTTATAAAAAAGATGTTGATTCCAGTACTATGTGGTCTTCCCGCGACCATGGAAACTATTTACAGTTCCACTCTTTTTTCAAGTAAAAAAAGCGACGAATTGAGTGTTTGTTTGCTCCAGCGAGGAATGTCCGCCTGTCCCAAGGAAGTTCAAACTGTAATTTGTTATAACCCCAAGTAAGGGGTACTAAAAAGCAAAAGGTGAGAGGTAAACAGTCGGCTTTGATCAGTACTCTAAGGACACGCCACAAATTCATCTTCCGTTCAGAATCTAGAAACATCATGGATGCGTACTTGGCCTATACAATGACTTGTGGGGGTCAAACGCTATTCCAAGTTAGCGCGTTCACCTTTCCAGACAAGTCTGGCACCAATTCACGCAACCCCGGCCACCATGCGTGTCCACATATAAGTATAAACCACAGTAAATACATAAACAAATAAATGTGAAAATAAGCCAGACAAACAAATATGGACGAAATGTCCGAACCAACCATTCAATTGTGACTAGCTGTGGTGCTAGTGGTACGTCACCGCAGTTTCCGCATGCAGTCGCAGTAACGGTGGTTCGCTGACGTGAATAGAAAGACTTATAACTCCTTGTCTTCGGAGCGAGATGTCCAGAAACGTGGAATTCGATCCAGGTACAGAAACCGTGCTCCAATACTAATGGGCGCTCCATTGCGATTTGGACGATTGGCGATGGAGCACAGCCGCAGCCCGTCGAAGCCGTGGAGAAGGTGGGGTGCCGTCGGAAGTGCGCCGTCGTCACTCGCCCACGCGGCCAGTTTTAGGCCTGACGGTCCGTCCTTCGCTTCATATCGGCCTCTCGTCTTTTGAGCGCTTCTGGTGAGTTCTTCCTCTTCTGACACTGTTATCTCGGTTTTACTGTAACTTGTACTTTTAAACTTTTATATACCATTTTCGTCTTAAGATTGACACTTTTCAAACAAAATGGACGTTTTTCAAACCAAAATGAACTTTTTTCTCATAAAAGTCGACGTTTGCCCTGCATCAACATTCAATGCGAACCTAATGGCTTGAATGATTGTTGCTCTATTTATTTATTTATTTATTGATGTATAGTGTAGATGTCTTTTATTAATTATTTGTCAAATATCATATTTGTAACGATGTGCATACATGTCATTTGTAGTTTCCTAATTGTTCAATTTGGGCGGTGGTCCAGACGGGATCACCGATTCCACTGAAACTTTGTCTATGGGGGTTCTCCGGTGTCATGAACACGTTAGGTGAAGTCCGTTTCCCAAATGGCGGCCGAATACGGTAGTTATAGGTGAGTACCTACCGACCTTACCTTGTGAAACTCACCTATAACTACCGCATTCGGCCGCCATATAGAAGACGGACTTTACCATCGTGTTCAGGACACCAGATAGCCTACATAGACAAATTTTCAGCGAAATCGGTGATCCTGACTGGGCCACCCAAGTAGCGATTTAGGTGGTCCGAGACCACCCTCGTGAAAAACGGACAGCTGTTTCGTGATCTGCGCCCTCAATTACCCCTCGCCTCGTAAGCAAAGTTTCAGCGAATTTCGACGACTGAAAGATCGAGTACTGATGTCCGTTAAGTCTAATAGTTCCAAACTTTTATATACCGTTCTCATTTCAAAAATTGACACTTTTCAAACCAAAATGGACGTTTTTTAAACCAAAATGGCCTTTTTTCAAATCAAAATCGACGTTTTCACTGCATCAACATTCAATGCAAGCCGAATGGCTTGAATGATTGTAGTTCCTCCATTTATCTATTTATTGATGTATAGTGTAAATACCATTTATTAATTATTTGTTAAATATCACATTTGATGTATGTATGCTATGATGTATGTACATTTTATTTGTAGTTTCTTATTTGTTCGATTTGTTCTATAGTTTCTTATTTGTAGCCTCATTTTGTTTCATATTTTATTTGGGATTATCTTTATCATCCGTGTCGCCTACACATTTGTATTGCTAGTTTATATTTCTTGTTGCATGTATTTGTTGTAATCGTATGTAGCAAAAATGAGAAATGAGCTATGTCATTTACAATTCGAAGGTTAATGGTGTCCTTTTTGATATGAAAAAACGCCCATTTTGATTTGAAAAACGTTCATTTTAATATGAAAATGGTATATATTGTTTCTGCTTGCTGCTTTCTGCTGATACCAAAATTTCTTGACGAAATTTTGGTGACAAGTTCGGTGATGCCAGCTCTACCATTTTCAGTCGCCATCTCTAGTAAACGGTCATCATTTCAGAATCAGAAAAATAACCATCATTTATTGTAAAATTTCTTGGTGATGGTTGGGCAATCACGCCATTGAGCTTTTGAAAACTTTTTTCAAAATATCTCTTAAGCTTTTTTTTGGTGCAGTCCTTTAATGTTGCTCGTGGTACAGTGTTAAGAGACGATATTGAGACCCGCACAGTCGAACGATTGATCCCCGCCCAGGCTAACCAAATCTTCTGTTCATCCGTAGTCATACAAGTTTGTACCACACTTATGTGGGAGGGTAAATACACTGACTTGGTATAGCGAGTGGCCACCGCAAGTCATTGTATAGGCCAAACACGCATTCACCAAGCCTCTACGATTCTTAATTGAACACGAATGCGACGGCGCGTCCCTAGAGGACTGATCAACGCCGACCCCTTACCTTTTACCTTTTACTGTCCCCAATATCGCAAAAAAGTCGCCGAAATGCCAACTCCAGGGCTGCTGGTCACTTCTCCTGCTCGGGGTGTTTTTGATAACCAGAGGACTGTTAACCCCTTGAATTTTCTCATACGCCATTGAATATTAGGCTTCTTTCGAATTCTTTTTTTTTTCAGAATAGCGGCTGTACAGTCCACTGCGGGAGCTACTTGATGAGCGAAAAGCTCTGGCACCAGAACGCACCGTTGGTCGCACACTGTTTACTCGTCCGTACTAGTTCAGCTGGAATCAGTAAGTGATATCTAAAAGTTCTTTTATATTTACTCTCGCCTACATTACCTTGTGTAATTCATTCATTCTACAGGGTGTCTCAAAAATGTAACTCCTGTTTGAAATGCCATAACTTTGGCGAAAGTCAACCAATCGGAACCAGTCATGGTTTGAATGGAAGCTAAGAAAAAAGAAAATTTTCTGGTATGTTTTGGTGAGGATTGCGCCATGCACTCGACTGAGGCCTCAGATTTTGGACCTGATTGATAGTGCATGGATTATGTGCTTGCGCTACTTTGATCCTAAACAGGTGGTATTGCTGCTATGAGTTATTCCTAAGGCAGTAAACATATTTGCTTGCCGCAGCTTTTGGTTAAGCATGGAACAACATCAATATCGATCAATAATTGTAGCCACTGTTTGAGGAGCTAAAACTCTTCCAACAGTGACAGATTCATAAGAAAAGAATTCAGAGGAATGCATGCAAATGTATGAGCCATGAAGATCACCATGCCATGCACCTGTCCAAATCGTCGGATTCTAGACCTGATTGAAAGTTCACGAATAGCATGCTTGTTCTACTTTGGTCACAAAGAGGCCATATCATTGCGTTACACTCGGGGCAGCAAACAAAACAGCTCAGCTTTCGGTTAGAGACGGGTCAGCGTCACTATCAATCACTGAGTGTTCATTTTGATCTGAATAAAAAACGTTGTCGTTTTGGGCAAGTGCATCTTGAAGTGCGTGTTAAACTTGTTGTGTTTTGATGTTTTTATGTTTACTGCATACGAGAAACGCGTATCAGCGATATCACCTTACTTTGTGACCAAAATAGAACAAGCATGTTATCCGTGAACTTTCAATTAGGTCTAGAATCGATTCGGACATGTTCATGGCGCAGTCTTTATGGTTCATACATTTTACATTCCTCTAAATTCTTTTCTTATGGTTGCATCACTGTTGGAAGAATGTTTAGCTTCTCAAACAGCGGTTACAATTATTGATGTTGTTCCATGCTTAACCAAAAGCTGCGGCAAGTAAATATGTTTACTGCCTTAGGAATAACTCATAGCAGCAATACCACCTGTGTAGGATCAAAGTAGCGCAAGTACATAATCCATGCACTATCAATCACGTCCAAAATCTGCGGCCTCGATCGAGTACATGGCGCAATCCTCTCCATTCGTGCTACGACTCGTTTAGATTGGTTCATTCTCGCCGAAGTTATGGCGTTTCAAACAGGAGGTACATTTTTTGAGGCACCCTGTATATGGCCTCAGAAGCACATTCATACTCGGCAGCAAAGTAGTACTGCAATGAGGTGAATTGTCGCTGAATCCACGTCTTCTTAACCGTATACTTCTTATTTTTTCTGCATCTCAGATCACTACAACTATCATCTCATCCCAAGAACGGTGAATTTTGATCGATTACCAATGGCTCTGTCGTGCATTTCATCGCCACTGCGTACCTTTGCTGCCGAATATGAATCACCTTTGTCCTCACTCACCTCACTGTGCTGCGAGGGAACCGTTTCCTCGTGTTTGCTTTTGAATAGCGTTCAAGCGTAGCCTAAACCAAGTTAGTAGCTTTTCTGTTCAAATCATCTACAATTGTAATCGACAGTTAACAACAACTAGTATAGTGGTAACCTTCTTCGCCCACCTTATTTATTATTGGCTCGCAAATTGATTGGGCTCATGTTTTGTAATATCTCGCTATGTGGCGACCGCAATTTTGGAGGGTTAAACACGAACTCCTAGCGGTAAATAATCGCAAGCTGTCTACAGATAATTTGTTGTTAATCGCTCCACATTCTGTTATATTAAAGCATGTATTGATACCGGATGTGTTGTGTACGATCGATTTGACTACTTTTCAAGTCATTATCTCCTCTCGCTCTTTCCACCTCTATCAATATTCGCTCCTGCTTGATTAACTGCCTTTCGATGTTTACATTTCCCAACTCCCTTTTGTCTTTATGAAAAGATTTCTTTTAGGATCCATTCTCTTTGAATCATCGTCATTTCAGCCATTTTCACGTGATGATTTTCAGACCATGACGAATTGTCGGCGAAGCCAGCTATCTTGGAAAAGCCATCGCAACTCGCATGCGCCAAAGCTATTTCCGATGTTTATAATAATGATCTCCTAATGCGTCATATCGTCAGCTTCGTCACCGACTTCAATGTAAATTTGTTTGTTGAACTTGTGATTTCTTTTTTCGACGTAGAATTCCTATTTTTCTCATATTCAGGACCGAATTCACGTGGAAATGAGTTCTGCTCGATTACGTCACATAAGCAGGACTGCAAAATGGAGATTTAAATCTGGTGGAGATTCGTTGACGCTCTCGTTCAGGGTAGGTTACACGTTGCGATTTTCAAGGTTAGAATAATATAAGGGCAGCTTTGTTGTGCTAAAAGTGAGCTAATTGAAATTATTCAATGTTCAGTTAATCGTCTTTTAACATTTCAGACATTAAACTCGTATGTAACTGTTGAACTCGGCGATGTGTGGTTCGTCTTGCCGTGCACGACCATGGACAATCGACGGCAGGGTTCCAGACAGCTGACCACGCAGCCTCGCAAGTTGAGTAAGTAAAGCCTGTCAACTTTTCATCTTGGACTTCTTTCAACGCTATACCGTTTTAGTGAATACCCTCTACGGGATGGCGGAAAGATTTGCCCTGGGAATCAAAAGAGTTGCATTTGGTGGTGTGGAGATGTGGAGTTCCTCTGCAGTTCAGAATCACCAGGTATGAGTTTTATGCTCAGTTCTTGTGCTGGCACCGCCTCATTTTGCTGCTTATTCTGAATTCTTCCCATACAATCGTTACCTTCAGTTGATTGTTACGGTCGATTTGCTGCGTTTTATAAATGACAGACTCCGAAATGTAGCGTCAATTTCGTTCAGCAATTGTGGTTTTGACGAGCACGCCGTAGAGTACTGTGGGTATTCCACTGTCTTGTAGTTGTTCGCCATTTTCTTTTCTTCTATTCGTTTATGGTTGATACGGAAATTTTCTTACAGTGAGTTCTGAACAATGTTCCTTTCCCATTCGATTGCAAGAGCTAAGTCTCTCAGGAGTATGGTTCGATTCGGACACATTCGTGTCAAAATTTGTGGTGCGGTATTTTTGGTCTGTTTCGAAGGTTAAAAACAGAAGATTGATTAATAATGATGTATTACAGAGCACCGTAACACCGTCCTTGAGCTCACTTCTTCTGGAGGACTTCAAGGCCGCTCAGCTAGGTTTTGCGGTCCTACAACAATTGCAAGAGAAGACAGTGCTGACGGACCTGCTTATACGTGTTACTCCGTATTCCTTTCAGTGAGTTCACTATTGGTTCTAATCTTTCAGTCTTAATATCTTTTGTTTTCAATCTTCCCCTTACTATTGTTTGGAGCTTATTAGTTTTTCTTTCAACAAGTTTATTTATATTTAGAAAACGATTTTCAATTACAAACACGGGCACTAGTTAGAATGTGCGAGTTCACGAATTTTATTCTTTTATTCTTTCGCTAAAACTCCGTAGGGGTTTATTTTTTCGCTGAAACTCTATAGTCTCCTGTTTTACTATAAATTTTGTACATTCACGGATAACCGTTACTGAGATTGTTACTTGATGACTAAAACTCATTTAGGGGAATGACTGTGCCAGCCATTCGAAACTTCTTCTCCACCGCGTCCGCGGTTACCCGCGAACTTCGCATCCACGTTCGGTGTTCACGGCGGAGTCGCGCCGGAGCTCTTCTGTTTGCCATTCGGAATTTGCCAGCATTTGACAGCGTAAGTGATTTAATGAGTGGTGCTTATACCAACACCATTTTTCGATTATTAAGTTTGAAAATTGTTGCAGATATCCGAACTTCAATTCCTCATACAACCGGGAAGTCAACAAGAAGCTGAGGATGCCGCGTATCTGTTGGATAGTTCGTAATTTCGAAAACTTTTTTCGCAGCATCGTATAAAACGCGTATCGCGGCTTCCCGCTGCAGGCTAATACGGCCTAATTTAGCGGGCAGTGATAAGGGAGAGCGGTGTTATCCTACTGTAGCGAGTTTTACGCTAATAGGGTGCGTATTGCGTGTCAGCTTTTTAGCTTTCTGCTTTCACTCGCACCATCGAACGATCGATTCTCGCGCAGGCTAACAAAGTCTCCTATTTCTCCAGGGTCAAGTAAACTATGACCAAATCTGTCATGGAAGGTGAACACACTAACGTGAACGGCTGTTGGCTCTCGTAAGCCTTTGTAAAGGCCAAAAACGCGTTGCCAATGCCTTTACGACTCTGGACGGAGACAGATGTGTGGCGCGTTCTCAGAGAATTGATCAACGTCGACCACTTTACTACTTTTTTAGCACAGTACTACTGTGACCTCGCATTCTATAAGGTCCAGTCGAAACTCCGCTACTCAAAAGAAACCGCCGAGAACAAGTGACTCATACTTCTGTAAATTCAACGGAAACCTCGCCATCTAAAAGAAACCGCCGAGAACAACTGAGTCATACTTTTGTAGTTCCACTGGAAGCTGCGCTACTCAAAAGAAACCGATGACAAGGTTGATTCATGCTTCTGCAAGACTCAATCAAAGTTCGCGACTTGAAAGAAACCGCCGAAAAGGATCGGTTCATACTTCAAAGATTCTAGTGAAGCTATAGTAGCTAGAATACAACTATCAGTAAGAACTACGCGACCTGAAATAAGCCGCCGAGTCAAAACTACACTACTTGAAAGAAACTCATACTACAGCGATATTCGATGAAAAGTACGCTACCTGGAAGAAATCGCCGAGCAAAGCCGGTTATATCTACCGCTCTATTTTGTAGCTGAAAAGATGAATTAGAAGAAGGAAAGGGAGAAGTTGTGAACGTGTGAAATTCTGCGCATCAACTATAGTGAAAAAGAATGTTTTCAAGGAGACGGAGGAATGAAGAAGCTGATTGGAGGAAGTACTACTGCCTAGAAGTGCGATGATTTCAGCGCATTCCAATTACGTCATGTCCAACGGAGGAATGAGTGCCAGTGAAATGACCTGATGATCGTGATGACAGGGATTGAGCAAGGTGTGCTGCATAGCCAGAATTGGAGTTTTTCATCTATTCTTTCTTGCGTCTGATTTTTGAGGTTCAGGAAAAGATTACAGAAAGCCTAATTCCGACATTAATCATTTATTTGCCGGTTAAGATTCCTTTTGGAAACCTACAAACTATGGCTTCCTCATGTCAGAAGCCCTCGTGGTATCTCATAAAAAAGGGTGTCTTGCTTTCTCCACAATAAACTATCACCTCATCCACTTGTCGTTGTTCCTTCCTCTGCGAAATGAATAATACTTGTGGTTTAATGGAAAAAGATATGAGTTGGTTTCTAACAAACTACCCGTTGCTCTTCTTAGTGCTGTCTGCGCTTCAGATTTGGGCAAATTTCCTCGCCTACAGAAGTTAAAGTGTGGTGGCTGGAGGAACTATGATCTCACGTCAGCCCTATGTAATGGGCTAGCCGCTTGTTTCGCATTGCAGGATCTTTCGTTGAGGTGGGTTCCTGTTCGGCTTTTGGTTTACTAGCTTAGACTTAGTACTTGGTTTAGATTGGAGGTTAATTAGACTAGAGGTTTACTAGCTACCTTCAATATAATCCTTGTGTTTTTAGTAACATCGATGAATCTAGTCAAAATGAGACAGCTATGCTGCTCTCTTTCATTCCTTCTCATCTTCTTTCGCTCGAGTTTAAGTCACTTGCCGTCACTGATTTGGATTTTGTGGACTTGTCAACGGTAGGGCATCGTTAGCACCTTGTTCACAGCTGGAAGTCCTCATTTTAAATAATCTGCGAGTGTTCCGAAAGTGAATGGTTCCTAAATTTTCAGAGGTTGGACTGCTTAACCAGCTTACGGTTGTCGAAACTTTTGCGACTATCTGCGAGAGGAATTTATCAGGTGCGGCGGTGTGTTCTGTATCGAGATAATTTGTTTTTCCTCGCTTTCACAATTGCATAGGGTGGTAAAGAAGTCTTGAGCCGTTTCCCTTCTTTTCTTTGTTTCTTATTCAGCATACAATGTATTTTATCCCACGATATAATCACCATCCTTAGTAAAAAAAAATGCTTCTGATGGGCACGTCATCTGTCATCTACCTGCGGAACTGAGCAAGCTAGGAGCATCTCCGACTTTGGTGACTTTTTTCTCATCTAAAAAGCAGCGCTAATGTTACGATTGGTTGCCATGGTTCCAGTGCTGTGTCGCCATCCGTCAAAGATGTGTGCTTTTGTGGAACTCAAATATGTTTTTGTGGAATTGACACTATAATTAATGTTGAAGAAGGCGGTTTAGCTATTGATACCCCTGCTAACGATTCTCGCTGAATGATTAGCAACTACCACACGTTAGGCCACGGATGCAATTCAGGGTCGGAAGTTCTGTAACTTTTGAGCAAGAAGGCTCAAGACCTTCTTACCACTCTATAAAATAACACGTGAGGTCAATCTGTGCTCCCAGCGTTCACCTGCTTTCAGTATATAAATTTTCTGCTAAATTCAGAACAAAGGAAAATGCGCCTGAACTGTTTTCTTTTTCATCCTCTTTTGTCGTTCCTTTTGTGTTACAAAATGATTATCTGTATTTTAGTCGACTTCAAATCTACGGCGACTTGAAGTTCTGTACTGCTCAATTCCTATCAATACGATGGTGTTGCGACATTTACTGAACCGTTCCACATATCCTAAACTTAGAAAGATGACCGTGGTTATGAATACCGGAACACCGAGACAGTATAACGATATGGTACGAAAAATTCTCTCCATATAGGACACCTTCGATATTGAAAGTCTAATTTTTTCTATTCAGCTTTCTCAGCACTTCGCTAGTGTCCATTGTTCGACGCACTACTCGAATCAACGCTGGTGCTACATTGAAGCAGATAGACGTCACATACGGTGACATCTATGTTCGGGTTACAACAAAATTCTGTTTTAGATGAACCTTAAAATTTAATCCGTGGGTTTGGTAGGAAAAGTTGATGACCAGATGTGGTTCGCTGTCTGAAATCTTTTTTTAAAGTTCAATCATCCGACATGCTTTATTCAATTTTGCGAGTATGGAATGGAACGCAGGACTACTCTTGCCGATTCTCAAACACTAACAGAAACGGGTTCTTTCCTCTGTGCCTCACTGCTAGAATGTAAAACTTTCTTTTTTCCTACTCTTATCATGTTGCATGTGATATTTTCTATCCGACACCTAGCTGTCTATAGCTCAAACCAGCATTAGCTCTCTGGTCCCAGATTCCTTTGAGTTGTTTCATATCTCCGTTTATAGTTTTCAATGAAATGTAAGCTGTTCAGAGCTTTATTCGAGCGTTCTCCTCTTCAGTTTTGCTTTAATGTTTTATACATATTAGTGACCGTGGTTGCAGGTGTTCCCATTGATTTTATCTGTTTTCAATGTTGTATCCCATCTTCAAAAAGTACTTCAAGAAAACCAAACTTGTGATAATTCATGTTGAATGTGTTCTCAAAGACTCAGAATAATTATTTGTATCTCGTGATATCCTTAATTTATTTAGAAAAATTCTACTCGTATACAAACGTAGTGTGGTGCCGGCATTACATTCTCTTCTTGGAATTGTTTGTTTTCGTATAGGTATCGTCATGCTTGTTTGGAGCGGTTTTGAAATGCTTTTATTATCTATACATCTACATAGAGGCAATGAATACCTAAGCAGCGCAAGGTGTCCTGTGCAGTTTAGCCGGCCTTAATAAGGCTGAGTTTAACCCATTGACGACCAGGCGGAAAATCGTGTGTCTGGCTTGCGGGACCGCGCGCGTATCACATACGTCGGGAACGCGGGTGCAAAATAGCCCGCACGGTCCCACGAGACCGCACTTTTTAGCTAGCCTCATTGTACAGTCCTCAACTTGGGGAATTAAGTGATTTGTTTGCAGAGTAAAATTAGTTCTAATCAATCAGTTTCTGATCAATCATCAGTCAGTTCTATTCAATAGTTCCAAAGTGGATGAGGGATTTCCCAGACTACAACTTGAACCCGATCTTGAAGAAAGCGATGAAGATTTGGATCAGGCAGGCAATGTTGTCGGTTATCCTGAAAGTTATTCCGATTCCGAACTCTCAATTCGCAGGCGGGCATTTGGTTCTTCTTTCCTGAAAACGATTCGATTCTGAATCCCATTCCGGATCTAGCGTTGATAATGGGCGCGTTGTGGAATCACTTCTCCATGACAATCAAAATGATGCCCATCCTTCGACGATTAACCACAAATTGGAGATCAGGATCACAGGGCCTACTAGAACAGAACGGAAAGGATGTGTTTCCTGTTAAAGAAAATCTGTGAAAAAGTAGGCGCACGATTGCCACGAATCATGCCAGGAAAGTTCCGACTCGTTGTAGCGAGTGTATCAAACATTTCTGCCTTGACTGTTTTCAGAATTTCCATATGAAATGTGACTAGCTTATTTTTTATATGACGTCTTTGTAAAAGTTAAGTAACTTTTTGTCAAAAAAAAAAATTGTCGGGAAGCTACTGCAGTGCATGATATTGTTTATTTGTTTTTGTCAGCGATCTCATCAGAAGTAAATAACTCCCGGACCACTGTGCAGGTAGCAGTGGTAAGATCCAAATTATCTGATGAACAGTCAATAACAGTGTAAAACTAAGAAATAAGCTGTGGCGAGCACTTTTGTAACTGCGGGCTGTTTTGCACCCGCACGGTCCCACGCGACCGAAAAAGTGCGGGTGCAAAACAGCCCGCGCGGTGGTCAATGGGTTAACATCATACAATGGGAAGAGAAAATGATCGTTGGGCAAGGAGAACGTTGCGGTAAGGGCCCTTACAGACCCGACAACGTTGAGCGACGAATTAGCCGTTATAAGTGCAATTGAGCGAAACACACGACGACGAGCATTCTCGTCCAACGCAACGTCTGCGGCGACCGCATTGCTCTAATCGATACCGCGCGGTCACCGCCGCGGAGAAGACTGCGAATTCGTCGCTCAATTTTTTGTCGTCGGGTCTGTAAGGGCCCTAACTGTTGTGGGATCGCACGCGGCCCCATGGAAGACTGCGTGCCAAATGGTCCGTGTTCGAACGGTCGAACGCGGTAAGTATATGCTATACTCCAGAGTTTTTTTTAAATTTTGTTTTTGGATATTTCCTGACCATCAGGTCTTCCTCACACTCCAATAAGCTAGGTAAACCTGTACAAATAGTAAGGAGTAAAGGTAAATGTAAAAGGATTCGCGTTGATCGGTCGTCTAATTGTAAGGACGCGCAGTCGCATACGTGTTCCATTCAAAACGTAAAGACGTTCTCAACGCAAGGAATTTCTGTTGAATCAAAATACCCTTGGAGTGATATTTAACCGCTTACCCGTCAAAGGTTAATGGACGTACGCACACCTTTCAGGAAGCTTACATGACATTCTAGGTATCCTCTCGAATGTGTATTTGTACTATTCATGGCAGTCAGTTGCTGTCCGAGTCAGTGTTCACCTTCGCAGATAAGTCTGGTACCAATTTACCCGACCCCAGAGGGATGGCTTGGCTAGCCCGGGTCGGGATCGGTCGCTCTACCGTGCCGGTGTCACTGGCGCCTCTTACCGCTGTACCACGCGTGCCCTTGTGGTCCTTGTCTTGTTGGAATGTGGTTTAATTACCTACTAGATTTGTAGCCATTACCAAAAAACCTGAACCGTACAATTTGCTTTGAAGAGTTTTTAGGTACATAGAGTTGGAATTGGCGCATATCTACTAATCTTATTGGAATATGCTACTTCCTACTGTCATCATAAGTTTATTTGCACAAATGAAATCAGCTAGTTTATTTAGTTAGCAGTGTTGCTCAGTATAATTTTTCTGCTAGATTCTAAAAAGTATTTTCATTTTTTCTCATTCAAAAACAGTTTTGATAGACACACGTTACAATTAAAAGATTTAGAGATTTCGCTGAAATTCTTGTTAAAGAAAGGTGCTTCGCCTTCTTATTCGTGTCCACTCTTCTTCAGTATTTTCTTTCTCTGAAGAAAAAATGAATCGTCAACGCTTGTGCTTGTCACCTAGGAGAAGTGACGTCTATCCGGAGCATGTACATGGCCTAGTTTAATAATAAACTTGCTATTGAAAAGGATGGGTAATGATTGTGGTAGCGAAGCTGCTCACGGTGTTATGTAAAGAAGTGTAATATCAAGCCATAAGACGTCATACCTAAAACTGCTCTCAAATCTGGATAGAATAATCCTCACCCTTTTCTCGTGCTTTGATTTGAAGTAGGCTTCAATTTTGCCCCAGATGATGAAGACTATAGAGCACAGAGTGAAGAACACGACATGTACGCAGATTGCTCTATAGCGAGCTCGCCACTTCGGTAGTGCAAGCTGAGAAAAGTGTTGATAATCGATCGAATCGCATTTGATGAAATCAAAATTGATCAATCAACAGCTATCGAAATGACTGCTGAGTGAATATTTTGATGCTCGTGGCTTTAACTGTCCGGTAATAATCCGTGTTTTTTTTTAATTTAATGTTCTTCAGTATTTCCACGATTGTCCCCCTACTAACCACTTCTAATTTTTCGCGCGTCTATGTACTTAAATAAATTTATTAGTAAAAGCTCACAGTCCTATCAGTTCTATGTATGTTGCTGAAACATTTTTCGAGACGCTGACAACACCTAACCATTTGCTATTTATCGAGAGAACTGCACTACCGAACATGATGAGCGTTCGAATGGGCAAAGGACTCGATAGTCGAGGAAAAAAACAAGTGCCACGAATCTCGGAGAATTGTTTACGGAAAAATGGAGCTCGACGTGCTGAGCTCAAATATATGCTTTTTATCTACAAATATCTACCAAATATCTATTTATCTACAAAACAAACAAATCTACAAAAAGCGCCGCTTTCACCATTTTGTAGTTTCATCACGTCTGGTACTGTAGAACCAGTCGTCGCTATCATCGGATGGTCACTAATTGAATTCTTGCACCTCTTAATGTTTTTTCGTCAAAAGTGAGTGGATCTTTCAAAGAGTTCATGAATTTGCTCAGCTGACACTATTTTTAAGGTGTCGCATGTCGCTATACTATTATAATTTCAAAAAAATGTGCTGAAACACAAGGGACACTCAAATCCAACGAGCTTCATGAAAGGAGAAGGGCGTAAATTATTAGCTTTACTAGCATTACTAACCAACCTTGTTTATAAAAATTTACGAACAGATTTGAAACTGGTTAATCGCTTGAGCTCCTTCCTATCGTATGCGGGTTACGTTCGTTGTCGTTAAGCCGCTATCAACGATAGTTAACCCAGCCGCGCAGGTTGCTTGTGGCACTTCACACTGCAGCGGCGGGACATCTTTTGGCGGTCCCATCAAAAAGATTTTCTTTGATGTAGTTATCAATGTGAATTTTGACTAGATACCCAGAAAAGAACAATAAGGTCGGTTCTGTATATAAAAGATTTCCATCTCATCAGTGCAGTCCTATCTGCTATTAAAAATCTGCGTCTCCCAAAATGTATGCTTTTTTCATCATCTCTGGTGTAATTGTATATATGTATATATACATAAATACAAATATACAACATCTGTTTCAGAGACATGTCAAGTGAACTCTACAAAGTGCAACAAGAGGCAAACCGACTCTGTAGGGAGATTCGCGACGCACGGGCAAAACTGTGGCTCACCCGAACTCAAGAGTGCGCCACTATCGACAAGTTACTCTGGGAACAGACTAATTTATCGTACTGCATTAAAGATGCCCTGGAGGTAAGTAAATGAAAAAGGAGAAGAGAAAATACAAAAACGAGAGAGAGAAAAAAATTGATTTCGTTCTTTATTATTAATTTCCAGGAATTGGATCGAATCCGAAACGAATGCCAGATGAAGCGCTCCGAGATCGCGAAAAAAGCGCTAGGACGAGAATTTGCCTTGTTCAAGTATCAAAGACTGCACCCTCCTTCCAGTGGCTCCGACTCCGACTGACAGGAGAAATATGGCTGTCGGAAGATGCTATTTCATAATCATAAGGCTTTTATTACGAGTATTCTTCTCGGTAAAATGTTTAAACATAGTTTAGATATTCCACACTTGCTGTAAATATTTACATCCTTCTTCACCACAACTAATTTTCGTGCATGATCATAGTCCATTATCGCTCGAGGACGAGCTCATTCTATATGGGTATGATATCACCACCATATTATCATATCACCACCATATTATCACCATATCACCATCACCATCACCATATGCCATAACTCTGCCGTAACCACATTTTGCTGTAGTACCACTCTGCAGTTTACATAACTCTGCCGTAACCACATTCTGCTGTATTACCACTCTGCAGTTTATTGTCTGCCACGTTTCTGACGCCATCTTCCTCTGAGATTCTGTTGTCAAACACTCTCAATCGTAACTAGTGCCACTAGTTCACTGATGCTTTGACAGCATGGAACATGTATATCGAAGTTCCTCGTACTTCTCGTCAGTCAATTGCCTTGTCAAATAACACCGACTAACATGAAGTGGAAGCAGTCACAAGCAGTCGCATATGGTACAAGCACTCAAAGCTCGAGGACGAGCTTTATTAAAGAAAGGGAGATGTCGTATATTCGCCGATCTGAATACACAAGCTTTACCGTCGTGCGCTCCTGATAAGGAAGGGCCGCCCAACGAGCAACATCAACAGTCGTCAGTGCCGGCTGACCCTCCCGCGATGGGAGCTCTATTTTTTACTCTTCTTTATCATTGATCATGCATGAATAAATACTGATACTAGAGAAAAAGACAGAAGTACATAGGAGAAAAACTCCCCTCAGTGCATCATATAAAGGCGTCATGAACCTTTAATATGACACACTATAATTGCTAGAAACAAAACAAACTTGTTTCTAAACCTGATCTTTGACGGGTACGCCAATGTGCAATGAATAAATAAGTAGATAAACAAATAAATAATAAGTAAATAAATCACCCATTCAGGCGGCAGCTCGTTACACATCTCTTGCCGACAGCAACACATTCCTGTTCCCCAATGGTCAAAGCCGTCACGTGTCTGAAAGATTTATGAGAGTCATTTCCACTTTGATTGAACTGAAATTCGAGCAGTGAGCTACCTTAGGGTCATATGAGCATATCGTTGTCTTGTTATCAGGAGCCTTGAAGCATAGAAGAATATACTCCCAGTGTTTCACCACATCTAAGCAACCCATACTTAGGACTCCGTCGTCCACGTTGGTCACACAGGCATCCTGAAAACACCGACAGCAAATTCTCTCAAGCCTCAATTTGAATTTTCTACATTTCCAGAAATTTTTTCGAAATCTGATTTTGGTTACGCATCCTGTCGCACTTTGTTGCTTGTTCATGACTTACTCTTCTTTCTTCTTCACACCTTTTTCCTCTAATACCCTATTCTATCTACCTTACTCCTAATTTGATCTCACTTCAGTCTTATCTTTGAACTCTTACGATTAGTCGTATATACTGGGTGCGCCAGCTAAATCCGGACAAGCGCGACACTATTTTTCAAACCGCCCTACAAACACAAAATGCCATTCGAATCCAGAATAATTCTTTATATTAGTAGAGGGGTATATTAAGATTATAATTGCATAATGAAGCCTCCGCCAGCAGCAATAATTACCTCCATACTTGATCTGAAGCGCTCGCAAGCCCTGTTCAAAAAAGCTCGGTTCAAATTTGCTGCTTCAATGGAGGTTCGCAGAGATGTAGGGTTTGAGTGCCTGGTCTCATTAGCAATTCTCTCAACAACGCTAAAATGGTAGTAGTTCATGAGGTTCAAATCCGAGCTTCTCGGGGGCCAGAACACCTTAGGACCAAAACATGATCAACCTATCGGACAGCCAGCTTTTAACCAAATGGCTCGTGTGGGCTGCTGCGCCGTCTTGTTGAAAGACATATGGTCTTCCTGAAGCTACAGCCACTATCCTAGGTTCTACTGCAGTCATTGAACTTTGACTAACTCCCAACGCTCTCGCCAAGTTCCTCAGCGACTGACCCGGGTCCTCAAAGATCAGCTCCTGAGCACGTTCCACGGCTTCTGCTGTTCTTGAAACACGTTCTCGCGAGTGGGTCCTCCTCGCCGGAGTTGTACAACCCTCTTCGGAAGCCTTGTTCCTCGCCACAACATCGTAAACCGTCCATCTCGGGTTTCGGAAGAATCGAATGATTTCCACCGTTGTGCGTCCAGCGCGAACGCCGTCTTATTTGGACTTCTCCGTCTGTTGCATCCGCAGATTGTCAGAACACTTTATTTGCAATTCCCTAACTAACCAATGCGAGAGCTTTATATACATGCTGTGCTGGAAAGAAGTTTTATCATATCATTTGAGCGGTCGTGTTGCTGTTATTCTGCAGAATGCAGAAAACTCCCGGCGGCAGTAGAATGTCTTCTCTTCTCTTGTGTTGACGCTGAAGACTTCGGTTGTGATTCATTTTCTTGTTCTCTCATCTTAGGCTTGTCTTTGTCGATTTCGAGTTTATATAGCATGCATACAGGTCGCGTCACGGTCTTCTTTGATGGTAACATCACTTCTGCAGAGCGTAAATAATCGTCCGATGACGATACTATTTTCCCAATTTTCCATTGTCCGCGTTCCAGATTTTCATCGTGAATGAGAACGATGTCATTTTTCTTGGGCATCTCAGGGTTGGTACATCGTGGATGTGGGTGATTCACTCGGTATTGTTCTCTCAAATTCGTCAGATACTCCGAGGACCATCTTTTCCTGAACCTTTCGAGCACGTTATTCATGCTGTTCCATTCTTCTATTAACACATCTTTTGTTGTCGTTTTTGGTTTCCACTCACATTCTTCTAACGCTGGCGAAGAGTGAGCTGTCCATGGTCGTAGAAAATCTATGGGCCGGAGTGGTGGAACGTAGTTTTCTTCTGAAACGTATGTTAAAGGTCTGCAGTTCACGATTAAAGGTCTGCAGTTCTTCTTGCGCAGTAGTCGGTGATGTCTATATTGGTTTTGTCGTCGTGGTTAAAGGATGTTTGAAAATCGGCAAGTTTTGAAAGTCTTGGAATTATCACATATGATCCATCTCGGAAAAGCTGTTGTTGCAAAAAATCGACGAAGAGTGTGTAGTAGAGTACTCGCGGACATGCTAAGTACAAGATCGACATATATGGCTCTTGTGTTCAAGCAAGTGAGGAGGAGAATCCAGTATTTTGTGGATGAGTTACTGTCCGTTTTGCATAACAGTGGACCTGCGTAGTCCATTCCGGTATTTTCGAAGGGGTAACAAGGTCGTCGGACACGTCTTGCGGGATGAATAGGAAATTCAGGAAGTCGGTAGGGTTTTGCGTTACCTCGTTTACAGTGGAAACATAGTTTGTTCAACACTTTCTTCACTGTAATCCTTCCTTTCGGAATCCAGACATGCTGTCGTATCTCGTTGAGGGTTTGGTTGATGCCACAGTGGTTGTTGGTGAGGTGAATATGGAGGATGTATAGGTGTGTGATGTGACTTTCTCTTGGAAGGTAAACAGGAGTTATAGTCTCCATTGAAAGGTCGGCATTGTCCACTCTTCCTTTGGACTTCCAAAGATTTAATTTCTCGCAAAAGAAAAGATTTAGCTGTTTTTTCACTGCATCTGGAGGTGGGAATTGAGACTGGGTTAGTCGAAATAAAATGGTTTGTGCTTTCTTGTACATTGTTGATGTTGTTTCTCCGAAATGATATTTAGCCTTGTTGGACCTTTTACAAAAGAAGAGTAATATAGTGAGGATAACACGGAGTAGTCTTACCCAACTGCTGAATCGTTCGGGATGAACAATTATTTCTTGAGATTGTTGTGAAAGTTGCGTTTCCTTTGTCTCCGTGTAGTAAGTGGTTTCATTTTCTGACGAAATGTCTTTCGGCCAGTGTTCTTCTGACTGTGCAAGAAACTGAGGTCCTTTCCACCACATTTCGAATGAAATGAGTTGTTGAATCGTCATACCCCTGCTTCCGATGTCCGCAGGGTTGTAACTGCCAGGTACGAATCTCAAAATTGCTTCTGGAGCATTCTCCTTTATACTTGAAATTCGGTTTCGTATAAAGATCGGTGGATTGTTCCCATTTTTAATCCACACTAATGCGACTTTACTATCCAACCATATGAAAGATTTCCTGATGGGAATATCAATGTTCGTGTAAATGTGCTTCAATAATTTGGAACCCAGATTAATTGCTGAGAGTTCAAGTCGAGGTATGGTAAGCACTGACTTTAGAGGCGAAAGACGAGTTCTTGACATGATGATAGACGTGGTCCTGGTCTTATTGACTTCGTCGAGGTAAGCTACTGCACAGTATCCGTCTTTTGAAGCATCCGTAAATATATGGATTTCAAATGTCGATGACATTGTTGTGCCTGCTATTATTCTGCGTGGAATAGTAACTTCCGATGCGTTCCAATGTGTTGTTATTTGCGTCCACTGTGTGACTAGATGATTTGGTAAGACGTCATCCCATCCAATTTTCTCCTTCCACAGAGCCCGTAGAAAGAGCTTGGCAGTAAATAGTACAGGAGAACACCATCCCAATGGATCGTATGTTTTCGCGACTACCTTCAGAACTTGTCTCTTCGTCCAAATGAACTCAGAGTTTGGCAACGTGGGGAGTAGTCGAATTGTGAAATTATCGTCTTTGGTATTCCAGCAGAGTCCCAGTATCTTGGTGTTGTCATTCATTTTCGTCGTTTCCTGTTCAAATTAATAATGAATAAACATTCAAGTCATTTCATTTAAAACGGAGTGTGCGAAAGTGCTATTTTGCTGGAGCGAGCGCAGTCAACTGGAACTAAGCAACTGAACAAAAGAATCAACGGCGTCGATTCGGAGACAAATATGAAAAAATTAGACTTCTCTAGAACCTGTTCTTCTTTTCGAAGAACTTGTTTAATTCATTTGAATTACTGACGTATTGTCGAAGATTCATTCCTGCTTGTCGAAATAGGTCTTTGGATTCTGTGTAAAATTCTTTTCCTTGTTCGATCGAGTTGACACCATGAAAAATATTATCTACATATGTATTGCGGATGAGCTTCTCAATCAATTTGGTTCCAGTTACTGAAAGATGGTATCGTATCGTTCCTGCAAGCAGAAATGGAGACGAAATCAAGCCGAAGGGTACTCTTCTGAACCTATATGTGACAATGTTATCTGTCGTGGGGTGTTGTGCTGGATCTTTAAGCCATAGGAATCTTGTGAAATCTTTGCTTTCTTCATCTAGACCGACCATCAGGAATGCTTTTTCGATGTCGCTTGCTATAATAATTGGATGTAGTCGTGAACGGATTATGAGTCCTGTAAGGTCTAGGAGTAGAACAGGTCCGCGATAGAGCAAATCATTTAGGCTCGGATGGTTCTTGGTTTTAGCTGACCCATCGTAAACGCAGCGTACTTTTGTTGTTTTACTGGTTTCCGAAATAACTGCATGGTGTGCCAAGTAGTGACAATAGAGTGGCAGTTGTTTCTCATGAACTTCTTCTATGATACCTCTTGTGAGTTGATCTTTGATAGTTTTATGGTATTCTGTAAGAAGAGTAGGTTTGCGTTTCAGCAGTTTGATATTCTGCATGAGTCTTGCCTTGGCGAGTTCAATGTTTAATGGTAGGTCCTTTTTGTCTCCTTTGAATGGAAGTTGAACAATGTATCGACCTTCGGTGTTATCGTAAAATATTGTTTCGTTGAATCTTCGCAAGCAAATTTCATCGTCTGAAGTGATAACGTTGTCCAGTATGCCTTCTGCATCTAGACTCCAGAATCGTTGTAGTAGTTCGTCCAACTTCACTTCATTTGAAAATGAAAATGGCGTGTGGGTCTCATCTTCCTGAACGGTGGTGTTGATCAACCGTGTATTTATCTTATTGCCTGATATCACTTTTCCAAGGCGAGTATTGAGGAGGTGATATCCGTTCGAGAGGGTAACGGAATAGAATGATGGTGAGAGTACGAGGTTCCAGAAATGGTCCATCCCGATCAATATGCCTGGTTTTGAGGCTATGGTTGGAATTGCGGTATTCCGTGCATTGATCAGTGTAGGATCTATTGGATTAATTGGTACTTCCATTGTTTGTGTAAGTATGGGTAAAGACTGGGCCGAAATCCGATATGATGTTTTATCCTGGAGTTGAATCAGAAGGGTGTGAACATTTGATTGCACTGTCGTTGGAGAAGATGATCCAAAGGTGTGTAACGTGATGGTTTTTGGTGTTGTACTTTGGAGTTGTAGTTGCTTCGCGACTTCAGTCGTAATGTAGCTATGGGTCGATCCACTGTCAAGGAATGCTGTAGTACTGATTGTTTTCGACTCATCATTGGGGTTTATGAGAGTGACTGTTGTGCACATAAGGAGAACAGAGCTTGGAAGAGGTGTGGAAAGGTCATCCATATCGTGGTGGAGGGTTGTGCTATAGGATGATGGAGAGACATCTGATTGTGCTGTTCCGTGTTTATGTTCATTATCGTTGAACGTATCGTTTTCTTTGGAGAAATGGGTTTGTCGGACGCTCACGGTTGAGGGTTGTGAATTGTTGGTGGTGTGCATCGTTCGAATCTCTGCCGCGACTGGTGTTCTGGGGCATTGATAAGTGTCCGTTGTCGATTGAAAGTGAGGAGATTTATGGGAGTTGTAGGTATTAGACCTACCACGGGGACTTGTAGGCGGTTGTTCGTGACTCTCTTGCTTGAAACACAATGCTGGATGGTGATGGTATTGGCATATGTGGCACGGTGGCTTATTACAAGACAAAGTGCTATGTCCTTGTTGGAGGCATTTGAGGCACATTTTGTTCATCTTTGCAAACTTTCTTCTCTCTTCTGCAGATGAAATGGTGCGACAAGAGGTAGCTGCATGCGATGTTCGGTTACAGAAAGGACATGGCATTGTGTATCGTTGGGAATGATGGGTGGTGCGCATGTTTTGTGGTGTTGTACAACGTGTATTACTGGAATACTGAGGGGGCCGGTCAAATCTTGTGAAAGTGTGATATGATTGCTGTGGTGATGATGGATTATCTATCTGGAGTAAGGTTGATTCCTTTCGTACAATGTCGGCCAGCAGCGACATTAGTTCGGATGGAGTAAGATTCTTCTGTCCATCTGTTATGTCGTATATTTTGGACTTGACGAATCGTGGGAGTTTATTGTATAGTAGAGCGCCTAGACCGTATTCGGGTGAGTCTGGTGTTATCGCTGTGTACTGGCGAACGAGACGAAGCATTTGAAAATATAATTGTTGTAACTGTCTACCATCTGGGTCGCATTGTGGAAGATGAAGAAGCTTAGTGTAGATTAGATGTCGTAGTGCCGGTGGATTATCGTAAGTGGAACGTAGAATATCGATCGCTATGCCATAATTTTCGTTCGTAACTGGAAGTCCGTCGATAGTGTAAAGTGCCCTCCCTCTGAGGCAACTTTTAAGAAGGGAAAATTTCGTGGCGTTGGAAATCGTTCGCTTAGAGTGGACTAGTGTATCATACCTGTCCCAAAATTCGGGAAATTCGATGATGTCTCCAGAAAACGATGGTAGCTCGAGACGAGCTAGCAAAGAAGCATCGAAGTAATTGAAATCATAATTGTCACATACGTGGTCCCTTGTGTTTTCTGATGATATCGATATCCGCTGAGGTTGACGTGATGTTTGCGTTCGTTGAGGTTTCCTTGTCCGTCCGCTGACTGCCGTGGTCGCCATTATTTGGACTTCTCCGTCTGTTGCATCCGCAGATTGTCAGAACACTTTATTTGCAATTCCCTAACTAACCAATGCGAGAGCTTTATATACATGCTGTGCTGGAAAGAAGTTTTATCATATCATTTGAGCGGTCGTGTTGCTGTTATTCTGCAGAATGCAGAAAACCGTCGATGATTGCGGCTCTTCTGTCGTACTCCGCACTAGTGAGAAGCATTAGGACAGTTGGGAGGGTATCACTAAAAACTAGAGGACGTTTACTTACATTATACCACTCGGGACCCCTGAGTTATGGCATGGCGGGAGATTTGAATTGAAATTTGTCCGGATTTAGCTGGCGCACCCTGTACATATACCCCCTCTAAACCAGAGCTACTACACACTCCTTCCCTACCGATGAGCCTCGAGGAAGTGTTCTTTCTCTTCTTATGCCCATCTAGGATTAAAAGGCGAAGCAGGCTGGTATAAATAATTTATCTACTCCCATTTTCCTCCTGTTTGATTGTTCCACTGTTCAAATTACTAGCCCTGACCTACTGGCCAAGCAGATCGTCACAGCGCATACTAGGTAATTTTTTCAAACCGCAACGTTTTATTTCGAAGAGTTCCAGAATTAGTCTCTATTGATAGTTTTGCTGTTTCTGCAAAAAATAAATGAATAAACTAGTAATCACCTCGCCTCTGCAAGCCTCTTCGCTGAGCATTTGCGACGTGACTGAACTGGCATCGGTTTCCTTGATCTTAAGTGTAGCGGTTGAGATAAGAAATTTAGTCCCTTGCAAGCGTATGCAAACCTTTTTTTCCTATGTGTAAAACAAACAACTTCTTGTAATTTCTATTTGTATGAATCCGGTAACGATCAAGGTTAATTTGTGCTAGTTGTTGTTACACAGGCAGCTGTTAGAAGACTGATCGAATTACTCTTAGCTAAAAATTCGGAACAAAACTGCTGATATTACAAACACTAACATAGTTGCACCGAAATGCCACTGCGATTACTGTAAGCTCGCTCAGAATTAGGAGAGAAGAACCGTGTAGTACAAATCGCATGAGAAAATGACGCACACCGTATCAGAAGCGCAAACGAAATCTTCAGGCTTTTCGCGTTTGCTCACGATTCCGACCAATTTAGATTCTATCGACCTCTCAGCATCTTCTCCTCCTTATAATAAGATTTTCCAACATTTCAACTTCCTGGTTACGACACCTCCAGCGGAGCGCTTACTTTTTCGCTGTTTAACATACGATTCTCCGTATGTAAAAGACGAGATTGCATAGTGAGGTTGCTGAGTATTGGCAAAGCGATTGAATGGCGGCAAACATTTTGAAAAGGGAAAGAAATTGATGGTACCTCACCCTCTCACAGGGCGAATTTTGTAGAATATGGCATATGACCTCCAAAATCCTCGCCATCTTTTTCACTTTGAATGTACGTTGCATCGCACCCGCGATCAGGTGAAACACCAATTTTCTTCTTGTCGACCGCATTCATGAAAATTTCCAGGGCCCAGATTCATCATTATAAACCCCGAGATATGCCCCGAACGTCGCGCAAACCGAGCTTCGTGAACGCGCGCGGGGATTTTATCGGGGTTTATCGCGGGCCTATCACACCTCGCCATAAGGCAAGGTTTGGGAGACCTCGACGGTATCGAACGGGTTTATCACCGACGGGGCCTCGGTTCATGAATCTGGGCCCAGGATCGTATGGGAGCATGTCAACCCTGCGGCAAGTTCAGCCGAAATGGTGATGAGACGTGTTCGAGCGTGATTTCTGACTTTAATTAGCTCCTTCTGTGGATGTCATGATGGAAGAGACGCCGGAAATGTCAAAATATCTGAATATTCAGATTTTTCTGGCCCTTTAAACTCTTGAATTTCATATAAACTGAGAGTTTTTGGGAGCTGACGGGTGGCTAACAGCATATCGTTGTTTGTTTTTTTACCCACTTCTATAGTAATTCATAGCCAATCGTATTGAAAAAAAAAGTTACGTTTCACGTCTTGCTTGTTATTGGCTTAATAAGTGAATATATTAATGAACCTTCGCCCTGAACGTTCAAACTATCTGGAATAATGAATTGTCAAGATACATTCCAAAGCTTGAATGTAGCTTGGAAGGAAGCCGGGTGCACCACTGAATTGTTTGAAAGTTAACTCTGCTCCCACAAACGGCAACTCTTGCCCTGCTGCCTTTTTTCGACCATAAAATTTCAAATGAAATGCAATCAGAAAGCCATATAAAAACAAACACAAATAGCGCTTTATTACACGTAGTACTGTCGAGAATAGGATTTTCACAAAGTCTCATTCACATCAAACCGCTAGTTATACTGGGTGAGCTCAAACAAACGAGCGGAATAGATATATATCGATGACGCTTTGTTTGTTTTCAGAGTTTGACTAAATAGAAGTTTACTCACAATTACATGCCTCGTAACATTAGGAAATATTTACAGAGGTAACTCAATTGAGAACAGAGTGCTGTCATCATGCCGATAATCAACTAATAATGTCCGCATTCAGGAATGGATTGTGGACCCTGTTTCCACCCTGCGAAAGCCTCAAACAACTAATTTGCCAGCTAGAACATCTGCATCCTGTTATTGGTACTGTATTTACAACAACGGCAAGTGGACAATATTATCTATGTACATTCTGCATGTCATGCAAGATCAGGACAATTTTGCACCCTCGACCATTCTCCTCATCTCCCTCAAACACTCACATAACGTGTCGCGGAATCGATGAGCGTCCTGAACAGAATGCATGAGAGAAAGAAGTAACTCAAACAAATTAATCGACGAACCGTATGCTTCAACGATTTCCAGGAAGTCACATGAAAGCTCATCACATCGCCGGTTGCTCCGATGGTATAACATACACCTGAAAACTAGTAGTGAAGCATAAGGAAGTACACGACGCGGTGTTCAAGATCTTCATACCGTAGTTTGATCCTTCAGGACAACTGAAGGCACCAGCTGGCCAGAACAAGGAACGTTCCTTGTTGAGCGCTCTCATGTACTCACTCATTTGATGTTGAGGCGTCTAAAGCAGATTTTGATCGTGGTGCGAGTTGCTTCGGAGGGAAGTCATAAAAATAGAGGTGAGGGCACTATTCAACTTCACGGGCACCACTACTCAATTTTTTCAGCCGTCGAAATTCGCTGAAACTTGTTACAGGCGGTTATTTGGGGTCCAGAACAAATCTGAGGTCCATTTTTCACCTAGTGATCTCGGACCACCCACGTCGCTACTTGGGTGGTTCAGGCAAGATCACCGATTTCGCTGAAACTTTGCCTATATGGGTTCTTTGGCGTCCTGAACAAGATGGTGAGGTCAGTTTCCCAAATGGCTAAGGTCGGTTGGTCAAGATGGGTATGAGTGGTCCAAGCCAACCAGGTGAAAAACGGATCTCAGACTCGTGTTCAAGACGCCAGAGAACCCCCATAGACCGGTGATCCTGACTGGACCATCCAAGCAGCGATTTGGGTGGTCGAAGTCCACCCACGTGACGGACAGCAGATTTGTGACACAGCGCCCACAATTAGCCCCTGTGCAAAGTTTGAGCGAATTTCGACTACTGAAAAAAATCGAGTACTGATGTCCGCTAATTTGAATAATGCCGAGTTGAGTTTTTGGAACTACGAGTCTACGAAGGAGAAGTCGGACTGTTATCTATCGTGGTCAGATCTATGATGTAAAAGTGAAATGACCGCAATCTCCTCTCAACTAGTTTGCAGGTTTTCCGAGACCTTTTTTGAGTCATTCCTTGTTGCTGCAGCAGAAAAGTGACGGGGAGTGGGTGGCTACAGTGAGTCTCTGAGCACCCGCACTTACCTCATCCGCCTGGCATTAATCCAAACGTCGATGCTGGTCCAGCAGCACTGCCTGCAGCACTGATTAATTTCCCAGCAGCGCTGTTGTAGAAAAGCGCAGATGTTGAGCAAATCAACCACCCTACCATTACTGCTCTGTTCTGATTCTACTGCCGCAGTGGATTGTAAGTGACCTCAAACTTTTTTTTTTAACTCAGCAAAGGGCATTAGCAGATTGTCATGGAAAACACAAGATCTCGCGGTGATAGTTGGATTATAGTCCGTTCAGGGGGCTCGGTTCACTATGGAATCAGATAGATCTGAGCAACGGTTGAGAAATCGTCCAAAAATTACCTGACTGGTCGATAGAGCGTAGTTCATGCTGAAGACGTTGTCGAGGAAGGGAGACGATATACTGTAGTATTTGGAGACGATGTACATGCTGAAGAGATGTCGATCGACACCCTGACCGGCCATGGCGTTTCGGTAATAGGCCTGATGGCGATCGCACGCTTTGCGCAACAGCGACAGCCGTGTTTGATCCTGAAGAACAACAACTGATTGATCTGGTTCTAGAAAGATCAGTAGAGTTCATTCCGTTATTTTTCTCTTATACGCATTATACCGTTTCTTTCAAAATTTCCTTGGTTAGAACTCACGTCTTTTGTGTCGTCCAGCATAGAATTTACGAACTGACACGACTCTGTGCTGCAAGATCGGACTGTTTCCGTCCGTCCATCACGGTAAAGTCGCATCACAGCTGGCTCGTAAGTAAGTTCGAACTTGCCCTGGTCCTTGAAAAAGTGATTTGTTAGGGCCCTTACAGACCAGACGACAAAAAATTGAGCGACGAATTCGCAGTCTTCACCGTGGCAGTGACCGCGCGCTATCGAAGAGAGCAATGCGGTCGTCACAAACGTCGCGTTGGACGAGAATGCTCGTGCACGTGTGTTTCGCTCAATTTCATTTATAACGGCTAATTCGTCGCTCAACTTGCCCATCGTTGTGTCTGTCAGGGCCCTTACACGGTGGAAATAAGCGATAGACAAGGAGCGTGTCATATGATTTAGAATAAAGAATGTGATGTGCCTAATCGAAGACCCAATCATACAGTGACAATTTATCAAAAAGTCCTGATAGGCGTTACCTTATAATATGCCATCTGTATTGCCATCTGGAGGAAAGCGTCCGGAGAAACTCCAATCTTTTTCATGAAATCCTTTCCGTAGTCGTGGAAAACAACCTGCGCGTTTTCAAAGTCGTCTGCCACACCCTTTGAGACCGTGTACGCCTCGTTGATGGCGTCCAACGTCTGGAACAGACATGTGCTCTTCTTTCATATTATTACTTCCGTTTCTGACATCTCGGTGCATTCTATTAAATAACAATATTGATTTGGAGGTGCGTAGGGTAACCTTATGAGGTGCTACTTCCAGCTGCATTGAACTGGTTGACGTTGACGCGAGGCCAACGAACCTTCCAACCCTGCAGGGTCGGTTAAGACAGGCTTGTTGGAGCCACTGACTTTCGGAGCGGCTGGTTTCCACAAGTCCAAAACATATACGCTTTCAATCGATCCCTTCGATTCAGAGTGAAAGATGAATACGTGGCGCGTCCTCACCGAGCTGATCAACACCGGACAACTTTAGTTTTAGCTATCACCTCGATTTTTCTCTCTCAAGTATATGAACAGAGGGCGCGCGTGGTGCAGTGGTAAGATGCGCCACTGAGACTCGCATGGTCGATCGACCCATGCCCGGGTCAACCAAGCCCTCCATCCCTCCGGGGTCTGTAAATTGGAATAAAAAATAAATAAAAATAAAAAATAAAAATAAAAAATTGGTACCAGACTTGTCTGGGGAGGTAAAAACACTGACTTGGTATAGCGGCTGGCCCCCGCAAGTCATTGTATAGACAAAACACGCATTCACCAAGCCTCTACGATTCTGAATTGAACCCGAATGCGGCGGCGCGTCCTTCGGTGAGATCAACGCCGGCACCTTTACCTTTACTTTTTACCAAGTATATGAACCGACCTCTTCGTCAAACTGCCAACGTAGGCGTTCGGGCTTCGGCGCCACTTGTACTTCACCGACGCAGTTTCCGTCGGGTCCATAGGGCGCGTCGAAGGCCTCATGGTATTTGGCGTATTCGCGCACGTGCACGTAGATCATCGCGTCCACCACCGAGTGCTCTGCGTTTGAGATGAACTGAAAGTGAGCACAATAGTGTCGTTGAAAAGCAGAACGGGACTTTAGTTTATTTAATCTTTTAGTCTTTTAGTCTTATAGCAACAATTGGGGAACAAGTGGAATGACCCGTAAATGCTGTTCGATCCGCTGTACCTCGCTTCATAAAATTGTGCTTCGATATGCGCGTATGCGAAGGTACAAGCGAAAACAACTCATCAACAACACAGTAGCAAAAACAGGACGTCACGAAAACAACTCACTCTGCCATTTTTCAAAAATGTGTAGACGCTAGGCTTGTCGCACCACAGTTTGTGGCCGTCGCCTGTGATGGCCAATTTGTACTCACGCTCGTACAGGCTGGGGTCATTCTGGAAGTGGATGTTCTGGCGCAATCGAAAATGATGAAAAGCGGGAAGAGAAAATGAGATAATATGCATATCCACTGTGGTACCTCGTCGTATCCTGTCTCGCCATCATCGAGGAAGATGATTTCGAGAGCATTTTCGATCATCGATAGCGATTCTTTGTTGACACCTACAAGACCAGGCTCGAGGAACGTTACAAGTTTCGTATGCTGCTGTAGGTAGGACCTCTTACTACTACATAGTTAGGACACTTATTTTCAAGGACTGCATTCAGTCTCAATTCCAAAAGTTTTCGAAAAATTGAGATAGCTCTCTCAGTTAGTATAATAATACCTGCAGCAAATTTATCTCTGCGAATTCGAGCCCACAAATCCCGAGGACCGGCAGTGAGAGACGAAAGTAGTTCTTCCCCTTGTTGTGGTTCATCGTTTCGATCCAGAATTTGTTGCAATGATCTGAACCATAGCATCAGTCGTAAATAAATAAAAATTTCATGCTCTTCCCATTTGGCGATCTCAGGTCTTTGGTCTTCAGATTGCTAAAGACAGCAGAAAAAAGGATTACCGCTGCAATTCAGCAGGCCGCAGCATCCGTTTACCATGATAGATGTTCACCTTGTACCAGCACTTCTTCGAATAGACGGCGACGTGACGGGCGTCGGGTAGTCGGATCATCACATCTGTAACAAAGCGCTACATATACAGAGATAAAAGTAAAAGGTAAAGGGAAAAAGGCTTGGCGATGATCAGCTCCCTTACTATAAGGACGCGCCGCACTCGAGTGCCATTCTGAATCTTTACAGGCTTGTTTGATGCGTATTTGGTCCACACAATGACTTGCGGAGGCTAGCCGTCATACAAAGTCAGTGCCTTTACCTTCCCAGACAAGTCTGGTACCATGTTACCCGACACACCGGAGGGATGGAAGGCTTGATTAGCCCGGGCTGGGATTGACCGCTTGAGTGAGTGCAGGTGTCAATAGCGCCTCTGACCGCTGCACTGCGCGCCAATACAGTTATAATACGAAAATGTGCTGTATTTGGATATGGTGTTATCGATCGGGAGAGATAGGTATGACTCTGTTCGATTGTCCGGAGAAAATGTAGCCCGTCTTTGAATTCTGAAATTTTCATCTCACAGCAATTTATTTGAGCACCTGAAAGAAGCCAAGAAGAACAGTCGCATAATCGCCACATATTTTGTGTTGGCAGGCCAACTTCCCTTTATTAGCGCTCAGTATAGACAAAAAACGCGCTCCAACGTATTCCAAGGCAGCACAGGGCGACGTGGGTCCCAGCAAGAACGATACCACAACCTCAAGGGAGCGCGTCGACTCGTGCGCGACGAGCGGCCGACTATTGCATCACGCGTCGCTAACGGAGCCGCCGGAGTCGGCTCGAGAGCTGCTTCTACTTCCATCGTTTTCATATCAACTGCTGCTTCTACCTTTTGATCATTTGGTGTTACTTTCCTCATTTTTAGTACCTATTTGCTCGATTATGCTCGATTGCGACGCCGGTTGTCGTCGCGACGCCGCCCGCCCCCGTGGCCACGGCACCATGGACGGCGCCATAGGGTGGCGGGCGGGGAGTCCGCCCGGCTCGGTGACTTCTTGCCACGGCGCAGCGGAGCGGGCGGGCTCAGCGCAGGGCTCTGAGCCGCCTTCAGCGGGCAGTTCAGGCCCTCCAGGACCGTCGTTTAGCCGCCTCTTGAACTCGAACCCGAAGCCGCAGCCGGCCTCAACAAGAAGCCGGAGTCCAGCCAGCGCGAGGAGGGCCGACCGGTCACACATTCCGGGTAATCAGGTGATCTAGTGCTAATAATAAAATTAAGTATGGACTTGTGTAGAACTAAAGAGGGTAAAAAGTTTCCACAAGTGGAGTCTGGCCATATGCCAGTGATGGTCTCCACTATTTGGTTACTGGCAAAGCGCCAGTGATTCTCTCCACGATGGTGTTTTGGCAAGGCGTTTCAACAGTTGGTATTGGCCATCGTGCCATTTGTTGCAGTTTCCACGGTGGCCTGGCAACGCGTTGGTTGCCAGGCGTGTTGTTGGTAGTCTCCCCGTTAGGAAGTGACCGGTGGTCACTAGGGGGGATGTTAGGGGGTTGAGCGTGAAAAGAGTGGAGAATGAAGGACAATGGGAGTGATACTATGCAAGATGGTTGTATTTAAACCCTCTGACAAGAATAAACGTGTCAATCCTCTCTGTGCCTTCATCGCAACTGAACGCGGCCAGCCAGAACAGGACGTACGAGAGGAAGCGTTCCTGATGCTGCAGAACAACGACGTCAAGAGCTGCGACGTAACATCCTCCGCATGCATCGTCAGCTGATAGGTCTTCAGGAGGTATGCAATCGAATCCCAGAGCGCACGCTTCTTGAGCAATTTGACAACTTCAACCCCGACATGTAGTGCGTGGTCTGCCGAAGACCGGGATGCCATTTCTCCGACGCATGCCCATGGGTCACGCAGGTCGAAGACAGGCGTCGTATTATTCGTGAAAGATGCAGATTTCAACGCTGTCTAGAACACTGCAAGCGAGGTAACTACTGTGCGTACCAAAATCGCGCATGCACATACTGTGCACGAGTAACGGCCACACTGTTACAGGATCGCGACCAAGGTATCGGAAAGCATCAATCGGCCTTATGCAGACTGCCTGAGGACGTGAACCGCGGCATCGTCCAGATGAATGCACTCCGGGACATCATCGAGCAGCACGAAAGAGACAGTTTCAGGTTAGCACTTTCAGGTGGGCCGGGAGTGTAGGCAAGCCAACTTCCCTTTATTAGCGCTCATTATAAGCAAAAAACGCGCTCCAACGTATTCTAGGAGAGCACAGGGCGACGTGGGTCCCAGCAAGAACGATACCGTAACCTCAAGGGAGCGCGTCGACTCGTGCGCGAGGAGCGGCCGACGATTGCATCATGAGTCGCTAACGGAACCGCCGGAGGAGTCGGCTCGAGTTCTGCTTCTACTTCGATCGTTTTCATATTAATTGCTACTTCTACCTTTTGATCATTTTGTGTTACTTTTCTTAGAACTTATTTACTCGATTAGTGGTTACTATCCTCTTTCATGCATTTCTCTGGTAAAGCTATTTGTAGATCCTTATTTTTCCTCTGTTCTACTGTGTTTCCTTTGAGCTTAAGAAGTTCTCGGGAACTTTTCGTAGCGGGGGGCACTTTGTCTGTACATATTTGTACAAAGTAACCAGGAAGCATTTAGTTCTCTTTAGCGCCCATTTACTTGTTATCTCATCTCGTTAATCTCACTTATTTTGTGGAGCCGGTATTTTAATCTCTCGCTTTAACCTCGTTTTACCTTATACTAATCGGTTTAATTACCCAAGTCTGAGATACATCTAATAAACTTGTGCCGAGTGGTGTCATATCTGTTGTCGAGGGTCGAGGCCGACTTATACCTTCATCCTTATTCTAACGCGTGGCAGCTATTTAACTCGTGGTCCGAGACCTACCGACATTTTGTCTGAGAATATAAATCGCTTCTTAGAACTCCTTAAAGCTCAGAGCATTAGTTTAAACGGTTTGTTTCGATCGTTATAAATTCCTACCGGTTGCCTCTTCTTCTTACGGAGAGTTGGCTTTTTTCATAGAGATTATTGAGGAAAGCTGAATAACGTTCCCCTAAAAAACTATTGAAATTGGATGCAAAACTTGTTATACTCTCATTTTCCATGTAAGATACTCAAAGAGGCTCTGTGTGAGATGCCGGAGATAACGCTTTTTAGGGACAGATGAACACTCATCAATTTGTTTGATAAATTTGTAATCTCACCGCTTGTTTCTCGTGGCACCCTCAGCGAACGGTGATAATCAGAGTACTGAGTGGTGCACAATGGTATTCCACCCATTGAGATCTGAAAGTGTTTGGTTTTCCAATTATTTTTTTACATTTCTTTTTTTTCGAGTTGTGAAACGATAAGCACAGGAACGTAATTTTCAGCCCCATCAAGCATTTGAAAGTGTCCTCACAGGTGAATTTTTATGCTGTAGACAAACTCACCGGCTTCATGGAGTTCTTAACAAAAATGTCTCGGCAGAACTGCTGCCTGTTCAATGTCACAAAGGCTGCTCGAGCTGCCTGGTTACTCGTTGTCGTCTGGAATAAAGACTTTTCTGTTGATTCCTCTCGGAATTTTCAAAATTTTCCTCGGCTTCTGACCAGGCTCGAGAGGTTGTTGCCTCACCTGGTAAATCACGTCGGCACAGGCGACATTAGTATGAATGAGAGAGCTTCGATGGCGCATATAAACGACTTCCTTCCACCAGTCGGACAACTGCAATCAGAATTTTCTTCAAATTAACCTGGTAGAGAGTGAAAACTTAATAAAGATGATTTTTGGCACTCTGACACCTATGGAGGGCTCACTCTCAGAATATACTAGATGTTAAGGCAAAGGTGATGGAGTTGATCAGTCCCCTAAGGACGCCTAGCCGCATTTGTGTTTAATTCAGAATCGTAGTGCATAGTGAATTTGGCCTATACAATGACTTACGGGAGCTATACCAAGTGCCTTTACCTTGCCGAAGAGGTTCTGGTAACGATTTACCCAACGCCGGAGGGATGGAAAACTTGGTTAGCGCCGGAGGAGATCGATTGCTCGGCCGTGCAAATGTCAGTAAGGCCCTTTGGCACTATATCACGCGCGCCCATTACTAAAGATTATCATGTCTAAAATATTTTTCATAAGTGACAAAATAAAATTAGCGAAATTCAGAAGGAGTAGAAACCATCCTACAACTTAGAGGTTCACTTCAAGGCTTGCTTTTGTTCCAAATGTAAATGTTTTTTTTGGAGAGTGGAAGCTTGTGTTTCTATGCAGCGTTCCGATTATTATGCGGTATGAGCATTTGAACACGTGAAATTTACTACTTATTTGGAACATTAAGATCAAAAGTTCAACCTAATCGATCAATTTCTCTCGCCAAAACGCTTTCAATAGAGAATAATACAAACTGCTCACATAGTTCCTCGAAATGAGCCATTTCATCCATAGCTTCTTCTGTATCTCCGCTGCAACAGTGTTTTGAAAATCCGTCGCTTGGCTGGTGATTTTCTCGAATTCATCGTCGTTTAGAAGTGGTCGAACCGTCTCCAGATACTGTAACAGGAAGTCTTGATTTATTTCGCTATATAGTGTAAAGGAAAAGCTGGAACCGTTTTCAGAGTGTCCTTCACTGCCGGCGGCAACATCCACGGTAACAGACCTTGGTATGAAAAGAACGACGCTCTTTTTGACATCACTTGCATAAGGGCCTGAATTTTGATTTACTTTATTTTTGTTTTTCTGATAATGTCAACACCCAGAAAAGCCAGTCAAAGCGATCTGACAATGGGGCAATTTTTGGAATGCAATTAAAACGGACCATAAAAAGTTTGGTAGGAAGTGATGGCTTCTCGCCAATCGTCTCGAAGAGCCATCCTTTATAGTAGAGAACGATGGTGATGGTGGCTCTAACAGCGAAGACAAAGCCGAGAACGAACACTGCGGAGATCGAAAGCACACAGGCGACGTGAAGCAGAGCGGAAGGTCTAAATATAGAAAATTAAAATCGGCCTCAATTGTTCCCAATGGCATATAAACGTAAAAAACGAAAAGGGGTGATCATATTAGCGCCATCCTAGGGATGCGCAGCCGCATTCCTATTCCTATCAGATGTGTAGATGCATGGTGAATAGGTAATTGGTCTATACATGTCAGTGTTTTTACCGTACCAGAAAACTCTGGTACCAATTTACCCGATCATAGAGGGATGGAGCGCTTGGTTAACCCTGATGAAGGACCGATCGTTCGACCGTGCCTATGTCAGTAGTGCTTTTACCACTGCACCATACATTAGTAGAGTCAGAAAAAATCGCTCCATTACTTACTGTAGTACGTATTCAGCGAGGCGTTCTAGCGTCTTTACGGGAACGACAAAGAGTGGAAATCCAAGAACATCGAGAACTGAGCAGATGATCACGGCATACACCAACTCGTGAAGAAGGAACGGGAACACCACATCGCCCACAGAGTGCTGAAATATGAAACATCAACGTGCATGTGATGAAATCAGTGGAACTAATTTTTTTATGTCTTACAACTACATTCATAATTCCATAATTCATTTTTGTCACTAAAATCAGCTTAAATAGAGTGGATTAGGTTCAAGTACTACATACAAGTACAGTTATTTAAACGTCAGACATCGTTAACCGTAAGGGCAGCTCATATCGAACATTATTTTTGTAATCAAGGATGTAGAATGAATAATATTGCTAATTAACTAGTGATGAGCCCCAGCCTTATAGCGCATACAAGCTTTTCATGATCGATATTGATCGATATTGTTACTTTTGTCATTCCACTTATTTTTCTCCTTATCTCTCCTCAATTTATTTCTTAACTATTGTTACTATGAGAAAAATGCTCTTGACCGCTGAATGGGATCACAAGCTAAAAATGGCTACACTCGCCTTTTAGCTGGCGGACGCAGCAGTTTGCTGTCGGGTAGAATATATAACTTCTGGCGTGGTTATCATTTTGGAAAAGGTTAGCCAGAATAGCTATCGGAAAATTCTATAAGATTGCGAATATCTAAGAATTTCGATCATCATTGATTAAATCTTCTGGTTGATTGCAAAAATGAAAAAGGGAAACAACAAGGCTATAAGGGCGTCCTTTGCCTGCGGTGTAAACCCTAGCTGGACCTGTCGCATACATATAATGTTTATCTACCGTATCACAACAAACTACAGTACGCCTACAGATTGTCTGTGCAGTGCGACGCCCTACAGATTTTTTCAGAATCTGACGCCGTACGGATTTTTTAGAATCATCTCGAACCATGTTTATTTTTTGTGCTCCCGTTGGCCTGAAAGTATTCCTCCAGATGAGGCTCGAATAACTTAAAAAACCCACGATTGAACAATCTTGGTTTGCTGGATTGTCTAGAAACAGAATATGAGAGAGGTTCCATAAAAGGAAAGGGTAAAGTGGTCGGCACTGATTGAGCGCCCAAAGTCGCGCCACTGATTAACGTTCTATTAGGAGCGGTAAAGACATGATGACTGCGTATTTAGCCTATACAATTGCTTGTGACGGCAAGCCGTATCACTTCAGTGTCTTTACCTCCCAGACATGATACCAATTTACCCGACTCCGAAGGGATGGGAGCCTTGACTGTACCAGGCGAGGATCGATCCCTCAACCGTGCTGGAGTCACTAGCGCCTCTTACCATTACACCAAGCTTAAGCCCTAAGGATACATATATGGGCACACCAACGATCGGAAGAAATGAGTTATATGCCAGATAAAATCTGTAGACAGTGAGCTCGCTCCGCCTGCCCCAATGGTTCGATGCCTCCGGTGAGAATTGAATTTTGGATAGCTGCAGGATTGTTTACGCTTTCGAAATGCAGCGGTTGTTAAATTCTTTGTGTGAAAATTCCATTGCAAAAATGACGTCTCCAGGCCATATAGTCTGTAAAAACATCTGCACGAGTGTCAAATATGCTGCGTGTTTGTGTGGTGTTTATGAGCCGTGTCTCTTGGCATTTGGATATCGATTGTGGAGCATGAGGAGTAGCAGAGGTTGCAAAAACAACACTAATTGTTTCTCTGTTTTTCGCTTGCTGGAGCGGATTCCTCATCGGTGCACTTTCGCCTTCTGCATAACAAAAACCATTGAAGAAGCAACTTGCATCGTAACGAACTATCTTAAACTTAAACATTTGAACTTGTAAATTGACTATTACAAACTATTATTCTGATATAAATATAATTTTGTAAGCATAGCTATAAATGTAAAAAATTCATGTTATGAGCTAAATTTAAATTATCTATGTATTTTAAAGTAAAACTAATTAAATTACCTGCTATAAACTATCAAACTAAGTCAAAAACTCAGTCAAAAGTCAAAAAGCACAGTTACTGGGATGCAATTCTATCAGTTCCTCTTTCTCTTCGTTCTTCTTTCTGTATGTGTTGCTTTCTTTAACAAAATTTAAACCGTTTAATTTTTAGCGCCATTAGAAAAATGAGTTCATCAGTTTCAAGACTCCTTAATACGACTTCATATTAGACATTAAACATTATCTTTCTTATACTTTTGCTCTTCTTTCAAGAGTTTTGAGCTTTACCTTTGACGAATTACCGTAATACGACAGCTGATGTGCGCTTCATTGAAGTGCGGCTTTATTTGCAAAAATTATCAGAAACTCAAATGCTACAACTGGATCTGCTTTTTTCGTAAAGTTCAAGATTTACCGTAATGCGATTAGCCTTTCGAGTGTACTTTCTTAGCACGTCATAACCATCGGACGGTACTTTACCGTTCGCCATTCTGAAAATCGAAGAGTAAAGTCTGTTGCGTAAAAAAACCTGAAGACGAAGTTTAAACACTTTCTTACGGCAATGTTTTGTTTAATATTTTTCAAAGTTTTCTTAATATGGCTTGCCCCAGAAGGTCCACAACTGTCAAAAACACAAAGGGACACGCAATAGAAAGTCACAACGAAATCGGATCGGTTTGCTAATTTATCGTGACGCTCATCAATCCGAATCGAATCCGAACGTCTGATCTTGCACTGCCCTCAAGTAGTTCTAGGACAGCTACACTAGACTAGAAGCTAGTTGAGTACATCAATTTGTGAACCTATTCACTCTACCAAAGAAAGTAATGGCAGGCTGCCAAGGCTTCAATGGTCGTGATAAAGATCTTTGCAAATGTTTTTTTTTTGATTTCACCCGAACAGCTGCCGAAATGCTGTCTCTGCAAAACGGACTACAGTATGCTAGTGAAGAGAGGGTCGTTCACTCTATAGGATTCATGATTCAGAATAGCGGAAGATGGTGAGAATGTGACAATTAGGCAAACAGGGCGTCTTGCTGAAGGAGCTCAACTCGGGTAGACCACTGTGGACGGGTTTTTTGGACAGAAATGGAGCAGTGGTTGATTGTACGAACGAACAACCTTCGTCCCCGCCGAAGCTGAAGGGGGTGGGGGGCAAAGTCCGAAGCGAGGCAGACGTGGGCCGCCGTCGGGCAGACACACAGCGTCGGCACGAGAGGCGTCGTCATCAGCAACAGAACTAGTTATTTACTCCACATTCACTGGACGAATAGACGTCCAATGAATCATTGAGGAATCAACCACGGTAGTGCCCCAGTTGAAGGAGGTAAAGGTAATGGTGATGGTGTCGTTGATCGGTCCAATAAGGACGCGCCATGCATTCGTATTTCATTCAAAATCGCAGAGACATAGTGAATGCGTATTTGTCCTATAAAATGACTTGTTGCTGGATCAGCCGCTATACCATATTGGTGTACTTACCAGTGTGGAAAGTCCGATACTTGAATCCAGAAGGTGTATTTACCCTCTCATTGTCAGACAAGTCTGGTATTATAACCTAACCCCCTAGGTTTGGAACGCTTGGTTAGCTCGGGCGGGAATCGATCGCTTGACCGTGCGGGTGTCAGTAACGTCTCTTATCTCAACTAAGGGATTAATGTTGAAATTCTTTTCCGAGACCGCCTTGGGATCTAGGAGATATTAGAGAGGCCACACTCAGGTTTATTTCCTTTCACCCCCTGGCGAAGGCAAACTCGAGGTCGGTTATGCTTTTAAGACATTAGTACAACCTCAAGCAGACTGCGAGGAGAGCAAAAGCGAAATTTCCATCGCACTGAGGCTCATAATATGTAGGAATTCACCTTATCCACCACCATATCATCCTATGGCATTTTTAAAGCCACCGTGCGAGTCGTTGTTGTTGTGAAATTGTAACGGGGTACTGGTAAATAGAGCGCCACTAAAATCCAATTTTTCTTAACTTAATTGAATGCAGACTATGAGAGGCTACAATTCAGCGTTTTGTCGTGAGAAAGTCTCCTGTAGGTTGTTGTTGCTGAAGAGAAAGAGAAAATAGTTTACGTTGAACATCTGAAAAGTGGACCAAACGAATAGAAAGGTCCAGCACATTGGCAGAGAGGTAAGGTCTGCATGCTTCGTATCCTTTTGTTTTTTTGAATGCCCAAAGGCCAAAGTATTCACAGTGCCACTCGCTGAATTATTCAAATGCTACTTCTACATCAGCTTTAAACAGAAAAGGCCAACTCTTGGAAGTACACTGCGACGTACAACTTTTATTACACACTTTCATGAGTGTTTCACCCCATCCTTAAGTTTCTAAAATGTTCCTGACATCAGAAGTTTTCAACTCCGCTTTGGAAATCTAAGCAGACAGCTTTTCTGAAGCCGGTTATGGCGTTTATCCCGTTCAACGTTAGTCTTTCCTGTCTCAGATTTTCACCTCGCCAAAGGCAACCAAATCAATCGATTCCGAGGAATTGAATTGAATATCAGCAAATCCTTGTTTCATGACATCATGAAATCCTCATCTCATGCGGTGCTGTGAAAGTCGTTGGTCGCAATAGATTCATAAGTAATCTGAGAACAACTTTGGGTTAATATCAGTCTGGCATGTGTTTAGTGTCACTCCTGATCGGAGGCTCAACGTAAGGATGCTTATCAAACAGATTCGTTGTTAGAATGACTTTGGAGCATAGTAGCATCTTGTCTCTCTCATCTCTCATTCTTCCGCCCTTTCAGCTTTTCATCCACACTTTCATCTTCGCAGATGTTTTCGGACTTGACTTCTGCTTCACCAAATGCGAAAGCGAAATAAATGTGTTGAATGCTCTGATGGACGGAGTGTTGTAGGGGAACTCCTTCGGATTGTTTTTTTTTCAGCTCGAGCTCGGTGAATGTTTTCAACATCGGCTCTGCTTCCTTAACAAGAGAAGTAATTGCATTTGTGTACATTCATGAGACGATGTGAATGTTGTTTGGTGCATTCTAGAGGCTATAAATAGCAACACTGAAAACCCGAAACTAAAATCTACAACCGTATGTTGTTATTGTTCCTCACACTTCTTTGACACCTAATTCAATTAAAACTATAAAGGTGAGGAGGTGGAAGGTACAAGCCATTTTAGCAAGGAAGTTCACCTCGCTATCTGCTGCTTCCACAGAACATGCACACCTTTTTTGTTCTCTCAAGCTTCTACTCTAAAAGGTCATTTGGATGAATTAGATGCCGAAACGGGTAAAACCCGTAAATAAAAACGTCTAGCCTCTTTTACATACCCGTTGCAAGATCAACTCTGAATACATCATAATATCTGGCGAAGGCAAAGTGATTTGACAATAACAGAAAAGCTGCGTTACAACCACTAAGAGAATTTTGGTAGAAAAAAGTTCACTCGAGGGGAACATCGAAATCACATTGAGAGGAAGAGTGAGCATTCGAGAAACGTTACAAAAAACAAACAACGGGCTAGAGAACCCCTGAAGGCTGACCAACACCTGAAGCATTCGTTCGGTTTCTAGTGTATTATTTTACCGGAGGCAATTATTTGGATGTGACGTGCAGCAGAGTGCCGTTTTCCAAATGAGATTCGATTCCTAATTTTCTTTTTTTGGCAACACTCGCCTTTGGTACACAGGTATTGAACAGAAGCCAAAGCTCAAAAAGAAGGCGAATATATTGACAAGTAGAACAAATCGATCCTACAATTAAATTACAAATCTTTCCAAGTTTTTTTCTTGAATTCCGGCACTCATTTTGTCACCAAGCTTGAGCAACTTGTCCTTTCCAATCTGGCAACTGGCTGGCTGCATCGTTATCGCCGTTGAAATGTCCTACTATCTACTGGCTGAGCGGCTGCCGTCGAGAGGAAAAGTGATCGAAAACCAAACTTGTCGACCACGTGCTGATAACGGGTGACGTACGGCGACGCCGCACCCGCTTGACCGATTACGGTCAGAACTTGGCGGGCATCCTGCTTCCTTCCATCATTCGAAATCAACTTCCAAGAGAGCGCTAAGATCGCTACGAAATTCGATTTGCAAAGCCGATTGAAAATCAAAGCTGTACGTGCCCTTTTAAATAAATACAATCATATTCCTGACAGAATTTTCAGATGGAAAAAGCGTACGACATTCAATGAAGAATGGGAGAAGAGCGTCTGTCGTTATTGTACTATATGCTTGTTTAGGGTGCGGTTCTTCTGCTCACAGAGTGGCGATGGGATTCCTTATTGTTAGATTGAACAAATCAGTTTAAATTCCTGATACACTTGGCTAATCTGCTTTCAAGAGACACCACTCGGGTTAGTCATCAGCTATTTCTTGATGCTTCTTTCTTTATCAGTATTCACGCGTCTTTACTTTTATACATCTCTTGCCTTCCCTTTTACTGTAACTTACTTTTTTTTCATCAATCATGTCAAGGTTTGTTCTATGGTATCACATGCACTTTAGCACTAACAGCGTTATTCTGCAGCATTGTGCGTTTTTTTTACCATTGTGTTTTTTAAGCACCAAATGCCTCGCGCGTGTAAAAAATATATGAATGTGTATGTTGCGGCACGCGTTGGCTTCTGCCGACGTCTTGAATAAATAAATAAACGAATAAATATGGTTATTCAAACGTGAAAAACTCAGTTCCCATTCAATATCCTTTGTTGGCAACATGAAATAACTGCTTTATATCTCGACGGAGGTTGTTTAATTTTCTCTCTCAATTATCTTTCTTATCAGACGATGAAGCCGCGACAAAGACTCCACGTGGCCGCTATCGTACGAAGATCAGCCTGTAGACAGACCACAACATTTAGTTCCGTATAGGACTGCTCTGGAATCCCAGAGACCTCGACACACGACTCCTAGCCATTTGAAACTTTCTTTTAGTACTACTGTGTATAGTAAATCAAGCTATGCTTCGGTAATGTTCGAGATGATGACGATATTGTCCGCAAAACCAAGGTTCGAGAGGAATGCTGCGTTCACACGTATGAATTTTTCGTTCATGTCGAGCTACTTCATCACCGGCAGAAATGTAACAGTAAACACCTTGGGCAAAATGGTATCGCAGACATGTGGTACAAAAAACACACAATGGTACAGAAACAACGCTGTTAGTGCTAAAATGCAAGTGATACGATAGAATAGAACACTGACATGACTGAAAAAAACAAAGTTGAGCTATAGCTTTGCCTGACGCCTTTCCCGATAGCGGTGTTGATTGAAAAAGCTGTACTGTCGTAGAGCAGTAGTGGTAGCAGTCATCCAATATTTTAAAGTAACTGACATTCCATGCAGCACTCAACGCAAGACAACAGACGAAAAAGTTCTATTTCTTTTATTTTGAATCGACACAACTTACTACAAACACACTTTAGTCATAAGCATAAATACGATAGTTTCAACAGAAACTTCAAACGACAGGATGTTCTTCGTGAAACAGTTACACTGTTATTTATCTGAGACCACAACTTCACGAGAAGCGCGTTCCCGCTCTCCTGTAACAAACGCAAATTCATATAATTTAATCATAACATTGGAAGCAATAATCAGCACAGAACTAACGTCTTTTCTCGGCTCGTTTACGCCTCCTCCTCTCCATAAGAAGAAGCTCCGCCTTCGACTGATGATAAACTTCACGGAGATCGCTTAATCGCTTCTCCAGAATTTCGATAGCGTCATCTGTGGACACCGAAAGATCACCTAGAAGTGAGATCGTGAGACAAAGGACCAAAGCGTAAGCTCGCTGTAAATGCTATGCAGAAATTCGAAAGTTCAATGGAAACCAAAGGATTCAAAAAACTACCCACAGTACGATAATGAGAAACTTACCAAGGGGTCCCAAACCCAGAATATCGAAATTATCCAACGAATGCTCCTGCTCCATCAATCGATAGGTCTTGTTCTTCATCGAGATGAACGTGTCACGCGTTGCTAAAACAATAAGTACGAAGAGCCGGATATTGCAACTCACAGAAACGCTATTCCCGAAAGTTGACGATACTCAGAATAAACTATTATTTTTGCATTTAGCAGCGAATGGAGAGAGGGACTGTGTGAAGTTAATTTTTCCAAACAGGTAAATCTAACAAGTCACAGATAAAACTCACAATCCTCTTCCTCTTCTTCTCCGTACGAATCGTCTTCTTTCCTGTCCTCCTTGCCTTTTGTCCTTATGTACTTCCGATCGACAACCATAGTTGAATGACGGCTGTACGCTGCTCTTAATAAAAACTATTTACAGAAATGCCATGAAATTTTTTTTGTTATATATGGAAACGACTATTTTTCGAGACGGGTATCATATATATTTATTTAATACGTCAATTGACGTACCTAAAACAAAAACAGCAGAGAGTAAAATAAAGACAACAAATGAAAAACCTGAACTCAAAACACGAAAGGATCCAGAAAGAATACGCAGACCTCCAGAATTATATTTAACAGTCGCCTAACAACCCTAAGGCAGTTCCTATAGGTTCTCTCCTCCACCTTCTTCCAATATGCTTCTAACGAGATAACAAATAAGTAGCAAATAAATAGAAATGAATGCCCGCTTAAACTGAAAGTAACTGCACTTCTAAACAAAGGAGATTGCGTTAAGGGCTTGTTCAGACGACGCGCGTCGAAAATGCAAAATCGAAGCTCAATCGATAATTAACGCCCTTGATCGAATTTGCTCTTTTGCATTAGTGGCGCAGTCCGGTTGCGCCTCATATAGGCAAACTTACTGGTCGCTCGGGTTTTTTAGAAGGCTGCTATTCCTTATTAATGGAAATTTTGACAAAATTCACTTTTTTCGTTCAATTTCTTTCCTATGTGATTATATGCCTAATTTTTTTGCCTATATGAGGCGCAACCGGACTGCGCCACTAACGCAAAGGAGCAAATTCGATCAATGACGTTAATTATTGATTGAGCTTCAATTTTGCATTTTCGACGCGCGTCGTCTGAACAAGCCCTAAGAGAAGAGACGACTCTTTTGGCAACTACAGATTTCTTCAAGAGATAGGGAGTTCATCATTTCTTCTAACAAATCAGACAAAATGTATTGCAGATTTGTTTGAAATATAATGCAAGTTGGTTAGAAAAATTCTAGATAATTAAACGTTAACAAACATAAACTACAAATAAAAAATCGATACTTGGCAGCTGTTCGACGAAACTGGAAAAACCGATCGATACCGTTGGATACTACCGCTCCTTTCAGACATGATGAGATTAACTAAGACCTGGGTTTACATGTTACTACCTGTTGTCAGAATCCTACCTGGGCCGCAAACCTGGAGACCCATTAAACTCCTCAGAAACCACATGGTAGCTCAGCAGACGGCTCCGGCTGTCTGGTTAAGTGAACTAACCCACGGACAGAAAAACCCTTGTCTGAGAGCATCAAGCAGTGAAAGAAGAAAAGGGTTTCAATTCACGAAATTACAGATTTTGTATGGTGAGAATATGGTGAAAATGTTCAACTAAAACTCGTAAAATACTCTTTCTAAACAGCTTTGAAATCCTGCAGGTTTCTCAATTTCGGAAGAAATAAATGTATTTCCGGTTTTGTTACCTGTACATTCTTGTGTTTAAATGCAAACTATCCACCAGCAATGTATTCCGTTCAAAAATAGTCAGGCAAAATATACTGCGTTAATCACATGAGGATACAATCCGCTGACAGACCGTATGTGATGTCTTCTTGCCGCCAAACGCACCCTATTCTCTTATCATTCACTTGAATTGGCCTTACTCATGGAATTATTTAATCGTTTTTTTTTCCTCCAAGCTCGAGCTTCTTCAGCCCTTCGCTTTTCCTAACCTTCCTTCCTTTAATAAAGAAATAAATGTCTTACCTTTTCCGCTTGCAACCACGTCCCCGGCCAGGAGACATCATTCTTCCACCTGCTGACTGGTTATCAGATGTAGACCATTTATCATTATCTGAAAGGAAGTGAATATTCTCTACATTTGCTAAATCCTCAACAATTCTTCGAGTTCCTTTCACTTTCACCTTTTTTATATTGCAATTCCATAAGATTTCTAGGAAATCCTACGAATCTACACGAATTTTTCAAAAAGAACAACAAAAATCGAAAGAATTGAACTCTCTACGTCAATAACTATACGGAGGAGCTTGGTTCTCATTTATGGAGCTTCGCTGCTCCAAACACCTTAATGAGTGTTACGACATATTTTAATTAACAACGTTTCACAACCAACCCTCTCCGTCCGTTCTCAGCGGTGTTCCGGATCCAGATGGCTCCGCATCAGATTCGTCATGAGTCGGCGTCTCAGGAGGAGCCGCACTTGCTTCTGAATTATAACTAACATGTACAGAATATAACAACTCGAAAGTGCACGATGAAGGCCTATCGAGGGTGTTCTTTTCCAAGTCTATATAAGAAAACCGTATCGCGAGTGTTTAGGAAAGGATGCCCTTCATGAACATTTTAGACTAACAAAACTTCTGAGTTGCAAGCACGGTGCTCGACGAATAACATGAATTCCGCTGCGTTCCCAGAACAATTGACCAACCTTCAATCAAAAATCTGTCACTACGGTAAAGGTAAAGGTGTCGGTGTTGATCGGTCCTCTGAGGATGCACCGTCGCATTCGCGTTCCATTCAGAATCGTAGAGGCATGGTGAATTCGTATTTCGCCTATACAATGACTTGCGGGGGCCACCGGCTATACCATGTTAGCGTCCCATACACGGCTGGTACCAATTTACCCAACCCAAGGGAAGAAAGGCTTGGTTAGATCGGACCGCGATCGGTCACTCGACCGCGCGAGTGTCAATAGCGCCTCTTATCACTGCACCGTGCGAGCCGTCTGTAGTGAGGGTAGAAAAGGAAATACAATGGGGCGCAAAAAACACAATAGGTAAAACACAAAAAGATGAAACTGGGTAGAAAAAATGCGATAGAAGGAGAAAAACCAACCACACTCTACTTTCACGTCCACCTCCTGCTTCACCTCTTCGCTGCGACACTCATGACCAACAGACACCACCGTGCTTCTCAAATGTTCATCGGTGGCTTCGACTTCCTTATCTCCATCAGCCGGTTGTGGTGCTGTAAGTTCGACGTAGCACTCAGTAGTAGCGACCGTATCCTCCACCGGTGTCTTCTCTTTGACTGAAAATATTTAATAAGCCAATGGAATCACGAATTACGCGAGAGAAAGCGCTACTTTTCGCGAGTCTCTTTTTCTCCTTGGTGGACGGCTCGTTGCAAGTGATTGAAGTATCCTCTTTCACTGGGGTCTTATCCGTCAATGAGTGAGTTGAATCTAAAACCAAAATTTCACGCTCAGCATATTTCGCCACGCACAAATAATAAATCACCAACTTATTTGCGGTGGCGACGAAGTGTGTGCTGAGACAAACTCAAAGTTGTGCGACACCTCCTCGATTGGAACCTACAAAACGGAATGCTTTTCCGGTAGTAAAAACAAAGCTGGAGACAACGGAAATGAGGTCAAAAACTTTTCACCCATCAAACAAAAAGAGATAACTGAAGTACTTTAAATAGGATAAAGTGAAATTGAGGGTGAGAGCGGCTCCGGAAAGTGAAAGCTCTCTCGTTCCACGGGTTAAAAAATTTCACTTGAACATTGGGTGGGTTGCACTGAAACTAGACACATAATCACTTGTGAAATTCAAATAGCTAAGGTAGGTCATTTATCACTAAAATCACTAACCACGTGAAAAGAATTGTAAGGATATATCTAAGCAGCGCTCCATTCTTATAATAAAACAAGGTGAGAATTCAGTGATATTTTGAATGTGAATAGTTGACAAGCTACTCACTTTAAACCCGACCTTCTAATTTGAACACACCTTTAGTATATTTCCGATGGAAATATACTGATGGACGTTTAGCTACCGAACAGCAAAACATCCAATTTGAATAAGCTTTAGATGACCATTCACAAAATTTGAATTGCTACTATACATAATAGAGACGCTGAATATGACTTGCTGTTCCTCAAAGTCTGCTTCAGTTGCGGAAAATTTTCACCTAAGAAACTACTTGAGCAAATATGAGGCAGTTTCGCAACAATCAGAACCTATGAAAACTTCCCAAGCTACAACAGAATATTGGAAACAAATTTGGTAAGAAAACACCAGATACAAGAGAACTAATCGGTAAACTATAACTCACAGCAGGAAGATTAATCCGTGACGGAGGACTGTGAATCTTCTCACTCGGGACGTATAGCGTCGTTGTGGGTGATGTTGTTGATGAAGAAGGACTGACTACTTGAATGGTGTCTTTCGTAGAACCAGCTAAAGACACGGTTCTGGCACGTTTTGACGGTAAGGGCGGTGGTGATGAGATCACTGAATGGTGATGATGCGACATCGTGTCAGCAGAACGAGAAGGAGAGGGCAGAGGAGACGGTGCTCCCATGCTCGAAGGTGAAGCCATCAGAGACTGCAAAAAAATTAAACAAATGTAAGCTCGAAGGTTACAACTATAGAAGAGATGATCTGCATTAGATGAAACCATAATCAACCATCACCCGAATTTTCACATCTACAAAAAAAAGGAAAAGGAGCCATGACTACTATATCGTTCGATTCCTCTATATAGAAGGGAAATCGAAAATCATTCGAAGAAACGCGAAGGTGCTGCAGTTGTAAAAGTGTTCAAGGGTAAAGTCCGAGCAAAGAAATTCACCACAATTTGTCGTCCTGCCAACATGGCATTACCCTCTGAAATTATCCGCCCAAAATCGACGCAGTAAATGGTTTCGAAACAAAATGAACAGCAGTAAAGGGGAGAGATAGGCAGAAATTTTCTAGAATTATCACCTCCACGGTGAAACACAATTGCAAACAGCACTACCCTCAACTTATGTGAACATAAAAGCGATTTAACAAGGATAATATGCTACCTCTGACTTCACGTGGCTTGACGTGGGGGTTTTAGCGCGGAGTGGCTGGGAGCCTTTCATTGTCAAAACACCGGATGATTTTGAGCACTGAAAACAATATACGTAAGAATGACCGACATAAGAAAAGAGAAAACCATAGTGCAGTTTTCACGAGTCGCTCACTCCGTCTTTTAACAAATACGTGACTTGTCTGAGCTATCATGTAAACCCTGCTTCTTGGAGAGAATGGAACAAACTGTTCCAGAGAATAGTAGAGGGAAGAAATCGATCTTTTCAATTACTTTCAAAAAAATAATGAAAGACAAAAAACAGCACAATAAAACATACTTAGAAGAGATCACACAAAACACACCTCTCTCCTTAATCCTTCGGCGGCAGCTGCACTTAGTTGTTCATACTGAGAAATTGATACCCGACGAGGACGATATCCTCCCTTAAAATCAACGTGAATATTCGAAAGTATCTATAGGTCAGGCAGTTCAATCGACGAACAATCAAAATAAAATTGATAGAACGAAAGCAGATTGTACAAACACACATGGAGGAACATACCATGCTGAAGAGGTTAACTGGAGTTGCAACATCGTCGCGTGTGAGGCTCTCCACTCCATCCGTAGAGTTCGACCATCTGAGAACAAAATCTAGCCGCGCTCTCGGTATTCTGTCACCCATCTCGCGAAGGACGGCTTCCAGTGATGACTGGTCATCCTGCAACGACTCTGAAGGTACAGGAGAAACCGAGTCCGAAAAAAGACGAAAATCTGGAAATCTCAAACCCAAACCTTTTCGCTTAATCGTATTTTATTCAACGTTATCGACTCATCGTAGCGAGAATTCCAGCCGAGGTAATGAACGAAACATCGCGTCGAATTCAGAACAGCGCGCAGGCGAGTCAGCGCATGAGAAGACAATCCATCGCTCTTAACAATAATACCTAACAGAATGAGAAATACACATTTAATTGACATTCTAGAGTTTAAGTTAGCCATAAAAGGATGGGAGATTCGGACTTTCCAATGACCGACAGGACGAAAAAGCCGGGATTGAGTTTGAAAACAATAACAACAAATACTAGGTTAGACAATTAAAAATGACCGCTGCGTATACCACCTCCTGTCAAACTTTTGCAAAAATCATCATCGCTGAATTGCTCTGACATCGTTCATCCACTACAAAAATCGCTTTGCTAAAACTTAGTTTACATAAACTACGTGAGTTGCTAATTGATTATGTGAGGTGAAAATTATTGCAGGAAGGATCTGCAAAAAATATCCAAATCGAATATAAACCTCAACGGCGCACTATACGAGGTCTTTGCTTGTCTAATAGATATGCAAATAAGCTCGTGAACGAGAAGGTGAGCAACAAAAGTGAGGATCACGCAAATCCTTATCTCATCCTCTATGATTACCTTTGAGACAAGAACGGTTCTCATCAACGGATTCATTCCAAAATAACAAGGGATGTAGGGGAAATTAGATACCCAAGCAACGAGAAAAAATCAAAACATTATGACAAACTTCTGATCAGAATTTCAAAAGGAGATGAAAATTTTAATACCTCCTCATCTTTCATCTCCATAATCTCCACTACCTCCTTCACTGACGGCTGCTCCACGGTAACAACACGAGCGTCGTACCACCTACCATGATGATGAGCTCGAACTTTCTGACCAAGATAGAATCGCGAAATGCTGAAATGCTGATGTGTACTTCATAACTGGGGGCATTTCTTCTGTCACTGTAAAACTTACATGTTCGCAGGACGATATCCTTCGTCAGCATCCTTCGCTTTAGACAAGTCAGCGACATCGCTGGCTTTTTTCTCAGCTTTTGCCAGCTTCTTCCGCTCCTTTCTTTTCTTTCCTGAACAATCCACAAAAATACGACGAGCAAAGACGGAAGGAAGACCGACACCGATGATCAACTCACCATCGCCGTCTTCATCGCTCACATCCAGTTCCTTCTTTTCGCTTGAATTATCCTTCATAACTATCATTTTCTCCTTTCCGTCTCGCTCAGTGTCCCGTCTTCCCGACACTGTCGCCACGTCAATCTCAGACTTCACTGGTGATGTACACATGGTAGATGGCGGTTCAGTCTTCACCTCCGAGAACAGCCGCTGTCGCTCTTTGACCTTCTCCGGTGATTTATCCGCAGTCTTCTCTTCGCTTTCCTTAAGCTTTTCGTCTCGGTTCTTCGCCTTTTCCTCCTTCGCCTTGGTCTCCTTTTCTCTTTCCTTCTCTTTTTCCTTTTCTTTTTCTTTGTCCTTTTCCTTTCGTTCCTTCTCCTTCTCTTTTTCCTTTCGCTCCTTTTCTTTTTCCCTCTTTTCTCGTTCTTTTTCTTTTTCCTTTTCTTTCCTCTCTTTCTCTCGTTCCTTTTCTCTCTTTTCCTTCTCTTTCTCCTCCTCTCGCTCTTTCTCCTTTTGCTTGTCTACATCCTTGTCCTTTTTGTCCTTCTTGTCTTTCTTATCAACCTAAAATTGTTTCAAACAAATAATTACCAAACAATTGATAATAGACAAGTCACACCTTCTCTTTGAGATCCTCATCTTTTCCTTTGCGGTCTGACCTTTTGTCATCATCATCCTTCTCGTTCTGACTTTTCTTCGATTTATCGGGCACACTCGATGGCGGAGAGGAGCTGAAACGAACATAGAAATAAATATCACTCACTTTGAAAAAAAATTACAGAACCTAAATTGAAGAAAAAGAACGGAATGAAAGGAATGAAGGGAGGAAATAAATCATTCATATTGAACAAAATACAACGACGCCAACTAAAATTAACAGCATTTCGCTTACATCAAAAACTCTTTGTAACGCAAGAGAGCTCAGTTTTACAATAAGCAAAAAAGGAAAAAAAAACGAAAAAAAACGACAAAAAGGAACCGCACTTACACTGAGCGCTCTCTACTGGTGGAGAGTTCAGGATCTCTAGAAGTCTCTTTGGAGTCCGCTTCTTTTCCCTTCTTTCCAGCTTTCGCCTCAGAACTTTTCTCCTTTGTTTCGTCAACAGACGACTTCTTCCTCTTCGCCGGTTGCTGCTGAAGAATATCACTATGGCTTCAAGGTAAATATGAAGGTGTGGTGTTTATCGGTCCTCAAAGTACACGCCACCGTGTTCCATTGAGAGTCACAGAGGCATGGTGAGTACGTATTTGGCCTATACAATGACTTACAGGGGCCAGCCGGTATACCAAGTCAGAGTCTTCACCTTGATAGACAAGCATGGTATCCATTTACCCGACCTCGGAAGGATGGAAAGTCTGGCTAGCTCAAGCGGGGATCAACCTCTCAACCATACGGGTATTAGTAGCGCATTTTACCACCAAACCACCCACTATGATTACATAGAGAAAATGCTCAACCTCTGATCTATAGTATTTCTATTGCTCACCTTTTGACTGTTTAGCAGCTCGGCTGGACGAATAAGGCGGCGCTCACGGGGGCTATTTATAGTGGATGTCATGGACAGTTCGTCCAACGACCAACCGAGCCTTTTGTAGAATGTGTTAAAATGCGCCAAATACCTAAAAACAACGGGTTGTCAGGAGTAAGCGTATTTTGATTGTTAAAAACAAGGAACATCCAAAAAGAGAACAACATTGCTCAACAAGACTACCTTATGTAAGCCTTTCGCACTGTTACGGGAGTCGCTCCAGGACAACCTTCTAAGCGCAGTTTGGAAAGGACCTAAATATTCTCACGTTTCAACACATAGTTCGTAGAGAAAATCTTAGGGATAAATTGGTAGAGTACCTTTTTCCATTTCTGATTTGTAGTAACTCGCTTGCAACCTCCGTAATCTTGAACAACTCGATAAAATCGATACAAATCAATGTCTTTTCCACCGAGAATTGGCGCACGATTGATGGGAGTACCTGATAACAATCCATTTTCTAAAGATCCCTTCTGAATACATGGAATTAATACTGTAACGTACCTCGCTCCTCTTGAAATTTGTACAACTGCGCTACGAAAAGATCTCGTTCCTCTCCGTACTCCTCCTCATCGCTGCTCTCCGAACTGGATGAATCGCTTTCTACTCTGCAAAACTAACTTCATCTCTGGTGGAGGTTTTTTGACACCGTTGAAACCGTTGAAGAAATACCAAAAATATCAATGTAGAAAAGCCTCACTTCTTTTCGACCTTCTTCTTTTTAGACTCTTCTTCCTTCTTACTGTTTTCTCCACCTTCATCCTTCTTGACAGACTTTGTATTACTGCTTGAAGCTTTGGCAGTGTCTTTGGGATCCTTTTTGCGAGGACTGTTCTCACCGAAAATTTCTCTTGCAGTCCAATTCGTTGGAAAAACGCCTGAAAATTCGATCGTCGAATTTTCAGAAAAAGCAATAACTGGTAATAGAGTACAATATAACCTTCAAATGCTTACTGAACTAAGCAAGAGTTCTTAGAAAATTCTGTCATTGAACTTGATGTGTTCAGCCCACTAAGAAAGAGCAATACTTGATTTAGCTTCGTTGAAAATGAAGAACTCAATGCACTATGTAGAAAATACTAGACCCCCAAAATGCAAATGCCGAACCGGTTCACCCGGTACACTAACCCACATACCTAAACTTTCTCACTTACGGATCTAGTACTCCGCTAGTTACAACCATCAACAGTAACGGAGCTGGTGAAATAAATAACAACAAAATAAGGTTCCAAAACCAGAAATAAAGAAAAAGAAAACTCTTCGAAATATCCATAGCACAAATAAAAACAAAGCTACAAATTCAAAAGCAAATAAGTGCAGATGAAAATAAAAATAAACAAACATGAAGATGAAAACAAAACTGGAAAACTTTTTGAAAACTGCCGCAAAATCGAACCTTTGCTGAGGAATGTATTGGCGCGATCAACGGCCGTACGCAGTGAATTGCTCATTGCATCTAGAGCTTTCTTGCCCAGCGGCTGATCCTCCAACAATGTCAGATTCATGAAAGGGACAGCTGAGCTGAAATGTAAATATCAAAGTGACAACCATAACCCCAATAAAACACTAAACACCCACTATTTTCCATTTTGGAAGCTTCTCAGTGGAAGTTCGTTTTTGCCGAGATTTTTCGGCTTATTGCTCCCATCTCTGAGAAGGAAAACGATATAACAACACAATCACCACGTCAAATTTCTAAAAACTTACTTGAACACTTTGGGATTCACTACTACTGCTGGAAACCACTTTCCTCGATGGTTAGAATCCTCATAAACACATACAGCAATGCCCTCTCGGAACTGCAAAACAAGCGTTCATTCACTGTACGCGTACCACAACAAATACGCAGAACATGTTCTCCAACACAACAATATTATCCATAGCAAAGGTTTTCCAAAATAGAAGCTTTCTCATTAAATTCGCGAACAAAAACTTATTTGATCGATTGGCAGTCTCAAGCTGATGAACTTCTTAGTTAATAGGCGTGTTAACCGCGTGTCTTTTATAACACTAAATAGGAATGGGGAAACAGGATGGATTTTCTTCTGCCGACGTCGGACTCATTTGACTGGCAAATAGCAAACATTGACGAACCTTTTCGCGCAATTCTTCCATTCGATTCGCACCAGTTTTTTGGCTTTGGGATTTACGACTAAGCTCTTCTTTCTTCTCCTCTTCTTCCTTTTTCTTTTTCTCCCTCTCAGCTTCTTCTTCATCACTGGAACCATCGTCGCTGCCTGACAAGTCGGCATCTCCACTTCCTTCAGTATCCCCCTAAACGATAGTCTGTCGTGTACATTAGCAAAAATAGCAGATGAAAAAGAGCTTATAGCAGTATACCAGAATTCTACAAGAGAATAAAAAGAAATGAGGAGAAAGTAAACGGTCCTATTCTGGTGATTATCGGACTACCAGCACAGCCAATAAAGCTGGTGGATGAGAACATATTTTTGTCGACTTGCCCTTCCCAGCCACATCAAAACTTTGGTGAGTATTTCGCAATAACATGATGAAAAACTCCAGAAAATACTTAGTAATAAAATACGGGCAATAAATAAATGCAGACAAAAACAAGACCGCAAAACATCTTTGACGGGAATTGACCTGATCCATTTCTCCTATGGCAACAGAAGCTGCAGACGCCGCCGCTCGTTTCTTGCGTTTCTTCCCATCAGAGTCTTCACTATCGTCATCTCTACGGCGTTTTTGTCTAAAAACGAATCAAGAAAAGGCTGAAATCACCAGGAACACTGGAAGCGAAAGCTGGCACCACTACTAAGTTTATAGGCCACTTACTTCTTGGATTTCTTCTTCTTAGCTTGCGGTTTGGGAGCCGCACAGAATTGCTCCGGATTATATAACGGCATCTGATCAAGGTTCGACTCAGTATCAAAATGTTTCGCTCCCTTCAGACACATTTGAGTACGTCGCAACACTTTCTCGTCACCGTCGTTGAACACTAAACAACACATATTTTTTCGTTGAAAAATGGCACAATAAAGATAATATGGTGCTATGACAAAAAGCAAGGTAATGTCCACTCACCAACATGATATGTACTGCAATCCTTCACATGTTGAATAACGCCTTTCACTTGATGCTTTCCATGAGTAATGTCAACTGTTTGATTGGCTTCCAAAGTTCCTTTCACCAGATGCTCTTCGACAACGATGGAACCAAATGGTGATTCTTTGAGCAGCACCTGAATCACGAAATGAGGGCGACAGCATTCGAACTACAACTTTTTTGACCCACAAGAAAATGGTACAAATTGAAAGAATGACGTTTACGCAGTGAAATACACAATTTTTATGGTGACATGAACGCCCGTGAGATATATTGCTCCACTTTTCTACAGAAGAATCCCAAGAGAGATTTCAACCTGTCGTAATCAACTCAAACTGTGAGCAACACTTGCTACACAATGATCTCAACTTGAATCGCTGTTTTCTTTATTTTATGCAAGTAATCCAGTACAGAGGGCTAAAAACTTGGACTGAACATGGAAAGTCGCTTGTACTGCCTAAGCCACTGCCACGTTCACAAGTCATAACGAACGGACCCAGCAATGCCAATTTATAAAGTTAATTGTGAACTCTAACTCAAGAATGATACACATTTAATATCTACAAAAATGAAAAAAATAATAACGAAAGAGTAAATAAAACATGGTTCGTTAACAAAATGAAGGACACGACAAACATCGAAGCTTACGATCGCATACACTGCGATTAGTCAACTTTGTGGACCGCCTTTTTAGCTTACCTTGCATTTGACGGACTTGCATAGTTTCTTGATCTTCGCCTCACAGAATGCTCCTTTGAACTTTGCGCTGACTTCAGTCCCAGCGGGAAGAAAAGCAGGATCGTCCGACTGAAAGAAAGCCGCATCTGCTTCGATGGCATAGCAGAAGCATTCTCACAACAAGATGTTTTGGAATTAAACCTAGACTTCCCTACAAAAACTTCTGTTTAGCCGTCCTACTCTTTATTTGAAAACAACCCGGACGCTTTAGAACTGTTGTGAATTACATGAACAACAAAATAAAAAGAAATACTATACTTCGCACACTCTAGGAGTTGGGAAAATCTTTTCACCGAATTTTGTTGAAACACGACTACCCTGGTTGACAGCGGCACCTACCACAAATCTGTGGCCTACTTTTTCAAATTTCAGCCAAGACTATTCATACTACTAGGGTAAAAATTTATTTGTCCACTAAACTGCAAGTGGAGTAGTATCCAAGAATAAAAAAAGTTCATGAGAATGAAAAAGCGACTTACCATATTTTAATAGCATGCCGGTATTTCAAATAATTTGTTGTACAAGCACTCATTCGTAAAAATTGATGGGAAACCACCGTTTCTCACTCCGGTTAGTGACAATCACTACAGTGGAGAGCACATTGTAAAATCAGCTCTCTTAGCAGGGTAAAAGAGCCTGACATGCGAGATGATTTGACTATAAAAAGAAGACCTGGACAAGAAGCTCTAATTCGAAAGCATTACACAAGCTGAGAAAATTTACTATTTTTATAAATGAGACTTTTGAGATGATAAAAAAGGTTTTAAAAAGGGTACGTGACAGATCGGAAGAAGGACAAATCAGCGACTGATCCTCAAGCGCCGTCGTAGGTGACGAGACGAGTATAAACACGTTTACGACGCTAATCAGACAGGTGTAGACAGGTTAACACTTGTAGGTGCTTGTACAACAGAAAAAACACAGGATGACGCATTTGCGCAGAGCCCACCATGCTGAGCAGTTGCATTTCTTATTGAATTTGACAATTTTACAACGAATTTTATTGATATGATAAACACCTATTCATCACCGATTACCGCAATCAATTCAGAATCAATCAATACCGAAAAAATGCAAAAAGAAGTATTGCGCTATTCAGCCTCTAGCTCCAGTGGTCGATTATGTTTTTACCGCCTAATTTTACCCAAAATTTCGAGGTTATTTGTGTGCTGATCACCAGTGTATGTTATTACTTTTTTGAATTTAAGCTTTATAAAAGTCGGTGCCATGTGGGTTGGTGGGTGCAACCAGCAGAAGGTTATTATGGTAATACTTAAGGTTTCCTCAAAAAAAGTCAAATTGTTGTGAAATGTGTATTTCCGAGTTCGAACACTCACTTTTGAAGGATTTTGTGAGGGTATAAGGCCTTTGAAACTTTTCTACGTAGGCTACAACCCGCATAACGAACAATTGTCTTGGGTGGATAAGCGTTCAAACTGGATGATCAAGGTAATGAGTTTTGTTTCTCGAGACATTTTGAATAACGCTAACATCACTGAACGTTCGTGATTTTAGTTAGGCTATTGTTGTCAGAACTTCTTTTCTCTCGTTTTTTGTTGCTTTGTTCCCAAAGTGTATTTTGGAATTTCAACCACAAATCTGACGCTGGCTTACTGAAGCACTGTCAATCCCGGCCTTTTGTGCTAGGTTTGGGTAAATCAGGATGGTAAAATCAGGATCAGCAATATGTCTAAATTCTGACTGAAGGGTAATTTATGACACTAATAAAGAATCTAAGAATTTAAATTTCAACATTATCTAAAGTTTAAATAAAAAATTTAAAGACTTGATGTCTCTAGAGTCTTACAATTTGATAGTTCTTGAGGAGTCTGCTGGCCCACAACTTTTCGTGCTACTTTTATGCTTTTCCGTTGAATTTGCAGATTGTTTTTCTTCAAATTACCCTTATCGGACAGGTATGTCTAACTGCTATGAAAAAACGCTGCCTATTCGAATTGAGCATCTTATAAGGTAAAGAAAACACCTTACCCGTAAAGAAGGGTAATAATACCCCAGTCGTGTTCAGTTTTTAGTCGCTGTAGTGAATCGTATCGTATCACATCTATTATCGAATTAAACCAATCCATTTTAGCCAAAACGGTGATCCGCCCTGGACCTTTGCTGGGTAGTTTTCAGTCGGAATTAGAAAAAAAGACCTAGAACGATCTCTCTAAACAGAGTTGTTGGTTCAAAATTGAACAAATCCCAACTGCGGGAAGAATACTAATTCTTTTTAAAGGAGGCAATAGGTAATAGAAAATAAGACAGGTGACTAACAAAAGGACGAAGTACATGAGAAAAAAAGGAAAAGAAAATCTTCGGCAAAACGTCCATACACGCTCAATGACACCAGCTAACCTCGAATTTGGAGTCTCGTTGCTTTAAGATTTAATGAAATTTGCTGTATCATACCTGCATGTCAACTTGCCGGATTCAGCGACAAGCCGCGCATAGACGAGGAGCTTATGGAAAGCTTCTCAGTAACAGAGTTCCATATACCCCAGGTTGGTATAGGATCTGAAGCTTTAACTCTCAGTTTCTCTGTACTACAAGATGAAAGACAATCAGTTGCCAACAGCAATGAAAATAGATTCACCAAAACACAGACACTGACACTACAGGATACAAAAATAGTTGAGAAGAGCGTCCATTGCAAGAAACTTCGCTAGAAGGGCTAACACTACTTTTTTCAACGCCATGTACCGGATTTTACTGTGGAATCCGCTTCTTGCGAGGAATAATTCTAGTACAAACAAGATTTTCACGAGCCAATTTAAGAGAGGCTAGAACCAGATTTCGGCAACTATCGAATGGAAACTGACCTACGCGCCCAAAACGAAGAATCGTCTAGAATGTTCTTCGAACTTTGTAGTATTCGATAAAGGGAGAGACTACGCAGAAAGACGACCTTACTTTTCAACATAGGAGAGTGAGGTCAACACGCTGTTCTCTTCAAAAGTCAAACAGACGAGAAAAAGAACAAACCCCAAAAGGAAAATCGAAAACCTTCAGAATGAAAATAAGGGTCTCTCCCATACATTTGTATAATAGCCTCGTTGATGTTCGAACTGAGAGACGCTGCTTTGCAAATTTTTGTCTGATTTCGTTACCCTTCACTCTCTGAAAACCGTGCAAATAGTACCGACACTGGACCAATAAAGTCCGTTACCAGATTCGAAGTAAGCACCGCAACCACCCACAGAAGATTTCGGGCCTCCGCTTGCTGAGCTCAACAATCTCAGTGTGGACAAAAACAGCTGTTTCTACGAAGGCCAGAGGAAATTCTTAAGATCTCAAAATGGAAGAACAACAATGACTAGGGCCCCAATACATGAATGAACAATGATAGGAGGCGACGCAGCGTTCCAAATTTGGAAAGGCGTTCGGCATACGGTACGTTCCGTGATTGCGTCCATTGCGCTTTCCCACGCGCATATCGTTGGAAATAAATTCCCCGTAGCAGTTTTTAATCATAATGTGTTGTTATTCTTTACAAATACACCCATGTGCTCTACCTTAATGACATAGTTTTCCGATATCCTTGCGTCAATAATTAGTTCCTATCTGTGCATCGCCATGACAATGTTCTTCTGCCTGCAGCTATGTTAACTATTCGGTACCAACTCAGTTTTCTAGTTTCTTCTCGTAGTTAGTTCCAAGAAGATAGATGAAACTGTCCTTCATAGTGCTTTTCGATGACTAACTTGCGGAACTGCTTTTATAGTACAGTAAATAGCAGATGAGGTACCATTTAACTCTTTTCAAACTTCATCATGAGGTACTGTTTTTCTGTAATGTCATCCGATTTTCGCGGAATAGGTCGGTGTAGGTAAGGGAAGATAATGGATACGGGATCAATCATTTGACCGGAATTTGGAATTATGTTAGATATGCTCCGTTTATATTGTCTTTAATGGGATCCTGGTAGGCATCCTTTTCTCGGATTCATGCCGAAATCCACGAGTATTGCTAACTGAATTAGGTTTCTCCGCATGTATCTTCGGATGTTATTCCAGAAATAGACCTCTGATTCAATATTAGTCTTCAAAATAGCCTTTATTAAATTTAGACCAATTTGAAGGAAACTAAAGGGTGAATAGCGTCGAATATGACAGAATGTCGTCCTTGAATTTTCCGCTCTCCCACATTTCTGATTTCATTTTGAATTCGTTTTCCTCCGCCATATTCGCTTTGATAAACGTATGGTGTTATCGAGACGAGTGTACAAGTGTAGGAAGTGGAAACAAGCGAATCAAGATTTGCAAAGATGTGGAGAATCTGACCTTCTTCGCTGTTTTACATTTCAGTGTAGCTCACAAATCACGAACTTGGACAAATAGTTTTCTATCAGTTTCATTGTAACAGCATTGGAATCGGATGTGAATGTTGGATAGGTAATTCTGCGTGGTCTGTCGGGGAAATGAAATGGTGTTTCTTCAGAGAAATATGTACCGTTAAAATTTCCGCAACAAGGAGAATCCACTCATATAAAATAATCAATATTAATCAAATGTCGCTCATCGGAGCTGTTGTCTTTTGTAGATGCCAATTTACATAATTTGCAGTTGGCTGTTTCAGGGGTAAATCATGTCCAATGTGTGGATGGATGATGGTCAGCAGGATGCATGGTATGGTCAACAAGGACATGCGGCTGCCCAACCTGACATGAGCTGGGGCCAATTCGACTACTCACAACAGCAAACAGATTATAACCAACAGTATAATCAGTCCAGTAATAGTCAGTTTCTGGTGTCAATGATTCATTTTGTCGTTTTATCCTACATTTTAGACCAAAACTATTACCAACAACAAAACCCCTACGCACAGCAGTCTCAAGGATACTATGGTGGACAAATGTTTGTTCCTAGTGCACCTATAGGAGGTAAGCGGTTTTTTAATCAGATCGGCTTTAACTTATTTGTTTGTGCGCATAGACTTAAATAAATGTAGGCCTGTCAGTTGCTCTTTTAGCTGTGCACACGGTTCACCTTCATTGTCAGTGCCGCTTTACTTTCCAAAGTCGTATTGAGGCTTTCGAATTTTGATGATTTCCTTCCTTCTTTTCGTTGATTAACTCATTTTTTTCACGCATTGTAGTATTTCAAGCGAAGTGAGATTTCTACCTCCGAAATTTAAAAAGGTTTTTCAAATGGTCGACCGCAAAATTGCTACTTTTCACCAGCTAGAGGGTGTATAAGCCCAGGTCCGTCGTTATGCCCAGAGCTTTCCAACCTCCCTTGCTTGCCGCTTCGAAAGATAAAAATTGGTTGGTTTTGTAATTGTCGAGGAATAGAGAACATTTTAAAAGTCTTTTAAACCCTGATCCACTCTCTGATTTCTTAGTCTACTACTTATTGTCAAGAGATATTGTATTTCAGATGAAAAATAGGGCTCATTGTGGATCTCGCAATGTTGCCGATTTAATGCTAAAAGTGTGTCGTAATGGCACTCAAGAATTCATGATACCGCCCTCTATTCTGCATTTATTTAGCTTCTGTTGCTGCTGATGGTGAAGACTACGAGAATGAGCCGCCGTTGCTCGAGGAACTCGGAATCAATTTTTCTCATATCAAAGAAAAAACCCTGGCCGTTCTGAATCCAACAGGAGCTGCATCTCCTGAAGTGATAGAAGATCAGGATCTAGCTGGACCGCTAGCGTTTTGCTTGCTTTTCGGTTCGTGCTTGTCTAAAATTCTTCTTTTTCTCCCAGGTTGAATTTTCTGTTGAAGGTTTTGCTTTACTACTTCATGGAAAAATGACGTTTGGATATATTTATGGCATCGGTGGACTCGGCTGTGTCGGTATGTACGCGCTCATGAATCTTATGGCATGTGAGTGCTTTTATTTCTATAATTATCTTGGAATCATTTTTTGAATTGGTTTGTGAATTGGATGATGTAGCGCCCACTGTTCTTTTTTTATGGCATTTCTTTCGCATCATTCTCGATTAGTTCTTCGTAGATTTTTACAATTAACTGGGGTCTCAGCTTGACTATTCCGATAATTGTTTCGAACTTGCTCTCCTTCCCGATCCTTTTCATTTTTTTGTCATTATCACTAATATTTCCCCGTCATTGGTAGAATAGCCTCATACCTTGAAACCTTTGGTTATTTTCTCCACATCCATTTACTCTCCCGGGGGCAGGGTGTAGTCCCACTTTTGAAAAGGAAAACGTGATTGATGTCAGTATGAATGCTGACTTTAACTAATATAATGTCCTGTGATGATGATAGGTTACTGCAAGTCTCAGGAAGCGAAAAAAATGAGGAAAAAACAACTTACATTCAGTTATTCCGCTAGCTATCTTTTCAGCCGACAAGTCCATCTCCTTCGTCTGCACTGCCTCTGTTCTCGGCTACTGCTTACTACCTATGGCTTTACTTAGTATGGTTACTGCAGTCCTGTCATTCAAGGTAATTGTTATTCCTTTTTTCGAATTATTTTATCCTTGTTCACTTTTATATGCTCTGGTTAAGGCGGTTGACCTATTATTTCGATTTTGTGGTACAACGTTTTGATTTTGAGTTTTTTTTTACATGCATTTGAGTTGCAATGTTCAATTCTAACGCCTGCTCTTGTTCTTTAACGCCAGAATACTATCGCCTATGTTACTATTTCGCTGACGTGTGTCACCTGTACAGTTTTATTCCATGTTCCATATCTCCATCACAGGATTCGCCCCTTTTTTTTTTTACAAAATTTGCTCTGTCCAGGCTCAGAGTAACGTCGTTGCTGCTATGCTAGATTTATCTCACGGGAGAAATATGTAGCGAAAAGAATTTGTTTTATGGCTGCTATCAGCACTATTTATGTTTGCATGATTATAAGTTTTCGGTTTCATTAATGTAGCACCACATAGGAGAAAGAGCACTCTCTCATTAGTTGGAATATCACTGTAACGGACGAATTTCACTGCCACGAAATCATTTCAGGACGCGTTTGGTTATTCAGTATCGGCATTGGCAGTAATATGGTGCAGTTCTGCTTCATCAAAACTGTTTGTCACCGCGCTCTCGATGCACCATCAACGACTTCTAGTCGCATATCCATGTGTCCTACTCTATTCTGTCTTTGCATTACTTGCGATTTTCTGAGAAGCTGTTGTACTAGTAATTTCCAAGTTTGTTGTGGTTGTTACATAATATATGATGAGGTTGTTCATTGTCTACTCTTTCTTCAAACAGTGTGCTTAAGCAGCATAGACATTGTGGATTCTCGATTGCACTCATTTTCTATCATTTTCTTCAATATTATATAGATTATGTGGGAATTGAAGCCAACGCAGTGTTTTTCAGTGCAAGGCGTTCAAAAAGACGTAGTAGGCCAGCTGCTTTGTCGAACGATATTTATTGTTCAGAGCAATCGCCATTGAATTACATGATCATGGTCGGTTGAATTCATGAATAAGTTATTTTAACTTTTGGGTACAATTTTGTTGCCTTGTTAAATTATACTATGTGAAATCGTTTTCGTGTAAACTATATTCTATTGCGAAAAGTTATCTTATAAAGGGTTTATATGGCGACAATCTATACTACATGGCATAAGGGTCGTTTCCTCCCGTTATCGTTATCTCTGCTGCACATGGTTAAGTTGGTGGTTGTATGAATTGGTAATGTAATGAGTTTTTTTTCATTTAGAGATGAATCTCAAAGTAAGCACGGAACCTGACGCTTGGAAAGTCACACCAACACCTGGATATGTGTTGAAATTCACGGAGGTTTATTTTCACACTTGGGCTTTTAAGTATTTGAACAACCTCTCATGTATATATGTAACGGTTCGCTCAGTGTTGTCCACCTACAATGGGTCAGGAAGGTGTTCATGAGTCGTCATGGAGAGAACCGCGCGCGACGATCTAGAAATGGTGTTAACCTTGATGTCCAACTGAAGCATCGCTATTCCACTAGATTTGGAAATGGTCCCCTTTCTTAAACCAGCGTTGCGTATTAAAGATCCGCGAGATTAATATAATCTGCTTACAAAAGCATCGAAAATCTTACCAAGTAGGATAGTATTTTCCGACCGAGGAGCGCTAAATCTTGGAAGAAAAAGAGTACTCTAAAAAAACAGAACAAGTTTCACTCAATTGTTTATCTTTTTGAAGCCAGTAAAAGCAGAGAACTGGATCAAGGTGGGCGCGTTATATTAGGTTGAGTCATAAGTAATCGAACATTTCCGCATGTGCCCGAATTCAAGATCAAATTTTCCGTCAATGAATGCACCGCTCACAATGACTGAGGTACCATTCGATAGAGGGAAAAACAGCTATCCAGCTATCGCCAAACAGCTATCGCTACACAGCTATCCAATACATTCTCTTTGGTAACGTTGCTCTTTGTTACAAATGCTCCGAAATTGCAGATTACCACCACATTGGGTGCTTGTCAGGTTTTAGAACGTCTTCTGCCTTTCTACCTTTGTCGACCAACTGGACACGGCTGGAATGGTTAGTGTAGAGCCCTCGTTTCTTATCACCAATGATTAGGTTGTTTAGTCAGTACTTTCTGTACTTGATAATGAGACGAGAACTTCGACTCTTCGACCCGCGCTCCCTGGGTCAAAGCTTGAAGTATCCGTCGACCAAGTTTCCTAACCTAAAAGATCGAATTCAGTACTTGACCATCAGATTACTGAAGAACACCAAAGGTGTCTGATAATTCATGAGTGGTTTGGCATGGATCGACCTACACCTCGTTACTCTATAGGTCCAGATCCAACCCCGTTGGACGTCCCGACTTCTCCTTGTTCTCGATGGCGTAGTAGCCAACACAGAAGTTCAAGAACAAAGAGTAGACGGCGTCTTGAACAGCAACACTTTCTTTATAAATCTGGTTGAAGCGTTTAAAAGATTGGTTCAAATAGTGGCCAGGTAGAGACAGAAAAAGCATGACGTTGCAAATACGTTGTTTGAATTGAATGAATTCCTGAGCAATTGTAACACTGGTCATTGTTACTAAAGCGAGTGTGACGTAAGATTTTGTAGTGCTTTTCTTCATCTATCGAATGGTATCTTACTCGTGTTGATAGGTGTCCTCATTAACTAGAAATTTCATCCTGAATCCGAACGCGCGCAAATGTCCGATTGCTTATGACTCAACCTAATATAATCTACAAAGCGGAGTGGAAGATAATAGCTAGTAAATGTGGATTTGTCATGGTGAGTCCTCCTCGAGCTAGGTGTTTGGTGGATCTCACAATTAGGTTAATAGGTAAAGGTGACGAAGATCAGTCGTCTAGGGATGCGCCGCCGCATTTGTGTTCATTTCAGAATCGTCGAGGCATATTTGCGTATTTGTCCTCTACAATGACTTGCGTGTGCCAGCCGATATACCACGTCACTGTTTTCACCAGACCAGCCTGGTACCAGTTTACCAGACCCTAGAGGAATGGAAGGCTTGATTAGCCCGGTCGGGAATCAATCGTCCGACTGTGCAGGTGTCAGTAGCACCTCTTTCCACTGTGCAACGCGCGCCCACCAATACTTACTTAGATACTTAGATGGCCCGGCTTCACTGAACGTGCGGGCCCCAACATGAGTTCCATTCGCTTCGTTGTCTCGCGATCGTCATCCAGCTTGTTGGTCGGAGGCGACTGTGACGACAGCGAGAGTCAGCCGTTCTGGAACACAGCATACTCTTAATACGTTCGACGAACACATCAGACCATCTGGCAGGTGGTCTTCCACGAGGCCGCGTGCAATCGCGCGGCAGCCATTCCACCGTTCTTCTTGTCCAACGGTCGTCGTCTCTTCTCATTATGTGACCGGCCCATCGATGTTTCGCTTTCAATGTGTAGTCCGCAGGGTCTCGCAGACGGGACATCTGCCTTAGATCGGAGCTGCGAAGTCCGGCTCGGTGTTGGGATAGCCGGGTGAACTTCAGAAGACACCTTTCCAACGCTCTGTGTGTGACTTGCAGGGACTTCGCCGTGGCTGACGTATCAGGCCACGTCTCGGCCGCGTAGCACAGAGCAGGAAGAACTGTCGAGTCGAACAAATGGGCACGGAGGTCAGCATCATGGAGTTGGTCGATGGCCTCTTTGAGAGACCCGTAGCTGACCACGCGGCTCTCCTTCTTCTGATGAGTTCTTCCTTCATGTCGTTGTCCATGTTCATGGAGCGCCCCAGGTAAACGTAGGACTTCGTTTCGGCGATGGGAGATCCATCGAGTTCGATGGGTCCCCCATCACACCAGGAGTTCTTCATGAACTGTGTCTTCTTCCGATTGATGCGCAGTCCAATCTTCCTTCCAGCTTCGTCTAGCTTTCGGAGCATCGTCTCTGCTTCAGTTGTACTTTTCGCGAAGATGACGATGTCGTCCGCAAAACGAAGGTTCGAGAGGAATTTTCCGTCCACACGTATGCCCTTTTCGTCCCAGTCGAGCGACTTCATCACCCACTGCAATGCGGCAGTAAACAGCTTGGGCGAAATAGTATCGCCTTGCCTGACGCCCTTCTCGATGGGGATGTTGATTGGACGCCGGAAAAGCTGCACTGTCGTAGAACAGTGGCGGTAGCAGTCGGCCAGCGTTCTTATATAGGACGAGTCCACTCCTTGGTCGACTAACGCAAACAGGATAGCATTCGTTTCGACGCTGTCGAAGGCCTTTTCGTAGTCGACGAAGGTTAAGACGAGGGGCAGATGGTACTCCCGACAGACCTCGATGACCATCGCGACACTTTGGATGTGGTCGACGCAGCTGAACCCCTGACGGAACCCAGCTTGCTCAGGCGGTTGTGCTTCATCCAATGTTCGCGATATCCCCGTCAGGATGATCTTCGTGAAAAGCTTGTAGAGCACGCTCAACAAGCTAATCGGGCGATAGTTGCGAAGATCATCCCTGTCACCTTTCTTGTGCAAGATGACAGTGCGCGAATTCCTCCACTGATCCGGGATTCGTTCCTTCCAAAGGTAGGATGTCATGTGTGCCGCAAGAAGGGAGTGCAGAGTATGGTTTCCTGCACGGAGAAGATCGGCAGAGATCTTGTCTGGCCCTGGAGCCGTGCCGCTCTTCATACTCGTAATCGCGACTCGTACCCCAGATGGTAGAATCCTTGGTGGTGTTTCGCCAGCGGGGATATCGGGGTCTGGTACAGGTTTTGTAGAACGGAACAGATCGGTGTAAAATCGATTCCATCTGTAATCTCTGTAATCGATTCCATCTCGAAACGGGAAGTGGTGACAGTCCCGTTTTCACGTTTCAATGCCGATAGCGGAACACTGAACTCGTTGAGGTCCCGTCGACATTTCTTCAGACTTCGTCTTTCTTGTGCCGCTTCCAGAATCTCCTTCCTCCTGTGCTGAATGAGATCCTCCTGCAAAGCCCTTCTGCAACTGGTATTGGCCACCAGTCGCTCCAGGTGTGTTGCATTCGGATCCATCCTCAAACTTCTCCTCTTCTCAAGCAGCGCCTTGGTGTTCGAAGAAATGCGGGCATTTCTGCTTGATAGTGAAAGAGAAGCAGCGTCAGCACACGTTCGTTGTCCTTTTAGAAGCAGCTCGTAGTCCTCGGTCGGGTCCTCAGCGACTCGCCAGTCATAAAGGGATAGGGCATCGTTCAGAAGGTCTTCGTCGAACACGGCTTGCTTCCTTCCCTTCGGTCTATGACAGGTGTTCTTCTCCAGATGGTGATCGAACCTGATCTTAGCCCGAAGGAGGCGGTGATCGGATCCACTGCAAAAAGATGGTACCACGGAAGTGTCGTAAAGGCACCATCTTCTGTTGGTCATGATGTGGTCGATCTCAGCATGAGTCGTGCCATTAGGTGATTCCCATGTCCAGCGACGGTGTTCTTTCTTCTCAAACAGCGAGTTGCCGTGGAAGAGACGTGCAGCGGACATGAGGTCAGCCAGACGATTTCCATTCTCATTCCTATCGCCTATCCCGAATCTTCCAATCCTGTGATCTTCGCCATTGCCCTTTCCGATCCTTGCGTTGAAGTCACCGACGACGAACTTGTAAAAGGACTTCTCATTTCGGATGACTTCTTCTAGCTGTCCGTAGAACGCATCTAACTACGCGTCATCAGCTGCTGCGTGTGGTGAGTAGCAGTTGATGATTGAGATGGTCTTGTGATGCGGCGGATGAAGGCGTAAAATGGCTAGGCGAGGAGAAAGGATCTCGTGAGAGTCGACGAGGTGGGCGACAGACGGGTGCACGATGAATCCAACGCCACCGACGTTCCGAGACGGTATCTTCTCTCCGCGGATAACAAGAGTCCCGTCGTTGTGTTGACGAATGTCGGCTTTCCTGCTCTTGGTTTCTTGTAGTGCGATCACATGATATTTTATGCGACCGGCAGCTTCGAGAAGAGCGTAAAGGTCGGCGTTTGAGGAGACTGTTCTAGCATTGTAGGTACAAAGCATAAAACAGTCTCCATGTCGTGCTCCAGATGTGTCGTCATTGTCCAGAATCCATGACGTCCTGCGCAACCCGAGATTTCTTCGCCTCTCACCGGTTGTCGTACCATCCGACGTCGGAGACGGCAGAGCTCGGTGTGCGGGGTACTGAGGCTGGTCTTCTTCTGTTGGTCGAGCATATTTGTTCCCTGGTGTCCGGCCGAAGCGTTGCCAGCGCGTCCGTACGGTCCATTCCACAAGCTTGGGGGTTCAGTCGTTGCGAAATAGAGGGAATGATCCGCCTTTCGCTACGAGTAAGACTCCGTCACAGCGGATGTCCTTGCCGAAGCAGTTCTTCCGCTGGACATCATTGCCTTACACGCATTGCCACCCCCTCGCCGCGTTGAGGCCACGGATCATGGAGGAGGGCGCCCACCAATAGGTTATCTTTATTGAATGCTCTTTCGAAAGTGGTGACATCGTAACGTTAACTGAACACAATGCTTTTGCCGATTTCGGTAGGAGTTGTAAACAACACTGAAACACCAAACACTTGTGTTACTGAGATTCACTGATAGCTGGATGTGGAGAGTACCTCAGATGGTCATCACGATGAAACTGTAACTCCTTTGGTTGAGCAGTTTCGAAGGTTGCTTCTCATTCATTCTATAGTAATACTAACACATCCTTACAGAATTAAACTTATTTAATATAGGTGGACATGAAGACGGTCTTCGGCGAAGAGGATAAGCATAAATGCTTTTTGAATGTGTGTCATTGCAAAGAGCTACCGCCACCATTGGAGGATATCGATGAGGTCGGTGGCTTTTACTTCCCCTTGTGATCATTGCTTTGTTCGTTCTTTTATTCACACTAAGCGTTGTGTGATAGAGAACTGATTTCATTTTTCAAGCAGGTTTTTACTATTAAATATCAATGAAATACGGCAAAATCATGATTTCACAAGCTAAGCATGTCAAGTTATTCAGAAAACTCTCCCACTTGGGCTTCTAGAGCGTCGAACAAGGTTCAGAGAAAGGTACTCGATGTCTCATCTTTTTGATAGGGTAAATTGGGGCATTGAAAAACAAGCAAACGTGAGTGGTTCTAAGTATATTTTTGTGGTTCTCTTCTAATAAAGCGGGAGGATAAATCTTAACCGCTCCGGTATGATTTCGCGTGTTAAGTCATTGGTTCGCACCCTTAATCACACATGTCTGGATTCGATCTCGTTCAATTTTCACTGGTAAAACAACGAAGTTAGTTTTAGAGTTACCTTCATTACGTTTTTTTGTCTTCTGAGCTGCTTCAAGGTTTTCAAATTCAGGACAAGCTAGCCTCTCGCATCGATCGAGGAGATGTGACCGGCTTCCGTATACCAGTGAGCATCGGAGAACTTGACAGCGTCGTGGATAATAAAAATATTAACCAACCTAAGGTTAGCCATCTAACATCTTGAGTTCTTGTCTTGAAAATTCTCATACATTAACTGCTGCTTTTTAGATAGACGTGTATGTTAATAGTGTGTTCTACGAGAAAAAGCTGGCTCCACCAGGAGCCGAGTTTTTCCGACATTTCTTCTGTATGGTAATTTGCGACGCGATAGAAGAAAAGGTAAGTATATTCATTTCCCGCCTTTGTGATAGATGTGACCTACAAAATTCACTATTAAATTTTTGTTGTATTATACACTATATTCTTCACAGCACCATCTGAAACTGGATCCGAACAAGTGCGTAAAATTGAAAAATCGCACTGTGATGGGATCTATCGAGCCGGTACGCATCGCTAAGAAACCGACTGTTTCTGTTATCCAGGAACTGGGGTCAGACAACAGTTCCGTTCAACAGGAGGTTGGCTTTTTCCTCATTCTATAACATAAATTAGGTTTCTGAGCTTCTTTGTTTGTCGGTGCAATCTGTAATAAGAATGAAATTGAAGTTTTACAAGACGCGTTTCACGGGATCACATACGTTGACATTTGAAAAAATATTGAAGTCAAAAGTTAAATTCTATTCAACACTTTCAAACAAGCAAGAGTAATCAGTTTCCAACAGTTGGGGCTGTTCGTGCTTGTATGTCTGTAAAATATAAAGGTTTTCGTTTTCCGTTTTGTCTGCTGTTTGTTTTCCTTCTTTTTTGATTGTTTTACTGCACTGTAGTTTTTATTTGAGATGCCTAGTTCCTATTTAGCGAAACATTTCGTATGCAAAGGCTTTAGTGTTGCTCTTTCCAGTGGTGTTCTAGGGCCGTGATTATTCAGGTAAAAGAATTAATGGGAGGGTCACAAGTGGCTGGCGTCAGTATACGATTGCTCAAAGGCACTCATCTTGAAATTGAGCTCGCTTTGGACGATGTCGAAATTCAGAACATCAAAAAGTAAGTTCCTTTTGAATGTTTTTTTGTGGATTGAAACAATGGATGATTTATACAATGCTGTCCAAACAAAGAACACTTCAGACTCCGCCTTCGTGTTAACAAAGATCGTGTTGTTTTATTAGCTGACAACCGAAGAAGCCTATACGACTTTTGTGTGCCCTTCTATATGAACCCTGCTTCAGTCCGGCACAAGTTAGCACCTGATCTCCGTAAGCTGATTGTATCGGTGCCTGTGGTTTATCCTTAGTATGTCTTCATTGCGGTTTTTTTCTTCTTTATTTTGCTTTTCGTTTGTTGTTGCATTCCGTATTCTCATTGTCGAACTTGTCACTCTTACACTTGTCGGAGAAATTTGTTGAAACCTGGTTAACGAACTCGCTCTTAGATTGACACGGGTATCTTGTTCGTTTCAAATCTTGCTGTTATGTTGTTGAACTTATAAATTTTACTCTTTCTGTTGTGCTCATATTTTTCACAGGATTTCCTTCCTGAATTACCTGTGGCATAGTTAATTATATTGCTCTAAAACTGTGATTATAGATGTTCTACTCTTCGTTTCGCTCCGATTTCCTTGCGGTACTGAACCACATTTCAAAGGGAGATGGATGTCGAACGCGAAATGTAGGTTTTGCACATTTTTGCAGGTTTAGCTGTAGCTGAATTATATCCATAATCTCCTTAGTCAATATTTTCTGATTATCGAAATTGTACTTGATGCGAATGGATATGTTAGTTAATGCTTGAAGAACCTCACGCTAGAGCTCCTCCAATTAGGCTACTGTGTTTTCAGCTCAAAGTATCAACCTCCAATAGGTAAGTAGTGCGGGCGGCGCCCATACCAATGCATTATTATGCAAAGAGATGAAAAGATGTCAGTTATTTCATCTTTGTAAAATTTGTGACGAATTGGCTTCATATAGTCACTTCTTTTTTGTGTATCCACATTTATTGCTCTTTTAAATTTTTGTATTGGAAACAGTTGTGGAGAATCATGAAGAAGTGATTTTTGACAAGTAGGACAGCCGTTCCAAAGGTGATTAAATGGACTGAACTGCGATCTCAAACCATCTGCGATCTGCTGATTTCCTTTAACTAGTCTATCAACTTTTAGAGTAACAGTATCAACCAGTCCTAATTCCCTCCATAGCAAGTTTTATCTTCGATAACATAGAGTAGCATTTTAGCTGATCACGACGTGAATAAATCATTGTTGAAGGAAGTCATACAGCCGCATGTAGTAATTTCAATGAGATTGATCTTGGGGCTGTTATTTAGGCTGTACGAGGGATCAGTTCAGCGGTCGACTCCATTATCCCAAAATTGGAATCTATTCTTGGCAAGGACGGCATATCGACGAAGGAAGCTGTGCGAGCACAATTCTCGAGGGATGAAGGTCATCTGCTGTAGGTCTAAATCGATGACTAGTCTGCCTCAAAATTTACAGAAACAAAGAGGAATGTTTTTCTCGCGGATTGAATTCATGGGTATCGCTACTTTTGAGTAAAACTGGCCTTTTGGTTTGTGAAAGTTAAAAAAGTTTTGTCAAGTTATCAAGAGGTTGTAAGTGAAGTGGTCGGCTTCGAACAGCCCTCTAAAGACGCGCTCTGCATTCGTTTTACATTCAAAACCGTAGAGGAATGATGAATGCGTATTCCACCTGTACGATGACTTACAGGGACCAGACGCTGTTCAAGTCAAGGCTCTCACCTCACCGGAAAAGTGTAGTTCCAATTTACATGCCCTCGGAAGATTTGAAGGTCTGGTTAGTCTCGGTGTGAAGGTCTGGTTAGTCTGGGTGAGAATCGATCATTTGACCGTGCGGATGGTAGTATCGCCTCTTACCATTTTTCCACGCACACATAAAGAAGTCCTTGGGATCAAAAGAAAGAACAGTTATTGTTAGAGATAGCTAGTATCCTATTCTATGTCAAAAGAACAAATATCACAAGCAACAAAAAAAAAACAAGATAATGGAAATGGGTCCTGCCTCTTCTATCCTCTAAAAATTCTTCTCCAATATCACATTCATTCAGCCAAATTTAGAATGCGAGATTTCAAAACCTTGCAAGGACGATGAAAATCCAATTTTTTTTGAGAAATTTTGGTGCTCTATTGATCAGGCCGCATCTCCCTTCTGCTGTCGTAATGCCAACGTCGGTGGAGCAGGTGTCTGCTGTGATGCGGGTTTGCAATGAATTGAGGATACCCGTAGTTCCGTATGGTACCGGTACCGGACTGGAGGCAGGTAGTGTCTCGTTGACGGTGGGTTTTCATACTAATTTTGCATGTGTGTTATTCCGCAGAGAATTATTAACCCATTGACAACTGTGTGTCCCTCCGGCGGGATACACTTTTTGCATCGCGTGGACGTGTATAATCCGGGCCATGTGGGTAATGTTACTAGCAATGTAGCCCAGCGACGGCCTACACTTTTGGGTGTCGTGAGATGTGTAGCCCAGCAAAGTGCTACGCTTCCTCGCTCGTATAGGACACTGTGGATAGGAGTGTCCAGTTAGGCAAAGTTACTACCCATTCTATATTTTCTGTTTTATCAAAGCTTCAAGATAGCTTCAAGATTCGAGATCTTCAAGTGAACGACCCTTCAACAAGCTCAAAAAAGGGTCTGAAAATTGTCTACTTCTAAAGATTACATGAGGAAGTTTCAAAATCAACAATATACACAGAAAAATTATCCTTATGATCATTTTGAGAACAATCAATGCCGCTGAGGCACTCTCATCACTGCACGTGCGCGCGGTCACCCCACCAGACACGCAGGGAGCGCGCGGTCGTCAGTGGGTTAAGGTTATCTCTATTACTATTGAGAATTATTAAGTGTATCTCTATTACACTAAAACGTTTGAGTGATGGCGTGATTGAACATCCAGTTTCTAGGACGGTATCTGCCTATCGGCCCTCTCAATAGAAGGTGGAATTTGTGAAGTTAACGAAGCCGACTTCGATGTCGCTGTTCGTCCGTCAATCACACGGAAGCAGCTGAACGCTCACATTAGAGACACGGGGCTCTTTTTCCCTGTTGGTTGGTGTCAATTTGCTCTTTTTGGTTTTTCGATTCTATAATGTGGTGGTTTCAGATCCTGGGGCAGACGCATCATTGTGCGGTATGTGCGCTACGTCAGCCAGTGGAACAAATGCTGTTCGATACGGTATTTTCGTTCTGTTCCCTTATTATTTAGTAAATTCCGTTTCGAGAATCAGTGGAGGTTTCAGGTACAATGAAAGAGAACGTGAGAAATCTCGAAGTGGTCCTAGCCGACGGCTCAGTGTTGCACACGAAAGGCGAAGGCGTCAGAACAAGGTATGATCTCACGTGTGACATCATGGTAAAGATGTGAGTTTTTATCATTCCAGAAAATCAGCAGCAGGATACAATCTGACAGATCTTTTTATTGGTTCTGAAGGTACTCTAGGGATCATCACTAAGGCTGTTCTCAAGTGAGCGGAATATATGTCCATTGTTTTTTACTTGTTTGTTTTTACTTCAGATGTTGAATTTTCCTTTTTATGAACAGCTGTGAAATTGTTGAATTTAAGGTTGCATCCACGTCCTCAAGCACAAGCTGTAGCCATGTGCCACTTTCCAACAGTGGCCGAAGCCGTCAATTCAGTTGTTGAGACACTACAAGTCGGCATTCCTGTGGCAAGGATAGGTGCGTTGTATAGCATTCTGTTTTTATTTCACCAATTTTTCTCTTCTTGAAACCTCGGGATGGTGTTATTGTGAAAACCTGTCCATCGTCTTCAGAGGCCTAAAAAGTGGCTCGAATGTTCTCATGTGTAGTCTATCCATGATTGTGGTGATTGCCTAAGCTGGTCTAAAATGATTGGTAGGGTTTGGCGGTTGGCCGTACAGACAAAAGATAAGTTTTGAGCCAAGCCTCTAAAGTCGACGAACTGGTCTTAATAAAATATTGATACACCTATAATACTAATCTCGCTCGTCTTTTATTTCATTTTATTGACGGCTTGCCGTCTCAAATTTTTAGCTGGCTTTCTACAAGTGGAAAAAGGTTCAAAAATGTTATTTTTCTAGAGTTCCTCGATGACGTACAAGTCGCCGCATGTAACGCCTACAGCCACTTGGAGTTACCAGTGATGCCAACACTTGCGATTGAATTCCACGGACAGAATGAAGCTGAGGTGTCAGAGCAGGCAAAGTTTCTAGGTTGGTTCTTTTTGATTATGCTGTTGAAAACGCATTTATGAATATAAGTGACTATTTTCTTATCTTTTTCGTGCATTTCCTGTTTTCGTTTTCATCCTCTCATTTTTGTTGATGTTGAACGCGTTGATAAGTATTGTGAGTACTATGACGGTCTTACCAGCTCTTATCAGCTACTTGACCCCTTTGTATGGTTCTTGGAATCCACTCGCATTCGATTCCATCCAATCAGGTGATATCTGCGCGGGCAATGGAGGCTCTGCTTTCGAATGGGCTGTAGAACTCGAACAGATTGAGAAGCTGTGGACGGCCCGACACAATGCTTATTATGCTGCTTTGGCTATGAGGACAGGTGCAGTGGTAAGTGACAACTGAACCGTTAAATGTGTGGTGCAGGTCTTCAGCAGCAGCCTAAAGGCCCGTTTGCACTCGGCAGCAGCTGCGGAGCAGTGCAGCGGTGCCATCTTACTGCTTTAATGTCAGGTGTGATTGGGAATTAAGGCCTGTTTGAAATATTAGAACGAGACGAGTCACCCGCAGATTATTTCTTGGCACGATATTTCTGAAACGAACATCCACAAACATAAAGAGCGAGAAGGCTCTTGAGAAAAGTCATCATCAGCCTCATGTTTCTGGTCTTTATGTCTCCGAGTTGCCAGTATTAGTTGTCCATTTACCTCTTCCTACCATCCGACGTTGTTAAATGAAACTATGTTGAGGAAGTACTTCCATTTTAATTCGCTACTTCTAACTATAACAGCTACTAACAGTGAAAGCAAATGATTGTTTGCTTTTTGCAGTGAAATTTACTTCAATGCAATGAACAATTTAACGAAAAGTGCCAGCATGTATGTGGCTTTAGGTAAGTTAGTTTGGCAGCTCGTTAACCTTGAAGGCGTTTGGTAAGTATGTTTAATTAGTCGTTGTTACTGAAGCACTGTTCATGGTTCTGAAGGCTACCGTAGGATCAAAACGCTATGCTGTTTCAGTAAAATAGCCATCATTAACGTTTTCGTGTTTCTTTTGGAGTGAGCTTTCTTACAAAAATGCTTTAAACGTGTTTCACATTGAATAATTTTCTTCAGCGATATCAAAGGAAGGTGTAGATATCTAGGTGAGATGGTGGAATAAAAACACCGTATTCATATTCATATTCTATTCTGTTATTCAAGTTCAACGTAATCACTCGGTGATTGCAGGGCTTCACGACAGACGTCTGCGTCCCAATATCTAGGCTGGCAGAAACTATCGTGGAGACGAGAAAGGATTTAGATGAAATGAATCTCAAAGGTTGTTTCCGTTAGCTCTCATGTATAACAACAAAAGTCAAACTTTGGCAGCTCGAATCATCACAAGCACTGACCGCTTCAGGTGCGATTGTTGGACATGTTGGTGACGGAAATTTCCACGTGATTCTACCGGTGTTCGAAGAGAACGAGCAAGAAATGAAGGTCGTGCACGAATTCTCCGATCGACTCGTTCGGTGAGCATTTCAATTCCAGACAAGTCGCCTAGATCTCCGCAGGTTGCCAGAAAGGGGGACAAGCTTTGCTTTTGAAACATTTAATTTTGCTTTCATCTAACTATTTGGCACTTAGGACGGAGGATTTCTTTCTCTAACGTCTGTGATAGGCGATGAGTTTAAACATGCCATAGAGCTTTTGGTAAGCGATCTTAGCGGGACCATTTTTCTATTAGCGAATTGGTTGCTTAGTTGAAGTTTTATTATTATTGCTGCTCTACTACTATCGGACACAGTGATAAGAGGCGGTACCCTCTGGGGTCGAGTAAGTTGGCAACAGACTTATTTGCTTACTTACCTCTACCTTTACGCTATTACTGTTATTCGTCAGTGTATTGATTCAGTTTATTAGTTTGCTTTGCAGTCGTGCGCTGCAAGCGAATGGCACCTGTACCGGCGAGCATGGTATTGGAGTGGGAAAAATACCGTATCTACAGGAGGAGTTTGGTCCAACTGGTATAGAAGTGATGAAAAGCATCAAAAGGACACTGGACCCTAATAACATTATGAATCCTGGAAAAATTTTCCTATAGGTCCAGTCCGTGTATGATCAAATTTGTAGGTAAGACGAAAGCTTGTGTTTCATCGCCTAACTTCCACTAACCTTGTGATTTTGTACATATACGTATACATAGTATACCCACATTTTCAAAGATTTACGTTCCTGCGCCGCACCAAAATAGTTATACTCTTTCGTAGAAGTAGGAATAGAGCGCTTAGCATTTCATATTGTCGTTGTCCTCTAGTTTTTTAGATAGATGTTTTCCATTCTCCATTGCTTGAGCATTCTTTCCAGCGCTTCGTTATATCATGCTCAAATTCAAAATGCTTTCCATTTTTTCAGATTCATTGTTGATGCCAAGTTATATTTTGTTAATCTCCTACATGCTTGATCTTGTGCGAGAATAAACCGTTGTTGAAAGTGGACTCGTGGAAGTAAACTCGACTTTTATGCCTGATTGACTACTAAGAGTTTTCTGCTCGTTTTCTGGAGATACCACGCAGAAAGAATTGTTCTTCGACTGATCCCTTCTGTCGAAGCTATCAATAGACAGGCTCTTGATCTCGATGGTCAGGGTTCCATCCCGTCCCAAGCAAAAGAACTTACCTAGCCCAGAAATAGCTGAAAAGGGTGGCGGTACCAGCGTCAGGCCCGTGTGACAGGTCGGCCGATGGAGGAAAACTGTCACAATCACAAGACGGGTCGCATGGAAAGGATTGGCGCTCAAGAACCTACGATCTAGGACGATATAGCCACCTCACATGGAACTCTATGCTGAGACAAGATGACAGGGTGGCACCTCAACAAAAGCGGAAGCAGCACCAAGGAGAAAGAAGACAGAGCGACTATTATGAAAGACGTACCTCGTAACTGGTCGGGATAAAAACGTTGCGGTTTTGCACGGCCATGCGCCGAACCCTGCATAGCATTTCTGACGAACTTTCAGACTCTGTCCAAGAGGTCGGAAAGGAGGAAGAAAATCATCGAGTCATTCCAGCTCTGGATGTTAACTGATGCGACTGACTCACAGCAGTTATTCCAAAACCCATAGGACGGTGTAACTGGTGAGGAGTCATTGATTATCGGAGGACACCCTCACCTGTTGCTTGTTGATGGATTCCTTACGAATTACCTAAACACATCTAATGCCTTCTCCGACGATTTATAGGAAGTCCCATACGATACTTATACGATTCTGTGATGTCAAAATCATTCCCGTCATGTGCTCCATGTCTTTCCAGCGATGCTGTTATGTCACCTCTTCTCTTACTGGTCAGATGTTAATTTATAACAATACTCGACCAGCGTCTTCGACTGACTTGCTGTTGTGAGGCCTACACTAACTCTCATACATCACACCCAATTTCTCACAACCGCCATTTTTTCTGTTTTTTCGCACAACCTAGTTCTCTGAACAGATAAAGACCTCGAATCTTGCGTACTTGTATGAAAATACAATAAGAAAATAGAAAAATAGAAATAGAATAATTTACACGGAGAATCGATTTATTGTACAAGTGGTTAAAGTGGGCGTCACATAAGGATGCTCCTAAGTCTGTCATTACTGTTGACGCCGTTATTATTATTAATAGAGAGCTATCATTCCAGTTCTGCTTAGACCTTGGCAAGTCCGGCGACGATAGCGTGTTCGATACCACACTCGTTGACTCCTCGGACGATACGGAAATATCCTACAAACAAGAGATTTTTTAGTGAATCGTCCAGGCAAGCAAAATATGTCCTCACCGTTCTCTCCCCAGTCGGTGTTCCAGGAGTTGGCAACGAGCCAATAGGGTGTCTTGTTGTCAACACCCCAGCCAAGGATCTTGACGGCATGACCACCAACGCTGGCTCCTGCGGTGTGCTAAAAGGGCAATTTTGATGTAATTTTTCAATTGGAACTGCTCCGATAACTACAGTACCGGTCATAGCTTTTGATCACTTCCCGGAAAAGCCGCACAGAAGCGCTCCAAAGCGGCTTTTTTAATAACTTTGTTGAAACTCAATTATTTGTGAAAATATACATATATTTGAGCTCAGCAGCTCGAGCTCTATCGAAAGGTATTCAAAGATCGATACAAATGCCAAATATTGCCCTTTTCGCCGACACCTCAAATCTCGCCTTGTCGACCCCTGAGGGACCGACCAGCCCCAGAGGGACCGACCAGGCGAGATTTGAGGGGTCGGCAAAAGGGCCATATTTTGCATTTGTACCGATCTTTGAATACCAGTCGATAGAGCTCGAGCTGCTGAGCTCAAATATATGTACATTTTTACAAATAATTGAGTTTCAACAAAGTTTTTGAAAAAAGCCGCTTTGGAACGCTCCTAAGCGGCTTTTCCGGGAAGTGATCAAAAGCTATGTCCGGTACTGTAGTAGTCCGACTCACCACGTACACACCACCGGTGTATTGGTAGAAGTCCTCGTAGACGGTGTATGCGGCCTCAACGGGACCATTGGTCATGATCTCCTTCTGGATACCAGCGACGGTCTTGGCCACATTGTAAGCAGATGAACCTGAAAGAATTGGAGCCGTCAGCACGCTATTACATTAGTAAAACTCGAGTATTGCAGCATCGAGCATGGCGGGTGTATTCAATAGTTGACCCTTTTGCAGCAGTGCTACTGGGAAACGGTAATTTTCGCGTTGGGACCATCTGTGAAGTTCTTGATGGTAGCCAGGACGCTAGTATACGCAAAGACTCGCAGACGTTTGCACACCATGTTATCCTTCTGCGCCTACTATGGTGCTGTTGCCCCTGGGCCCACATTCATCATTGGTAAACCCCGATTAACCCCAGGATATACTCAGAACGACGTGCAAGCTGGGATTCGTGAACGCGCGCCGGGTTTAATCGGGGTTTATCGCGGGCCTGTCCCACCCCGCGATGAGGTAGGGTTTGGGAAACCTGGACGGTATCAAGCGGGTTTATCGCCGACGGGGTTTCGGAGACCGCTCATCCGCTCATGAATCTGGGCCGAGGACCTCTTCCTTGTTCTCAACTGTTACTGCTTTACTGCCACAGTAAGGTCTAAATGGGCCTTCAGACAAATCAATAAAATGATAGGAAGCGACTCCTGCCGTAACTCACCGAAGTGCTTGTCGTCGGCGTACGAGGTGGAGTAGCCAGCGATGCATTTATTCGTGCATACGGGTGTGTCATACTCAGAAGTTGGGCAGTCACCGTAGAAAGTCTGGTTAACATGGTGACCGCACGGTGGGATCGGGTATGGCTTGCAACCGGCCTAAAATTTGAATATCTGGGTAGCAGTTCACTTGTAGAGCGAGATCGCTGCCGATACCTGAGATGTGTACGATCCTCCAGTGCAAATACCGGTCTTCACCCAATATCTCCATGCCTCGATTGGGTATCCTCCTTCACATCTGAATCAGATTCGGATTATGGGAACGTCGAGATCGAAAATTTAGATTGCATTTCCCGGGTGGAAATCAAAGGCTTGCAGCTGTTCGTTAGAAGAACGAGATTTTCCTTCGTAATTACAATTTTTTTTGCAATTTTCGGTTAACATTGTTTCTCTTTGTGATGTTTTGCGCTTAGGTTCAAATTGAAGTATGACCAAGCCCCAGCTACTTCGCTCCTCTTTAGGAGTGTCTTATTGTTGAAAATTTGCGAAGCACGACTGTCTTCTAGCTGTTCTCGGCTGAATAATTCGAGAGGATCTGCTATTACATATATTGGTACTTCTGACACACTCAATTTATACTTTATTTATATATACACTCACCCGTTTCCACACTTCTTTCCACAGCATGACAGCACATCATCAGCGGAGATGCTTACCTTAACACTTAGGGTTATGGTTGACAGAGATCTGCTCCATCAAAAATGGAAGTTAAATGAAGGTGGGGTCAGTCTTTGGAACCCTCGGACGTTTTTAGACTCATAAGAGCCCCATAATTTTTAACGGACCATGCTCCTTCTATATTGTTCCGCCATAGTTTGAATTTCGAAAAAGAGCCACTGTTTGATGGATAGAGTAAAAGATGGGGTTCGAGTTACCTTTCAAAATATACTAAGATTTTGTGTGAGAAATCGACTCACCTGGGTCTTTCCATTGCTGGCGATACAGATTCTGTCGGACATGGCCTCTGAGGCACCGAACGCCCAGCATGATCCTGAAACCGCCAACCTGTATTTGTTGTCTTTCATTCCAATTTACGATTCGTTTTCGTCTCGTTAGCAACATAAGGAGCCTCATCTAGATCAGCGTGCTCCAAAGCTGAAGAAAATTATCCTTCAAAGCTGACAGCTGCAACCGATCGCGAGCCACATCTACTTGGTCCGTTTTCATCGGAAAATGTGAGACGGAAAGTTTTTTCTTTTGCTTCGGACACGGTCTTCAACACAAAAAACAGAGCTCTTCACTATGGGTTCGTTTTAACAATAAAGCCATCTAGGGTTAAGCTAAAAGAGTAACATCAGAGTCCAAAATTGTTTCTTTTTATTTTTTATTTATTATTTTATTCATTTTAATGAATAAAAATTCATATTATTATTTCATTCATCTAAAAAAGCCATCTAGGGTTAAGCTAAACGGGTTACATCAGAGTCCGAAATTCCTTCTTTTTTTATTTATTTATTTTTTTATTCATCTGAATGAATAACAACTCACGTTATTATTTTATTCATCTGAAAAAGCCATCTAGGATAAAGCTAAGAGGGTAACATCAAACTCCAATATTTTTCTCTTACTTATTGTTTACATTAAGAATTGTATCAGTTCATTCATGGTAATTGGTGTCATTCACCGCTGCTTTTAATGAAATTGTAGCAGGCAAGCCTTGTTATCGTTCCTTAACAACCGAACCTCAAATTAAAAATTAGCTCGTAGAAAATTTACCTACCGCAGTCCGACTGGTCACGGATAGTGGAAATCGATTGGCAAGCGGGCCACTGTGTGCGGGCATCGAAGCTGAAATCCACTTCGTTGTCGTTTGTATTACAACCTTATATTTATTTTTGTAGTTTTCCAAGATTGAGCTTTTCGGATATTACGGTGTTACGGGCAACTAATTGAAGCATCCTACTGTAGTACTGTAGTAGTTAATTCTATACCACCGCTACGTATAAGTATTTGAGCTAAAGGAGATCTTCCTGGATCGCGTGGGCCTTTCTCGTTATACATATAAGTGGCCCCTTCTTCTGTCATCCGTCATTCTACTCTACAGTGTTGGTGGTGCAACCCACTAGACACTATCAATTTCTATTCGTTAGAAATTTGAGTCTTCTGGTTCTTGCGTAAATTTTGGAAGCGTTATTCGAAGACTGGAGGAATGTTGCAAACATTAAGTAGCTGCATGAATAGAAGTTCTGTCCAAAAGTAAGTCAAGACATATTTTCAACCTTTCTCTCCACATCTTTTTTGCTTTCTAAATGATCGAACTGATGACACTCATCAGGTTCACTGACCTATCAGGAATATCAGCATCGATAATGATCTCTTCGACATCTGGGCCTTCAGCGACGTATTTCACGTCCATCAGCTTCTTCTTCATCTGATCTTTGCTGAACTTTGAGGGTGCAGCCTAAAGTTTCACCCATTTCAGTCACACTATTTTCTAACACGGATACCGCATTGAAAATACAGCCAGTGTCAGCGATCAATGCACTGTGAAGCTCTTAGCAAATGCTAAATAAGAAAGCGTCATGGTTACCTTGAAGAAGGACTGCTTCTGGTTCACGTAGTCGACAAGAGCTTGACCAGTCAGCTGCTGAGCCTCTTCGGGGATCACTCGGTTGCGGAGTTCATCTGAAATATTTGACATGAAAAACGGGTAGATCTATTGCTTCTTGGGGTAAAATAACCGCCCTGGATTAGTTAACTAGACGACCAAATTGCGTCAAAACTCCTCTCCAGAGAAGATGCTGATCTATAAAATTTTTCCCTGATTTTTTTCTGATTTTTGATCTGATTTTGTAATTTATATTTATACACATAGACTACGAGGAGAGCGCGCGTGATACAGTGGTAAGAGGCGCTATTGACATCCGCACGGTCGAGCGGTCCATCCCGCTTGGGCTGATCAAGCTTCCATCCCTCCGGGATCGATAAATTGGTATCAGACTCTTCTGGGAAAGTGAAGACAACGACGCTTGCAGTATGTATCTACGATTCTGAATGGAACACGAATGCGGCGGTGCGTTCCTAGGGCGTTGATTAACCTTTACCTTCTTCTTTACCTTCACCTTTACTTCTACATAGGCTTCGTATCGATTTTCATTCAATTACAAAGTAATGTGATGCAATCTGCACACTCACCCAAGATCTCATTCTTCTGAACAACGAATGCGTTCACAGCAACGAAGGCCGCTAGAGCCAGAAGCAGAGTCCTCTGAAAAAATGGGTATAGGATTTGGTTTTGATAACTATAATCAGTTATTATACAAAGCTACAACGTACCATTTCGGCTAGAAACTAGGAACCGTTGACCTGCCGTTACACCCGACATTTATACCCGAATTTATCGGAAATGCCACCAGGTTCCTAACGTTTATCAGCCGGCGCAGGTTTACAGCTGCAGCCTAACATCTGGCTGATAAGCGATCATTAGTCGTCGAAGTGCCGACGTACAATGCGTCGCGCAGCTTGCTTTCCCGCTCTGCTCGTTTGCAAGCGACCTTATCACAGAAACGATCTGGTGCTATTGGCAAAAAATTATGCAGAACTAGTAAGGGAAACTAAAAACTAAACTAAGAAACTCGTGGTACAGTGGTACTGATACTGGCACGGATCGATCTCAGCCCGGACTAATCAAGACTTCTATCCCTCCGGGTGTCGGTTAAAATGGTACCAGACTTGTTTTAGAAGGTAAAAACACTGACGCGGTATAGCGGCTGGTCTCATTGTATAGGCCAAATTCGCATTCACCATGCCACTACGATTTGATCGAAACACGAAGGTGACGATGCGTCCTTACGAGACCCATCAATGCCGCCATATTTACCTTTACCGTTGCCTTTATAACAGGAAAATTGGAGAGTTGTAGAGAACGACCTATCACCACCACGGTCAGATTGTTGATGGTAGCTGCACGGAGAAATCTCACGTTTTTCTGTCGAAAAGGATGACAGCACTGCGATGACATTTTTTCAGACGATTTTTTTCGTAGAGGTGCCGCTGGACAGTCAAAGCACCCTGTGCGTTCCAGTGGCTGAAGGCAACAAAGTGAAGGATCTTGTAGCGGTGAGTCAGTCATGGTTGCCACATGGATAGTGACCGTTGTTTTCCTTTTGAGAAGGAAGTGGAGATGGGTCCCTATGTCTAGTTGATAGGCGATTCAGAAGCCTTCGATGCTGTGAACCGCCGATTTTGCCTATTTGCAGTACAAGGTCTTCGTAGAAGTTACATGCCGTCAACTTACCTATAGAATCGTTCTGGAGGCGAGAAATTAAGCGGGAATAGAACACGTTGGTAACACATTTGAAGCCCTTTCCGCCTCGTCTGAAGACCCTTGTCTGCGTGAAAGAGAGTCGCTTCAAAGCCTGATCCTGCAGCCATGCTTGTGAATGTGATATAAAACGTGCGCCAAAATATTATGTAACGGTCCCCTTCTCGTCCGCTTTATCACGGTGAGTATTAAGAGCCAAATTTTGGGGACGCTCTGCATATCTATTGTGCGACATCACTGGGAGCTCATTTTCGATGGTTCGATCAGTTGCGAAGGCCTCCGCAACGTATGAGATACGTGAAGTACGTAAGACTGCACGTTCAGTCAAAACTTTATTCCTTTTTTGCGGAAGTCACGCCGACATAAACAAAAAACCTTATCAGCTCTGACGTAAACGATCGCGAGCAACACGGCATCTGGCCACACACATGATCAGGACTAGCACGTAGGGAAAAATTCATGTGATATATGGTACTTGTATGGCGCGCGTGTACTGGCGAGTCTCAACATGACTCTCATACGAATGACGTGAAATCTCAGTTTTATAACCGGTTTTTGCGGTTACTATTTAAATACTAGGATATGATGTATCTCATACGAATCTTTGCTACGCAGTGGTCATCTGACTTGGTAGACGAAATCGCCAGTGATGTGTGATGACCACAGAACATAGTGCAAGATATAATTTCCTGCTCGAAGAAAATCGGTAGAGATCTTGTCTGTCCTTGGAGCCGTGTCACTCTTCATATTCCTAATTTTTCATTCACAATTCAAATGATAGAACACTTGGCGTTGCTGTATCATCGGGATCAGGTGGGTGTGTCGCTTTCCACGCTTCTAATTTCGACTCGTAAGGGCACTTACAGACCAGACGACAAAAAATTGAGTGACGCAGCGGTGATCGCGCGTTGCAACGCAGCTATCGATTAGAGCAATGCGGCCGCCGCAAACGTCGCGTTGGACGAGAATGCTCGTTGTCGTGTGCTTCGCTCAATTTCACTTAGAACGGCTAATTCGTCGCTCAAATTGCACGTCGTCGGGTCTGTAGGGGCCCTAACAAAGATGGTAGAACACGTGGTGTTCCACCAGCGAGGATGCCAAGGTCTGGAACAGGCATGTAGAACGGAACAGATTGGTCTAAAACCCCGCTGGAATCAAGTCCATCCCAAACCATCTTGAAGTTATGACAGCCTTACCTAGACGCTTCGTTGTTTAGTATAGTTAGGCCTTATTTAATTGCACTCAAATGATTCCAAACACTACTTGCCCCTTACTCCCACCTGTTTGAATCTCTCAAATTCGAATTTCTACACAAAAAGGAAGTAGTGAATTTCTTACGAAGTACTCATCTGTAACGATTCAAATATGCGCCAATCAACATTTGAAACAATCCAGATCACAAATAAGTGGAGATGTGAACAAGCACTGTAAGCACAAAGCGACGGGAATGGAAATGAGGTATGATCACATTTTCACTCGTAGCACTGAATATTCTGGTAGAATTCTCTATTCTGAGCATCTCGCTTGTTTTTCGCTTGAGCGAGTCGAGCTTCGAATCCATTAGACCGATCGACACCATCCCATCGATAGCCGGGTCGAATGCCAAAGCGGTTCGGTGGATAAGCACCTTGGTACGTCGGATATACTGGAAAAAGACCGTTTGGAGATCGTCGAGATGGAATGGAAACATTGCCAACTTCTTTAGAAATGTTTTTTGGCGATTAAACCCAGTAATGAACTCACTCAAATCGCCCCGATCCAGCGCCTCGTCTCGTTTCTTTTTGTGCAGCATTGCTGCCATGGGATCTTCCTCGTAGATTTGTTCTTTCAAATGTCGATTCATCTCTTCGTCATCAGCCATCCTTGCCACAGGTTCGGCCACCACTTTAGCCATATCTTCGAGTAGTTTTTCGCGCTGAAAAGGAACACGGATAAAATTCACACCATACTGCACTCGAAAAAGTATAGCAGATCTATACCTCCTGTGCTTGAGAGACTCCTTTGCTCCATAACTTGTACTTTTCTTCCAGCTCTGCTTGTTTTTTGGCTTCGCGTTCTTTCTTCTCCTTGTCTTCTGTTTTCTCGCGGCCTATATTAAATCAGTGTCAAAGATTTCTCTAGAAAAAAAGGAGCTCTAGATATCTACTTAAATTAGGCACCTCTTTTAATTTGTTTCTGCCTCACGGTGGTGTCTGCGTACCTTCCACTGATAGATGCATCCATTTCTTCGAACATCTAAACGGCGGAAAATATCAATTATCACGCGATGAAAAGGCGATAGATAAAAGAGATACCTTTTTTTCTCGTTCGCGAATCTGCTCCGATTCCTTTTTCAACGCTTCGGCAGACTGCAGTCCAGCCATCTGCAAACGATGTTGCGCCTTTAGTCGCTTTCTGTCGATAATGCAGAAAAGAAGTTGAACAAAATCCTGATATGGAGTAGGCAACACTTCAAAAACACTTCGAGATTTCCCGAGCTGCTTTAAAATTATCACAGTAGGTGAACAGAAAAACCGAGAATTCCAACTCTGACCTTCCCTTCCAAAGTCCGCTGAGATTCCTTTCCTATCCGCTCAGGAGTTGTGATGCGTCTACGTTGAGATTTCTCTTCCTCAGGTCTCTTATGAGACGAACGATCTGAAACGACTTTGCTTTTGCATTTCTCAAACAGTTTAGTACTCAAATCCTCTATTCGAACGATTTCTTTCATGTACTTACCGTAATCATATCTGCCACGTGACCGTGTCTCGCTCCCTCGGGAGCTGTCATTAGCTGCAAATCACTCTTCAGCAAGCATTTAAAAGTAATAAGACAAATATCGAGCAGGGAAAATAACAAAAAACCTCGTTTACGCGGTGGCGATTGATCTGAATCTGAGCCACGTCTCCGGGGTGGCGACTGATCCGAGTCTGAACCACGTTTCCGCGCTTGTACCCGATCTGAGCCCCGTTTCCACGGCGGCGATTGATCCGAGTCCGAACCCCGCGACTTTCCTCGAAACCTATCTGTAGACCAAATATGTTTTTTTATCTTCTCAAACACGGCAAAACTGAAAATGTGAGGGGAAGATGTTAAACGAAGCTAAATCGTAGAACACAACTATCGAGTGTCTCTCAAATTACACAAATCTGTCAGTGCATAAGAACTCACTATTTCTCGGTGGCGATTGATCCGAATCTACCTCAACCTTTACAGCTTTCGAAGACGCTGTCGACCGCAACGGGGGATCATCTGAAAATTTAGGAAATAGAAACTGCGCCATAAGCTACAGCATCATTAGCTCACATTTGCACCTGTGAGCTACAACTGCACATATCTGGCCTTTCTCGTGTTTTATCTCAATATGAATAAATAAATAAATAATGTATCCACAAGAAATTTAAAATATAAGTTCAAGACGACTGATTTTCGAGAGATTCACGACCAGGATATACCCAGGTCTACCATAATTCTCACATCATTCTAACTCTACACATCGTTTCGTTTAAGTTTTCCCATGCTGGCCCACATTTACTTAAAAACGGAAAGCCGCTCTTCCATATGGCCAGTCGGGCTTTCTTCGACTCTATCGACCGCTGCGGGCAGCGGCAATCTCATCCAGATTCGGTGAGGTGATTTTCACAACAATAGGGGCATTCCAGACGCTGACGCAAGGTAAATGTATCAATTGAGGTTAAATGCCCATCATTTTCTCGCGCAAAGCCAAACACTCGCACTTGTTACTTCGTATAAATATGGAATGAACCTGTTGCTGTAAAAATGAAATAGTAAATATGACCGAACCATGAATTCGTTTACAAAAAGTGTAAGTCTCACTTTCCTATCTCCATCACGGAAGTAAATCAAGTAAAAACAAATTCTAAAATTCTAAAAATAACACACTTCGACGCGATTTTCCAATTGAAGAGTGTTCGGGCTCGCATCGTTTTCTCTGCTCACCGTCTCCTGAACATGAAAAATTAAAACTGCACGAAAGCAAACATTACTAACTCAAATTAAAACAAATGCACAACAAAAGACGACCCAAAAAATAGGTAAACGTTTAAGCAAAGCCTACGTCTTCTCGGCGGTGAAATATCCGAATCCGAATCATGTCGTCTTCTTTCTGTAAAAGAACACGCTCACGACGATATTAGTGGAGGTAAAGCAGATTCATTTGCGTGATTGAATTCTGTGAGCTTGAACAACATAAAAACCAATCCGAATTCACAGAAACATCCCTCACTTTGTATTTCTCTTGACGAAGAAGGACGGTCCTCACCAGAGCCGTGGACATATTCTGAATTAATTACGTAAAATGCTTATTAAATATACTGGATGACTGTTCACAGCAAGCTCAGCTCGATAGAGAAAATTCAGTACTATTGTACTTTTGGGGCCCACTTTTTTCGTTTAAAATAGGCCTATTGGGGGGAAATCGGCTATGAGAAGAACGATTCTGATACTCGCTAAGTGCGGAAATGCCTTATAAGCCCGTTATCTTAGGTTCTAGAGGCGAGAAAACCTGCGAGATAGTACGCGGCGGCGGGAGACGCAGACAGTGCACTATCTTCCCCTGCATATTTTGAAGTGCTTCCAATGCTGAGCCCGCGTTCAGCTCCTTCCGACTGAACGGAGAGTTTCCATTGGAGGCTCGGACAACACCACCAAGGCTCGGTCAACACCCAGACAGTACTACCACGATAGTATCTGGGAATCGTAGGGGACGGGGACGAATTCTACGGCAACCGCGCAGAGATAACCCTTGGTGGTGGTCCGAGCCTCCAATCGAAACTCTCCGACCAGTCGGAGCGAGCTGAACGTGGACTCAGCAGTGGAAGCACTTCGAAATGTGCAGGGGAAGAGAGTGCACTGTCTGCGTCTTCCGCCGCTGCATGCTATCTCGCAGGTTTTCTCGCCTCTAAAACCTAAGGTAACGGGCTTAATAGGCATTTCCGCACTTAACGAGTATCAGAATCGTTCTTCTCATCGCCAATTACCTCCTATAGGCACATTTCAGGTGAAAAAAAAATGGGACCCCAAAAGTACAATAGTACCGCAAATTCGTCCCGAAGTCACATCAACGAATAATTAATTCAAGAATTATTTCTTGTCGTTAACTTATACTACGGGATTGTGATGAATCAGTGATAGTCATCCTCACACTGAATCCAAGGAGATGAACTTCCACTCAAATTTAAAGCCAGCAACTTTACAAAAGAGAAAGCGGCCTTCTGCGGAGTTGGTTCAGCAATTATTACAAAGTTGTGGTAACCGGAGGTATCTCATCAGCAACAGCGCAAAACGAAATTGAGGAAACGACCACACCCCTTCATATTTCCGAATTATTATACGAAAAAAAACAACGAGAAAATGGAACATACTCTTTCTAGAAGGAGACCGGTCGTCATCGGAATCATGTCGGTGCCTGCCTAAAAGGAGGCATTGGTTAAAAAATACCCACTGAATGGAGATGGAAAAAATGAAACACACTCTTCCTTGGAGGGGGAATATCGGCATCGGAATCATGTCGGTGCCTGCCTAAAAGGAGGCATTGATTAAAAAATACCCACTGAATGAAAATGAAAAAAATGAAACATACTCCTTCTTGGAGGGGAATTATCGGCATCGGAATCATGACGGTGCCGGCCTAAACGATGCCATAGATTAAGAACAGCATACGTCATAATTTCCGAGAAAATAGAACGTACTCTTCCTTGGAGGAGAAACATCACTATCTGAATCGTAACGGCGCCGGCCTAAAAGCGAACAGATTAAAAAACAAATAGCCACAGATTGAGTTTCAAAAAAAATAAACTACTCGTGCACACGTACTCTCTCTTGGAGGAGAGTCATCGGCATCGGAATCATGACGACGCCGTCCTGTAAGCGGAAGCATTGATAAAAAATGACCACCAGAAGTAGAAGATACCAATACTCCAAAACTATAAGACGTTGGATGGCCAACAAAGAGACTATTAGATATGTCGAACAGGTAGACCACGAGAAAGCAGAAGTTCTGGGTGCGCAAAAATGTTTACATTCTGTTATCACGCGATGAAAAGGCGCTATCAGAAATATCCGTATTACAGAAAGTTCACCTCTCTTAGTGAAAGCTGGCCCAGTTTGAAAGAAAACCCCTCGACTTACACCCGCTATGAGGAACTTTTGCTAAAAACTACGAATGGGCAGAAGAAGCGACAGCAATTTATAGAGAAGGCTGAAATGCCAAGTCAAGCACACTTACGACTTTTGGTTGCCGGAGGCGACTTGCTCTGCCCGCGCCCACCATTTCCTGAAACATTTTTCCCTTCACGGAATGTCGAATACAATTCAAATTCGTTTTTGAAATCATCTTCTGAGCTGTTTCGGTGAGCGCTTTTCGAAGGGTCACTTCTGAGTGAAAAGTATAGTGAATGAGCGACTGATGTTGCAATATGTTATTACTGAATTTGATCGACAGACTAGAAGAAAACGGTAGGACCTTACATAAAACGAGAAATCGCTCTATGCTGCGAGACCTGATATGAAGGCGACACACCTCTTTCCTGCTCAGGTGATGGAGGCTCCTGTTTCACTTCGTCTATCGGTTGGAAAGAGTTCCGGAATTTTGGCGCTTCTCTTGCCCTGGCCTCAACCTAAAACAACGAAACGTTGAAGGAAAACGAATTTATAGCTAAAGTGAAGTTTCTAAACACAAATCGAGTATCTTTGCTGATCAACAGAAAGAAAACGAGAGGGCGAAACCTGTTTAGTTATGCTCGATATGATTTCTATGTCCTCCTTCTCTTCGTCCGTATCAATGTCCTTGTATTTTGCGGACACTGCTATGAAGGCATCATCTTCAACAATGCGCAACCTAAATAACACCATAGTATAAACAGTCAATAAACTGAGCGCTATCACAGATTACAAAATCTGGTGCCTACAACGCACCGGTCAGAACCCTAGGCGCATTTTCAAAATTCGGCATAAAGCAACTCGAGCTGCAGGTGAACCCCTTATAAACAGTAAGGACCCATCATTTCAGATATGTTCATATTCAGTTCGCTCTTATTCGACAGGAAGATTTTTCTTTAAAGTATTTTCAAGCGCTCAAATCCCAGAATTTGCAGGCATTTCTGGTGCTGCAGAGTTTTTCTTCTCTTACACATTGCTGAATAATGCATTGAATAAATTTTTGTTTGGCTCATGTTATGTTCTAGTTTCAATTATTCTATATTTTATGCACGCATTTTTGTGGGCCTTATAAATAAATAGAAAAAAATAAGGAAACTCAGAGCGACGTCCGATCAACGCCATGAGCAACTCTTCAAAAATGTCGATGGAAATATTCCTTTATGGGTGGAATACGAGAGGCGGAGTAGCAGAACGGATAAAATCAAGATGTTTCAGTAAAGGATACCCCGATGCTCGTGCTGCCTCGTTGGTTTTCTTCTTTTTCTTCTTTCCAGATTGTTCCTCCTTACCGGAGGATAAATAGCGTTGCAAGTATTCAGCCTTCGATAAAGTGGTCATCCTAAATGAACGCATTAGCGAAAAACAGAAAAAAAAACACCGAAACTAAACACGGGATCCCGCATCTGCTCAACCAAGTAAGCATATCAACCCACGAGAGGGAAGGTCACGTAATTCAGGAAAACGTCAAGACGGCACTAGAGTTGGTAAGGCACCATTTCTCTCATAAAAAGGCTTCTTTAGGATGAATTCTGTAGCCATGACGGCACGCGTGGTCAAAACGAAAATAATCGGCGCCAAATTAGCGTAGGAGGTGCGATTGCGGACAAAGCCTCTCTGACACGCGAATCACACTACCCTTCACAAGGAGAGCCTTTCTGGATGTGCCAAGCTTTCGTGATGCAACTTTTACAGGATGTAGGGTCCCTTGTAGGTACTCGAAAACCATACTTTTTTCTCTAGGCACCTCTGTGATGGGAAAAACGGCTGCCGAAAAAGTGGAACGCGAGCACATCACACAGTCAATATCTACCGTAACTTACCTTAAACGGACGCAAAGTCAAAAACTAATGTTAGATTCGTGATCAGCGACCCAAATAACCCTCTCATGCGATATATGGTCCGAATCGGTTATTTTGACCCAGGCACCTCACTCACCCACCCTTACCATAGCTAGCGCTCACCAGTCAGAGCTCAGGAAACGAGAATAAAATTCATGATCAACAGTTTAGGTGAGACTTTCAGGCAGTTCTTGGGACGAAGGCAGGGGATGCTGAAGATTTTCTGACAGCTAGAGTCTGAATGGTGGCAAAATATTACCAGTGGTTCATTAGAGACTGAACCTTGGGCTACTCTACCGACACCTGACGCGAGGCTCGAGACGTCATGGTCACCCACTTCGCCCAAACTTCGCATGTGGGGGTTATTTGGGTAGCTGATCACGAATCTGACATTACTTTTAGAGTACTCATGTGCATTTGCGGTATCTACGATGATTTAATGACGTGCAGGTCCGATCCATAGGAAAGTAACTCATACAAGCGCAGGAATACATGCTATTTACTTACAAAAAAAGCATTATCCCGTAGAAATTCCATCCAGTGATTACGCAAGCACATAATAACGACAGCCGAACTCGCGCGGTCTGTGTGATGTGCTCGCCTTCCGTTTTTTAGCAGCCGTTTTTCCCATCACAGAGGTGCCTAGAGGAAAAATGAAGTATGGTTTTCGAGTACCTACAAGGGACCCTACATCCTGTAAAAGTTGCATCACGAAAGCTTGGCACATCAAGAAAGGCTCTCCTTGTCAGACACCGGTAGAGAGAGATCTCACTACTCATTTCAATAGCTGATTTTATAAAAGCAAGAATGTGAACGTGTGTTGTATTGTTTCGCTGAGCGATGTTAGTAGGTAAGAGGCCAACAGGGTAAAAATTCCGGCGTCTATCAGTCCCTAAGGACTGATTGTGAGTTCCATTCTGAATCTTAGGGGTTTGGTGAATACTTATTCGATCTGCAGGAGATCTATAATCGATTCTAAATCATGCGGGGGCAGCCGCCACACCAAGTCAGTGTTTTTACTCTCCCAGACTAGTCTGTTGCCAATTTACCCGACTTCGACAGGATGGAAGGCTTGGTTGGCCCGGGGCAGAATCGATCGCTTGACCGTGCGGGTGCCCCCTCCTGTCACTGTTCCATCACGCAGACCAGTAAGTAGAGTTCGGTTTCATTTTCGACAGGTATCTCAACGTTTGCGTTGGTTTTATAACGAGAAAACCTGGGAAATAAAGTCATGGGTTCCTTCAAAGTGATGGGTGCGCTTTGTATTACACTTCACCTTTTATCTTATACATAAAGGAAAGCCGATTTACCATCACGTCAAAGATCTTTGTTGTCGCATTGCAGTCGGAGGTGAACTTGCTCCATTTGAAAGTAAAAGAGCGGCACACAAAATAACCACCATAGCTGATGTTTGGGGAAAATGGTTGAAAAATTCTCACAGGCCTCTGGAGTGCAATAAGAAGAATCGTGCCTCTCATTGTTTTTGAATGTCTTTAGTCAATGACTTTGTGAACTTTTTGCTTTCTCATTACAAATTTCTATCAGCAATCGCTCCGCTATTCTTGCAATTTGGTACACTCCTAGCCCTACTGACGATCCCTAGGGAGTTACCCGCCTGTCGGTAAGATTCCTTCTAATCCTTCAATTATTCTGTATAGGCGAAGAGGTTTGACCGGATACTAGTAACCAGGGGTGTGCGGAAGTTCCGTTTCCGTGTTCCGAATTCCGGTTTCCGGCCGTTTTCGGCCCTTCCGTTCCGTTCCGTGTTCCGCTCTTTTTTTTTTTGGGCGGAACACGGAAACGGAAGGAGAAATCGAGGACCTCCACTGTGCAAGCTAACACAATGGAGAGTGAAGTTATTGTGCTGACGTCAATGCGATCCATTCTAATTCTGGTGGAATGAAACCAATACGGCGAAGTACACTCCACCCTTCTCCAAAGTAAACTTGCAATGAAGTATTTGTCGGCACCTGCCACATCGCCGGAGTGCAAGAGCTTGTATTCTACTGCTGCTTTCTCCGTAATCGATCTGAGAAAGAGCCCCTCTCCTCAGAATCTTCAAAAAACTTGTGTCTCTCCACCATAACATGCTCGTTTTAGGCTTTTAATTCTATTTTGAAAGCATTCTTGTCTATCACGTTAAAAATGTCTGTCTTTCTCTACTTATCTGTCTTCAGCATATAATGAAGTTTATAAAGATGAATTTCCACCGTTCACTTCGAAGCTGTTACCAAACGTTAAACACAATCACCAAAATAATAGTTACATTCTAAAGGAAACAAAACGAGCACTCTATGGGTACCTCTAGAAACAGAAATGAAAACTTTTGGTCCAGTTTTGGCTAAATTCCAACAATTTAGTGATTTTTGCACTATTTCCGGCTTCCGTGTTCCGCATTCCGGTTTCCGGCCATTTTTGCCATTTCCGTTCCGTCTTCCGGTTTCCGCTTTTTTGAAAAAATTTTCCGCACACCCCTGCTAGTAACCCTTTTCATACCGGATAATAGTAACCCTTTCTTGGCACTATTCAACTTAACGGACTCCAGTCCTCGATTTTTTTTCGAAATTCGAAATTCGCTGAAACTCTGCACAGGGGGGTAATTGAGGGCGCTGATCACGAATCTGCCGTCCGTTTTTTACGTGGGTGGTCCCGGACCACCCAAATCGCTACTTGGGTGGTCCAATCAGGATCATCGATTTCGCTGAAATTCCCCTACGGGGTTATTTGGGGTCCTGAACACGATGGTGAAGTCCATTTTCACCTGGTCATCTCGGACCACCCTTATCGAACACTTGGGTGGTCCAGTCAGGATCACCGATTTCGCTGAAACTTTGTCTATGGGGGTTCTCTGGTGTCCTAATCACGATGGTGAAATCCGTTTACGAAATGGCGGCCGAATACGGTAGTTATAGGTGGGTACCTACCGACCTTACCTGGTGAGACTCACCTATAACTACCGTATTCGGTCTTCATTTGGAAAATGGATTTCACCATCGTGTTCAGGACACCAGAGAACCACCATAGGCAATGTTTCAGCGAAATCGGTGATCCTGACTGGACCACCCAAGTGGTCGATATGGGTGGTCCGAGATGACCAGGTGAAAATGGACTTCATCATCGTGTTCAGGACACCAGAGAACCACCATAGGCAATGTTTCAGCGAAATCGGTGATCCTGACTGGACCACCCTAGTAGCGATTTGGGTGGTCTGAGACCACCCACGTGAAAAATGGACCGCAGATTCGTGATCAGCGCCCTCAGTTACCCCCTGTGCAAAGTTTCAGCGAATTTCTGAAGAAAAAATTTCCGACTGAAAAAAATCGAGTGCTGGAGTCCGTTAAATTGAATAGTGCCCCTTTCTTTACTATCTATCTGGTTAATTACCGAGCAGTACCGCACCTCCGAGGTCCTATGCTCGTCTCTCCCGGCCGGGCGATGGGCGCCCTTCGCCCGGCAGGGTGTGGGCGAATAGACACACTGAGTTGTGTCTATTCGCACTAACACGGGCGGGCGAAGGGCGCCCATCGCCCGGCCGGGAGAGACGAGCATACGGCCCCCGAGGTGGAGGCTTCACAATGGCACCGCCCCTTTCGGACGAGTTCTCCGTAACACCGCGCGCGAACATAGCAATTTCAAATTTTCATTGCAAAGGTGTCCTTGGTACTCCTACAAAAAAATTGCTTATTTTGTTGAGTATGGTGTTCGTTACCTGATTAGTCCGTTGTTCGTTCCATCTTTCATGAACTTTTCTTTTCAACTTTTCTTTTTTTTGCATTTGTCAAGTTGCCACTAGAAATTCTTTCATACCTCTACGTGGTAACATAGGGATTCCTCCCTCTTCGGACCTGTCACTGTCCACGGATTTTTCTCCTCCATTTTTGTAAATTTCTTGAAATTTTGATCACGGATTCGACGTCTGTTTCTAAGACCTAAATGAGCAGGATTATTTTGCTGTCGATTTCAGTAGCGACTCTATAATGTACTGTTTCCTGAAGCGATTTTTTATCAGGGACGTATCTACGAAAATTTGAAGAGGTACCGCGCTCTACAAGAAGAACTCTACAGCGCTCTGTGATCCCAAATTATGAAAGCTTGTGGAGAACAGCTGTAGTGGAACCGCTCTTGTTAAGTATTCCGAGCATACAGATCTCATTTCCGTTAAAAAAAAATCGAAGAAATCTCACCAGGGGCAAATTAGGGCTCAGCACAACATTATCCAGGCAATACTCAGACACACAGCAAAACATCATGATCCATCAAAATCGTAGAAGCATTTGTCAGCCAGTTAATTAGCATTTGGAGCTTTAATCTAATACATTTTGTATATTTACCCGATAAAACAGCATGTTTTATTTATTAACCGATGTTTTTCATGTTGTTTCAATGTAACGTGCTTTTCTACCATTTTATGTTCCCTATGTGACTCCGGCTCAAGTCATGAATGAATAATTAGACTTAATAAATGAGAATAGTGTTCATTTCGTTTCACTTCGAAGTTCGCTAACATGACCATAACGTGTGTATAACAAAAAGTTGCACAGCGTTTTTGTCTTCAGAGGAACGTTTTTTTTTACAGAATCAGCGTCTCTTCCGGGGCGGCATGGATCCGTTCAACTTGATACTAAAGTGAGCTTTAGTTCCTCGTTTTATGTTGTCCACAATAATTTTGACTTTGTCCAGAGATGTAATGCGAAAGCCTGATGTTGCGGGCCTACGAATGATTTGCGCGTGAGTATTTTTTTCAATTTGGAATAGTTTCAGAAGTTTTTTTTTCTTGAATTTATGATGATCTGAAGTGTTTGACTATATAAACCTCAACGTTGTTCTAGTGTATACTGCTATTCTTACGTTGTTATGCATTAATACTTGGGCTTTCCAATTTTTGAAATATTTGGGTTTTCTATTGGTTGCTGGATTCCTCTGAATTGGGAAAATGAAAACTAAAAAATGAATTCGAATAAAATGAAAATTGCACAGTGAAGCTAAAGCTATCGAAAATCGAAGCGGTATAATATTTGTGAGGAATGTCTGGAGTTATTGTACTCATGAATCCTAATTCGACTACTACACGTACACGATTTTTCGTTTTTCGCACTAAGAATATATGATTTTAGAAAGGTAGAAAGGCGTTGTTGAATAATCATTCCGTTATTTCAGTCAAGTGGAAGCATGGGAAAGTTACGATTCAGGAAAAGTGAAGGAGAAGGCGCAAAGGGCCGTTTCAGCGTTTCTCGAAGACGGAACACTAACAGGAGAGGAAGATATGCTCCGATTGTACAGAATAGTGGTAAGCCATATTGAAGTGATGTTGTTTTCAAGCGCTTTGGGCTCGTTTTTGGTGCGAAACAAAACTGGGCTGGAAAGTTGAAAACATTGAGGCATGACCCCAGTTTCACCTTTTACAAACCTACCCGTTTCCATAGAAGATAGCGCAGTTGACTCCTAACTGCGAATCATGGACCCTATGCGGGGTGAGATCGACGTAAATTCCGTGTTTTCCGTGCCAACGGCTCGCAGAAGTAACAACAAATGATCGCTAATTGACTCGAAAAGCTCGGCAAATTTCTGGTAAGAAGCTGAGGTTTCGTGACGTAGCCGTAACCTCTACCACCAGTGTCGTTCATGAATCTGAGCCCTTGAGTTTGAACCTTTTTGTGAAGGTGAAGAATTCCAGTTTCAAAATTTCTGTCTGACTCTTTTAGGCGAAGCACAGCAAGAGACTTGGGGCCCGAAAAATATTCGAGAAGGTAGACGAACAGGGTCATTTCGAGAAATCACTGAAATTCCACATGATGTGGGCGGAAACCTGTGCACGTTGCGGCGACCTGACTCAATTTTGCCGTGTCCTCTCCTTAGCCAAGAGCCGGCTCGCAACCATGTCAATAGTCGAACTGGAAACTGACTTTAGGTTCATTTTCTATAATTTTTCTAATAACAAAATTATGCGAGTACATTCGTTCTCTTGTTTCAGGGAACTTGCAAATCAGTTCTTCCCGGACGCGGACTTGTTCAACGATTGTGAAGAAACCGTGGCTATTTTCAGCCATGTCAAGCGAGGTGAAAACAAACCGGAGAGAAGTAGGTACAATTTTTTGTGACTTATTCTTGTGAGTTACCATTGAGCAAGATCACTTCCTTGCAGATCGTCGCCGATCCTCTCTTGCTACATTTGAAGCGCGTGTCAAAGATAACATGAAAGTTAATCCTTCTCCAGATACAAATGTCCCCTCATTTGGTCCAGGAAGTTAGTTCGTTATTCGTTTAGTCATCTATTCTAATTGTTATGTATGCAACCTTTAAGCTCGCACGAAACTGCGTTTGGAGCTGATCGACCGTCCGAGTAGTGGCTACATCGCGCCCTCCATCGAGGAACTTCGTGCAGCCATATGGGCCGACAAGCAGGATAATTATGATGATGACTTCCTCCACGTTCCTATGGACATAACTAAGTCGCACGAAATTCCTACTCCTAATCCACAACATGTTGCAGCGCCGAATATCAAAGAGGTGAGTCATTATGACAGATTGTTGTGTTTATGATCTTTGCGCATCACAAAAAGCGCGCATCGAGTAGGATTCGACCGCGCGTCTCGACATCGTGAAGTAAAGACCACTACACCACCCTGCCGACAGCTCTCCTTCCAACTTAGCCGGCCATGTGCGCTGCTCTAAAAACTTCCCTAAGCCAGGGGTTTTTACTACTAGAACTCGTCCGTGATAACTGTGAGCGGGATTCCGTATTGTACCATTTGTCTGAAAGCATTTTTAGAATCCTTAATTGTGTAGACTGTATATCGAGTGACCACCGTCATCATGACAGGTTAAGGAAGGCGTCAGGGGGCGCATATAATCGACTCTGGATAGACCCGGGCTCGGGTCCCACCTTAGTCGCGATCTTTTCATTACAACACCTGCTTCCGCCTAACCTTGCAATAATTCGTAGTAAGGCGGTATTAAACGTAAAATTTCACATCAAGTTAACGGTTTTGTGTTGGATGTATGAAATCTTCTCTTCCAGCATTGTAAAAGGAATAGAGTTTTGGAGACGGTGGAGGAGTGTGAGTCGGACTGTTCTAACGATGACAAACGTCGGCGTGTATTCTCACCAGCCGCTCCCCCACGAAGCAGCGTATTCGCGTCAAAACCCCAAAAAGGTAAATATGTTGGCATATGTGTGATTGGGGTGGAGGGAAAGTTTTGATGCACAGCAGAGTCGCTCCTTCTGTTCTGAGTTCTTTTCGGACACTCGTGAGACTCGGCAATAAGGTTTTCACTTCCCGATATCGTCCTGTAGACCCTACCGGGGGAACTAGAAGGAGACCTAGAAATATCGGGAACGTCCTTACTTAGAACCCTCGAGATGTCCTTACCGCTAGTAACAACGGGAAGACCCGGCCTATATCGGGAATAATCCCAGTACGGTGGTCTGCACGTAGCCAACTGGGCCTGGGCGATTCCGTACAAGAGGGCCTTAGGAGAGGCTGCTCCCGCTAGGCTGGACTTACCTGAGCCCAACGGGGTGCCGCCTCAACCCAGTCGCCGGATCCGCAAATACTGAGGCAGCACCTTCTAGTGATCGTGGTCGTCGGAAGACCCTCGTCATCGTCGCATCGTCGCTGTTCTCGTCCTTAGTTGCTCAAGTAGTCCCTCTCGTCGCTGGTCCTTGAATCGTCCGTGAGTTGGGGTCGGGGTCGAATGGAATGTTAATACCCGGGAGGCCCTGTCATACGCGCCCTCGCGCAGGGCATCCCGGTGCCTCTATGGTACAGGGCCTCATCCTCTACAAATAATTTGAAAAAGTAATTGTTCGAAAACATCTTTTCATTCTATAGACGTTTTACACCCATTCTTACTATGTGGCCTGCGTCCACCTACGCTGTCGAGTGATTGATCCTCGCGATCTGTTAACCAAGCCTAACCCCCTCATAACCAGACTTGTCTGGCAAGATGAAAACATTTACTTTGTACAGTTGGAGGCTGTCTCAAAACGTTTATGTGTGAATCACATACTCATTGTGAAGACCATGGTTTTTGTATATTTTCCTCCTTCAACTTCTATGAATTTAAATTGCTTTTAATGGGAACTTTGCTGTCGTTCCTGAGCTATCTGTTTTAGCATCTCCCAAGCAGTCCCAGCCAAATACACAGACGAGTTCATCCGCCACGTTTATTACTGGTTCCTCGTTTACAGAAAAAGCGTACAATGATATGAAGGCGATGTTGTCGGACACGGTAGAGATTAACAAAGGTATGATTTAATTCATTCAGGGATTCATTTATTTATTTATTGCTATATTTGTGTTGTGGTTGTTTTACTTGTTCTGTGCATTTTCATTAGCAGCAATATGAGCAATCGATTGCTCATAGAACATGTTCTCAGACACGTTTTTGCCGAAAACCACCATCTTCTTCAATCTTGTAATGAACAACATTCCAGCTGGTGTTCTACCTGGTATAACAGACGACACAACACTTCCTGTCGCTCCACCACCTGTCGAAACATTCGAGGTATTGCTTAGTACCTCATTTTTCTTTCCGAAAAGTGATTTGATTAATGGATAATTTAGGTTTTCCTTGATAAAGACGAGTCACAAAGGCTTAGTAGTGCACTGAAAAAGGAGAAGTGAGTTTTTTCCATTCCTTAGTTCATTTTATCGCTTGGAGCTCTCCTAAAGAGTTTTTTGAGGGCATTTTGTTGTGATCAGCAAGTAGTAGAACGAGTTTTTCAGTTTTCCGCCAAGTCAAGTTGATTGCTTCTCTGGTTCCCAGGGTGAACGTGCCCCTCTTCAGCCTATTTCAGTGCGTCCTGCGGCTGGAGATGCCGATGTTCTTCTTGGCTCAAAGGTTCACAGTTCTGTGTAGTCTTCACTTTTTCTAGGTACTAAAATCCGTTCTGCAGGTGAAGAAAACAGTAGGCGAACCGTGCTATGATGATAAAACACCAAAACCGAGGAAACCATTCTTGATAGGTTGGTCTAAAAGCCGACAATGTTGTGGCGTGATTATCTTATTTAAAAATATGTCACTTCTGGTTCGAGTTCTATAGTTTCAATTACCTTTAGAAGATGAAGAAACAATGGCGGGAGCCAAATTTATCACTCTTGGTATCCATAAGAAACCGGATCGAGGAATCGTGACTTCCACCCCCGCACATCAAATGGTCCATCCGCCTACTCATGAGGGTTGGTCTATCACGATCGTTGATGACAATTATTCATATTTAAAGATGTGACTCATTTTCTCTGCAGACTTCTTTGCTCCTCTCAATCATGAGTTGGAAGAGCAAATGAAGGAGAAAGACGATGAAGAGGAAATCTACGCACAGTCAGCGTTTATGGTAAGCAAATTTAGTATTTCACTTGGTTCCTCGTGGTACCACTGTTATTTTTCAGCGCCGTCGTTCAGTAGCGCCGAGCAAACCGGTGGTCACTGTTTCTAAGCTAAGTGCCCCGAAAGTTCGTCCAGTGATGGCCGCCGAGCGTTCTATGGAGATAGCCCTCGACAAAATGAACCTCGGAGATCCAGAAGACGGCACGAAGGGAGACGACGATGACGTTGATGTCCATGATAAGACTGGTGTTGGACTTGTGATGTAAGTTTTCTCCAACAATTCGGCATAATTCGTCTCATCCTTTCCGGAAGAGGATATTTCCAGGGAAGCAGTAACAAGTGCCGTAAATCCGTGGGATCCTCATTTACGTAAACAAATTCTTGCCAGAGCGCCCATTCCATGCTATCAACACACCTTTGATGTATTCTTTACTTTTTATTTTCTTGCGACATTTCGCCATACATTTCTTTATTTATAGGTTGCCTGCTCCCGCGTTTCTGCAGGAAAATCCATGAGTTTCGGTGGAGAGGCTTTTAGTATTGTGAAGTTAATTGGAGAAGGCGGTTTTGCCAAGGTGTACAAAGTGATCAATGAAGATGGGAAAGCACTCGCTCTCAAGGTGAGTGTTGCTTGCATTCCTGCTTCATTTGGAGTGTCCGTTCTGAGAATCGAACTAGTTCTTTCAGTTCGAAGTTCCGCCATGCCCTTGGGAGGTTTATATATGTAACGAGGTGAAGATGCGACTCGGAAAAAACCATAGATTCACCTTGGAGAGCATCATGGAGGTGAACGATTCTTCGATCTATTTATGTCTCCAATCTTCTATTCACACTGTAGCGGCTTAGATAACTCCACCGATACTGGTTTGAGTGATTCACTGTTTTTAGGTTACTGATGCTTATATTTATACTAACGGATCCGTACTTATGAACGAGTACCATCCTTTCGGTACGCTTTTGGTGAGTTAAATCATTCTATTTGCGGTTATACCTTACCTTTATTTTACCACACCTTACTCTTTCATGGTAGCTGATGGGGTACTCGAATTTTAGCTTGAAAATAATGTAAAGTAACTTTACTTTACAGGATCTCACGAACAAACTCAATGACCCAGGTTGGTATATAATCTTACTGGTAGCTGTGCAAATAGCGAAAATATTGCGTGATGTTCATGCTGCGAAAATTATACACGGTGATGTGAAGCCTGATAACTTCATGATTTTAGACAGGTGAGTGTGAGTATTCCACCCTTCTGTTAGCGTTTTGCATGGTAATCATGAAATGTCAAAATTGTCCTTACGATTGCTTTGTAACGTTGCAGATTGAACGAGAATATCGAAACTCCGGAATGTGCCCTTTCCAAGCCTATCGTGAAACTGATCGATTGGGGACGTGCTATCGACATGAGAGCATTGCCTGGCCAGAAATTCACAGGCAGAGCGGGTACACAGAAATTTGACTGCTCTGAAATGCTGGTAAGTTGTTTCGAACCGTGAGTCTGCGAAAACTTGCTTCCCGAGGGGCAGTTCCCGGAGTACGCGGCTGCCATTATATGAGAGCTGCGCAGTTTTGCGTCTAATGGTAAGCATTGGTGTGGTTGTGCCATTTAGTTGAGTGATAAGCCTGGCTGAGTTGGTTTTGGTTGTAATTTATGGAACTAATAGGAATAAGTAATATATTGTCTAATAGAGACAATCATCATTTTCGTACCGAATATCACATTTTATCTAAGCCTCTGGAACTGAGCGGAAAAAAATCGCTGGCGATGAGGTTATTTTTTCACTTTTTCGCTTTTTACTTTACCAGCCGAAGGAATAGTGAAATTTCATTTCATTTCATTTCATTTCGAATTGCTGAAATTACTGCTTGAAAGAACATAAAATTCTCTTTCGAATGCTGTGTCACATTCTGGAAAAGCTGCCGAACTCAATTTACAACACTCGTTTGAAAAAAACGGCACGAACTTTCTTACCAACCTAATATTTGATTCAACATTCAGTTTAAATAAGCGTTTTGGTTTCAGTAACGTTTACTTTCGCCGCGTTCGCGCATAAAGCTGTCTGTATGAGCAGAAAAAGAATATTTTACGATTTTTACGACTTTTTATGACAAATTTTGCCGTAAAAAAATTTCGTAAAAAATTTTACGACAAATCTTTTTTGCACACCCTTGGTTTCTATCGCTCCGGGGAGGGGTAAATTTATACCAGACTTGTCTGGGAAGGTAAATGCGCCGTCTTGGGATAGCTGCTAGCACTCGCAAATCATTCTATAGGCCAAGTATGCATTCACCATGCCTCTACGGTTGTGAGTGGTCCACGAGTGTGTGGCGTGCCTTTGGGGAACTGATCAACGTCAACTTCTCAATCTTTCACCTTTACAGTAGTGTCGCACCTGTCTGCGAACCCACTTTACCCGTGGACCATTTCAATTTCAAAAAAAAAATGCTTAAGGATGGTCGACCGTGGACGTACCAGACAGACTACTTTGGCTACGCTTGCACTATGCACGTGGTCATTTTCAACAAATACGCAGAGGTTACGAACGAAGACGGTGCATTTAGAGTGCAGGGTGCGATGAAGAGGTGCTGACATTGTTTTATTATTTAATTTTTTTTCATCATCGAATATATCACTAGATGTTCTTCCGCTAGGTGTTCAAATTCCACTGGAGTGGAGTGAGGTGAAAATTCTTCAGCAGGTTTTACATCTGTTGTAAAGGCTGCCAGATAGGGATCTAGTTGTTCGGAAGTTAACATACTACATTTTGTTAAATTCATAGGTCTAATTATATTCATCTTTAGACTGTTTCAGACGTCTCAGTATCCGACCTCTTATGGAGGAAATGTTCCACGACTTTTTGAATATTCGCGATTGCGAAAGTTTTCCGGACTGGGGCAGATACGTAGAGGTATGCTTCTCACTCTTTTTTGCCACTTCATTTAGTTTTCTCTTCCATTCAGATGATGGAGACGTTTTTCGTCCATAACTTCAACGCGCTCGAATGGAGGTCAGCTGTTCAGCGGTTCAATCAATGCCTTTCTGTGCTTTGATAATATCCCTAATATTATACAACTACAATCCTCTATGTCTAATTTTGCATGTTATGACCTTGTTGTCGACGGACGTTATTTTTCACCTTCAGTTAATGTTTTTAATACTATCAAATATTTGGCCACTGGTTCGTTGTAGGGAGTCAGCATTGGAATTGTGCTCAGAAGAATCGTCTTTCACTTGTAAAATACTTCTATGGTATGCTTACTGATCTTTTACGCTACACCTATGCTTAATTTCACTCATAAATTGTTCAATCTTCGTTTGGAGCATGTGTCTTTGAGAAATGAATCAGTTGTCGAGTAAAGGATTCAATACACCTCTACGGCAACGGGAGAATGCATAGACCCTTGTTCTTACGGTCCATTAGCTGATATTTCTGTGGAATTGGCCCATAAAGTTATTCGCGAAAAGCGAAAAAAATCATACTGTTAAAATGTGGCATGGCTTCCGAATAAGCTACCCACTTACAGGACCCTATAAGCAGCTTCAGATAAAAATGTGGTCAAGTTGCGGCTACTTCGCGGCAAGTGTATATCATTTCCATGTTAACTATTTAGCGTTTAATGACCTTCCAGTTTATCGCGGAAGAAGGGAAGGCTTGCTTAGCATGGGCAGGTATCGATCGCTCGGATGTGCAGGTTCTTAAACCTCCGAGACAGATACCTCGCGAAAAAAGACTGAACAAGAAAGCCTGAGATGGCGTTCAATTCACTAACTACCTGTTGTTAATATTCTTCGATTTGGGAATAGTTTAGGTGAGTCATCAATTTACTTAAAAACTACCGTGATAGATTAAGACAAAACATCTACTTGTGGAAAAAAACACCCTTATAAGTATAGGAAACACTGCAGAATGATACTCCGAATGATTCCGGGCATAACTGCATCGAAGTTCTTCCCCCTCTCCATCACATTATGGCAGTCAATGATTAAGGCATAACAGTTCAAAATCAACACTGAATATATTTGGAGATGCTAGGTTATTCGCAAAACACTGACATCGGACGGAAATTGAACCCGCGTCTTTCGAATATAAAGGTCCTTCAACTAGTTCTTGTCTATAAACCGCTAAACAAAAAGCGGGGTACTATTGTACTTTTGGGGCCCCACTTTTTTTCGTTTGAAATATGCCTATAGAAGGTACTCAGCCATGAGAAGAACGATTCTGATACCCGTTAAGTGCGGAAATGCCTTATAAGCCCGTTATCTTAGGTTTTAGAGGCGAGGAAACCTACGAGATAGCACGCAGCGGCGGGAGACGCAGACAGTGCACTCTTTTCCCCTGCACACTTCGAAGTGCTTCCAGTGCTGAGTTCGCGTTAAACTCGCCCCGACTGGTCGGAGAGTTTCCAGTGGCGGCTCGGACAACACCCACGTCAGTACTACCATGGTACTGTCTGGGAATCGTGGGGTACCGGGACGAATTCTACAGCAACCGCGCCGAGATAACCCTTGGTGGTGTTGCCCGAGCCTCCAATCGAAACTCTCCGACCAGTCCGAGCGAGCTGAACGTGGACTCAGCAGTGGAAGCACTTCGAAATGTGCAGTGGAAGAGAGTGCATTTTCTGCGTCTCCCGCCGCCGCGTGCTATCTCGCAGGTTTTCTCGCCTCTAAAACTTAAGATAACGGGCTTATAAGGCATATCCGCACTTAACGAGTATCAGAATCGTTCTTCTCATGGCCGATTCCCCCCAGTAGGTCTATGTTAGACGAAAACAAGTGGGGCCCCAAAAGTACAATAGTACCAAAAGCGGCAATTAACAGATAGTTTCAACACTGAACACTTTGAACTGTTTCGCTCCGGACGTGTCAACCTCTTTCAAGCTTCGAAAGTCTTTCTTGAGATCCTCAGCGATGTCCTGGCTATTTCTTGTCTTAGCCCCTTGTTATACGTTCGCTCACACCCCAGCGTAACTCGTCCATTCAGCATCAGACACCGTCGGGCCAGACACGTTTGTACGAGTTATCATGGTGACGCTGGCGTGGTGACGCTCACGGGCTATTATGCACATGCTCGCGAACCTTCCACGCTCTCGTCGCTGCGCATTGCACTGCGATGGACCCTTTCGCTGGGGGTGGGTCGATCACCTCGCGCATTGCTCTGTATGCTTCGGGCGCGTGCGTGCGTGCGTCGCGTGCTCAGCGTCTGAGGTTAGCGGCGCACGCGATCACCGCTCGCAAGTCGCAGACGCTCACCGCTAGCGAATGTATAACAAGGGCCTTACTTAGAGCACTGTAGCAGTCTTGTTCATCAAGAGACCTTAGCGGCGGGTGAGTAACCCGACGACGAGCGTGGAATGAGGACCCAAGACAGCTGAGGAGGGTAGTAGACAGCGAAGGCAGCAGCGAGAGCAGTGGTAGGGGGAAAGAGGGTGCGAGACAGCGTGCAAAAAAACCGCGCGGTCGTATGGACACGGGATGTCGTGAACGAGATGTCCGGCAACGGTGCGTTTCGTAGTGTGTTTTCTGCGCTTGCGTCGCGAACCTTCTAACTTACGACAGGTATTTGAAATTTCATTAGTACTCGTTAGTGCTTCTGCTGTTTCCCTCCGTATCCGAATCTGTGTTCTAATTCTGAAGTATCTGATGACTTGTGGTATAGTATATCACATTATATATGAACCCTCACTAAGTAGGCTGTGCTTTGGAAGCTTTGTAGGGATTTTCGTCTTTTATACTGTGGAGTTCGATATTCCACGAGTATTGATACTGTTAGTCTGGCAATCGTTATTGAGTTTTCCGGTAACCGTTGCAGATATGGGTCAGATTAATTCACCATGCTCAGTTCGAAGTAACTGGCTAAATACTTGGACTCCGTTTAAACGGCCAAGCATTTTTTCCTAAATTTCGTGATCAGATAAACAGTTATCTGAATTTTTGAAGTTGGTATCATTCTTTTGTGTTCATCACATTCGTTCGTTTTGTGGTCCTCATGAGCTCTGGAAAAATCTGCAGCTGTTGAAAACCCTTACAGTGTGCTTGGCTAGTTTTTTGAGGTTTTTTCTTATACGGAAGCGTTTTTCGCGTGAGAGGTATTCAGAAAAACATTCCTTCTAGTACTAGGTTTCGTATAATAGAATTGATAGAATTCTTCTAAACGTTGCACGCCGTTTCGCACACACCTTTTTTATTTTATTTATTTATTTACTTATACGCACAAAGGCGCGCTGATACATTAGTAACAGACAAGCAACAACAAAGTAAGAGAACTTAGAGCTGATTAGTAACAACTATCAAACTATTATATCAAACTAATAGACGAACGTGGACGGAGAATTACCGACCTGCAAATATTCAATCAATCTATGAAATCGCATTCAAATTTGGTCCAGGAAACTTCCTAACCAAACGAATGAATACTCCAAGTGGAGCAAGCCTAGCCAGCCCCTCTGACAACATAACACTAATTTTATACATCCAAATAAGTAATAAATTATTTATACACCCAGGCTATGCCAAGCTACTCATGTGTCCAATGCCAAACTAAAGGATAACGTTTCCAATCGCTTATAAAATTGTTTTCTTTCTCTCGGCTGTTTAGTAATTCTATCGCTCGCTTTTATTTGTATGTACTTCGCGTAGTTTGCCACACGCGCTCAACTAACTAAAACGAGAAAGCAACTCCATTTGTCGTACATGTATTGATGTGAAGTAGAATGGGCTTGGAGCGGAAACCACTAGCAGATGGATCAAAAGTAAAGGTTACCAATAAGATAGGGTTACCAGAACATACAGTTTTTTTGAGTAAATGAAAATTTCGAGCGTGCCAAGCTTGTTCTCAGAGACGTGTCCAGCAGTCGCCAATAACCTAATAAGAGATATTTGGGTGTATTTCTATCGCTCGCTTTTATTTGTATGTACTTCGCGTGGTTTGCCACATGCGTTCAACTAAAACGAGAAAGCAACTCCATTTGTCGTACATGTATTGATGTGAAGTAGAATGGGCTTGGAGCGGAAACCACTAGCAGATGGATCAAAAGTAGAGGTTACCAATAAGATAGGGTTAGGGATGGTGCAGGGAGAGCTATGTTATGAGTATGTTTAGCCCGTTCTATCTCAGCTCCATAGTTCCTGAAAAGACCATAAGGACCATTGTTTTCCTTATCTCGGGATATAACTAACATGGGAACATTATCTTCTCTAGTGTTAGATCGCCACTAGCGAGGCGAATGGGTACGAACGTTCCCACCGGTAATATGCTATGCTATTCGAAAATCACAGCGGTGAATCGCAGTTGTAGGGAAGAGCCCCATGGGAGAACTTCTTCTGGAGATCTACCATTGTAGGAGCAGTAAAAGCCTTCGTTTAAACAGCTTTCCTTTGTTTTTGGAGTTTTTGTCTTCGCGAAATTCAGCTCTGAGATTAAGCGTTCAACGCTAAGTGTCAACGGTGAGGTTTAGGCAGTAATGTCAACCGAGACGTTGCCTCCGCAGACTACCAACGATGAGATCAGTGCTGTGGACAAAGCGGCCGACGATGGCGAAGGAGGTGGGTGCTTGGTTAGAAGATTTACTTATCTATTTATGCATAACCCCGTAATACGTGCGCCAACTGTAAGGTGGTGGTTGGTAAACGAGCATGCCACGTCTAAAAAGGATTGCTAAAACGGAAATCAAACAGCTGAAACTTTTGGAAAACTGAATGTTAAGAGGGTGTAAAGAGCTGCTCATATTCTGAGCATCTTCTCTTTAATTACAGGAATTCAACAGCCGGATCAGATGCAGAAAACGCTGCTGAACTTGGTGTTCCGATCAATGAAACGCACGCACGATATGTTCAGCAGCGATTATACTACTTTTCCAGAACTATCGGATAAGGAGTGCGTTTTAGTCATTCTGTTAAGAACTTAACTCTTCTACCTCTATGTGCATTTTTAGCCTGAATTTCATTCGGTCCATAAAGAAAAGATGTGAGTATAGCTCTGTGATTCGACATGTGGAGGAGGCCAAGAAACGACGAGAGCAGGAGTTATTGAAGGTATGTTTTGTCTTTTACGTGACCGTGACATTTATTTTCTTTCGAATTCTATTATAACACCTTTTCCATTAAGCTGCCGGTTAGTCAACCATCTGTTGCTATTGGATCAGTACTAAGTTCCTCCGATGGGCCGCTGGCTATCACCGATGGTACTGGCAAGACGGTACCTTCCAGTGCTTCACAAGGGTTCGTGTAGTATTTTATCTCTATTTTATTCTATTACTTATTGGAAATCTAGCTTTTCAGACAGATTCTCACATCACTGCCAGTAGGTTCAAGTGGTGGAAACAAATCTGAGGACAACACCACTCGCTCCTTGCTACCTCTACGGGCACCTATGATGGTCAAACCGAAGTGGCATGCTCCTTGGAAATTGTATAGGGTTATCTCTGGTGAGATACTATTTCAGAGTGATATTGATCATGATATCAAGGTGGGAAGATTCAAGCTAGGCTTGTTATAGGGCATACCGGATGGGTTCGAGCAGTTGACGTTGAGCCACAAAATCAATGGTTTGCGAGTGGAGGAGGTGACCGTATCATAAAGGTAAATTTCCGAAGTTTCCGTCACAATAGCAATATTAAGGAGTATTTTAGATTTGGGAGTTGGCCACAGGAAAGCTACGCCTTTCTCTGACAGGTCATATCAGTTCCGTTCGAGCGGTCAAAATCTCTCAAAGGCATCCGTTCCTGTTCTCCGGAGGGGAGGATAAGCAGGTGAGTCCATAGAATTTTTTCTTACTTTTAGAACAAGTTGCGACGTCCATGATTCTTTGTAATTTTATTCCATGATATTGATCCTATTCGGCTCCCGTTGTTTACGCTATTTTGTTTTCATTCGGTGCTTGTCCTGATCTAACTTTTTCATGACGTCAAATTTTCTTTGAATTTTACAGGTGAAATGTTGGGACCTCGAGTATAACAAGGTGATTCGTCACTATCATGGTCATCTCAGTGCAGTGCAGGCGTTGAGTATTCACCCTACTCTCGACATTCTTTTCAGCTGCTCTAGGGATTCAACCACTAGGGTAAGTCCAATGCTATCCGCTGTCTTTCTTATTGGAAGGTAGATGTTTCATAGCGCCTTATTTTTATATAGATTCTCGTGTGCTTCCGCATTCTACCTTTTTTCCTAGCTGGTTTTATATTTTGTAGTGGTCTGTCAATGGAAATAGTTGTCGTATCAGGATAGCACCTGAGTCGCGGGCGGTATTAATCTCTCGTCAACAGAGACGTGAATCTGTACACGTTTTATATCGTTATAGCGGCCAAGGCACTTACCAAACTCTCAAGTGGGAAGGGCTAATAAAATGGGTATGTCAGTGGCCAAGCTAGTAAGCATAGTATAGTATTAGCAAAATATAATATCCCTCCATCAGGGCTAAACCAATTTATTTACATATTTTCTTATTTATTCGCCATGTCTTTAAATTACACCGTTTTTTGTTACTTGAGACTATCCAACCTTGTTGCTGGTAATAGACGCACCATTAGAGAAATCGTCTGTCTAGTAGGAACGTGAAAATTGCACGATTTCTAGAATCTTTATGAATTTGTTGTCGTTTTTCGCGGTTATTGTTTATTTCGTTATTTTTCAGGTGTGGGACATGAGGACGAAAGCTCAAGTGCACTGCCTGAGTGGTCATACCAACACTGTTTCGGATGTTGTGTCACAGGCTGCTGAACCGCAGGTGATTCTTTCAACTTTTTTCAGCGTTTGTTGTTATTGGAGGCTTTTTTGCAATCGGACATCGAATATTTGATTTCTGTGCTATTTCTCATTTCTAATAATTTTGTGAATATTTCAACGTCGTCAGATCACTCAACTTCTGACATTTCCAGTTGCTTCACACAATAACCTCCTTTTTCTCAGGCGATTTTAATAAGGTTGAAATTATGATGAATCTACCTTGACCATGATTTGAATTACAGGTGGTGACATCGTCGCACGACTCCACTGTCCGATTGTGGGACTTAGCCGCTGGGCGCTCAATATGCACCTTGACGCATCACAAAGTAAGTTGCTGAGAGAGTTTGTTTTCAGAAAGAACAGATTTTTATGAAAAATTTGGTTTTTAGAAATCAGTAAGGTCGCTAGTGCTGCATCCTCGGTTATACATGTTCGCATCGGCTTCGCCCGATAATATTAAACAGTGGAAATTCCCTCATGGAGAATTTATGCAGGTGAGTCACCATGCTTGCATGAAACATTGTTCTAAATATTTTTTTCGAAGAAAATGCTGGCTCCCTATTATTCCGTCTGGAATCCATTTTTCAATGAAGCCTAGAGAAACTGTAATTGCTTCTTTTCTCCGCCTAGTTTGTCTTTGAAATTATGTTTCCAGAATCTTTCTGGTCACAATGCGATCGTAAATTCACTGGTTTGTAACGAAGATGGTGTTTTGGTGTCGGGTGGAGACAATGGTTCGATGTGTTTCTGGGATTGGCGCTCTGGTTTCTGCTTCCAGGTGAGTTTATTCGCGTTGGGTGTATGTTCAAAAATTCAAAATGGCTGAAAATCATAACGTTTTCAGAAAATACAAACTAAAGCGCAACCAGGATCCATTGATTCGGAGGCTGGCATATACGCAATGTGTTACGATAGAACTGGCTTACGTCTGATAACTGCAGAGGCTGATAAAACCATAAAAATGTACAAAGAAGACGAAGAAGCGGTACGTTTTGTTTCTTTTTCGTCTACGTGTACACTTTTGTGGAAAGTTCAAACTCTTATATTCGCGAAAGGATATTCTCCTTCTTTTTTTTCCAGACCGAAGAGTCTCATCCCATCGTGTGGCGGCCGGAGATTGTAAAGAAGAAGGCGTATTAAGTGATCTCGCTTATCGGCGAATTGGAGTCCTATTATTGTTATTCGTTGATAATTATTCCATTTATAAGAATAAAAATGCAATTTGAACGTCCTAAATGTGTGCATAGTGTAGTTCACATACCAATACCTCGACCAGCTTGATTTTATATCTCGATTTCTCTTCTGTCATTGAATTCGTTTAGTCTTCGTCCTTAATGGCGAATCGTACCGTGAAAGATGCCCACACTGTAAAAGGTAGGTGAAATTGTAGCAGATTTTACCAGCTTTCTTACTCTTTCTAATTTCGCGAAACTCATTTAGGAACAAATCCACAATTCCTCGTTGAGAAGATCATTCGACAGCGCATTTATGACAGCAAATACTGGAAGGAAAGCTGTTTCGCTCTCAGTGGTTAGTTTCTAATTAGTTTGCTTTCGTTTTGGTTCTTGTGTCGTTCCCTTTCATTTCCTAGTTTGATGGTGGTCAGGTGATTTCTTCTAAAACTTTATAATTCCTTTGCCCTTCGGAAACCCTCGTGTTTCAATGTTTTCTTTTCGTATGATGTAGGTATGTGTTATCCTTGGGCCATCTAACCAGCACGAATTCGCCACTTGTTTTGATTGTAGCATTGAAGATTAAAAACGCTTCTCAGCTCTAAAATTTCTAAAAAAAAAGAGTTCCAGAACGGTTTAGCTCTGGGGTCACGTAATGTGGAGTAGGATTAGTATATAACAATTCATTAGTCAGACAGTAAATTTTTTATTTTCAATAGGACCGTGCTTAGCGTGATCTGTTCTCGCTGCGATTGTCTATTATATTGAACAACTTTGACAGTTTTGTATTTTTTGTCGTTTGCATAGTGTAGTCGTCGTATGAGTCTGTATGTGCTTCTATACTTCGTAATTTTGGATCAGTCATTTCTAGGTTTAATAAAAAAAAGAGGATTTCTCATTTTGTCTCTCAAGCTTTGTTTGATGATTTAGACAAATTTTTCATCCTTTTTACTTTACCTTCTCGCCGTTTCAGCTGATCTCATCGTTGATCGTGCACTTGATCTGCGTTACATCGGCGGAATTTATGCTGGAAATGTGAAACCAACACCGTTTCTCTGCCTAGCTCTCAAGATGCTTCAAATTCAACCGGAGAAGGACATTATTGTTGAGTTCATTCAGCAGGAGCAGAGCAAGTGAGAACTCTACTTTCATAATCTTATACTTGAAAGGTTGTCCGGCGAAGTAGTGGTTTTTTATAGATACGCACGTGCTCTCGGCGCCATGTACCTCCGTTTAACATTTACATCGGTGGAAATATATAAGTACCTCGAGCCATTGTTCAATGATTACCGTAAACTTCGTTATATGAACAAGCAAGGAAGTGAGCTATTTTATTCTTTTTTAATATAGCTCTCCAAACAAGTGGTGTATTGTTGCTTAGGATTCGAATTGGTTTACATGGATGAATTCATCGATAACCTCCTCCGTGAGGAGCGATATTGTGACATACAGCTGCCACGCTTGCAAGTGAGTGTGTTCCACCTATTGGAAGTCGTTCTTTCCCTTTTACAATGTTGTGAAAATTGTAAAATCGTATTCGTGTTGAAAGCATCACTAGACTATGCGGAATGATATTTAGAAACGGCAAGCCCTTGAAGAAGCGGGTGAGCTTGAACCATATAGAAGTATTCTCGATGAAGATCTCGACGCTTTGAGCGCATCAGACAGCGAAGATGAAAAGGAGAAAAAGGACAAGAAAAAGGTTAGTGGCTATTTGAAATGATTGCATCGATCCATTTAGTTTTAAAATTACGTATCCTTTGAAAGTTTGATGTATCACGATCTGGTCGCATCACTAGATTTGTTGGGTTCAAGGTCGAAAAGTTGTTGTTACCGGAGAAACCATTCCACTCGAGCTAGACTGTTCTTTTTATATAACTTTTTAAGCTGAGATTGAGGTTGACTTATATATTTGGAGATGCTAGGTTATTCGCAAAACACTGACATCGGGCGGAAATTGAACCCGCGTCTTTCTGTTTCCGACAGACTGCACTAACCACTGTGCTACCGATATACCATGCGGAGCCCCTAGCATCTTTCTTAAGCCCGGTCGGGCTGTAGCTATCAGCGCTCACCCGCAATCACGGGAATGAGCCGGTAAGCCGACATCGGCAGTGACCAGTTAAGCTGATAGCATTTTTCATAAGACATATGTCATATGAGATTGAGGTTTTTTGTCTGGTGCTCTACTTTTCTGTTTGGTGACCACAATGAGTGCACTTATCTTTACTGTCTGATTCTTTTTAATCATATAACCTAAAATGGAACCTCGAAGCTCTCAAATCAAGAGACAGGCTATTACTGCTCTCGATCTACCTACTATTTTTTTCAGGAAAAACCACGACTCATCTCGAGAAGGCGGAGTCGCAGCAGAGACCGTTCCAGAGAACGAGACAGAGGAAGGGACAAAGTCAAGGATCGAGACAGAGATGATAAACGAAGGGATCGATCCCGAGATAGGGATAGGGATCGTGACCGAGACAAGGACAGAGATCGCCATGAGAGGGATCGATACGACAAAGACCGTGATCGTCGGAGAGACAGGTCGAGAGATCGTGGCAGGGATAGAGACCGAGACAGAAGAGGTAAATTTTATTCTTTTTTCCATTGTACGGCTCGGTTCTATGAGAAGTGGGGCAGAGTAAATTGAATGGCCAACAAATTTGGGTCTTTCAGGTTTGCTAGTTATTCAGAAAGAATGGAAGTGCGGGAGTGGTTGTGAAATGTTGAAGTTCTTCAGAACAAAAAAACTGTGAAATCAGGCTGAGTGTAAGTAAAGTGAGCTTCAGATCGCGAACACTCCCGCCGCGACGATCGTGATCGCGATGACAGAGGAGACCGACACAGAAGCAAAAAAGGCGGCCGAGACGATGAAGAACGGGAGATTGAGGAGTCGAACGCGCTCCGAGCAAAGCTGGGACTCGCCCCTCTCGAGCGATAAGCATTCTGCGAAACAGTTCTTAATGTTGTTATGATGGTCTCAGAGCACATTTTGATGGGTCATGCAATCTGATAGGCTTGAGAGCCCTTATTCTATTGTTGCTGTTGTGATGAGAATTGTTTTGAAAGGGCACCACAATGCCATTTTCCGGAAATAAACGATGATATTTGGTTTTTAATCGCCTGCAGTGAACATGTTGCCGAACGTGAATTATCTTCGCTTTTCGACGCGCACACAAGTGCAATAAGGGAGGGTGGAACGGAAGTGGTATTCAATGAGCGCCGGAGAGCGCCGAGGCCGTGGAAAGCCGCCAATTTCACGCTGAGCTTTCCCCAACATACCTCTTTCACCTTCTCCATTTGCACTACTAATACCGATATGGATTTGGCTTGTTCACGGTTGGATACGCTTTCCAACGGCAACGTTTGGGCTTCCGGTGCTACCCGTTGTGCCAGCTGTACCATGCGAGCGGCATTCGGCAACGGCGAAGCTGAATACTCGCGGATCGTATCCAAGTCCAGTTCCAAGCTGCTCAACACTCTCTGGGAAAAGGTGGAGTTGCTTTGCATTTCAAGTGCACTTTTTCAGGAGTGCACATTTTTTATTACGTATTGGGAGTGGGGAGGGGCGAAGGTGTCCTTGGAGCTGACAGCCTTTGCTCATACAGAGTTGCAGGGCAGAGTCTGAAAGAAGTGACGTCTATCTTTCATCCTTTTTAATCTTTATATTTCCATTTTAATCCTTTTTCTCATTGTTCAGCTCAGTTTTACGAGTAGTGAGGCAGAACAAGTTGAATGCGTCACACGTCAGTTTGGCAGGTCTACTAGTTATTCTGAAAGGATAGAGCGAAAGATAGGAAAGTAGAATAAAATAGTGAATGTCAAAGCCTCACAGAAAAATACGTCCACGTAACCACGATGAATGTACTGTGATTCCTAGGTGGAGCTAAGTTTGAATACAATGATTGACTGTTAGTCGATCAGAATACAATTATTCCATCAGTAGTGTTAAGGTAAATGTCTCCACGACATCTCTAGAGAACATTGCATGAAATGTAAGAAAAAGAGAAGAGATGGTTGAAAAATATTTGGAATAGAAACCATAATGGAATCTCGTCAGTAAACAAGAGCAATTGGTCAAAGAAAGCACGCGCAAAGGAAGGGTTTGAGGGTTACAAGGATCTAAAGGATTCTCAAGGATGAGGATAGCCGAAGGTTATAGTGTGAACTTATTTATTTATTTATTCCAGATCCTTATCTTTCAAACTTTAATCTTTTGTCGTTTTCCGTTAATTGAAACGTGTTCTGATGGCCCTGTGAAAAAAAAAAGAAAAGAAAAAGAAAAAAAAAAGAACCTCGGTCTAACTGTTATATCAGACGCCATTCTGTTAAACCACGAGAAACAACGGTACTAATGAGTAGCAGAATAAGGGTGGATATTGGCAAAATTATCAAATCCTGCAAGAGAAAGCATCTCTAGGTAATACATACTTACAACTCCGGTAGCCCATATATGCTTTTATGGCGATTGATAATTCTTATATTCATTGAAATTTTCTTCCCTTTTGAACTTGCTGGATACAAAAGCCGAGAAAATTTGGTTACGAATCGCGTCCAACCTTCGATCTGCTAGTGCAGCTATCTGGCAGGTGATAACGAATTTGAAGCTAGTTGTAAAAACTCTCCAATCACAGTTGGGTGTCACGAAGCTCACCACGAGAGAATGGTCAAATTCACCAGTTTTCAAAAAGTAGAATAATATACATTAGCACTACCCTATCTGGTTATCGCAGTTTGGATTTAATCGGTGTTGCGCCTCCGAACATGACGAGCGAGCGAAGTTTATCCAGCAGTAGACGAACAATGAATATCGTGAAGAAACGTGGCCCTTTTACACGGCCGAGAATAATAACACTATCAATGATAGTAAACACGTTCCTATTCCCTTAATAAATTTGGCCTAGTGGGATCGGCTCCAGCAATTGGATTTAATAAAATCCTGAAAAAAATCCAATTCGTGCATTCAGGGCAATATAGGCAGTTGGGCTGAATCAGTGGAGTTTGTTCCATCACCTTCACTGAGGGCTTAATACTCGAATATCCCTCTACCCGCTAATTGCAGTTTTACCCACCATTTTTTCTAGTCCGTTCGTTCTCTTTCGCTGTTCATTCATTAACTATACATTGATTTATTTGGCCCTTGTCATCACCTTCCTATGCGAACTGTCTTGACATCATTCAGCTGCCTTGCTAATTTTTCTATTGTAGCAAATCGAAAGTAGATAGTGTCATTCAGCCTTGCGCAGTCTCTTGAAAATTCGAAAAGGCTGAAAGTCAACCCAGAAACAACTATATTTCTATTCGTAGTTGTTTGCTCCCCATTAAAATTTGCTTCTTGAACAGTTCTCAGGGGTACAGTGTGTTGTGTAACTAATCAAAGAGATGGAGATTTTGGTAAATGAATCGGTGTAATGTTTTTCGACGTGTAAGGTAGGTTTGAAACATTTCCTCCCTAGATGACCAGAGTTTCTGCTGATAACTGACATGTGGTGCTGAGAAACATCCATAGAAATAGGTGGTATGTTAAGCAGTTTTACCTGTCTAGAGGAAGCTGGCTCCACTTCATTGTCCTAAAAACGCATAAATACCAGTGGTTGAAGGACGAGATTTGCGCGACTTCTGAAATCTTTTTGGCTCCAAAACGTTTAGAGGCGGTTATTAGCTGATGTTTACTCCGCGAAAAGCAACTCTTCCACACGAATGCACGCTTTTACTGGGAAATAATGGCACTCAAGACATTATGATTGAACTCACATTACCTTGCCGCTGATGCATGCCTAGGTGCTGATCAAAAATTTGGTCTCCATTGAACTCGTTGAATCATAACAGCTCTAATGGCCGTGAAGCTTAACAGCAAGCAGTACAAACCAAAATTTTGTCTCGTTTAGGCGAGCATTTTGGAAGGTTTTTTTGGAAGGTTCAAACTCAACGACTGTTGAAGCAAGGGAATACTGGGATGCGTATAAGGGCGTCTTCAGACTCTACTGTGGCAGTTAACCACATATTTAGAACTTCGTTGACAATATGGATGGTTTTGGCGCACAAACTTGAAAACGGATGTCAGATTCGTGATCAGCGCCCTCGATAACCTCTCAAAACGAATTCTCAGCGAAAAATAATTTGATCGAGGTCAGGTCCGGTTTTGGAATGACATACTGCGCTGCTGCAGCGGATCCCTATCCTTCACCATTACTGCGTTGCTGCAGCAGTAAAGTGTGAAGGGGCCCTGAGGAGAAGTTAATACTATGTGCACTGCTGGAAGTCAGGCCCCGTATTATCGTGCTCAAATGTTTGATAACTAGTGTGGGGTATCCGAGAGTGGCGACTAAATGAATAAATTTCCCTTCATGCATTGGGCGAGATCAATCCTTCCAGAGACGAAAAGGGGAAACTGTGAACAGGAAGAAAAGTTCAGAATATATCGCATTAGGAATGTGAGCACCGTTTGGATCCTCCTTAATTAACTGAATTTCAGAAACGAATTCCTGAAGAGGGATGGCCGGATCATGCACTGGAACTCTTCTTATCTTGGTTGGCATGCCACGACAGCAACAACAGAGTGGACTTGGTAAACAACTTTGGCCTTTACATGAATAACTTTATTTTTTGTTTTTTTATAATCACACGATTATCTATTGTCATCACAGAAACTTGTCCCTTTGTCCTCACTGTCGCTGCCAACCGTTGTCAGTCATGTACATCGGCTGGCAGCTAATTTTGTGAACTCTCAAGCATCTTCAACAAAAGTGTTAATTACAAATTCACGAGAGACAATCCCCAATGAAAGTATGATCCGTTCAAACGCACCATTTCTTCTCACTTATCAGGTATCTGCTCAATCTCAATTTCCCCTAGAATTTCTAAGTTTCTGAGGCGAATGACTTGTACTGGGTAGTCGCATATGACTGCTGTCATTCCCCACTGACTAATTAGCTCGAAAGTCTAAGAATACCCCCCAGGGAAAACCTCATTCCTGCTGCCGGAAGGAGTCGCTTTGTCAACTCCTTCACGGCGAGAGGTATTACGCGTTTTTCTTTTGTGGTTATTTTTGGGCAGCTAGTCGGGCTCTCCCGTACACGTAGTTTCTTGGTGGGCTGTTTCGTCAATTTGCGTGAAGAATCGTGATGATATGACGCCGTAGAACTCGACTCTGACTCTATCTACGTCGCGAGATACAAGCATAATCTCTTTGATATTTTGATCAATGAGTAACGGGGAGTGAACCAGTTGTATTGTATTAGCCAACCAAGATCTACTAGGAAGAATCTAAATTCAAGGATTCCTGGTTTTCGAGTATCATAACCATTGTTATTTCCAATGCGGTCATGTTAAAGCTCAAACGTTGATCTATTTCCAACATAATCTCCATTTACATTCACACATATTCGCGCGTGGTACAGTGGTATGAGGCGCTGGTGACACCCGCAAGGTCTAGTGATCGATCCCAACATGGGCTAACCATGCCGTCCATCCCTGTACGGTCGAGTAAATTGCTACCAGACTTGATCGGGAAAATAAAGACACTGACTTGGTATAGTGGTTGACCACCGCAAGTCATTGTAGAGGCTAAAATGAATTCACCATGGAATATAAGTTGAATAGAACACGAATGCGTGGCGCATTCTTACGGGAGGCATCAACGACCATCAGTCATCGTTTGTCCTTCACCTTTTACCGTTTTACATCCACACATTTTGAAAACGCAGGATAAACTTCTGTCTCGGCGCTAAAGAAAGTGTACAATCACACAACTCGTGTACTGTTTGGAGACAGTCGAATCGAAACAAACAAGGAAAAACAAAATCAGTGATTGTCGTGATTCACAATGAAGTCAAAGATTTTCTCCTCGACCGTGGAACCCGTTTTTGTGTCACATAATTCTCCATCTATCGTCATCAAAGCCTTATGACGATTCTTTTCAGATCACTGTAGGTGCTGGAGAGCGAGAGGGACGTGTTGTTTGTCCGTTTGTGAAGAAGTTGCACTGCAAGTGAGTTTCAATGACCTTTTCACTTTTTGCAGTTTAGTTTCGACGACCTTTTTCGACTAACGGTTTGGAGTTTTTGCCTTTAATTGTTGGTAGTTAGAGAAGTCATCAATTGCTGTCTGTTTCTTTGTCTTGCCCGAAAGAAGGCTAATTGTTTGCAGTCTCTCCCATGGAATTGGGCGCAGTGGAAACATTGCGGACATTCAGCCAAAGGCCCTTGGATCGTCAATGCTGGCCTGTTTAGCGAACGAGTTTGCTCTTCACGCCTTACAGGAGATTGGTGAGAATCTACTCGATCCTAGAGAATGCATGAATCTGTTGATGAATCCCCTATCGGGTTTAAGGTGAAGGTAACAGATTTCTCGGCGTTGATGACTCCCCTGAGAACGTGCCACGCATTCGTGTTTTATTCATATCGTAGAGCCGTGGTGAATGTTTTTTTAGCCTCTACCATGACTTGCGGCGGTCAGCCGGTGTACCAAGGCTGTGCCTTTACCCTCCCAGACAAGTCTAGTAGCAACTTACCCGACCCCGGAGAGATGGGAGGTTTGGTTAGCCGGGCGAGGACCGATCGCTCGACAGTGCGGATGTAGGTTGCGTCTTTTACCACTGTACCATGCGCGCCCCTTTCAGTACAGATACCAAATATAAGGGTGCGTGGGACAAAGTGGTACAAAGTTTCTCTCTCAGGAGTCGAAGAATTCGGTGCCGGAATTGTCCACAAAGGTGAAGACACTGGCTTGAACATCGGCTGTTCTGGCTTCGGTGTGACTTTTGCGTAGAATATTTTAGGGCATTGTATAGCGCAACGCATTTATCATACCTCTGCGTTTCTGAGTGGAAAAGCGACGCGAGGCGCGTCCTAAAACAATCGATTGAAGTCGATCACTTGATTTTATTTGTGCCTTGCAGGTATCACTTCGTGTAAAGCTGCTGTTGTCGTTCCATTATGCACTGGGATGGCTCTGTCGTTGTGTATGGGCTCATGGAGGCGACAGAGGCCATCAGCGAAATACGTAGTCTGGCTGCGGGTTGATCAAAAATCGTGCTTCAAGTCCATATTTCATGCCGGTTAGTTTAATTCGTTAAATGTTGCTAGATTACCTACCCATCTCGTTATTTGTACAAAAATCTTTTGGGATAGCAGCTTCTCCACTTTTGTTTTTTTAAGGATCGAAGATATCGGGGAAAAACCACAAAAGTTCCATCATATCGAGGTTTATAGTACGTCGAATATGGCTCCTATTGATTTAGTTGTTCTGTTTTTTTGATTTTGAGCTACTATGGCTGCACTCAATTTATTTATTTATTATATACGTCCAAAGACGCGCACAAAAGCTGAAGAACAAAGAAGATAGAACTGAAATTCAATCTCAACACGAATACAAACACGAATGCAAATACAAACGATCAACCAAGACTATGCAACGCAACTAATGAAGAGAAAAGAAGACTTATCAGCTATTCTCAAAAGTTTCCCAGTGGGAATTTCAATTTCAAGAAGGATGAGTCGATCTGTTTTCTTGCATTAGCGAAAAAGTTTCAGCAGAATACTATGGCGGCTGAAAGTATCCGCATATTTGCTGCGGTGGGCATTAAGAGAACCATTTCCTGGTACACTTACAAACGAGCTGTCTTTCGGAAAGAATAGCCGGATAAGCTGTTGACCTAAAGCGTTTTATGTGCGTCCAGAACTCAGTCTTTTTAAGCGGAGCCCATGACTGTTGAAGTCCTTTATTAGACTGAAGTTTTGACGAAACAGTATTTCCAGGCACTCTCAGAGCCTGGAAAGTAGTGAAACATACCGGCCCAAACACGATTTCATTAAACAAAGATAGACCAGAGGAAAGGAGAGAAAGGAGGAGGAAAGCAACGAGAAACGAACCTTATTGATGGTTGTCAACGGAACCCCTAACCACCCAATTTAGCTGCAGAAGCCGCTTTATGTTTGATTTTAAGCCCAAAACACTTCATGTTTTCAATCTGCCGCTCTTTTTCCTGGAGTGGGCCCAATTCTCTTCTGTCGTGATAGGTATCCTCATTGGTTAAGGGTATGAACCGATAATTGTGGATCCTATACGAGATGGTGATGCTCTGGTGACAGATATTGAAACACTAAACAGGATACTGGAGCAGCGAGCCGAGCAGGTGAAGATCCTCAAGGAATAACACGTCAAAAAGACTAGGAGCTGCTGAATTGCAGATATTATGTGTTTTGTCGACGACGTCGTGCTTCGCTCCTAGGAGTCCAGACTCGTTGGAAGCGATATCGGGCATATGCAAGGTGGGTGAATTTTGAATTTGTAGATTTGTAGCTCTTATTCCCAGAACATATTGTGATGAAGTATCCAAAATGGTTGTTATAATTGGCTGTAGAACTCTGTTTCAGCAGCCAGCGGTTTCCTCCGCTTTTTGCAAATTTATATAATTAAAGGCTCCTTTTTTGTTTCCTAAGGTGGCGCGTGGTACAGCGTAAAGAGGCGCTACTAACCCCCGTACCGTCAAGCGATCGATCACCGCTCGGGCTAATCAAGCCTGCCATCCCTCCGGCATCGTGTAAATTGATATCAGATTTGTCTGGGAAGGTAAATACAGTGACTTGGTATAGCGACAGTCCCCCGCAAGTCATTGTGTGACCCTCTAAGGGGACTGATCAACGTCTCGACATATTCACCTTTACCTTTACCTTACGTTTTTCCAGTTACATCAAGTGCCCCATCTTGTGAACAACGCCTACGGGCTTCAGAGTGAGGAATGTATCAGGAGAATCAACGCGGTGAATATCAATCTTTCGTAGAGGTTAGCTCAACAATCATAGCGATTCGTCTTTTAGGGTCGAGCGTCTGGACGTATAGATGCTTTCGTTCAATCACTGGACAAAAACTTTCAGGTTTGACCGAATTTCTTTATCAATCACCTTCGCCATCTCGCTACTAGTTCAGGTACCCGTTGGCGGTGCTATTATTGGAGCATTCAAGCAGAGTGCTATCAAGACTATCGCTCAATTTTACCCAGGTACGCATGTCATTTGCTCGTGTTGAAATCAGATTAGCTAGTTCGTTTTAAAGGCCGAGGATCGTCAGTACCATCGCGGGATTTGGTATTAACCATGCTGCATCAAGGTAGGAAGGGACTAGTGGAATCGTACGAAAATCAGAAAAGGTTGGTGAAGCCATTCTGAACCGGCTAATTTGCATGAACTGTATTTTGATCAAACAGATCAATAAATAAATGAATAAAAATAAATCAACTCGTGTTTCAGGTTGTTCCAAAAGATGAAACGACGATTAGTGTCATTGGCGGCAGATATTGGCGAATGCGTCTACGATGTGGAAGACAATCAAATAAGCTTAGGTTGGAGCCTTTAGTAGGAAATAATTTTCACCTAGAAAATTTGGCTTTGCATCTTCCTGGCGGTCATAAATCATTCCGGGGCTGGTCATAGCCTCCGCACCAGTGACTTTGAAGTGATAAGGATTTGGTCGAAATTCACTGATCTCATGAGGAACGCGAAGTTTTTTTACTGGCTCTTGCTCTTCTTTGGTGAAGTCATTACTGCATAATGATATCTGAACGTATTCTTCATCAAAACGGCGCGCGTGGTACAGCAGTAGGAGCACGCACGGTCGAGCGATCGATCCCCTTTCGGACAAATCGATCATTCCATCCCTTCCAGGTTAGGTAAATTGATGCGATGCTTGTTTGGAAAGGTAAACGAACTGACCTGGTATAGTAGATGGCTTCCGCTAGAGGGACCGAACAGCGCCGGCCCTTTAACCTTTCCCTTACCTTCTTCGTCCCTTATAGTTTGGATCCGTATTCGCCTTTGTTTGGGCCACTGTTCTCATCAACAGTCACCATTTCTTTTCTGTCCGAAGCATCTTCGTGTGTTGCTCCAACCTTCGATATTTGTGTTGACCGTTCTTGACGACATCTTCGGACCAGAGTAATGGCAGGAGTTTACCTATGATAGTCCTTTACCATACATTCAGCTGCCTGCAGGCCGCCAAATGAACTAATGAGTAGTAGGAAACATATATAAAACATTTATAATAACAAATAGAACGAAGGACAAAAAGCATGCAGCAAAAAACGGCGGGGAACTGATGAAATACGTCACTGGGAGTACGGTAATGGGTAATCGCTGTGGGACCCTACAGTTGACAAACAGACATCGTGGTTCCGCTTATTTATTGGTAGGATAGCTGTTTTTATTGGATCGGCCGGGCTCTGTTTCATATTCGTCGCAGAGTATCTTAAACAGGATATAGAGCTAGACTTGCAAGAGATATTTTTTGACCGAAATATTGAGCATACAGCTCACAACTATACCGCCAATAGACCTCGGACATACCTAAAATCAATGGAAAACATGCTTTCATACTTCCGAAGTGAGTAAATTAGAATCAGACTCGGTTGGGGAGGTGGGGACAATGACATGTACATGGGCTGGCCTTGCAAGCCATTGAGACGTTATCATCACCCGCCTCGTCGACCGATCGATCCTCACCAGAGCCAACCAAGCATTTCATCAATATGGGATGGGGTAAATGATTTCTAGACCTGTCTGGAATGGTAAAGACACTAACTTGGTGTAGCGGCTGGCCTTTGCAAGTCAATATGTAGGACAGATACGCATTCGCCATGCATCAGCGATCCTGAATGAAAGTCGGATGCGCGGCGCAGTCTTAGAGGGCTGATCAACGCGGACCGTTCTATCTTTTACCTTTGTTCTCCTTTGAACACTCACATTTCCACAACGATTCTGAAGGAAATACGTATGCATGGCGCATCTTTGGGAGAAATGGTTAACGTAGACAACTTCATCTTTTATTTTATATGTCTTTCAAAAGAATGTCCTTCTATCGTTGCTCATAATTTCAAACTTACGTACGGAGGTGGCAATATCTCTATATTTTCAGCCCTGACACTGTCACTGATCCCGAAGGAGAAACAGTCACTTTTCGGCTCCATTCTTTTCCATCGCGGAGTATCCGGTGCTCGGTAAGCCATTGAATTTGTCTTTCCACTCCGAGTTGAGTTTAAGTTCAGTATTCTAGAGCCGTAGTGTCTACTTCGGAAGTAACCACAATAGAAGGTTGTGAGTTTGTGAATTTTGGATCGCACTCAAACGAACAGCATGGAGGATATTTGAACATAGCATGTGGCGTAGGTGGGCTATAATTCAATTTATTTACCTTTTTTTAACAAAATTGAGGGTACTCAGTGTCATGGGCGCGCGTGGTACAATGGTAAGAGGCGCTACTTGCGCCGAACGGTCAGGCGATTGATCCTCGCCCTGGCTAACCTAACCTCTCATACCTCCGGGTCAGGTAAATTGGTGCTAGACTTGTCTGGGAAGTTGAATGCACTGACCTGGTGTAGCAGATGGCCTCCGCAAGTCGTAAAGAAATACTCATTAACCATGCCATTACGATATGAATGGAATAGGAAAAGGCACATTTTTAGGAATGACCGATGGAGAGCTGGACGAGTTGTTGCGACGCTTGGCAACGGCGTACAGAAAATTTACAGAGAAAAACGGCGTATTCTTCGTTGGACAATCTCGTGATGAGGAGGAAAGTGACGATTATACCTGAAGGAGAATTCTCGTTACGAGAACATTTCCTCTGATTTTGGATCTCTGCTCTATGCGTTTGTGATATTTTGCGACAAGATATTGTGTTGAGAAAAATTTCATATGGTGTTCCGGGAGTTGTAAGAGACGATGTGCTGCTTCAGTTTTCACTGCTTATGTGTACAGTATCAGATTTTTATGTTCTGAAAAATCAAGATAAATAAGGTATACGTATTCGTTTCACGTCTATTCGATGATGTGCGGTCATGGATTTGAGGAAACAAGCTAATGGGACAACTTCCGCCCAACTACTCGCAATAAATTTGTGGTTTCAAATACAGTCGCCGTACCGAATGTGATCCGTGACGTTCCGTCTATCAAATTACCTGCAATAGTACGACCCTGCGGATGCGTTCCTCCTGAATGAGTGGTCCACAGCTGATCAGGCATAGAAAACGAGTTTCTGTTCCGCTGTGGATCGAAAATATTGGTCAGAAGAAACAGGAACTTCACAAAACTATAGATGTAGGCAACATGTATTAATTCGATTTCATGTTGAAGTGAACAATCAGATTTTTATTGGTCAAGATAAATAAACATTCGGTCTATTCGATGATTCACTAAAACTATAGATGTAGGCATCCGTGACGTTCCGTGTATTAATGCGTCGATTTCATGTTGAAAAATATTGGTGTGATGTAGGCAACATGTATTAATTCCATGTTGAAGTAATGTGGAACCTGTAGACGATATGGGTAAATTGTATTAATCGATTGAAAGCGCAGTTCGGTGGCCCCTGGGCCTAAATTCATGACGGGTATCGGCACAATATACCCGAGAATAAACCCCGCTCGGCGCGATTATTCGCTTTCATGAACGCGCCGCGGAGTGGAATAGACCCGCGATGTCCCCCAAATAAACTCCGCGGCGCGTTCATGAATGCGAATAATCGCGCCGACCGGGGTTTATTCTCGGGTATATTGTCCCGATACCCGTCATGAATTTAGGCCCTGGTCCCGGGCCAAGGGTGTGAGTTTTACGTTTCAGGATTTTACAATGTTACGACAAAAAATTGGGAATTTTACGAGATTTTTACGCCTTTCATTTCGGCGCTCAAGTTGTGCTAGTGGGTCAACATTGCAAGTGTTCGTGCCAGGACCATTTGCTTAGGGCACCACAAAGGTACCCTCTCTACTGTACCTTTGTCCTTCGGAAATTTTTTTCGAATGAACGAATAAATTCGAACTTTCAAATTTCGAATGAACGAATGAGCGAATATATTCGAATTTTCAAATTTCGATTGAACGAATAATCGAGAGAGTCTCTACCATCATTTAGCTTCACTAGCTCCAAATTTTTCATTTTTTTCGCTTTTCACTTTACTAAATTCAAAGTGAAATTCTGAGTCATCATAATTTTCAAATATACTGCTTGAAAGAACACATAGTTCTCTTTCGAATGCTGTGTTACACTCTGCAAAAGCTCCCGAACTTAATTTACAACAGTCGTTAAAAAAACGGCACGAACTTTTTTACCAACCTAGTATTTGATTCAAGCGTCAGTTTAAATAAACGTTTTGATTTCAGTAACGTTTATTTTAGCCGCGTTCGCGTATAAAGCTGTCTGCTTGAGCAGAAAACGAATATTTACGTTTTTGCGACTTTTTGCGACTAATTTTGTCGTAAAATTTTTTTTACGACAAAATTTTTTTCACACCCTTGCCCCAGGCTACCCTGGGCGCCGCCCATTTCTTGTCTGGTACTCTCAATGAGCTTTTGCTCAATGACCTTACTATGGAAATCTGTATAGTCTCATGCGGCGGAATCAAAATAGGATACGGAGTGTTCGAGACTCTGGTTCACAAGAGTACAGAGCTCGATACAATGGAAAAGATTCTGCTTCTCAAGGAAAGTTTGAGAGGCAAAGCTCAAAATACCATAAAAGGAATAAAACTGGTTCCTGAAAATTACGACTGGATCGTAGAAACTCTTAAGGAAAACTATGATGACCAGTCCACGAATCGGTCTCAAATCGTTCAAAAGCTGGTTAATCTGAAACCGGCCACCAATTCTGCGGACAGTTGCTCCGCAATATTCGACGAAATTCAGGTTTTGATAAATCAGATGGTATCCGCGGGATATGATGTGCGGAAAACCTGTGACCCAATGTGGTCAGATACTATATTACGCAAATTCCCACAGGAAATAATCAAACCGGTATTGGTTATCGGGCGAACCCAATCTAATCAAAAAACCGAGTCTCTTATGGCCCTACTCAAAGAAGAGATAGCGGCGAAAAAATATGTAGAGTCCAGATTAGGGCACTCAACAAACAATAGGGTCATAATGCCGCGAGATAAAGGCATCAACCCGCGACCTCATCAAGGCGATGATTGTGTCTTCTGCCATCGGAATAACCATCCATCGATGGCATGTCGAACCATAACGGATCAATCAAGACGCCGCAAAGTTCTCAAAGACGAGAATAGGTGTTGGAAATGCTGTTCCACAAACCATAGCAGTTTCGACTGCCAAAAAGCGGACTGTTCTCAGTGTGGGCAAAAACACCACATAAGTCTATGCGTTAAAAATGAAACTAGTATAGCAAATAACCAAAGCGAACCTAGGAGTCGAAATCAAAAAAATCAAAGGAATAGTTATCAAATTCCGAGACAAAATGGGTTTCAAAAAAGAGAACAACGAATCCCTAACAACTTCAACGAAAGAAATTCCATGAACAACAACTACAACGAGCGAAGGAATGTAATGAACAACAATTCCCACATGGAAGCGGAAACTACTCAGCCTACCATTTCCGTACAAAACAATATTGCATCGCAGCTCTTTGTCGATCCCTGCTGCTCCATTAGCGAACGAGATCTCAAATAACTTGTACGTGGATAATATCATGATGTTGGCCGACAGTAAGGAAGAGGCTCTAGCAAAATATAGAGGGTCAAAGGCATTATTCGCCGAAATTGGCATGAATCTTCGCGAATACGCGTCGAATTCTGAAGAAGTCAACAAGGGCATACCCGAAAAAGACAGATTAAACACTAACGCGGTCAAACTACTTGGAGTCGACTACGATATCAAAAAAGACGCATATAACGTCACAACAAACCTACCTTTCATGGAGAAACTTACAAAAAAGAATATTGTTAGCCTCATTAATTCGGTATACGATCCCATTGGGGTCGTCGGACCGCTCTTAGTGAACTTGAAGTCGCTAATGAGAGAAGTTTTCAATACCGGCGTCGATTGGAAAACAAATATTGATCGTGAAACATGCGATAAATGGAATCAGCTCTGTAGGCAGGTTCATTCCGCAAAAATTTCAATTCCGCGTCACATCTTCGAACCAAAAATAGGTGCAAACAACCATTTATGGGTTTTTGCGGACGCAAGTAACACCGCAATAGCAACTTGTGCTTACATGCAATGCGGATTATCAGGGAAAATATCGCCGCTGATAAGCGGGAAAACCAAATTAACTCCGAAAAAGTGCCGCCAAACCATTCCTCGCTTAGAAATGGTCGGAGTATTGATGGCTGCGCGGTTATGCAGTACTATTTCAAACTCCATCAATGGAATTAATAAAATTTCAATTGTCACGGACAGCGAAATCGCACTCTACTGGATAAAAAGCAGTAAAAAATTACCAATCTTTGTCGCAAATCAAAGAGAGAAAATTCTCAAGATCTCACGACAGCTTGGATCTGACAGCATTACTACTAAATTCTTTCACGTCTCCACCACTCACAACCCTGCAGATGCGGGAACGAGGGGACTCAACGCGAACGAAATAATTGATCACGACTGGGTCAAAGGGCCCCGCTGGTTAGAAAATTCGCCAGAAACCTGGCCCATTAAAGAGATTGAAGCCGTAGAAATCACTACCGAGGAAGAAGAGGAACAAATTACCTCCCTACCTAACATTCAAGCATCTCCTGAAGACGAAAATCACGAGCGTTCAATAGACTTGGCAAGGTTTTCAACCATCGAAAAGGCTCAGTGCACTCTGGCACGGGCTGGAAAAACACTGCATAAATGGGTCAAAACCACGAACTCAAACAGAGGTACGAATATTCAAATCCACGTGATTTCTCAGTACACATCCTCGGACGAATTAACAGCTCATGATATTGAAACCTCTGAGAATCTAATCATCATTCAAGAGCAAAAAACCGCAAAATTCGAAGAATTACAGAAACGTTTCCGCGACAAAAAGCTTGTTCGCGACGAAAAAGGGATAATTCGTTACGAATCGCGCCTGCAAAATGCGGCGATTCCGTTCGACGCGAAATCGCCCATCTATATTCCTGAAAAATCGGATCTTGTACGTCTCATAGTACGACAAATCCACACGAAAAACGCACACTGTGGAAAAAGCCACACCTTGTCAATCGCTCGCCAACGATTTTGGATTCCACGAGCAAGCAGTGCGTTCGCAAAATTTGTGAAAAATTGTGCGACATGCAAAAAATATCAGGGATTGCCGCTGGGCGCTCCCCATATGCCCCCGCTTCCACATGATCGGGTGGTTGCGACAAAATCCTTTGAAAACATTGGTTGCGATTTCATGGGGCCTTTCACCTCAAAATCTCAAGAAAAAATGTATGTCTGCCTTTACACGTGCCTAACGACACGTGCAGTACATCTGGAACTCGTTGAAAACCTGACGACGGGCGCATTTCTCAACAGTTTCATCCGCTTCATATCAAGAAGAGGAGTTCCTCGCCTAATAAGGAGCGACTGTGGTACTAACTTCAAACATGGCGAACAAATAATAGCCACCATGTTTGAAAGAGACCAAACAACTGGAAATTCTCTCATGTCATACTGCGCAATCGAGAAAATTAGCCACATGGCGAGAAAACCCATCAGGACACAAGCTAATCGCTATAACTCCGGCGCTTTTGAGCTGACACGGTTACCAGGCACAAACGCGTTAACTGCTCTCATTGCATGCGCAGTGATCTCTAGCACGGCAAGCTGTCAGCACGGATATATGAGGCATACAGCGGATCTTGTCTGTAACGAGCGTAACCTTTGCCACTACGAATATAGCCGCGAAATTTTGTTCAACCGACTGCAATCAGAAATGTGCGTTGAGATTGTTTACGGCACAAAGGTAGTTGGATCCATCAAAATTTTCAAGAGACCGGTCGTATACACGTGTGAAAAGACGGTGGAAAGTTTCACCCGACCAACGAAGTTGAAGATCTACCATGAAGAACGCTGTGCACAAGCAGGATCGTGCACCGTAGAAAAATGTCAAACGATCAAAGCAAACGAGACTATCGCTGAGATAAGAAAAGCTTCCAAATACCCCGGCTATACTGGATGCATTAGCGGGTGTGGAGGTTTGACGTGCGGTTGTTTCCTGCCGCAACCATCATGTATTTTTTACAGAATAGCTCATGTTCCCATGTCAAAAACAGTGTTCACCATTATACGGTGCCAAAATTGGACCCCAACTATAACCTTAGACGTCGAGTTGTCACTATTCGGCAAGAACTCCTCGCACGTACAAGTTCTAAAGCCCTACGTAGTTGAGAAACTAAATGACTTCAGAATGGCAGTCATTTCTCTTCAAAAATCAGTAAACACACTCGCAAGGAAGAGATTCGCCGTATCGGTGAACACATCTTACATTTTACCAGACGAATTCAAAGTACCGGTTGAATGTGATACCATTCTACAAGCAACCAGCAATTTCTCAACTTGTTCCACACGAATCAGATGTGAATGCGTGACCTCAATCCACCACTGTCAGTGTCCCGAAGACACCATTCGCTCGCTACGTGGTAATAGTGAAGTCACTCTACCCTTGAAAACTCCGTATGAACAAATAATGCAGAATAAGAGTGAAATCTTAACAATTTCTAATGAAGAAGAACTCATTCTACGGGTGCAATCAAGCATTCTCAAAGATTCTGCAGAGCTCATTCTCAATCAGCATTGCAGCATAGAGGTTTCCGAAGTGACAGGCTGCTATAACTGCCCACATGGGGCACAGTTCGCAGTGAACTGCACGTCAATGCAGGCACATGTAGTAACAGTTACCTGCCCCAGCCACCAATTTAATATGCGCTGCAGCCCAGACACTAAGAATAACCAGATATTAGTCAATTTCGAGAAAGCACTCATAAATGAAAAATGCTATGCGCACTGCATCGAGAAGCCTACCCTGCTTACACTTATAGGGACGCTGCACTACCATATATCACACCCAAACGAGTCAATATTCGAAAATGACACGCATAGAATTCCTCTTCAACACCAGTGGTTCTCAGATATAACGATTCCAGACATCATCCCGTTGATAAACGTGGTAAAACAACACTGGAAACTCGCTACAGGATTAATAGTAGCAGCCTTGATACTAGCCGCTGCAACGTTCATGCTGGGACCAACAATTGATTCCAGACGTCGGCGCGAGGACTAGAGAAATCTCACCTCGGTATTCTGTCTGTATTCGTGCGTTACCTGCTTCTGAAGGTTCTCCCTCACGTTAAGAAAATAAGGTCAGTCGATGTGAGACTGTTTATCCGTTGTTGTGGTTTCTCTTAACTAATAAAATATTGTGTTAAAACCGCGCTAAAACCAAGTAGTACACGGAAAACAATCAGAATTTGGCAAGCTCTTGGCTCCAGAAAATGTCAAGTAGAGTAACAAGGCGATCACAGTTTGCTTCACAAGTTGGGCCCTCCTTTGCCAACCTGAAATGAGGCACTCCACCTTTGCCGATCTTTTGATTGGTAGCCAGGGCCCTAGAAGATCAGTCGAAAGGAAGAGTGGTAAACGGTCATTCAAGCGTTCGTCGTGCTATGCGAAGCATGTGGGTTTGGTAATGTTCATCGGACTCTCTGAGGTCTCTAAAGCAGATTGTTCTCAGGAGGATTTCTTCGTTTACCATATATACGACTATCACCATTAAGCCGTGGTTTTGGTAGGCGTCATTCTCGATAATGGAAAGTTCATTGCAAATAACGGCATTTCGACCGGGAAACTGCTTTTCAACGCAACACGAACATGCTTTATCGAACAATCAAGCAATATACCTCAAGAATACATCCGAGGGCAGCGTTTGTATTACAGAATAATCGCTTTCGAACGAGTCTCAAAACAATGGATCGTAACGAAAGAACAGTTATAGGAAGTGAACGGTATGGAAACAGTACAAGAAGTCGGTAAAGGGTACAGGAAATCAATGAAAAAGCTTTGAGATAATAGATGCGTGTTCTGGGGTGCGATTAATAGAGCTTTGCGTTTTCGACCAATTACAAAGAACGATGAAGAAAATTCAAAGTAAAGCGGTTTAAGAGGAAAATTGTTACATCATCTGAAATATTTCATTGTGGACTATATTGTGGAGGAAACAGACACAGAGGACCCTGTGGTCATGCTTTGGAATCACATGATGAACTTTTTTATTTTGCTGATAAATTGTTCCAGTCTGAGTTAGCATCGACGTAACCTCCCACTAATGAATTAAAACTTATCCAGGAGCATCTCCAGCATCTTTCAAGAGAGTTAAACTGGTGCAGATTCGTAAAACGTCCAAAAAACCGTTATAAAAAGAATTTCAACATACTTTACAAAAAACGACAAACAAAAGATTACAAAAAGTTTACACAAATTTGTTAAATTTAAGCGAGGCTACGGCTATAATAATAAATGCCAGTCACCAAGGAACCAGTAGTACAGAAAATTCATTTAATAATGCATACACGTTTCGAAATAATTACAAGGCCATTCTGCTAGAGGTCGAACTCATATGTGTCACAGTTGAATTCGAAGTCTTTTTCTGAATCGAAAACAGCTTCAATCAATCTTATCAGCTCAATGCATCCAACTTCATCCTCGCTATATCGCTCTAAATCGAGACGGATAGAATCCAGCTCTCTTTTGCGAGGTCAAATGGGCAGAATAGGGATGGAGTGAGGTGACCTGGACCTGAAATCCTTTAGTAAGATCCTGAAAACTAAGCAAAGAAATGGAACAACCATTTGGTAAATGGATAAGAAGTTCAGAGAAAATGGAAAGTGAGAATTGAGGTAGGTGAAAAAAGGAAAAGTGGCCGGATGGGAATGCAGACCGATGCAAGTTATCAGCGCAATATAAAACAGTGGATTGATCAGGAAAGAGAAAGGTGAAATTGAAGGTATCGGCGTTGATCAAGTACCCTGAGGAGGCACCGCCGCGTTCTTGTTTCATACTGAATCGCAGAGGCATAGTGTATGCGTATTTCAGCTACGCAATGACTTGCGGGGCCAGCCGACATGCCAAGCCAGTGTCTTTACCTTTTCAGACACGTCTGGTATCAATTTACTCGACCCGGATTGACGAAAGGTTTTGTTAGCCGGAGCGAGGATCGTTCGCTCGACCGTGCGGCGCAAGTAGCGCATCGTACCACTGCATCACGCACGCCCATAACGCTCGGTACCCTCAATTTTGTGACTTGCGGGGTCCAGCTGATATGCCAAGCCAGTTTCTTTACCTTCCCGGACACGTCTGGTACCAATTTATCCGACACGGGAGGGGAAAGGCCAGGTTAGCTTGGGCGGGGTTCGATCCCAGGACTATGCGGGTGTTAATGGCGCCTCTTACCAATGTATAATACCACGCGTGTCTGAGCAAATGAAATAGGGATGATGAATCTATACCTGCGGATCGATGTAATACGGACGATAGTAGTGAGTTCGTTTCCGATCGTACAATAGTCGAATTCGTGAGCAATTGAGGTAGACGAGAACGATCATGATGAGCACCTGACGTTAAGCCGTTCTCTTTAGGACGAGAGCACCAAGACGTTTCAAAAGTATTTTACATTTTTTTTTGCTCGAATCCCGTTACAGATTTAGTAGTTGAACGATTTCTCAGTCGTGAAACATTGCCATTTTTTGGTTTTCTCGTTCAAGGGTGGTTACATTTGTATACCTCATCAACATCGTTTCTTCAAGATAACTATTAATTCTTGGTTAGTCAACTTCTTAAAATACACTACGACAACTAGAGGGTATCCTGGTTCAATTCCAAACTTAATAGAAGGATGGCCAAAGCGGGGAAAGGACTGATCTAATTCCAGAAAAAGGTATGAAAGCAACGGTAAAGGTTAAGGTGTCGGTGTTAATAAGTGCAATAAGGACGCACCACCGCACTCGTATTCATTTCAGAACCGTAGAAGTACAGTGAATGTGTATTTGGCCTAATGTCTTGCCGGGCCAGCCACTATATCAAGTCAAAGTCTTAACCTTCTGAAACAAGTCTGGTATCAATTTACCCAATCACGGAGGCAGTCAAGGCTTGGTTAGCCCGGGCGGGGATCGTTCGCTCGATGGGGCGAGTGTCAACAGCGCTTTTTCCACTACACCGCGCGAACCCAGAATCAGATAAAATTCCTACATTCACAAAGGAAAAATTTATTGGGCCATAACTGCGCAATGCCGCTGTTTTCTCATACGGTTTCATCTCATGCTTAGCATGTACATTAAACATTGGAGATTCCGCCCATGTAAAGTACGGACAGGTGGTTTTGAAATTCAGTATACTACAATTTTCCACAAAAAATTAGGGCAACTATTCAGCTTTATTTTATTTCGTTCGGTGAGGTGACTAGTCCAGTTGCCGAGAGAAGTTCTATTAGGTTGGAAACTAATTTCGTGGACTCTCACGCACCTTCAACAAAAGTGTTAGTTACTAAATAAAGAAAAACGTTACCCAAACGACATATGAACCACCGAAACGAAGAGATCTTTCTCCACTCTCTGGTTACTGGCCCCTTCCACTTCCTAAGAAATGCTGAACTTTTTGAAACGAATTATTTTCACAGGTGCATTTTGACCTGCACCTCATTACTGGATCGCCTTTCTCCCAAAGAGTGCAGCAAAAACCAAAATAAGTGTTATTCATATAGTGCTCTATCTGCACTATAACCTGCATAAACAAGAGTCTCCCAGCTTACATCTTCGGATTTTTGGAGGGAACGAAACTCAGCGTGATGTTTGGCGGTGTCTTGATGAGTGGTGACACAACTTTCAGAGAGCTACTTAAACCGACTACCGCGTAGTTCAACCTGTACACAGCCAGGCTAAAGAGAGTAGGGCTCTAGGTGAATACTGAGACTACCACCGATCAATTCTCGAAAGGTGGCACCTTCGTAGAACCTCCAGACTGAGATCATCGGCCTCTTATGGAGAGGTGGATTTGAGGATCTGTAGCGGCCTTCATTTTGTATTGGGTGGCCGGCTAGGAAGTCAGTGATTACTAAGAGATATCCTCTTTTCATCGCACGTTACCCCTTTCTAAACCGGTGATTCGCTTTTAGAGAAAGCTCGAAGTTCGTTTGCAGCATCCGCCCCACCCTTGTCCGCGACGGGTCAAATCGCAAGGCACCTGTTGGCCAGTTTTACAGAAAAACTAAAATGGTGCAGAACCGTTTCAGTTCAGCTTTTCGAGCACTTGACTTCGAGCGTCAACATAGCCGTTGTTGATCTGTAGTTTCTTACGAAGGAACTAGTTACGGCCTTCCTACCGAGCTCCGTAGGTCATCCGAAGTGCACTTTTGTTTTCGTTTGGAACTGCTTGCTCAAAATCTCTTGATATCTTTGAGTGCCATCAGTCGCTTCACGACATCATCCTAAGATTCTGTACACACAAATTGTAGCGTTTCAGTAACCTAGTGGCTAAACAGGTATTCATGAAGAAGACCTTGGCAAACACTGGTTTTGGGTGTTTTCATTTCAAGAAGAAAAACTTTCCTCGCAAACAAAAGTAACGAGGTTTATTAATGGTTTTGAAAACTACTTGATATGCTCTATCAAACAGTTAAAAGAGCAGTGAAGTAGGTGAACTTGTAAGCAAGTTGTGTTTGCTAGAAATAATGACTGCAAAACAGTCCACGAAATTAGTTTCCAACCTAATAAATCCAAGAGTTGCTATGCGTTCAAGAAGAAGTTGAAGAAGATCGACTTGTTACATGTGCTTGGAGTCGATAAGTTTTCGTAATGGCTTGATGCAATGTGTTTTTTCCCTCAAGACCATATTAGGCTGTAGTAGATTGTATCTAGTTTAGAGCATGAAATTCCCTAACCTTTCCTTATCTGTCACCCGCTTTCCAACTGTGCGTTTGATTTTTGATTTTTGTGTAATGGCATGGTGTTTTTGTTTTGTTAATGTTTCCGATCATGGTTTGCGCGCCATTACATATGTGGTTTAACAAATGAATTCAATATTCAGCTTACCATGGATTACGACACCATATATATTACGTAGAATTACCGAATCGGAAGAAGAGGTCATGAGGGATTTTTGTTACATTAGTTGGTTTCTTTACTGAATCAATCTACTGATTCCGGAAACAGTTACCATTCTTACCCTGAAGCTTGAGTATTTGAACCAAGTTTAATCTGATCGATTAAACTAGATTTATTTCAAACAATTTAAGCTTAACCAGGCTGAATTACCTAAGCATGGAAGCACCAAGGTTAAGATCGTCAAAAAAGGATCGAACTAGTTGCTTTGAACTCACCAGGACAACCAGTATCATTATCTTGCCGATGACGAAGAATGCACTCCAGAAACTCTCACGAGTTGGATGCAGCACTGATTCACTGTGCACATCATAGGTGAAATGCACTGGAGACAGTGGTGTAGGCTAAACGATAAAATGGCCCACTTAACATACTTTACCCAAGACTGTGAGGCTATTCAGTTTTTAGCTCTAAGAATTCAATATAACTACTACTCAGTCATCGCTAAAATTAAAATTCGTGTTCACCTGCAGTGTGGTTCCGGTTTTGTTCGCGACAATGTCAATATCCCAGTCGCGGTTGTATGGATCCTAATGTTGAATTTTTCATTACGAATGGTAAAGCACAAAAAAGCTAAAAAAATAATCCAGGCCAACCTTAATCTGAGCGCCGTTGAAGAGGCAGAAACGTACACCGTACACATCGTCTATTATGTTCACTGACTCGTTCGCGTGGAAGACGAACGGCTCGTTGAGGAACGCTCCGGTGCGGAAAATCTTCTGAATAACTCCTTATAGGTGACATAAAGGTAAAGGTAAAGTTAAAGGTAAATATGTCCACGTTGATCAGTCCCATAAGGACGCGCCGCCGCATTCGTAAAGGTAACGGTAAAGGTGCCGGCGTTGATCAGTCCCCCGAATGCGCATCAAGTCGTAGAGGCTTGGTGAATGCGTCTTAGGCCTATACAATGACGTGCAGGGGCCAGCCGCTGTAACAGGCCAGTGTCTTTGCCTTGCCAGACGAGTGTGGTACCCATTTACCCGATCCCGGAGGGATGGAAGGCTTGGTTCGCCTGGGCCAGGATCGATCGCTCGACCGTGCAGGTGTCAGCAGCGCCTCTTACCACTGTACCACGCGGGCCCTGCCGCATCCGTGTTCCATTTAAATCGCCGGATCACGGTGAATGCGTAATTGGTTTTTACAATGACTCTCTGGGCCAACCGCTATACCAAGTCAATGTCTTTATCTTCCCAGGCAAGCCTGGTACCACTTTACCCGACCGCCGTAGGTATGAAGACTTGGTTGGCATGATCGAGGATTGATCAAATTGCGGGTGTCAGCATCGCCGCTTACCATTGCACCACGCGCATCCTCCCAATAATTGGTTGTTTAATTAGTTTAGTTAATTAATTGTAAATTAAATTAATTTTGATTTTAACTTATTGCCAAGATGTGCTCACAATCGAACAAGGTTTGAACAAGTAGAATGACGACTGATATAAACAAACCGAGGGATATCCTTAAAACTTGAAGCTTATGAATTTCTCAGCTGATTGTAGGGCGGACGGAATTTTCGAAGAACGGAAAGAGCATTCGTGTTCCATTTAAATCGTAGAGGCACGGTGAACGGGTATTTGGCCTATACCATGACTTGCAGAAGCCCGTCGCTATTCCAAGTCAAAGTCTTTGCCTCCCATGTTTGATCCATCCTTCCTAGACACACATACACACATCTCAGAGACCGGTATCGACCTTACTACGAACTACTCAGCTAACTAGATATCGTAATGTTTTAATATTTGTAGCATACACTAACTCAGCGAAATAAACAATCAACTAAAACAAATTATTTCAACGAAGTCTCTTACCTCGATGGCTACCACCATTCGACTTCTCTCGCTTTCGTCTAGCCGTAGACCTCCCCATGGAGTATTGGCAATAGCACTGTCTCCATCGAGGCGACCAAATTCCACCAACAACTCGTCTGCATCCGTGGTCGATCGGATATGCTCGAAGATTTCTTCGCTACGAATCTGAACGAGGCCTAGTGACGTTGAAGGGCAAAAAACAAAAACAAAAGAAATGCACGGAAACAAGGATGAAGAGAATGGTTAGGGAAGAGAGGGGAACTGTGATGCAAATAGCTATTAGTATGGGACAACCAAGCGACATAGTGTAATCTAGGTACTCTCTTTGATATAGAGATCGGTTTCTCTAACGAGTTCGACTGGTTGTTAAATTCAAATTAACACCACCAGCAACAGGGGCTAATCGCGGTAGGCCGTTTCCAGGTTTATGACCTGTTCATACTCGGCAGCAAAACAGCACAGAAGTGGTCAACTGTACGACAAAGGCAAAGAATATCGCATAACAGTAGATGCCGTGCGTGGAATTAGAAACTTTTTACAGAGCCTGCGATAATCAGGGCGCGCGTGGTGCAGTGATAAGAGGCGCTTCTGACAACCGCACGGTCGAAGGATCGATCCACGTCTAGGCAAACCAAGCCCTCCGTCCCTCCGGGATCGGGTAAATTGGTACCAGACTTGTCTGGGAAGGTGAAGACACTGACTTGGTATAGCGGCAGGCCCCTCATTATGTGGGCCAAATACAGATCCACTACGCCTCTACGAAACTGAATGGAACTCAAATACGACGGCGTATTTTGCATTTCTTTAAAGGACTAACCAATGCCGGAACTTTTACCCTTACCTTTACATTTTCGCCACATTCTGTAGCGCTCTATTGATAATTGGAGTCGATTAGGGCCCTATTGATGGTTGGGATCGGTAATTTGATTGTGAACTTTGCTGCCTGAAGCTCGAACTCGATGAAACCGCTCTTTGCTGCCGAGTATGAATGGGCCTTTATGAGGGGCATTTCGGGTGGGGATTACCATCACATTCATCTTGGCCGGGTCCCAGGTGGCGTTGACTTCAGTGCTTGGCAAGCAGAAGACGTTCCCGAACGAGTCACGACTCACACATCCACCAGTCGGGGACAGCACGTGCGTCAGGGAAGGACAGCGACATCTGAAAGAAAAGAACTCGGATGACGCTGAGTAACAAGTGAAACTGAAACACTAAAAGTGACGAATTTTCTTCCGTTTCAGCGGCACCATTCCACTTATGGCACTCGAGTCTTCGAGGAATTTTTTTGCAACCAAATTTTCCCGATCTTGGCAAACGGGGTTATTTGAGATGCTGATCACAGTTCTGACATCAGTTTTTCGAGTTTCGATGGGAGACCACCAATAACGTCAACTAGGGTGGTGGGGTAAAAATTTCAGATTTGGCTCAAAACTCGCCCAGGTAGGATATTGTGCGTGCTGATTGCGATTATTATGTAATTTTTCGAGTTTCGTCCGATTTCGGCCACTACTGTTAGGTTTAGGTGGATAATGATGGCGTAGGTATGGAGCAAGGGTCAGACGAGGGAAAGGACATACCGGAACTGCTGAAATCGGTAGAAATCAACGAAAAAGACATTCGTAATCAGCATCCAAATAAACCACTTCAATGAAATTTTCGTCAAATTGGTGATTTTGGCCGGACCACCCATTCTAACAGTATGGGTGGTTCTCGGCCGAAATTCGAAAAACGGACGCCAGATTCGTTATCAGCGTGCCAAACAGGCACCCTAGACAAAGTTTCAGCCAAATCGGTGATCCTAGCTGGACCAACCTGCTTGTCTCTGCAAGCGATATGGGCGATCTCCGGTCGATATTAAAAAACGGATGACAGATTCGTGATCAGCCCCCCCCCAGAAAACCTCCATAGGCGAAGTTTGTGTCTCTTCGAAAGAGACCTCTTGCAAAGAAGAAAATTTCTTAGACCACTGGAATACAATATCTGAAATACTGCCGTTTCAGCTAAGAAATAAAAGCCGATTCCACTGCCCAGTTTCAGTAAATCTCGGAGGCATTTGTTGTGGGAACACACATGAGGTAATGGCAGTGAGTGTACTCCTGGGGCTCGTTTAGACGCCGCGCGGCGGAAATGCAATATCGAAGCGCAATCAATAATTGACGTCATTGATCGAATTTGCTCCTTTGCATCAGTGGCGCAGTCCAGTGGCGCCGCGTCTAAGCAAAAAAATACTAGGCATATAATCACTTAGGGGCACATAATCATTAGGAGTGTAATCTGTAGCTGTACTCAATTGCCAAGCCGACTGAAGAATTTTCTCATTGGGTCTTGCAAGTATACCAATGGGATAGTCTTGTTCAACGCCCACCGATGATGTACTTATAGGATGTAATATTGTACACGTTTGATGTAATATTATTGATACATTATGTGATGGGTCGCGTGGTGCGGTGGTAAGCGGCGCTACTGACACCCGCACGGTCGAGCGATCGATCCCGGCCAGGGCTAACAAAGCCTTCCATATAAATAGAACGAAAGCAACGCCACCCCCTGGTGGGGATCAACTTCTTCACTTGGTTCTCAAGATGAAAGGATGAAAGAACGCTTCCGCGGTTTTCTGTTGAGCTTGGTAATGCTCATGTCAAATTCATTGCTCTTTCTGCGCCAATTATTGATGGCTAGCATTATCAACCTCAAATAGTTGAAATTTTATAAGAAAAACTCGTTAGTCTGGTACGTGAACCTTTTCTGTTTTCGAATAGCAATCGTTCCTACTCGATAATAGTGCGTATGAAGAAAATACGTTCTGGCATTTATACCTGGCTTTAAAGTTACACTAAATCGTTATTCCTTGAAACACCTGTCTGATGGAAAATCGATAAGAAGTTCTTGTTCGGTCCTCAGTTCGATTTTGAAGCAGCACCGATCTTATTCAGCCACAGAAAGTGTGGAAAATCTTACGATAATTGTCCAGAGCTCAAGATAAGAACGCAAAAATATTTTAAAACTGGGTGCCTGAGGTAGGTTCAAGATAATTTATTTTTGCCCGAAGAAGTTCAACTATGATATGCCACTTTTTGATCTGAACTGACGAAAGCTTCAGCTTATGAATATGTTAATTTTCAACAACTGAATTCTTACGTTTTTGGTGATTCGCATCCGAAGTTGCACACGATCCCAGAACTTAGCAGGCATTTCTTGCTCTTTTCGTGATGTCTTAGCTCAGTAGACGACGATTCCAGCTGGAAACTTGTTGTTTTTTCTTCCTGTTTGATTCATACATACTTCTCAAATAAATGACAATTGCAATGTGGGGAATCGTGAAGGTGAGTGTCTACAAACTCAGAATGATACTACATAGCTATTATGCATATATCGTTTGTGGTATTTGGCCTCAAAGAGCATTCACATGAAAGTCGAAAATTTCAGAATTTCACTACAATTACCATTGGCAAGATCACGCTCCTCCAATACCAGCCATTTGTTTTTTTTTTAATAAAAATACTGTTAGGGAGGGTTAAGGTAGGAAAACGGTAAGAACAGTTTGTTTAGTTTACATGGCGTTTTGTCGGATGTTTTGTTTGTTTTTTCTGTAAAAGAAGAAAATGGTCACCTTACGAACGAGTTCAGTGGCGGCTTTCTTCACTGCTTCCTCGGAAATGGTCTCGTTTCCATTCGCTGGATCTTCCAAGTCGGAGTCGGTTCGGTGCTCCTCCCTGAAGGAAGCTTTAAGCATATCAACGTGACCTTTAGCATTTTCATATTAAAGCTATACGTCCTTACTGAGGAGAGCCTTGTATGGCCTTGTATTACTTTATAACTTGCTCATCTAAGGGAAGGAACGAAATGAGCAAGTTAGTGCCTATCATATTCAATTTTTAAAAATTTATTACCTTGATCAATTGTTTTGTCTACTTGCCTTGTTAGGGACATTTGGAAGTGTTCATTAGAATGGAAGTTTAAGGAGGACGCTATGTAAATGAATACTAAAGAGCTCGAAAGCGTTTGCGTCAACCCCAAACGTCCAAAATTCACAAAAAAAAACAGTGATCTCCTGTTTCGCAAGTTCTCTCTTCTTGAAACCTCGGCATGATGTTAAACTTCTCAAATGCTGCAGTGCCAAACGAGGTTAGTGAAGTATACCAATCTTTATTTGGCCTAACGTTTCGACCTTTACGTCGTCGTCAGAGGCCCAAAAAGTGCTAAAAAGCATTTCTGACGAACATGAAGGGGTCTTCGTGTTCGTCAGAAACGCCCCCGGTAATCCTATTATTCTTTACAGATTATTATTCATTTGGTAGAGAACGAACCTTGTTTTCTCAGCTTCCTCCAACGCCTGCTCGAGATGCTTCACCGACTCCTCAAGTTCTCTAGATAGCTGCTCTCGCTTGATATCCGATTTTTCCACACTTTCTTTATCTACGTTTTTCTCGTCGACTTTGGGAGCCATGTCGTCTACCGAAGGACCGTTGAATGTCGCATTGGAAGCTTCAAAATGCCTCATCTCGGCCGACACGTCCACCACTGCGGTGGCCTCGGCGGGGGTTTCGGTGGCGGTTTCGCTGGTGATTTCGCTAGTTTTGGTCGTCTCTATTTCTTGGCCAGGTGTTGTGGTTTCCATTTCCGTTTGCGTTTCCTCCTTCGTCGTCGTTGTCTCCTCTTCTTCTGCTACGGTAGTTACAACAGTTGCCAACTCGGTAAGAGGTGTCACGATTGGAGTTGTCGTCTCTGTAACTTCACTGATTAGCGGAGGGAGTTCAGTTGACGTTGTAGCCAGTCCATTGATCTCCTCAGCCCTCTCGATAGCGATTGGAGATTCGGCAGCGTGCTGGAATGTGATTTACTTATTTATTTATTCCAGACATCAGCCGAGGCCACAAGTGAAATGCAAGAGACGTTTACCAGAAGTAATCACTATAAAAATGTAAGAAAGATAGTAAAAATAAAATTATTTATCAGGTGCAGTTGAGAACATTAGTATCAAGGTGGCAAAATTTAAGCGTGTGTGATATTTGACACGATTTTAGCAATTGTAGGCGACGATTCATGATTTTTATTTTTTGTTTATTTATGAATTGCTTTTAGAACTAGACGTTAACTATTGATTTTAAGAGGAAAGAACAAATACTTTAGGTTATGAAACATCGTGCCTTACTGTTATAAGAAACATTTTTCGTGCTCTCACGATAACTTCTATCAGTTAAAATATTTGTATTGCATAGCGTTACTTATGATTCAAGTTGCTCAACTCATTCCATAGCAAACCCTCCTTGATGTGAAGTTTCGGGGTTGGTAAAGTATTTCGTATTGCACGCTCGTCTGAGGTTTGGCACCTACATATATTTCTTTAAATTCTAAGGGAGGTTAATTTAAATGATAGTGGGTGAAACCAAGATTTGAAACACTTTTTATGGTACGTTTACGTGTTCGTCACCCTGTAAATACTATTAGATTGTAAACCGTCGAAATGAATATTCGCCTCGTCTTGATTTTTCAAATTTATTTCACCGAAATGATCCCAATTGAAATATATGTATGTATTATATATGGGGCATTGTTGGACTACTATGAGTCGCCCTCCTGCTGCTAATTATTTCACACAATAATACATTAATTTTTTCCTAAAACATTGGAAGGAGGGGTGCACTCAACTCACCGTATGCACCTGCGCCACAGAGATGTTACTGCCAGAATGTCGAGCCAGAGCCGCACCACCGACGACAAGATCGGTCTCCATTCGGAACACTGTCTGAGCAGCCGCCGACTGGAATTGATTCAAAATGCCAAACTCTACAAGCTTTTCTACTCACATTTCCACTCAGATCAAGAACTCTTAAGAAAAGCGCAGCATAGTGTTGCAAAATAAGATGGAGATTGATCTTCAATCTGATGGAGCAATACCGCTGTTGTCGTTCAGTCTGAGAGGATTTTCGACGAACAATAGGCCAGATTGGTTTCGTTTTTGTTTTTTCGTGTTTACATTTGTTTTCTTGGTGTTTTTTCTAGTGCTATTCCTATTGAATAGTTATGTAGAGCTTCACGTCGCCTTTTGTTCGAAGCTCGAAAAGAGGCCGAGACGATGACGAAGATTTTGATGATTTTTTCGAAAAAAACCTCCCTTAGACGCTCTTGAAGAACCCGTACCTACTATTCTGCGAAGTAGTGATGGAGAAGTGCAACTAGAGTACTCACATTTTCCCGTGACTATGCAAACGTAAGCCTCTTTCGTGTTCCATTTGAATCACAATGAATTCGTATATTGCCTATAAAATAAGTGAGGAGGCCGCCTTCAAGTCAATGTCTATGTTTTCGCAGACAAGTCTGGTACCAATCTACCCGACCTTGGTGCACCGATGATTAAGCTGGTACGAAAATAAAATTATTTGAAAGATGATGGATGAGATGTGAGACTTACTTTTATCTTATGAGGCTGAACGGGATCGCGAGCTTTGACGAGATCCTTCCAGCCTCTCTCCTCTACCGTTGTGCCCTCGACTTTGCCGCATTCGCCGCATCTACCAACAGAGTGAAGAGCTGAAAAGATAATTGCTCGAAAAGGAGTGAAACTTCGCAAAAAAGACGTCTGATGGGCAGCTGCATCATGGATCATCGAAGTGGCCGCATGGAAGCCGACTCCAGCCGAGCTCTCAATTACAGAAGTGAACCAGCTAGTACTGCGTCACGTTGGCTACTACCACTAGAATTCAATTACGGTACTGCACCCCACTTAAATTTTTGTACTCCTGAGATTAGGTTAACTTAAAAGATAAAAAGGTATGTAAAGCTGTCGGCGTTGATCAGTCCCCGAAGGACGCGCCGCCGCATTCGTGTTCAATTCAGAATCGTAGAGGTCTGGTGAATGCGTATTTGGCCTATACAATAACTTCCGGGGACCAGCCGCTATACCAGCTCAATGCTTCTTACCTCTCCGGAAAGGTCTAGTACCAATTCACCCGACCTCAGGGGTGGAAGGCTCGTTTGGCCGGGGCGAGGATGTATGAGCGAAAATTAGAACTGTCTGATAGCACTTGGAGTTGTTGTAGTTATTGCGATAGAGCGAGAAATTCTGCTCAGAATTCTACACAGAAATTAACTCGGATGTTCAGAGGAAAACCAGGGGCAGCCATCGAAAAATTATTCTTGTCTTTCAAACGACAAACTTTTTGAGATTGGAACTTTGTAATTCTTTGAACAAATAAAAATAAGTGATATATTATCTGATAGAGAAAATCGCCATCTTTGAACGATATATCATGTTTTATTGAGTCTTTCGGAACTGAGCAGCAAAAATTTGCTGTTGATGAGGTTATTTTTTCACTTCTTGGCTTTTCGCCTTACTAGCCAAAAAACAATTAAATTCAAAGCTATCCCCAACTCCAAGTATACAGCTTGGAAGAGGAAACAATTCTCTTTTGTGATATGTAACACTGTACAAAATCTTTCGAACTCAACTGACAACAGCCGTTTGAAAAAACGGCATGAACTTTCTTACCAACCTAATGTTAAATGATGATGACTTGTAAGTTTCCCTAGCGGTTACCAGAATTACTACCCTGTATTTGCAAATTGAGATAAGTGCACAATGATAAACTTCAATTTATCCTTCATAAACAGTTCCCGCTATAAATTGTTACTCCTTTTGTTTGTGTTAACTCCTTCAGTCCCCGTTTTCAAAAAACCAGCCTTCTTCGTCGTTTTAAACTAGGCTAAATTGTCAGTGCATGAAGGGTTAGATAAAAAGATAAAAAATAACTGCTGTATTGGTCCTTGGTCTGCAATGTTACACAAATTCCTCAAAAATTGTGATAATATGAAAGCTACTTACGCATATTTTTACAGCTTGTGCAGTGAAAAGGAGTCACTCGAATCAATCCAAATTTCGGCCGTTTCCGATGAGGCGTAAGTATGGCACACACCTGAACATTATAATCGGAATTTTTTCCTGACCAAATTGCTTGATCTCTGAGAGAAACTCACTTGAACGCCAAAATCCTGATCTTCAGCAACGTCTAGTGCTATATTCGTCACTTTGCTTTCGACCTTTATGTCCCGCTTTGTGGCCAACTGCCACGTTACGAACGGTGGCGCTCCCTGCGAGACCAATCATTTGATTTATAATTCCCAAGTTGTCCTAATATCTATTGATTTATTTTAATATTATTTTAATATTATTCCGTTTATTGCACTCCAGTAATTGAGGATTTTTCCATTTCTCTCAAAGTTCGCCCATGCAGGTTTCTGTGGCCGACGACCACCCATGAGATTTAACCGTCTCAGCTGGACCACCCGCTAGTCTTGCAAGGAGGCAACCCACCTTGCAAAGCTAGCGGGGTGGTCCAGCTGAGATGGTTAAAACATCGTAGGATCGTAATTTCGCATGCCGATAACGATTTTGATTTCGATTTCCGAATTTCGGCCGGTGACCAGCCACATCGTCAAAGTGGGTGACCGGGTCAAAATTAGGCTGAAACCTCGCCTAGCTGGGTTATTAGGTATGGTGATCACGAATCTGATGTCCTTTTCTGATGTTTCGATCGATTTCGGCAGATTTGGGCAAGTACTCCTGTGAGCCAGCCCTCTACCGCAGTGATTTTCTTTCAGCTACCAGTATCAGCAGAAGCGTAAAACATGGGTAAAACGGGTAAATTTCGGGGAGAAGACATCAGAATTGTGATCAGAATGCAAAACTACTTGTCTTCACGATGATATAGTCTAATCTCAACTTTCGATCTGATAACAGCAGTGCACGATATGGATGGTTACCTATCGAAAATTGAAAAATCGAGGCGAGAATCGTGATTAATATTCCAAATAACCTCTATAGAAGAATTTTGAGAAAGATTGGTTGGAAAATTTTTCCACCACTGGAGTGAAATAAGTGGGATAGTGCTTTCTATTAGTATGATTCGCACTCGTCTGATGCAGCGGCAAGACGCCATTCTTTCACTCGGGCGGTCGAGCGATCGAATCTCACCTAGCCTGAACAGGGCTTCGACGAGCAGGCCTTTACGATTTGAACGGGTCATGAATCCTAGGAGCTTTTCGACAATATCGGAATGCGTCGGCAACATGAGTTTTATTTTACCTTACTCTAAAATGGAAAATTTCAATTTTGAACGATTCGGCGTCTTTTGGTTGAGCACTTGTTGGAGAGAAGATCAAACGGGCGTTTGTATTAACTAAGAGAATTTCGGGTATTTTTGACAATATCGCCTCAGGCTCACCTTCATCTGGGCTGGTCCATAGCGCACGTGATAGTAGAGAGGCTCTCGTGGCGGAGGAGTCCACTTGAGCAGTGCACGACCTCGTTTTCCGCTCACCTCCTGCACTTCCATACAAATCGGGTTCGCCTCTGAAGGTTGGTTTTGAAAAGAGAAGAAGAACGGGGGGAGGGCGATTTGACAATTATTTTATGCCGTGTCGAGCTCTATTTCAAAGGTTAACGGCGCGTGATGCTGGCGATACTCCAAGGCTTTGTTATAGCCCTGGTTTATCGATGCTGTATTCCATTCATTTCTTAGGCCTCGTTTAGACGCCGCGCGGTGAAAATGAAAAATTGAAGCGCAATCAATAATTAACGCCCTTGATCGAATTTGCTCTTTTGCTTTAGTGGCGCAGTCCGGTGGCGCCTCATATAGGCAAACTTACTGGTCGTTCGGGTTTTTTGACAGGCTGGTACTCCTTATTAAAGGACATTTTGACGAAATTCACTTTTCCGTTCAATTTATTCCCTATGTGATTATATACCTAATTGTTTTGCTTAGACGCGGCGCCACCGGACTGCGCCACTCACGCAAAGGAACAAATTCGATCAATGACGTTAATTATTGAATGCGCTTCGATTTTGCATTTTCGCCGCGCGGTGTCTAAACGAGCCCTTATCGTTTAGCGTTTTACCGCGTTCACGGGGTTTATGTGTCCCATTTCATTCCATGCGATCATTCTTAGGATTTTGACTGTTTTCCTAATAAACCGTCCGGTCAACCTCGTTCAGACGCTAGCACTGACACCCCATTCAACTACTGCTAACCAAGAAAATGGTTTCTGCCTTCCTGGAACGGGATTGAACGCTGATCATGGCAATCATGAGCCCAGTTCCCTAACCTTTCGGCCATTCCGCCCTTGGAGTTTCTGTTCGAGTATTTAGTTTGTTCCACCATCTGCAATTTAAAATGCTTGTACAAAAATTTCTTTGTTTGATGCTCAAGCTAAACGAAGACTGTATATTTGCGTACAACATGGGAACATTGCTTACCCTTGGTGCAAATGTCCAGTTCCGGATTTCGATCACAGTCAATTTCGATGTTCTTCTGAATGCTGAATGGTTCTAAGCGAACACACCTGAAAATTAAAAGCACCTAATTCGAAGAGCACTGGATTATGCCTCTAAAATTTGTTGGTACACCGAAGATACCTTGGTAGCATCCGCACTTCGACCCATAAGCGGCATCGGGCCTCCAACACATATGACGGAAGTGAAACGGCCAAGCGTCCTCCTGCACGAACGATCTCCTGAATGACGTTGTCATCTAGCAGTTTTCACGATTCAATTCTTTTTGTGTGTTCACATGGGGAACTTCGAATGGAGAAAAAGAGGATACATAATCCGGCAGTCTACAGATGTCGGAGAACACTCACATGAATTTTTAGAATTTCACTACCACTCTCTATAACTGGATAGATCGTGTTTTCCCAATTTCAGTCATGTCTTCTTTAGCCAAGAAAAATAACGTTAGAGAAAGTTGTGTCACAAAAATCGGCAAAAACGGTCTGTTTAGTTTATATCGCGTTTCAGCTGATGATTACCGACGGTACTGCATGTGCTACCCAAATGTTGGCCTGGCAGAGAAATTCGGAGCTGTTTTTTATTTTTATTTCTGTTGCATTAATAGTTTACATGTTAACTTTTCCCACATGCATTTTCATTTCACTTGCTTGCAAACTTACAATTTTTGGCTGAGGTAGTTCGTCTTCTGGTGTTCTGCATTGCAGAGGATAGAGTGCCGGCGCTTCGTAACCGTAGATGTCAGAGTCTGAGTAACCCCTGAAACCATGTAAAGCTTCCAAGTAAAGCTTCCAAGTAAAAGCTAATAAGATCGAGCTTGAATTTGGTATGTAGTCGGAGCAGCGGCACTGGAAGCGAATTCAAACTGGAGGAACTAGACTAGCTCCAGCTGACCGGAGTTGTGATAGACTTCGAGGGAAAATAACGCAAACACTTTTACTAAACAAAAAAGTTACAGAAATGTCCGCTACTGAACAGTCCCTACAGTAACTTACCTGGGTAGTGTCCAACGCACGTAGATCCTTAGCGACTCCGTCGTAGCATTAAATATAGGAGCCTCTGCTGATATCTAGATCAAGACAATAATGGATTCATTGGCAGCCATGCGATATTCCTCAAGTACTCACCTGGTCTGGACTCAGCACGAAGGGCGGCAGTTGCACAGGAATTGATCTATCGCTGTAGATGACGAAGTGATCTAATGGATTTGAGCTGCGCATCACGACAATCGTTCTGCAATTCGATTGACTTACGGTAGATAGTGAAGCAGAAAGGTGAAATTTTTGACATTTCTAGAAAATGTGCGTAATTGTTAACAAATTGTAACTGACCGAAATTTGTAATCGCGACATGGATCGAGGATCGTGAAGGTCACAATTGGCATTGTAGTCGCACCCTAAAAGGCAATGTCGTGCGCAATTCCACAGTACGTTTCATTATTATGCGCCACCCCCTGTTTTGGCAGCTGTTACTTTATTGAATGAACCGCCTGATTGGAATGGTGGAGATACAAGAAGGTGAAAGTGTAATCGATGATTTCAATATACGGATTGTAACTGTAACGTTAATAAATTTTTAGGGAACCAAAGTGTCATGGCGGTGGCAGAAACATGAGGAGATCAAAAAATGTAAAAAACACCAGCTCATATATTCCAAATGTCTATGCTATGGTTTTTTCTATGCAATGCTGATGAAAATGGCATTCAGGTTACAAACTGCATCACTTTTCAAAAAAGAGTCACTAAAATGGAGGGTACTATACTGATAGCTCTCAGTCGAACCTTAGGCTGACTATAGTGGTCCATGGTATTCCATGATTTTGACCTGAAAGTAAAACTCACCGCGAAATACCATTCATCAGGCTTCGTGCTCACTGTTGCATACTCGAAGATGTAGGCGAAAGCTGCCGGATGTGGAGGAATCTGGAGTCGAATCGAGTGTGCGTCCACATATTCGGATGAGAACGACGATGGTGTTGGTACGATTGGAGCTGAAATAGCCAGCAGGATAAGGGCGTGCGTGGTACAGTGGCAAGTGGCGCTATTGACACCCTCACGGTCCAATGATCGATCCTCGCATGGGCAAATCAAGGTTTCCATCTCTCCGGGGTCAAACTTGTCTGGGAAGATCAAGACATTCACTGTGTACAGTGGCTGGTCCCCACAAGTCATTGTATGGGCCAAATACGCATCCACCAAGCCTCTACGATTCTAAGTGGAACACGAGTGAGACTGCGCGTCTTCGGGGACTGATCAACGCCGACACCTTAGCCTTTTTACCTTTTACCGCTGATCGTTTATCTCAATGCTACAGCCTCACGAGTTTTGTAGGAGGAACGTTTACTAGACGGCCTAACGTATCGACGTGCTCGATGTCATCAGAGGCCTGAAGACAGGTCGCGGTTAGTGATCTGACAGATTACCTTTATGATGAATTGTAATAATCATCAAATGAAAATGTAATCAAAGAAAAATAAACAACCACACCTCCACCGCTGGAGCACCAATTGCTCAGGTTAGTAAGTTAGCAATGAATGGTCAGATACGCATGCGATACCATTCCGTGGTTTTTATACCCGTGGTTACACGAGGCTCATTTCAGATTTATTGTTACATTTAGTTGAGGGATGTGTTAGGTTGCTATGTTTCAGTCTGTTTTTTTGATTTTGAATGATCTTACGTGATTGTCTCAACATGTATGTAATATTATAGTAATCAGCAAAAAGCGATAATAAAACTAGAATTTCACGACATTTGTAAAATGCTTTCGGCTTAACTGGTGCAATGGCGAATGCGGGTCCCCGGCTCAAGACATCATTAACAAAGAGAGAGTGCTGGGAATTTAATAAAAGCCTTCAGGTTTAGCGAAGGTCTAAGGGCTCGTTCAGATGACGCGCGTCGAAAATGCAAAATCGAAGCGCAATCAATAATTAACGTCATTGATCGAATTTGCTCCTTTGCGTTAGTGGCGCAGTCCGGTTGCGCCTCATATAGGCAAAAAAAATCAGGCATATAATCACATAGGAAAGAAATTGAACGAAAAAAGTGAATTTTGTCAAAATTTCCATTAATAAGGAATAACAGCCTTCTAAAAAACCCGAGCGACCAGTAAGTTTGCCTATATGAGGCGCAACCGGACTGCGCCACTAATGCAAAAGAGCAAATTCGATCAAGGGCGTTAATTATTGATTGAGCTTCGATTTTGCATTTTCGACGCGCGTCGTCTGAACAAGCCCTAAGGGAGCGCAAATGACCGACGCAGATGGGGAGCGAGCCTCCCTTTTTGTGGTGTAGTTGTAAGCGCACGATCCCCGGTAAGGCGCGGGACGCGAGTTCGAATTCCGACCGTTAACTGTTATGCCATTTTTGGGACGACATATCTACAATCACCTTTACAACATCATACTCATGTAATAAATATACATACACAAATTTTCAAAGTAGAATAGTTGTCATGGTACCGTCACGGTCGACCGGACCACACATCGCTCTGCTCCCTTACATGAAGTGTCTGTCATTTTCGCTACTCTATTGTTCCGTCTGCGGTACGTTCCAAATGGCGGGTCCTCAATTCAAGACGCGTCACCTGTTGTCAATGCAACTGATGATCGCTCCGACGAGTCAAACTGAGACGCGAACGTGACGCGACGGTCAATTACTCCAAACTCTTATGCGGTTCAAAGGTACACGTGGTTACTACGGGACGCAAGGATGGGTATAAGAAATGGACCACGCCTGGCTGTCGACCTTCTTATTGAATCTTGAATGAAATCTTTAATCGGTCACTCTGCTCGTCAGAGGTACCAGTGCGTTGGAAACATGCTTTTATTACCCCTGTCCTGAAGAAGGAACCGTCCTCTATGGTTGAAAACTTTAGGCCCATAAGTATTACGTAATTTTTTTGTAGAATATTTGAAAAGTTGTTGAAGCAGCATATGATGGTCCATATCGAAGCATACCAAATCATCCCGTCCAGTCAGCATGGGTTTGTTCCTGGCAAATCGGTCGATTCCAATCTGCTTGAGTGCATAAATGACTGGACTAGTTATTTGGATGAGAGGAGGTTTTGTGACATTGTGTATCTGGACTTCTCAAAAGCTTTCGATAGGGTGGACCATTATAAGCTAGTTTTAAAGCTGAAGAAATTTAAGTTCCATTGGACGATAGTCAACTGGATTGAAGAATTCCTGCGGAGCCGTAGCTTCCAGGTTAGAGTGGGGACAGATTTGTCAGAGGTCAAGATGGTTAAGAGCGGAGTTCCGCAGGGAGGGGTATTGTCCCCGACTCTTTTTGCAATCTATACGGCGGATCTCCCTCTTCGTCTGGAGCAATGGGGAGTTGTGTGCAAACAGTATGCTGATGATGTGAAAATTTACCGGAAAGTTGAAAGTACGAATGATGAAACAGCTATTCAGGCTGCTCTAGATGACTTATTTAAATGGAGTATAGAATGGAACTTGCCTTTAGCCCCTCATAAAACTATGCATATGAGGCTAGGTAACTCTAGTACTAATGTTCAATATAAGTTGGGAGATCACTCACTGGAAACGGTTACGGCTGTCAAAGATCTAGGTTTTCATTATGACCGACTTCTGAATTTCTCGGACCACTACAGTAGTGTGCATGGGAAAGCGCTGCAGCGTACCTTTCATGTATTCAAGTCATTGACAACAACAGATGCGGATGTGCTTGTTAAAGTATATAAAACCTATATTCGCCCTATAGTGGAAAGTGGATCTGTGATTTTCTCTCCTCACAAAGTTAAAGACATTAGGCTTCTTGAGAGCGTTCAAGACGGCTTCACGCGTAAGATTTTTTTGAGGTGACCTGGGGAATACAATGTAAGTATCCCGTCGGTCTCCCAAAGGAACCGCACGTACAAGGTCCATACTTTGAAGTCCCGCAGACAACTAAACGATGTAATGGTTGTTTTTAAACTGCTTGCGGGGATTATTAAAACTAACGTATCTAGTTTTTATACGATCAAGCACACCAAAACTAGAGGTAATTCCACTAAAATCTGGTATCCGGTACCGAAACGGGGCGTAAGGTTGCATTCATTCACCTGTAGGGCGGGTTCGGCTTTCCTGTCTCTTAAGACCACCATGCCATTTGCGCCTCATGAAATACACAGGTTCAAAAGGATCGCAAAGCAACGGCTGTTGAGCTTTTGAAAGGCTGAATTGAGTAGGAATGTAGTTTGCTTCATGTTATTGATGTACTACTTAAGTTGATGTCTTATGTGTTGCTGTGTGGATGTTTTTCCTACGTATGCCTTAAGCATCGTATTCAAATAAATAAATAAATAAAAATTGAATGTAGTGACCGCATTCAGAAACTGCAAGTCAGTCATTAAATGCGGAACTAAAAGGACACAGCAAAATAGTGTCACATATCAAGGAAGTACTAGAAGTTTACCTGTCCCTAATGGACTCGCCGTGCACTCATCTTCTATTCATAATTACAGGGTAAATGCTTATTTTGCCTATTTTTGGGGACCAGCCGCTATACATAGTCAATATCTTCACCATCCCAAGCAAGTCTGATACCAACTTACTAGTCTTCGAAGGAATGGAAGGACTGACCAGCCGGGACTAGGACAGATCGCTCGACCGTACATGTGGAAATAACATCTCTTACCGCTGCACTACGTTCGGCCAACTATTCGGCTGCATTTTTGATGCTGATACAAGGTACCACAACTACTTGACACAAATGACCGATAACAAAAAGGCAAAAACGAAATCTCTGAGAATCAAACCTGTGGCCAATTTCGAGTCAACCGAATTGCATGATCGATGTATTTGCTCCACTGGGCACTTACAGTACGCTGCTGACGGCTGAAATGATGAATTTGATATATCACTAGTTGTTAAAGTATGTATTATGTGTATTTTTCCCGCAATAATAAAAAGTATTGGAATCCGCTAAAGTGTCAGAACTCGTGAGCGGCTGATTCCGTTAAAGTAAAACGGACGATTGGGGTAAGAAACCGGCTGATTGGTGGACTTTTCTCCTCGCCGACTTCAATTCTCTACGCAGATCGTGGTAATTGTGAGCCAATTATGCTCCGAAAGTGAAACGTTGTGCGCGTGCGCCAAGCCATCGCTACTATTCTGAACGAATTGACGAATTGACGGATCTTTTGAGCCGCGGTCGTCTTTACGTTAGTCGGTCGTTGATTGATGAGTGCAGCTCCGGATTTAGTATCCTCTTGTAGCAGCTAACCGGAATTAATTAATTACTTTTCATTAGATCTATGTGGATTTTCTATTGATCAATAAAATATTCCAGTTAAACAACGAGTTATCAGAGAATATATGAAGTAAAGATGTTGATCCGTTCCCCAAGGACGGTTTGCCGCATACGTGTTCTATTCAGAATCGTAGAGGCACGGTGAATTTGGTCTATACAGCGACTTGCGGGGGCCAGCCACTATACCAAGTCAGTGTCTTTACCTCCCTAGGCAAGTCAGGAATCAATTTACCCGACCCTGGAAGTGTAGAAAGAGGGGGGTGGAAGGCTCGGTTAGCCCCGGCGGAGATCGATCTCTCGACACTGATAGTGTCAGTACAGCTTCCTACAACGCTTATCGCCAATGGCTATATTTTAGTATTAATACAAGCACAAGGAGCTCGGTCACTGATAATTACCTCTCTGTATGGTTTCATCTACATTATGAATGTAGAGAATGTCATCACACATGGAAGAAGAAGAAAGAGAAGCCGAACAGAAAGCAGAAAATCATAAAACAGTATTGATTGAACTGCTTTTTATTCGCCTATGTTCTGCGTTTTCGCATTCTTCCGACGGAACTGAAAAGAGTAAAAGGTATCTAGCAAGAGAATTCAGTAAATTACCACTATACTAAGTTCTAGAGAGATGCAAGGGTGAAGGTCTTAACTTCACGGTTGGTGCTTCAGGTTTGAGTTTTTTCGTCTTGAATGATTGAAGCAAGGAAGGACCTTCTTCCCTGTATATAGGGAAAATTCAGCTAAAGTTCAATTCCTGTGGTGGAGATGGTGAACTCTCAGAGAACTGATATCAAGTAATCACAAACTGTGTGAGCTGGTGTTCCATTTTCAAAAATGGGTAAAAGACAAAATTCAAAAATCAAAAATGACTCCTCTCTTGTACTATAACTATAACTAATTCGCCCTGAAACTGTTGTGCATGAATTTTACCAGTCCATTCCATACTCATACGGACCGAATGACTCTTCTAATGCAAGGCAGCAGGGAAAACCCATTACGACAAGGCAAAAAATTGTCAAATAAATTTTGTACATTTTTAGGCCACTTCTATGTAGTTTCCGAAAAAGATTGAAAAATTATTCTCAAAAAGTTTTTTCAACTAGCACGTCTATTTCGCTTTGTATCATTGACACTGCATGCTTTCCAAACACGGATGTCCCCTGGAAAATCGTATAGCAGCCGATCGTATAGCTCCACTTTCACTTTAGGATCCCTTTTTTGCACTTTCCCAGTCTGGTCACATTGAAAACAGCCAAAACCAGCTCCCTTTGAAAACATCTGGCAGATTAGGGCAGAGTTTCGTCATGCACCAGTTCTGGAAGGATTTCTTATCTGAACGGATTCGATTTGGGTCAGTGGTCAGGGCGCTTTTAGAATCCGAACCGAGTCAAGAGGCCCGTTGCGTCAGTAGCTTTTTAGGGTGGGGTGACGACAAAACGTCGTCGTTCTCGAACAGCCCTCGCTCCTCATCGTTGACCTCAATCACCGCCGAACGAAGCGTTCCACATGGAACAGATGGACCCGTGAACGACAGGCGACAGCTTGTCGCATAAGGTGTTGTCCGCGGAACGAGATCAAAGCCAGTGATAGGAACCATCTCTGGGGAACTTGCCCTGGTATCCGACCGCCAACAACTGTTCTGATAGGGAGGCCGAAAGCATGCCAAAATCGATTTCCTTTAGCGTTTGTTTTTTATTCAATTTTATTTGTTTATTTTGTACATTCGAAGACGCGCCAAAAACAAAATTATTAGTGGTAATAATGGTAGACTAACTGAAACAAATTCAAAATCAAAACTGAAGTTAGGACCTTGACAAAGACTAATTTGTTGCTGTGTGAGATATACACAATAAATTCCAAGAAACACATAATAACTGAATCAAACTGAACAACTGAACAAAATTTAGCGGACAGTGTCACAGCCAAATTCTAGTTTCATTACCGCGTTTTTGTGGGTTACTGTAATGCTCACTAGAAATAGATGTTGTAATGATGGTGCAAGGATCATCGCAAAAATCGTGGCTGAGACGGGAATCGAACCCAGACATGCCTCTAGGATTTCGATCACCGTCATGTTAAATCACTACATCGCAGAGTCGACGGACCTACTTCCCAACTGTCAATGGGCTCGAGACTGGGGTTCGAATCCCGCCTGAGCGGTGATTTTTGCGGCGATCCTAGCACCACCACTACAACATCTATTTCCAGTGTAACAGTTATAACGAGAAAGAGAAAAGATTGAAGAAAGGAATTTAGATGATATTAAACGGTATTTTTAGGGGAAAAGGTGTAAATGTAAACTGATTGGTCGTCAGAGCCCTCCTGTGAATGGATGGTTAACTGACTTTTGATATCAGCCCAGGTGTTCTAATCAGTCATTCCCCATGCAAGACAAACCTTATATGAATTTACTAGACCGTAGGAGAATGAAAGGATTGTGGACATTGGGCAGATGAGGTAGGAAAGGGAAGTGAAAGGCAAGCTATAGCGATGTTTTTGTCACATATACATATGATTGCAAGGTTTATCACCCAAATGATTATTAGATTGGGAAGAAAATGAAAATCAAATTTCCTACACTGCATTAGTAACTGGTCTTTAGGCTGGCCATGACTTCAGTTTGTGAGCGGGAGGTGGTTACTACAAAACAAAAGCGACTAGATCCGGTCCCCATTTGTCAGCGCAATTTGCCTCGGCTAATCCTCACCGGGTCGTGATTTTCTTCCTTGTAAATCTTCAGCGTCTTCAGACGTGAAAGCCCCCAGAACAATTTCGGGCATTTCGGGTCATTTACTGTTTTGGACACTGGTTGTCCTTGATCGCTGCTTTCCTCGTTGGCCACGGGAAAGCGAATTCGCCCTCTTAGTTAGGCCACTGAGGACAAGTAAGTTTAGCTGCGTTTCGTAGACCTGGACCAGACTTGGTTTCTATTTGCGGCTCAAATCCGGCTCGAGTCGTAAGTTTTGCGTATACATAGAAACTGGATACATGGCATAATTAAGTAAACTTCAGATCTCCAGGGTAATTTTCCGGCTTTTTCAAGAATTAACTTTTATTAGATGCGGCAACCCAAGTTAGAACACAAGTTTTTGGTGCGATTTGACCATCTATTCTTCAATATTATGTTTTCAAACAACAGCATCAACATGAATCGAACATCTGCAAATTTTTCTATCAGTGATCTTTTCAAAATTCAAAGCAACTTCATGCATCGAAGTATGCTAAGAGAGAACACATCATCACCGCCTTAGTGTCATTTAACGAAAATGAAGGCTAGCTCAAAGTATCAATTATTGGTCTTGTGCCCTTTTGTGTTATTAGAGTCCAAGCTGTTTTACTACCGAAGAAAGTTGAGAAAGTTTGGGAAAGAACAACTGCCACGAAGCTTACTTCGACGTTTCTCAAGTTTTTAGCCTCATTACAACGGTGGCTATAACGGGAAACTCTAACTTTGTTTCCATGCTTCCTATACCAAGTATACTAGAAATCGATGTTGCAAAGATGGTGCTAGGATCATCGCAAAAATCTCAGACGGGATTCGAACCCTCGTCTCGAGCCTACTCGGAACACCGTATGTTGGACCAAAACACCCTTGAGTCGATCGACGAGACTATGATCCTTGCTGTTGAGATAATTTCAACTTTACTCACAAGTGTGCCGTTCAGGAATAGCCGCTAGCTGAGAGACGAAGATATTCGTCTCTGCTCTCACAATCAGATTTCTGAGCTATCAGACTTGAGTGCGACTGTTCATAATCACTTCAATGTGCTCATGAGAAATACGCTCTCTTACAACTTTCCAAGAGTACCAGTCAAGAGCAATAGTTCTATAACTTAGCATTATTAGTTTAGCTTTATGAATTTTGAATCACCTTTTTTCTTCAGAAGTATTGTAGCAAAGTTCTGTGAGGAGATTCCGATATTCAACGCCATGATAAGTTATCTGCGAAAGAAAGTGGAAATGGAGCGTTAGAGACATGAATAGAGGAAAAGTGGTATGAAAAGCTCATGCACATATCATCAAGTTCGTGAGTCTTGTTTTTTGCACTTTTCCTGAAAAATCGACAACTATGACGGATTTTATTCGTAATTCCAAGATTAGCACGCCCATACGCGGCGTAGAAATAAGCAAATAAATTAGTGCAAAGATGATCGTGTGCATCATGGCCAGATGGAAAGGAAATAGTTGATTGGTTTGACTTTTGGTGGTTCATTTGGTAGTTTTGCTTCAACGTGGAGGAGGAGTATGGAATTATCAACGATTTAGGAGAACAGCGGAGGAAAGAACTCAATCGTTTTCTAGAACATACATATCAGTCATCAAGGTCTTCGCTCCCTGTACCCCGAGACAATCGCTCTTTACCCCAATTTTGTTTCCAAGCCGTATTTCCTGTATCGGAAAAGTTCGAGAATTCGGGAACAACGCACACGTGTGAGTGCATAATGGATGAATACAATGGGAAACTAAAGAAAAAAGTCATATCAGAAAAATTTGAAAAATAAAAAACGGAGGGGTTAGAATAATCTGACCTTTATTTATTTATTAATTAATTTATTTATTTAGCTATTTATTTATTTATTTATTTGTTTTAGCAAATATCCTATTCAGAACAATGAAAGCATCCCAAAAGTTCTAATAAAAGCTAATAGCTAATAAATGCCTGGAGAAGCGAATGAAAGCAAAATAAAAAATATCTGACTATTAGTAAAGCGAAAAGAATTGAGCCGATGCCGATCACGGCACCGTTTTCTCAAGCAGGATATTGCTTGTCAAAGAGTATTTAAATATTTCCCTCATGAAACGAGAAAAAAATAAAAAAAATCACTTACCGATCCGGACTGCATGCATCGCGAATAGCATTCCAGTGCACATTTTCCACGGAGACTTGTTGCGCCGTTGATCAGTCGAATAGATTGTAAAGCGAATAAAATTAAAGCGATGAGCATGAGGTTGTCGGCTAGTACAGCTGAGGAAGGAGCGCACTTCCGGCCAGTCAGGGCGATCGCAACTTTCCCAATCGCTCTGAAAGCCAGATCTGTTACGAAAGCTGGCGACATTTAAGTGAAAAAGTGCTGACGGCGATCTGGAAGCGGAAAATCGTGTTGTATGGGCAGGTTTTAGGAGACTCTATTAGAAACATTTATGCATTTTTGCACCTTTTCACAGACGTGGTAAAAATGGTTATGTTACAAAGAACAGGGAAAAGTTGATCGAAAGAAAACAATGAATTGAAATTAAAACAAAACAAAGCTCAGAGAGTTAATAATACATGCAGAGGGAAAGAGACATTCCGAATATTCCTAATAAATATGGGTTCGTTTTGTATAAAACGGGGTGGTCAATGCGAACCGCGGCTGGCTACTCCACATCTGTGCATTCCCCGAGGGGTCGTCATCGCAGCGTTGATCTAGCCGATAACAGTCCAGCTTGGAACGGCTGAGCGGCTACTTTTGCGTTCTCGTGTGAAAGGGACTGTGTCTATGGAGAGAAATCTGTATAAAAAACGCCGAAAAGCGTAGGCGCTCTCTATGGCTTAGAATTCTTTGCATAGATTTACCCATACTGCGTGTTTCCGTGTTTATGATTCAAGAATTAATCTGCCGTATTACTTCAGGCATATAAGGTCTACATTAGGTCCATGCTTGAATACGGGACCTCTGCATTCAATCCATATAAGAAAAAGATCGTGCAACAATTAGAAAAAATCCAAAAGAGCTTCACGAGGAAATTGATGAAAAGGCAAATGGGATACAACTATGATCTGATACCGAACAGTGAAGAAAGAAACCTCAACTTTGGTCTCAGAACTTTGGAGCATAGAAGAAAAAGGAATGATGTGATTTTTTTCATAAAATTATTCACAGAACATGCGGTATCGAGCCATCAGACCTGCTTGTTTTGAGAACAACTAACACAATAAGTGGTTGCATGAGTTATGACCCGCGATGGGCGAGGACTAACGGTAGACGAAATTTCTTCACGTTCAGAGCTTACACAGTATATGGAATTCTTAGGAAAAAGGGCACAGTCCAGACCCAATTATCAGCTCTCAAGAAATTTCTGCTCAAAAATCTAAGTCAGTAAAGTTCCTGTTCTTAGATGTTCTCCTGTCGATCATCTTATTTGTGTCATTGTTGCTTGGTTTTCTTTTAGCTATCGTTTGTTGTGCAGTAGTTGTTATGTTGTTCTTCGGAGAATTTGATGTATATCTCACACAAGCATGCTTGTGTAATAAATAATAATAACAATTAGTAGCAGTATTGGTAAAAATGTAGCTGGCGCGATAAAAGCAAACAGAGAGTGTATAAAATTGGCATTCCTTTTCTGATGTTCTGGTTCCACCTATCTTGTTTCCTTTTCTCCCGCCGTTAATGGGGCCATAGAAACAGTATAATCCTTCCCAAAGCCGTGATACATAAGCGTATAGAATGAACATCATTATTGAACTCATATTCTTCATCTCCGCTTTCTGATAAATACGGCAAATTGAATAGACTTTGCAAGTATGCACTGATTGCGATAAAATGGGTGGGTCAGTTTCTAATTTATTCACCCGATATGGCTTCAGAAACGGAGATTCTCAGGAAGGAGGGTGAGGAAGTTTTGAAAGCGTCGCTGACGGAAAACGGGTCCATGAAGTCTCGGAATTCCTCCAAGGCGGTTCTATAATAAGTGGAATGCTACATTTAGCTACTGGAGTGAACTGAGACGTGAGCCGAGCCACTTTGGTATGAAACTGGACATTCAAGGCTCGCGCCGTACAGAGATTATAGGCCTGCGATGGTCAACGGAAAGCGTTGAAGATGCAACAACTGGGTCAGGCCATCGAGGGGTGGAGGGGACTTTGAGGCCCCAGCCGCGGCGTAATCCCCTCAAAGACAATCGCGAAACCGCCGAATACGGCCGATTTCCTGCTGGGATCATTGTTGTCAGACGATCGCTAACCCATATGGAAGTAGAGGATAGGAAAGGGTCCGTGATATTCAGGATAGGTATAAGTATTAGGTTGTAAAGGAAGTTCTGTCATTATATTTAAAGCGTCATAACTCTACTCATGTCCAGACGTTTTCCTTAATTCAAGCCCCATTCGAAAGAGCACATCTTTTTCTAGGGAAGGCAGTTTGGAGTGTGCCGCTATCGCGAATGTCTCAAGATTTGGATTAATTAAAATATTCGACATTCGGACCCTCTGCTCCTGGTGCGAATGAGTGTTGCGGGTTCATCAATTGAAATGGATTTTGCGGAGCCACTTTCATAAGGACTTCTAACCTACGACGAAGAACGGATATTATACTATGATAAGAAGAGATTTTCGCGTTTCTTACACAACGACGAACCTTCTGAGACGGTTAAAAAACCAGATTTTCACGACACGAAGACAATGCTGACGTTATGATGAACTGCAGCAGTACCAGTGTGCCTTTTGTTCCCTACTCTTCATCAAACGATAAGGAAGGAAGTGCACATCGTGATTATATGTAACATTCAAAACGATTCAACCGAAGCTAGGAACCATAGAGTCCATTTGACATTTTACAGCAACACAAATTCACGTGTTTTAAAAAATGATCTCCAGAATTCAAACCAACGACACATTGAAACTCACCTTTGTCCTTCGAAATTGCCAGACTTCGGACTAACTATCTGCCAAATTTCAATCGTTCATATGGCTTCTCAAGGAAGAGAGGATCCTAATACCAACACGATGTCGAATCCGCCTTCGAACATTTGACTTAATTCCTATCTTTAGATTTTTGCGATAGCGGCACACTTTATACTGCATTCCATAGACAATAATGTGATCTTCCGAATGGTAATTGAATGAAGGGAAACGGTGAGACATGAGCCGAGTTATGGCGTTTTGAACATATGCTGCAAAAAATGACAGAACTTTCTTTACAACCTAATAAAAGGCCCAAGCAACAACTCTCACTTTCTGATTAGCAAAGGTACCGCAGTCACAAGTTGAGCTCATCGAAACCAAAATTTTCCTTTTTTTCCTCAGCCGGGGGCCATTTCTGTGAAAAAAAATAAAAAATAAAAAAAAATAAAAAATAAAATGCAACAGATGAGTGGGCGAATTTTTTTTGGACCAACGAAAAAACAAACCACATTTCTGTGATTCCCGCCTTGCGAAACCACCAAGGTCTCGTTGAGAATCTTTGGCGCTTTCATATTGAAGTCATCATGAGAAGTAATTCAATTTTGCTAGTCGATTTCTCATTGTTTCTGCTGCAACTGATCACAGTGGCTTCGAGTTATCGTGTTCTTGATCTGAGGTCTATTGCAAAACGTACTGGAGGTTCTCTTCCATGCTAAGTGAGAGCTCTATCACTGAGCTATAGCCATGCGCAACTTTGAGAACAACTGAGAAGGTTTCTATTTACGACGTGATTTCTATCCAATTTCTCGTTGTTTTTCCTGCAACCGACCACACCAGCTTCGGGTCGTCACGTGCGGAATGTGGCGACATGAGCAAAACTTTTTGGAGGTATGGGGAATTGAACCCCAGCCCTCTCCCATGCTAAGGGAGCGCTCTACCACTGAGCTATACCCCCACGATCGCTTCGCTGAGCGACAACGGGGAAATTTATGATATACGATGAGATTTCGATGGGATATGTCGCTGCTGTTCACTGGCGTCTTTTCATCAACTTCGGAATGATGGGTGGCGCAAACATGATCGAGATCTTTACTTTCTTTCCTGTATTTCAAGGACGAGAGGAAATGAAAACGAGTAAAGGAACGCTTGTATAGCTGTGCTCAAAACCGCAACAAATTGTTGGTGGCTACCAGCATACAAGTACATTGCATTTTCTTTAAAGAACCGCTTTAGAAAAATCTCCGAAAGGCTTGCTGCGCCAGTGAGCTGAATGTTTTCGGTGGTCTTATTGTCAAATGACTTCCAAAACCAGCTGCGCCCTCCCTTCCTTTCTTATGCTGTACTAAGAACTATAGCAAAGCTAGCTTCGGAGTGAGATAGTGCCGGTAGGAATTCGGAGGCTTTCGATGTAGATGGCTTTGTTCCATTTGATCTGAGTGTCTATGCCTGTTACCTCTAACGATATTCCCAATGATTGGCCGATTTCTTCCGGAATCTTTCCTTTTCTGTGGGGAGAAAGCCAATTTTCCTCATAAACTTCCTTTAGTATGAAAGGTCCGGACAGTTTCCAGTTCACTTGAGCTGCTAGACTAGGAGTTCTTAATTTGTCCCTTAGTCTCCCGATACCACCCCTCTGTGATGACTATCGTGCGTAAAGCTTGCGGCTGAAACACTATTTCCATCTAGAACTACGCACTAATATTTATTTATTTATTTATTTATTTATTTATTATTACATGAACAAGCCATGCAACGGTGATATGATAAATGAAATGACAGGCAGTCAACATCAACATTAAATACATTTCATAAATTTTGAACATATGTTTTCAGTGAATAAGATCAGTGGATTGAGGTGTGTTCAGATGACAGTCTAACAGTTTAGAGAAACATTTTAAATCACTTGGTATGGATAATTTTTTACATAGCTTAACCATATCAGAACCAGCACGAACAGAAAAGAAATGTTGGCGGAACCTAGTTCTGGCTTTCTATGAAAACTCGATATTCAATTCCCGACTTATCCTTCTTGAATCCTCAACATGTCTGAACTCTCAAAATATTGCCGTATTGCAGAAGAGGGTGCGCCAGAAACAAAGGCGAAGGGACGAGGCCAGTAGTGAACAATCAAAATTAATGCCCATGAATCATCAGTAACCTCTGCCGTCGGATGGATTACGGGTTGACTGATGTAATACCCACGGCACTTTGCCAACATATTGGTTATAGGTGCGGGAACCTTTAGTAGCATAATCATACAAAGAGGACGCGTGTGGTGCACTGGTATGGGGCGCTACTGACTCCCGCAGGTCGAGTGATCGATCCTCACCCGTGCTAATAAGGCCTCTCCTCCGGGGTCAGGTGAATAGGTATGAGTCCTGTATGCTAAGGTGACGACACCGATTAAGGATAGCGGCTGCCCACCACGAATCTCTGCATAGATCAAATGCACATTCACCAGACCTCTACGGTTCCAAATGGAACACGAACAAGGCGGCGCGTTCCTAGGAGGCTGATCAACGCTGAGCACCTTTACCTTTATCTTTTTTGAATAATAAAGAGTTATTGCCTAGCTAGCCACGCGGTCTAGAGATCTTTTGAATGCTACTTAGTGCGGCCGAATATTTCATAAGCGAAATCTTCTTTTTCAATAGGATAATTAGTCGTAAGCCGCCGACTGCAGATTGGCTTAACACGTTGGCTGCGGTTTCGCCTGACTGTCGCGCAAGTACGAGGGTTTCTGGAGGATGCGACACATTTGTTGAAGCAATGTCAACTTTTAGTTTCAAAGAGCAAGAAACTTTAGCCAGATTCAATTGAATCTCTATCAAACGTTTATTCGATATTATCGATGTAGTTATGATGATCACAGATAAAAGTCCCAGGTTGAAAAGGGGAAGGATCGTTTGCCACATTTGATCGCATGTTTTGAGGATTTTAGTTAATTACCTTGGTACACACAGGCTGCGACTACAGGTCTGATGAGGTCGACCTCATTAGTTCACTGCATCGACGAGGTCAAGAGAAGTTCATTTCATACCCGAAATTGTGTAGAATTTCTGAGCGCAATCTGAGTGCTCACAGCGCATTTTCGGGTTATACACCGCTCATTCCTTGGGTCTGGCTCAGTCGAATGGAATTTCGTTCTCCTTATCCAATTCCCATCTTCATAATCGTAAGCATTCTTCCGCTACTGTATGTATGCTGTTCCAAAGAGTGGTAATTCCACCACATTTTTGTAGCTTTCAAATTTATCAAAAGAGTATACAAACGCACGAGAACACCAAGAAACAAAATCAAAAAATCACATAGCTAGAAACACAGCTCAAACAGGTATATGAATAAAATTGCATACATATGTCCGCCAATAGGTTAATGCGAGAAGTACCAACGAATAAAATCACGTATGTATGTATGACCTGCTATAAATTGCTACGAGAAATACCAACTTTGTCAGATACATTCTGAGCCGAAGAACCTGGAATTTCCATGCCGGGAATGACTAGGATGTGCTAGACACTGCTCGCAGCATACAAAGTGCAGTGAGATGTGCGATTCAATTGTATTTTGCGTGTCTAAAGTTGTTTGAAAAATAGAGCCGCGTTTGTGCTGTTTTAGCTTCCACACCCAGTACAGAAGGTTCGTTTTATAAAGCATGCTCGAATTTATTGCACAAGTGAATTCGAACGACACAAGAAACTTCTCTTGTCACTCTCTAATACGTGATTGTCACGAATAATCCGAAAAAGGATTTGGGAAACGCTCAGTTTTACGAAAAAGCAAAAATTTTAACGGAAAATCTTGATGTTATGATGGTACGCAATATGTAGTGACACATGGTTGCTATAGGATAAATTTCGTAAGCCCGAGGAGACGATAGGAACAGAAGAGTACGAGAAAAAGTGAACGAGTCCCTCTAGTCACTTGAAGGGCTGAATGACCGCCGGCGGAACTACTCGAAGTGTCCGGCGGCGGGTTCTTCTTTTCCGTGTCGCGCGGCGGCGCCGGTGACTCCATTCCGCCTCGCTTCTTCAACGACAATCCAATCCTCGAAGGCCTCAATTTGTCTGCACATGACTCCTTCACTGAAAAACGATGTCCTACAATTAAATGACTGCCAGTTGTCGATCATGTACGACTCGAAACACAGTACAAATGCATTTCTTCGAAGGGTGTTCCTAATTTTGACATGGAACAATCTTGTTCACCCGACCTCTCGGACACCTCAAAAAACGGTAAAAGCGATAACGAGCCAGTAGACGATACCATGGATGTAGACACAGTTGAGCTCTGCAAAATACTTCGTTGCAACCGATTACGATAAACGGAAAAATGAGGTTTCGTAGAAGATCATTCTCTACTTTGCAAGTTTCTTTACTTGGTCTTTTTCGGATAGCTTTGATGACTTACTCATTTTAGATGGTTTATCCACCGAAAGCATAGAATATAAGGGTAAAATCCGTGTACTACCAGGTCCTGCTTGTGCTTGAAGGAACCTGTGGTTTCAAGGTGTCAGCATTTCCTGGACGACATAATTTTTTCGACGTTCATTTCTTGCTAGAGCCCGCGCGGTACTGTGGTAAGGAGCGCCACTGACACCGCCGCGGTCGAGCGATTAATCTCGGCGCGGGCTAGCCAAGCCTTCCATCCCTCCGGGGTCGGGTAAGTTGACACCAGATTTGTCTAGAAAAGCAACTCATTGTATAGGCCAAATTTGCATACGCATTCACCGTACTCCTACGATTCTGAATGGGGCACCCACATTCAGAATCGTAGGAGTACGATGAATGTATTTGGCCTATACAATGCGGCTCGTCCTGAAGGCCCCTGCAGACTCGACGACGCGACGACGAGCATTCTCGTCCAACGCGGTGCCGTCGTGCAATGCAGTGTGTTGACTGTAGAGTACACGACACCGCTTGGACGAGAATGCTCGTCGTCGCGTGTTTTGCTCAAGTGCACTTATAACGGGGAATTCGACGCGCAAACTGCTCGTCGTCGAGTCTGCAGGGGCCTTTAGGGGACTGATCAACGCCGGCACTACCTTACCCTCACATTTCCTTCTCGAAAGAGTTCCATTTTTATCGATTTGTGAAGTTTTGTTTTCTGCGGAAAATTGCTATCAGTATAATACAATAATACGATGCTTGTAAAATGCTGATGATGAGGGCTCGTCCATATTCATAGTACTACATTATCGTTCCCGTAGGGCATCAAATACAGATTTGTTTGCGGATTCCAGAACCATCGCAACCCTCGTCGCAACAGTATTTTCAGGCACTCATTTGATCCACAGATACCTTCAAACAGAGATTGATTGATGAGATCTCCGCCATTTCCGGAGTGGATGATAACATTTCAGTTCCATAGGGATGCGCCTTCGCATTCGTGCTCAATTCAGGATCGTAGAGGCATGGAGAATGTGTATTTGGCCTATACAATGTCCTGCGGGGGCCAGCCGCTATACCAAGTGAGTGTCTTTACCTTCCCAGACGAGTCTCGTACCAATTTACCCGACCCCGGGTGATGTAAGGATTGGTTATTTCGGGCCAGGATCGATCGTTCGATTGTATGGATGTCAGCAGCACCTCTTGCCACTGCACCACGTAGGCCCTTGCATACTGTAAAGATGGGAAAAGAAGAGCAGTTGACGTCAATCAACGGGATCACCAAAGGGTGGTTGCCCATTATTAAGGACTTATCTTACATTAAGCTGAAAACTTGCACGCAATCCCTTTACTGCTTTGTATCTACGAAGATATTATTTATTTATTTATTTATTTATTTATTTCACTACCTCCAAGAACGTACGAAAAACAAACCAGACGGAAACACAATTGAGGAAAACAGTCGAGATTGACTCTCCCAAGACTTGCCAAAGACACGGCTGCTGATGCATCATACTTTTTCTGAAGTCATCGAGAATGTGAATCAATGGCACGCAAGTGCCTCGTAAATCAGATCCCACATCAATTGTGGGATTATTGTTGGTAGGACGAGAAGGTCGTATATCATTCGCAGGCTAATCCACATCAATTTTCGCGGGCTGCTTGCAACTGCAAAGTGCCAAAGATTGACGTCAGGGCAGGAGAATGGTTTGCCCTCTTGTTAATCAGAACAAAAAAAGGAGGCGCGTGGTAGAGCGGTAAGAGAAGCTGCAGAGACCCGCAGGGTCGAGAGATCGATCCTCTCCGAGGCTAACTAAGCCAGCGGTTCCTTCTGGGTCGGGTAAATCGGTGCCTGCACATGTAGGCTAAGACACTGGTTGTACTACCTACCAAGGTAAAGGTGTTGGCTTTGCAAAGTTTCCTAGGGACGCTCCGCCGCATTCGTGTTCATTTCAGAATCGTAGAGGACTTGGTAAATGCGTATTCGCCCTAAATCTAGACTTGCGGAAGCCAGCCGCTATAACAAGTCAGTGTTTTTACTTTTCCAGACAAGTATGGCTCCAGTTCACTGAACCAATGGAGGATAGAGGGCTAGTCTGGACCGAGCGAGGACCGATCGACCGTGACTGTGTCAGCAGCGCCTCTTACCACTGCACCATGCGTTTCCTTAGACGAAGCATTTCTCAAATTCTACTAGCCTCCACGGATGAGCCGAAACTCTCAACGAACAAGGAAAAGAAGGGGAGCTAGTCTTTGACGTGTTCTCTGAAAAGATAGAAAAGGTAGATGCCGTATGGGCAAATCTGAGCTGTTGATGCTACGAATCTGACACGCTGAAGTCGTAGAAAACTATTTATGTATACATATAGCATGTAATCTTGTCTATACTGAAACTGCGTAATATTACCATTCTGTCATTTTCCAAACTGACGCTGTTATGCCGCTACAAACGTTTTTCGATGCTACGAATTGGCACAGCTCCGAATAACAGGAGAAAATTAGCATTCACCACGAGAACTGTAGACATTGCCAACATTGAAAAAGCGGCGAGCGATCAACCCCCGGCCAACCAAGCTTGCAATCATTCCGCGGTCGGGTAAATTGATACCAGACCTGTCTTGGAGGGTAAATACACTGAATTGGTATATCGGCTAGCCCAACAAGTCATTGTTTCGGTCAAAACCGCATTCACCAGGCCTCTAAAATTTGAATAGGACGCCAATGAAGACGACTAAGGAAGTATAAAAACAATCCAAAGAAACGTATGCAAGTAAGAATGCCAAGCAATCGCCATGACGAGGAAACATAATGAGAAGGAATTCAGCAAATAACAAGTAAAAGTAAAAAGGTAAAGGTGCCGGCGTTGATCAGTCCCCTGAGGACGCGCGCCGCATTCGTGTTCCATTCGAGTCGTAGAGGCTTGGTGAATGCGTATTTGGCCTATACAATGACCTGCGGGGACCAGCCGCTATACCAGGTCAGTGTCTTTAGCTTCCCAGACAAGTCTGGTTCCAATTCACCCGACCCCGGAGGGATGGAAGGCTTGGTTAGCCGGGGCCGGGATCGATCGCTCGACCGTGCGGGTGTCAGCGGCGCCTCCTACCACTGTGCCACACGGGCCCTAAATAACAAGTAAACAAACAAAAAAGCGATTGCAACGATTAGCTGGAGCATATAGGAAATTATAGACTCAATAGACGCTTGTGAACTTCTGAACAAGCCTTTTATCGTTACTAAAAGTCAGGCTCTCGTATAAAAGTGCTGCTCAGTCCGCGAGTGAGCTTGTAACTACTATAATCGCGCCTGACACAACTTACCACCGCATTACTTAGGTAAAGGAAAAATCAAAACGGTCCGGCGTTAACGATTCCCTTGAGGACTCGCCGCCACATTTGTGTTCCATTCGAACTGTAGAGACCTGGTGACTTAAGGTTAAGGTGGTTTTTGGCTTAACAACGGCTCGCGGAGGCCTGCCGCTATACCAAGTCAGTGACTTCTCCTTCCCAGACAAGACCGATATCAATTTTTCTGATCTCGGGAGTATCGAAGGTTCGCTTAGTCCGGGCGGGGATAGATCGCTTGAACGTGCAGGTGTCAGTAGCGAAGCATACCTCTGTACCATACGCGTCCTAGTGATTGAGGCGTTTATGAATTCTCCATCCTTTTGTCTCGATGCGCTGAACCGCCCCTTAGGCACACATACACAAACGAAGTGCTGCGTGCGTAGAACACTCCCCTCAGTTATAACCGAGGGAGAGTACTCTGGATCACCACGCCATCACCACTTAAATGAAAAAGGCCGGAAATACTCACCCTAACCTATTCGGGTATTAGAATCGAAACGTATTCTAACGCAAAAAATGAGCACAGAATGTCTGTATTTGGCTGCAGAACTACCAGCCGTACTTCGAATGGGAAAATGGTATAAAGCATCCAGGCACGAGAAGAGTTGCCTCAAGGCCGCTTCACACTTTACTGCTGCAGTAATGATGGAGGATAACTTACCAGCGTATTACTAGGGTAAAGGAAGCAGGTGAAACGGCTCGGCATTTTACCTTCTTCCTCTACTATGCTGTTACTGAATTGACAGCCTCCGTTTGACTGCTTGTGAAAAGCTTTCTCAAATGCTTTCATTGGAATTGCAGCCAAATTACAGTTTTGTATTCAGTACACGTATTGTCAACATAATTATTCATATAGCTATAGTTCCGTCTCACACGGTCAATAGTTTCCACGCCATCTGCGCATCAAAGTACGGTCCCTTCTCAACCTACATCCTCAAAATGAAAAGTTTCGCAAATGTAGTGAAAAAAATAAAACACAGAAGCGGAGCGCATGAATTAAAAATGAGAAGAGGAACACTTAGGAGGAGCTGTTCTGTTCTTCAAGGTGACAGGTAGAAGGTAATGGTATCGGCTTTGATGAGTTCCCTAAGTATGTGTCGCTGCATTATTGTTCTGTCCAAGTCGCAGAAGAAGGCATATTTGTTCTACAGGATGTCTCAAAAAAGTACCTCCTGTTTGAAATGCCATTACTTCGACGAAAGTGAAACAATCGAAACGAATCATAGCTTGAATGAAAGCTAAGGAAAAAAGAAAATTTCCGGGTGTGGGTTTGGTGAGGACTGCGCTATGTACTCCACAGAGGCCTCAGATTTTGGACCTGATTGATAGTGCATGGGGTATATGCTTGCTCTACTTTGGTCATAAACAGGTGATATTGCTGCTATGAGTTACTCCTGAGGCAGTAAACATATCTACTTGCCGTAGCTTTTGGTTTAGCATGGAACAACATCAATATCGGTCAATAATGGTAACTACTGTTTGAGAAGCTAAAACGCTTCCAACCGTGATGCAATCATGGGAAAAGAATTCAGAGGGATGTAAAATGTGTGAACCATGAAGATTGCGCCATGCACCTGCCCGATTTTAGACCTGATTGAAAGTTCACGGATAACATATTTGCTCCACTTTGGTCGCCAAGAGGTGATATCGCTGTTGCGCGTTTCTCGTGATGCAGTAAACATAAAAACATCAAGACACAACAAGTTTGACATGCACTTTGAGATGCACTTACACAACACGACAATGTTTTTTATTCAGATCAAAATGAACACTCAGCGATTGATAGTGATGCTAAACCGTCTCTAACGGAAGGCTGGGTTGTTTTGTTCGCTGCCCCAAGTGTAACGCAATTATATGACCTGTTTGAGACCAAAGTAGAACAAGCGTGTTATCCGTGAACTTTCAATCACTTCTAGAAACCGACGATTCGGACATGGCGCAATCTTCATGGTTCATACATTTTACATTCCTCTTGATTCTTTTCTTATGATTGCATCACTGTTAGAAGAGTTTTAGCTTCTCAAGCAGTTGCGACAATAATTGATTGATATGGATGTCATTCCATGATTAACCAAGAGCTGCGGCAAGTAGATATGTTCATTGTCTTAGAAGTAGCTGATAACAGCAATATCACCTGTTTACGACCAAAGTAGAGCAAGCATATAACCCATGCACTATCAATCAGGTCCAAAATCCGAGGCCTCGGTCGAGTACATGGCGCAGTCCTCCCCAAACACACACCAAAAAAGTTTTCTTTTTTCTTAGCTTTCATTCAAGCTTTGAGTCGTTCCGATTGATTCACTTTCGCCAAAGTTATGACATTTCAAACAGGAGATACTTCTTTTCGAGACACCCTGTATACAATGACATGAGGGAACCAGCCGCTAGAACAAGTCAGTGTCCTCACATTTCCAGACATGTCGTAACAATTCACCCGGCCAATACGTTCAAAAAAGGTTCACCTCCACAGTAACAGTACTTTTCCATAAGGTGAGAAGATCAGTGTCAACTTTCGCAAGAAAGGAATTTCAGCAATCGTTCTGTGCTGCTGCACATCTCCAAAACAGAAACGAATTTGCATACAAAGATTCGGATGCGGATTTCATCGACAAATGCACTGAATAAACTACGTCGGTCAACTGCAGAATATGCGAATGACAATTATGCTTACAAATAAAAGGCGAGCCAGCTGGCAGATGTCGTGTGCTCCTTTCCGCCTTTTGGCGAGCACCCTCTCATCACCATCAAGTTCGAATGGAAGTTCAAATTGCATACTTTCAGATGCGCGTCTTCGTACTGTTCCTGATTGCGGCCATTTTGGCTGTTCAAGTCCTTGAAACGACGGCCTATTGGAGACACCGTCGTCATCGTCATCATCATCTTGGAAGGTACCGCGGCCTTATCCGTGCTTACTACCGCTGGAAGTACGGACGTCGCTTCAACAACTACAACAACAACAACTATTTCAATAGCTACTATAACGACAACCTAGACGACGATGACGACAACTATTACAATAACTACTATGATGACAACGACTTGTTGTGGTGATTGGTTTCAAATTGCATGTGATGATCCAGTAAAGCAAGCTGCTCTGTTCTTATTCACACACTGGAAAACTTACAAATAATAGCTAACAACGAGGTCGTTGAGCGAGTTATCTTTAATCACGATATTTTGAAGCCAACGGGAAAGACAGTATAGGATTACAATTCATCGTAATGTCGATACTGAGGATGACTTCCTAGCCCTACAGCGTGCAATAGACACGCTACAGGCGTGGTTGGTCGATTGGAAACTACCTATTTCGAATATCAAAACCAAAGTTTTACACTTGAGAAGCACCAATCCTAAGCACCAATACCACCTCGATGGCTCTACCATTGAGGGAGTCGAAGAAATCAGGAATCTTGGTTTCTTAGCTACTTATTCTTAGTTAAGAACCTCGATTTTGATAGATTCTTAGTTAAGAATCTCGATTTTGATAAACACTGTGATGCCATTGCAAACAAAGGCAATATGATGGTGTCTAAACTGTTCCGAGCTCTATCTACTAGAAAATCTGAGGCCCTCATTTGTGCCTACAAATCCTATGTAAGGCCGCTATTGGAGTATGGAACCCCCGTATTTTCGCCTTACAAACGCCCTAGTGTCGACAAGCTGGAGAAAGTTCGAAATAACTTCATGAGGAAAATGATGATCAGAATGCTCGGTTTTGTTTATGATCAAATCCCTTCCAGTTCTGAGAGAAATGCCAATCATGGCTTAAAAAACTATCTACCAGAAGGAAAGCCAATGACATGATTCTTCTCCACAAGATGTTCTTCGAAAAGTGCGCTATCAGACTCAAGGACTTCTTCTTAGTGCGAGAGTCTTCCACGAGGGGAGGGACCAGGAAAGTTTGAGTCAGCACCGCAAGATCCAACAGTCGTCGGTACTTTTTTGTCAACAGGACGCTGCCCTTGTTTGAAAATCTGCTTAGGAAGTCTTCGTTAAACGTTAGCATTAGTAACCTAAGGAAACACTTATCCTATTTTTTCCCCGAATGATGCCTCGTTTCAATTCGTCATTCGTATTTCATTAGTTTTGAGTCATTGCGATTTTTTTGTGCTCGTGTCTGCACCGTTGAAGTAATTATTTCCAACATAAGTGTACGCTTATGTAATGAACATATAATATATATCACTAATGGCTGCACGAATAACCTAACACAAACGCTTATAAATCAAAAAATGAGTGGATATCGGTATCCGTCTCGTGTGCGCCTTTCTGCCTTTGACGAGCATCTTCTCATCATGACCAAGCTTGAATGAACGTTTCCACCGTACACTTTCCAGTGTTCGACTGCTTTCGACCGCAGCCATTTTGGCTGTCCATATCCTTGAGAAAAAAGTTGAAAAGCACATTGGCTTCACCCGTTCCTTCCTCCGCTGAAAGTACGGACATCGTTACAACAACTACAACAACTATTATACATAACAATAGCTACTATCACAACAACAGCTACTACTACAGCGACGACTATAATATTATAAAAATTGGTGACAACTGTCTTAATTGGTTGCAGATCGTAGGCGGTGATCCAATTAAGCCCTCGTTGAACCCTACACACAAACACACCTACGAAGCTGACGAGAATTGGATAGTTAACAGCTCAGCGATCGAGTTGTCGGTAGTCAGGGTGCGTATCCATTGTTAGACTGTGCGTGCATTAGATACCGAGTAAAAAGTATAGCAATTATATAGGATCCTAATTCGTAGAGCTAATATCAGGTTGTAAAACTTCCAATTGAATGTTTGCCACATCTTGATTTTTCAAAATTATTTCTTTGAAAAAAGAACGGAACTGAGTGTACAGTAGCGGTCAAAAAGATATGTCACTTTTCGTTTTCATTCGGAAATAGCTCAAATCGAAAAGAACCTGATACCAATTGATTGTTCTGAGTACTCCATTTAAAAATATGTTGAAACATACCGCTTTTACTAATTCTCTGTTTTTTAAAAATATTTTTTAGTGATTTTCATATGCTATTTTGAACAAAAATATCTCAACAATCGCTGGGTGTAGGATCAATCTGAGACGATATTCTGATAGAGCGTGATCTAGTTATTATACTGTGCTACAAACATTTGATTCAAATCGCCTTTAAAATATAGATTTTTCTGAGCAAACTTTTTGGTGGTCAAAAACCGGTCAAATTTTAAGACCATGTTTTAAACAAAATTCTATATCTTCCTAACATTTTGAAAAAAAATCAAACCAAATTTGAAAGTGTTGTAGAGGATGATATTCTCTTCAGGGTGGTTAATTTTGTTTGAGGACTGGTTCCTCATTTTGGGAGAAAATTCCTTTTAAAGTTGAGTTTGCGTAAACTGTTGTATCTAAAAAAGTTTAAGAGGAACCGACTCAATTTTTTCTGTAGGCGCCGTCACTACCAGTATAGTGTACGGCGCGGGCAAGCGTGCGTCAGTCAAAGCGCTATATTTTTATTGAAACTTTGATCTATTCTAACTTGAGTCGGTTCCTCTTAAACTTTTTTAGATACAACAGTTTACGCAAACTCAACTTTAAAAGGAACTTTCTCCCAAAATAAGGGACCAGTCCTCAAACAAAATTAACCACTCTGAAGAGAATATCATCCTCTACGACACTTTTAAATTTGGTTGGATTTTTTTCAAAATGTTAGGAAGATATAGAATTTTGTTTAAAACATGGTCTTAAAATTTGACCGGTTTTGACCACCAAAAAGTTTTCTCAAAAAAATCTGTATTTTAAAGGCGATTTGAATCAAATGTTTGTAGCACAGTATAATAACTAGATCACGCTCTATCAGAATATCGTCTCAGATTGATCCTACACCCAGCGATTTTTGAGATATTTTTGTTCAAAATAGCATATGAAAATCACTAAAAAATATTAAAAAAACAGAGAATTAGTAAAAGCGGTATGTTTCAACATATTTTCAAATAGAGTACTCAGAACAATCGATTGGTATCAGGTTCTTTTCGATTTGAGCTATTTTCGAATGAAAACGAAAAGTGACATATCTTTTTGACCTCTACTGTATATGGAACTTTGTTAGACTACTGTGCGTGGTCTTCCTGCTGGTAATTATTTTACCCCTTACACTTGAGTGTCGCCGGTTCATTCACGAAAAACTTTTACACTCCGTTTTAAGTTTGAGTTTTTTTGAGATTAACTTACTTGTTGAAATCATTTTCTCTCGTAAGATTCGAGAGCGATGGGAGCAAATGACGTTTTGTAGGAGCACGGTCTGGAGGCAACGATGTACGTAGTACCAAAGTCTAATGATCCTCCAAAAAGCTTTTCCAACTAATTTTTTGGCTTTTTTGCACCACTATTTTGTACTTCTTTTTGTACCATCGAACGAGAAGGACCCACCAGGTGTACCTGTCTAGCTACAACCATGCTGCTCAGGCGGACTATGTCCCTTTCATCTTCCGTTCTTCACTGCAGCCTAGAGTGCTAGGTTGTTTGCGGTAAGAATGAAAAAGAAGCATGATTGAACAAAGTCTTAGGTTGTCCGGAAATTAATGCAGGTTTCACCCTTCATTCTTTAGTTTCTTTTACTTTTCTCAAAACACCACATTGAAACAGAACATATAATAGCTATAGTGTTACAAAGTCTATGTTGAGCTCTATCTTAGAGCGTAGTGGCTTTTTCAAACAGGCCCAGTCATCGTAAAACTTGTAGGATAGAGATGGAGTTGTCAAAGCAGCAATTTCGACAAAATTACTACTATGAGTTCAAGCTAGGCCAAACTGGAAACCAGTCGAAACACCAACCACGTATTTAGCCGAGGAAGTGTTGGCGGATCTACAGTGATATGCGAGTTCCAATGAATTCTTCGTGGTGAGTTCAGTCTTGTAGATGAAGAAGGCCGCGGTCTGCTGTTGACGACAATGAATTGAAGAGGCTGGTGGAAGGTGAAACAATCACAGCAGAGAAGTACGTCATACAAGTTAACGAAGTAAACGAGGAATCGCGACTTCTGAATCCGGCATTGGTAAATAGGCGGGGACCGCTTCCCTTCCACGACAACGCGAGGCCACATGTCGCACATCCGACGCTACGGAAATTGAACGAGTTGGGTTACAAGATTCTTTTTCATCCACCATGCTCACCGGACTTGTCTCGTACCGACTATCACTTGTTCGAGCATCTAGATGAGTTCTTGCGTAAGAAACGCTTCACTGACCAAACGCAAGTGGAAACTGATTTTAACGAATTCATCGACTCTGGAAGTCCAGAACTTTTCGCTACAGGAATAAATAAACTGGTTTCTCGTTGACACAGAATGTGTAAACTGCAATGGTTTTTTATTCTGACAAATGATCGTTCCTTTAGCTGAGATATGTTGTTTTGAAGTTTGAGCTGCATTAATTTCCGGACAACCTAATATAGGACGAAGCGATAGGAGGCCATCCAAGTTCTATAAAAAGAAATCCAAGCATTATATGACTTGGCCACAGCTCAATTAAAGAGCACAAGAGTACGTGACAAAGAAGAACAAAAAATTAAAAATTACAACTCAAACGTCTAACAGCGAAATGTAAGGAAAACACTAAAACTATTTGCTCGTACCGACTATAGTGAGCAAATGCAGCTAAAAAGAAGGGTATTGGAAGTGATAGGAAGACGATGATTATTATGGAATGTAGGGCTCCTTGAAGAAAATCACGTTTGAAGCTGCGGAACACGCACAAATTTTGGTAAATGACAACATTAATATGGGCAGCCAATATCCATCGTAAGGTGGCGAGGTCCGCTCCTCCACGTTGGTGCCACTGGGAACTCCCCAACTAGCTTGGGGTGAGCTGATCGCGGACCATCGAGTTCCGGCGACAGGCCCTGGTGACAGGCCGGCCGATGAAGAAGCATGTCACATCAAATGGCATGATGACGCGAGGTGAAAGCTACGGCGTCTGCGGGAACCGACGCCCACTCACGGAGCCCGGTGAGTGGTGAAAGTATGCGAGGGTCTTCGATGCAAGGACGGCATCGAGGGGTAACCAAGCTAGTCCACGAGTGTCAGAGCGAAGTTGTCTCGAAGCAGGAAAGACAACCTCGAGGGCCAAGCAAGCCAGCCCGAAAGTGCAAGAGTATAGTTAAGACTCGAGTCGCAACGCTGAATGTCGGTACGCTAACAGGTCGCTCGAGCGAGTTAGCCGCCGCTCTGGAGCATCGTAGAATTGACCTGTGTGCGTTGCAAGAGACGAGATGGTCTGGCAGTAAGTCAAGAGACATCGGCCGTGGCTTCAAAGTTTTGTACTTTGGCAGCCCCGAGACCACAAATGGCGTCGGCATTGCCGTATCCGAGCGTTTGCGTGATTCCATTTCGGAGGTGAAATGCTTCAGCGACCGTCTCATGAAGATCATGGTCATCACGGAAAATGAACGACTTCATTTCTTTACTGCGTGTGCGCCGCAGACAGGCTGCTCCGAGCAGGTGAAGGAGGAGTTCTGGACACTGCTCCATGAAAAGACAGCCGAGATACCTCAAGAAGAAATGATCGTTGTCGCAGGAGATCTGAATGGTCATGTCGGCGCAAGAAAAGATGGATACAAATGCCATGGTGGTTTTGGATACGGAGCACGGAACGAAGATGGCGAGCGCATTCTCGAGTATGCATGCTCGCACGACCTTGTCATCACGAACACGACATTCCGTAAGCGTCCGTCACACTTGATCTCCTTCTACAGCGGAAATGCGAGGTCGCAGATCGATTACGTGCTCGTAAGACGTCGCGATGCTAAGCTTGTCAGCGATGCGAAGGTGGTGCCTTACGAGACGGTGGCTACACAACATCGGCCTTTGATCTGCACGATGAAATTCACTCCGCAAAAGCAAATGAGGGTCGAGCGGTGTGGACACGAGCGCATCAAGTGGTGGCGTGTTAAGAAAAAGGAAGCCGAAGTTATCGGTGGAATACGGATGCCCCCGATTGTGGATGTATATAGGTTATGGGATATGAAATATGAGGATATGAAATCCGTGGTCTACGAGGCTGCACGGTCCCAGCTAGGAGTGACCAAGCCAGGTCGACGTATGATTGACAGACAGACGTGGCTCTGGACGGAAGAAGTCAAGGAGAAGGTTCGGGCGAAGAAACGCCTCTACAACGTCTTCCTCTGCAATAAAACGGCCGCAAACTGGTCTGCGTACCAAGAAGCTAGGAGAGCAGCTAAGAAGGCCGTGGCCCTAGCAAAAGCTGCTCACTACGATGAAGTTAACAGAAGACTTGAAACGCGCGACGGTGAACGGCTTATTTAAAAACTTGCGAGGGCTCGACAGCGGCAGTCAGAAGATGTCGAAAAGTTCCACGGTGTTAAAGCTGAGCACGGCCAGTTGATAATGGATACGAAGAAGGTCATGGAACGATGGCGTGATTATGTTGAGAAGATCTCCACGGAAGAATTTCCTCATCCCCCGCTTCCTAACGCTGAACCTATACCTGTCAATCCTGCCCATCTCGGCTGAAGACGTGGTGCTGGCGCTGAGGAAGATGAAGCCTGGTAAGGCGACGGGACCGGATGACGTGGCCGCAGAACTGTGGAAGTCGCGCCATTGGAATTCCGCCAACTGGCTCGCTACGTTTTTCAACCGGATCATAGCGGAAAGGAAGATGCCCACAGATTGGCAGTCAAGCACGACGATTCCGATCTGGAAGAAGAAGGGTAGTCCAGCGGACTGTCTTACTTATAGACCAATTCGTCTGCTTTCTCACACCATGAAAGTTGAAAGTATAAGTTTGAGCGAATAATTGACAGACGAATCCGAGACATCGTTGAATTATCCGTGAATCAGTGCGGCTTTGTTGCCAACTGTAGCACCACCGATGCCATCCATGCGGTTCGACTTCTAGTAGAGAAGCACAGGGAGAAGTGAAGACCTCTGCATCTAGCCTTCCTGGATCTTGAAAAGGCGTTTCACCGCGTGCCGCATGAGGTGATCTGGTACGCACTACGGAAACAGCTCGTTCCTGAAGAGCTTATAAATTGGGTACGGATATTGTATACCGACCCGAGGATCAGAGTCCGGGCAGCTGCTGGAATTTCGGCAGAATTTCCAATCTCGGTTGGAGTCCACCAAGGATCGCCACTCTCTCCTCTCCTCTTCACTGTTGTTATGGATGCTGTGACGAAGGATCTGCAAAGACCTGTTCCATGGACTTTGCTGTATGCAGACGATGTAATGCTTGCGTCCGACGACAAGAATGAGCTCGAAGTGCTAGTGCAAGCGTGGAGTGATCGACTGGCGCGGTTCGGTCTTCGCCTCAATGTAAGGAAGACGGAGTACCTTTCGACCGAGGTGAATGACCCTGGTACAATAACGATTGACGATACAGAACTTGTAAGGGTCAGCACCTTCAAATATCTCGGCTCAACGATAGCCTGCAATGGAGACCTCAGCGGCGAGGTGAACGCTCGAATAAACAGCGCTTGGACGAAGTGGCGTGCGCCCACCGGTGTACTTTGCGACAGAAAAATACCGGAACGATTGAAGTCGAAGATCTACCGGACAGTCGTACGGCCGGTTGCTCTGTACGGAGCTGAGTGCTGGTCTGCCACCAAAGAAGTCGAGCGCCGCCTCAGCGTAATGGAAATGAAAATGCTGATGTGGATGTCAGGCGTAACACGACTTGACTGTAAAACTAATGCTGAGATAAGGGAAAGGTTTGGGGTGGCTTCAATACCCGACAAACTTCGCGAGTCCCGTTTGAGGTGGTACGGGCACGTGCTCCGAGCAAGTGACGACACGGTGTGCAAGATTGGACTCGGTCTCGACATACAAGGTGCAAGATCGAGGGGACGTCCAAAGCAGCACTGGCTGGATACGATACACGCGGATTTGAAGGCAGAAAGAATTCATCCAGACCACGCGCGGGATAGAGCAGTGTGGCGTCAGAGAATTGGTAAAGCGGACCCTGTAAAGCGGACCCCTTCAAAGCGGGACAAACGCTAAAGAAGAAGAAGAAGAACCCATTTCGCCCAAACGTTGCTAGTGAGACTATATGAGAGGCACTGGTCACGAATCCAACACTAGTTTTGTGATTTGCAGCAAGTGAGGGTATCTTTGGTGGGTTTGGTTGTGAGTGGGCTGGTGAACGCTAGCCATGGTGAAGGTGGGCAAGTGTGGGGCCTGGGTCAAGATACCTAATTTCATCCAAACTCAGTATGTGGGGAGTTATTTGTGTCGCTGATGACCAATCTAACGTTGGTCTTTGAATTCGTGTTTGTTTAAAGTAAGTTACGATGGATATTGTGTTGGATGTTGGAACTAGTGTTGGATTCGTGACCAGTGCCTCTCATATAGTCTCACTAGCAACGTTTGGGCGAAATGGGTTCTTCTTCTTCTTCTTTAGCGTTTGTCCCGCTTTGAAGGGGTCCGCTTTACAGGGTCCGCTTTACCAATTCTCTGACGCCACACCGCTCTATCCCGCGCGTGGTCTGGATGAATTCTTTCTGCCTTCAAATCCGCGTGTATCGTATCCAGCCAGTGCTGCTTTGGACGTCCCCTCGATCTTGCACCTTGTATGTCGAGACCGAGTCCAATCTTGCACACCGTGTCGTCACTTGCTCGGAGCACGTGCCCGTACCACCTCAAACGGGACTCGCGAAGTTTGTCGGGTATTGAAGCCACCCCAAACCTTTCCCTTATCTCAGCATTAGTTTTACAGTCAAGTCGTGTTACGCCTGACATCCACATCAGCATTTTCATTTCCATTACGCTGAGGCGGCGCTCGACTTCTTTGGTGGCAGACCAGCACTCAGCTCCGTACAGAGCAACCGGCCGTACGACTGTCCGGTAGATCTTCGACTTCAATCGTTCCGGTATTTTTCTGTCGCAAAGTACACCGGTGGGCGCACGCCACTTCGTCCAAGCGCTGTTTATTCGAGCGTTCACCTCGCCGCTGAGGTCTCCATTGCAGGCTATCGTTGAGCCGAGATATTTGAAGGTGCTGACCCTTACAAGTTCTGTATCGTCAATCGTTATTGTACCAGGGTCATTCACCTCGGTCGAAAGGTACTCCGTCTTCCTTACATTGAGGCGAAGACCGAACCGCGCCAGTCGATCACTCCACGCTTGCACTAGCACTTCGAGCTCATTCTTGTCGTCGGACGCAAGCATTACATCGTCTGCATACAGCAAAGTCCATGGAACAGGTCTTTGCAGATCCTTCGTCACAGCATCCATAACAACAGTGAAGAGGAGAGGAGAGAGTGGCGATCCTTGGTGGACTCCAACCGAGATTGGAAATTCTGCCGAAATTCCAGCAGCTGCCCGGACTCTGATCCTCGGGTCGGTATACAATATCCGTACCCAATTTATAAGCTCTTCAGGAACGAGCTGTTTCCGTAGTGCGTACCAGATCACCTCATGCGGCACGCGGTGAAACGCCTTTTCAAGATCCAGGAAGGCTAGATGCAGAGGTCTTCACTTCTCCCTGTGCTTCTCTACTAGAAGTCGAACCGCATGGATGGCATCGGTGGTGCTACAGTTGGCAACAAAGCCGCACTGATTCACGGATAATTCAACGATGTCTCGGATTCGTCTGTCAATTATTCGCTCAAACTTATACTTTCAACTTTCATGGTGTGAGAAAGCAGACGAATTGGTCTATAAGTAAGACAGTCCGCTGGACTACCCTTCTTCTTCCAGATCGGAATCGTCGTGCTTGACTGCCAATCTGTGGGCATCTTCCTTTCCGCTATGATCCGGTTGAAAAACGTAGCGAGCCAGTTGGCGGAATTCCAATGGCGCGACTTCCACAGTTCTGCGGCCACGTCATCCGGTCCCGTCGCCTTACCAGGCTTCATCTTCCTCAGCGCCAGCACCACGTCTTCAGCCGAGATGGGCAGGATTGACAGGTATAGGTTCAGCGTTAGGAAGCGGGGGATGAGGAAATTCTTCCGTGGAGATCTTCTCAACATAATCACGCCATCGTTCCATGACCTTCTTCGTATCCATTATCAACTGGCCGTGCTCAGCTTTAACACCGTGGAACTTTTCGACATCTTCTGACTGCCGCTGTCGAGCCCTCGCAAGTTTTTAAATAAGCCGTTCACCGTCGCGCGTTTCAAGTCTTCTGTTAACTTCATCGTAGTGAGCAGCTTTTGCTAGGGCCACGGCCTTCTTAGCTGCTCTCCTAGCTTCTTGGTACGCAGACCAGTTTGCGGCCGTTTTATTGCAGAGGAAGACGTTGTAGAGGCGTTTCTTCGCCCGAACCTTCTCCTTGACTTCTTCCGTCCAGAGCCACGTCTGTCTGTCAATCATACGTCGACCTGGCTTGGTCACTCCTAGCTGGGACCGTGCAGCCTCGTAGACCACGGATTTCATATCCTCATATTTCATATCCCATAACCTATATACATCCACAATCGGGGGCATCCGTATTCCACCGATAACTTCGGCTTCCTTTTTCTTAACACGCCACCACTTGATGCGCTCGTGTCCACACCGCTCGACCCTCATTTGCTTTTGCGGAGTGAATTTCATCGTGCAGATCAAAGGCCGATGTTGTGTAGCCACCGTCTCGTAAGGCACCACCTTCGCATCGCTGACAAGCTTAGCATCGCGACGTCTTACGAGCACGTAATCGATCTGCGACCTCGCATTTCCGCTGTAGAAGGAGATCAAGTGTGACGGACGCTTACGGAATGTCGTGTTCGTGATGACAAGGTCGTGCGAGCATGCATACTCGAGAATGCGCTCGCCATCTTCGTTCCGTGCTCCGTATCCAAAACCACCATGGCATTTGTATCCATCTTTTCTTGCGCCGACATGACCATTCAGATCTCCTGCGACAACGATCATTTCTTCTTGAGGTATCTCGGCTGTCTTTTCATGGAGCAGTGTCCAGAACTCCTCCTTCACCTGCTCGGAGCAGCCTGTCTGCGGCGCACACGCAGTAAATAAATAAAGTCGTTCATTTTCCGTGATGACCATGATCTTCATGAGACGGTCGCTGAAGCGTTTCACCTCCGAAATGGAATCACGCAAACGCTCGGATACGGCAATGCCGACGCCATTTGTGGTCTCGGGGCTGCCAAAGTACAAAACTTTGAAGCCACGGCCGATGTCTCTTGACTTACTGCCAGACCATCTCGTCTCTTGCAACGCACACAGGTCAATTCTACGATGCTCCAGAGCGGCGGCTAACTCGCTCGAGCGACATGTTAGCGTACCGACATTCAGCGTTGCGACTCGAGTCTTAACTATACTCTTGGTGCCAAGGCAGACCACAGAAATATGCACCATGTCGGGAATTGGAGGACACACAGAAACCTTCGAGAGCCACAAAATAAAGCTCCAGATAAGCACCGGTTATGGTGAGAAGCTCGATCTGGAAATCCAAACCAAGCCCATCATCACAAATGGTTTTCCAGCCGTCAACCTCAGTCCTGTTGACGTGGCATTTTTGAAGGCAAACAGCATATGCCTGGCCAACTCAAATACTCGCGGCGAATATCAAAAACCGCACATTCTCGTGGGACTGGACTACTACCACGAACTAGTTACTGGTCCAATTAATGTCAAAAGGACCCCCTCAGGTCTACAAATCGCCGAAACAGTATTTGGACCTACCGTATACGGTAAAGGGTCAGTTCCCCAAAGCAGCTCCGAAGGCGTCTCTTTCGAAATGACAGCTATATGGGAACCGGAAGAAAAAGCGTTGCAACGCGATATTCCTGAAAAACTCTTTTCTGGGGCACAACAACGGCGACCTTTCATCGCAGGGCCTCCAAGCCACGAATCAGCCTTGAAGAGATCAAAAAACTCTCCATCTCGATGCAGCTTCGTAGAGCGTAAACGAAGACGCAGCATACGACACGGAGCTGATCCTTCTTCGGGAATGAACTCAAAAAATCGTTCGTCTCTGCGAAATTTCCGTAGAAACTTTCCGCGATTGCCGGAGGAACCATCGCTCGGTGCTTATCACCATCTTGTGAGAAATAAGGCAAAAACAGCCATAATGTCCAAGCGGATCCGAACCATAGACGGATGTGGTAAATTCGGAAGAGATAACTTCAGCACACGGGAGCAAACGCGGCATCTGAGCGCGCCGCACTTCTCGCGGGCACTACAAGGTGCAATGCATGGGTACCTGAGCCACGCGTACACATTCGCCGGCACTCGGACTCATCGTCCACTAAACAGGCCGAAGGCCTTTTATAACTAACCTATTATTTACAGATTACCACTGAACCACCTCTTCAGCAACAAGCAACAAGCACTCCTGCAAACACTTCCCCAACCATCTACAGCCAACCACATTCAACTCCACCATCCATACTTCGTCGTGCCGGCCGCAGTATCGTCGTCAACGTCGATGCATCCACTGTCTCGCATCGCCATAGCCGACGATGCCTCTTCACTCTCATCGCCCCGCCCTCCAGAAGTCCACGACGCTCAAGACCGCCAATGATTATTCAGTGCAGTATCTTACGTGCTTACAATAAACACGTTTGTACAACCGCTTGTTGCGCTCAACCATGCACCACACAGCTCAAGCTAGTAAACGAGATGCGAGATTTGGGGTTTTACGTTAACAAAGATCTTGATTTTGAGCAGCATATAACGTCCACAGTATCCAAGGCCTATGCTGCTATGCTCACTTCCTTGAGAAACATCAATTGCAAATACATTACGATATACGTGAGACTATACAAGGCATATGTGATTCCGTTATTGGAATACGGATCTCCGGTATGGAACCCGTATAAAAAGAGAATGAAAGATAAGACTGAGAAAGTACAGCAAGTTTTCACGAGAGTACTGCTACAAAGATGCCAAATCGATCAAGGTTCCTCACGATTCGCTCCCAGTTATCGAGAGCGTCTGAAAATATTGAAATTGAGAAGCCTTTTATATCGGAAAATCTTTACTGATACGGTTTTCCGTTTTAAACTACTGAAGGGAGATTTGAAGCTGAAGCCCAGCAAATACTGGACGTTCCGACCTAATAGGGGACGATCTAGTGTTTTATCCCTTGACTGTCCGAAACAACAAAAACTAGATTTTCCACTACAATCCACTCGCTCTTTTTCAGAGGAGCTAGATGGCTGCAAATGCTTCCGGATCCTCTGTTAAAGTCGCGAAATATCTCCTCTTTTAAAATAAGACTGAACAATGTTGACTTATTGAGATTTATTAGTGTTCCAGATTACTAGCATCCTGCTTCCGTCTTATCCCTCTGCTTAGATATCTGCATAGCAGCCGAAGGCCTAGATCAAATACTCGCGACTATGTATCGCTGCTTGTAGGTCGAGCTAGGGATAGCAGCCTTCGAGAACCGACTTCTGGACGTTGATTTCTCTTCTTTTTTAATTAACACTTCTGAGTTTTCTTAACTTGATTGCTTATGGGTTTTCGTTCAGTTCTGTTGACGCCTGCTCATCTTGGTCATTGGTTAATTGTTTTTATTTGCCGTACTAGGATCCGGCGGAGGGTTGACCCTCTTTTCTTCCCCTCAATAAAGCTCTCCTAGAACTCCCGTTCTGGACTGCGACTTTGAATCGTGAAATCATTGCAACTCCTCTTTGCCTTATTGAGGGACGTGCTCTCAAAGAGGACGATATAAACCAACCCTCCTAAAGGGGAGCTTGGCACGTCGGACACCAAGATCCAGGACAGCAAGGCAGTTCTCCCTCAGGCTTTAGGTGCAGTGATTTCTTTTTAGTTTCTATTTGTATTTGTCTCAGAGTTGCTTGGTTTTTGTTTGTTTTAACCCACATTCATCTGAATAGTGGTGTACACTCGGTAAGCATTCTTAAATTAAAAAAATAAGTATCAAGAAGGATAATGAAGGACTCTACAGATGCTATGGGAGACTCGAAAATAGTCAGCTAAAGAAGAGTGCAAGACTTTCAGTCATGATAGCGCCAGACTCAGACTTAGCCAGTCTTATCGTAAACAATTTTGTATCCCACGTCTACGAAAGCAAGTGAAAATGGTAATACGCAGATGTGTTCCGTGTCAAAGATTCAATAGTCTTCCCTTCCACTATCTGGAGTCTATGGATCTATCAAGCAGGAGAGTAATCGAAGCAAGACCATTCCTAAATGTAGGAATGGATATATTCGGGCCACTTCACCTCAACGAAATCGATCAAGAGAGAACACTGAAAGCTTATGGAATAATTTTCACTTGCGCAGTAACAAGTATAATCCACCTCGAATTGCTACCAGACGTAAGCACGAGTTCGGTCATAAACGCGCTGAGACGATTTATTGCGAGACGTGGATCACCTGCAAGCATAACGTGTGATATCGCGCCATCGTTCAAGCTTGGAAAGAACATTCTTGATCAAGCCAAAGAAACATGGAATCAAAACAATGAGATGCAGAATTCCCTCGCAACAACTAATATCGAGTGGAACTTCATAACTCCTTATTCCCCCTGAAAAGGTGGGTTCTACGAAAGACTAATCCTTTCTGTGAAAAGAGCAATGTATAAAGCAGTGGGGTCCACAAAGTTAACCTTCGAAACAATAAGAACACTGCTGTTAGAGATTGAAGCGTGTCTCATCAGTCGTCCATTGCCATATGTGGAAACAAATATGGAAGACCAACCAACTATCAGACCGATCGATTTCATACAGAAGGATATCTGTCCTACGTTACCTTTAGAAGTTAATAGTGACGAACAAAGCCAGGATTACAACTACCACCCCCCGGAGAATCTATCTCCTAAGAACGAGAGATCAAGCAATCAAAGCGCTGGAAAGTTCTTACGGACTCACGAGAAGATTCTGGAGAACTTGGCAGATGAACTAAACTAACAAGTTTGCGACAATTTCACCAAAGAACGATTAAACAGGGACGAGCCAGTCCAGGTAAACCAAAAATAGGTCAAATCGTACTCATAATGGACTCCAACCTACCAAGAAACGCCTGGAGTATAGGCAGAATAACGGCAATTAAATCTACAGCGGAGGTAGAGCTACAGTCAAAAGGACGACTTCTGAAGAGACCGGTAAACTTGTTGATTCCATTCGAGATAGAAACCGGGTTTGAAGAAACAGTAGGTTCTCCTAGGACTACACAACAAACGCAAATGCAGAAAGAACATCCTAGGTGTAACTTAAGGAGAAGAAGACTGATTCGACCGAAGTCACATTCATCGAGTGGGATTATCACGAATCACGATGAACCATTCTAGAAGAAGAATACATCGTTCGAGAAGTTCAGAAGATATGCGATACTATCGTAGTGATACCCGTTTTATTTGTAAGAGAGTAGAGTTCAGTTGTATTTCCACACCGCCAGCGGAACGTTGAAGTAAATCGGTCGTCTATACACGCAACCTGAGTTACCAAGTGAAACGATTCCTCAGCACCCCGAACGGATCGACGCACCCCACCCCTCCTCCCCTAGCCTGACCGCGTGGCGAAGCCACGCGATCTCGGTCACTCCTCTCTGTGCACACTATTTCGTCGCCAAATGGGCAGAGAGGCAGAGAGAAGCGAAATAGTCCGCGTCTTGGCAAGAGTCGCGGCGGCCAGAGAGTCAGAATCGCAGAGTCAGAATCTGCGTCTCCGCTCGCGGCGCACTATTTCGGCAAAAGGTCGATCCGTTCGGGGTGCTGAGCTTTCGCGCTAGTGAGTTACCACACTGCGCATCGGAGCATTGGTGAGCAACACCACCAGATCGTTGTCGTTAGGCAATAAAACCATTTCCAATCACATTTTAAGGCGACCATGTAATAATGTTCAACCCTCATTCCTGCACCTCTATAGCTTCATCATTGTTGGACAATTTTTTCATGAGGACGGTGAGATGGGTAAACAAAGTGCCTCTAGAGCTCCTCATCGAAAAAGAAAAGGTAAAGACGACTGCCCTTAAACAGTGATCTCTGACGGGAGGATATCCGAGGTGATCGATACCTTTGGCAATGCAATTTTTTGGGAGGTAGGGCACCTCATCGGATATCCAAAAGCGTGATGATTTTTTTCGGAAGCGTATTCCGTGGTCCCAAAAAAATACCTGTGAAAACTAGGGTGCGCTGTTCATCACAGCGCTCATCTCGCTTTGCAGAGATGCTCGGCGGTCTGAAGATTTTCTGACAGCTTAAGTCTGAATTGTGGCGTAATATTACCAGTAAATCATCAGTGACTGAACCTCGGGCAACTCTACCGACACCTAACCTGATGAGGCTGGAGACGCCATGGTCACCCATTTATTTTTTATTTATTTATTTGAATACGATGATTAAGGCATACGTAGGAAAAACATCCACACAGCAACACATAAGACATCAACTTAAGTAGTACATCAATAACATGAAGCAAACTACATTCCTACTCAATTCAGCCATTCAAAAGCTCAACAGCCGTTGCTTTGCGATCCTTTTGAACCTGTGTATTTCATGAGGCGCAAATGGCATGGTGGTCTTAAGAGACAGGAAAGCCGAACCCGCCCTACAGGTGAATGAATGCAACCTTACGCCCCGTTTCGGTACCGGATACCAGATTTTAGTGGAATTACCTCTAGTTTTGGTGTGCTTGATCGTATAAAAACTAGATACGTTAGTTTTAATAATCCCCGCAAGCAGTTTAAAAACAACCATTACATCGTTTAGTTGTCTGCGGGACTTCAAAGTATGGACCTTGTAAGTGCGGTTCCTTTGGCAGACAGACGGGATACTTACATTGTAGACCCCTGAGCACCTCAAAAAAATCTTACGCGTGAAGCCGTCTTGAACGCTCTCAAGAAGCCTAATGTCTTTAACTTTGTGAGGAGAGAAAATCGCAGATCCACTTTCCACTATAGGGCGAATATAGGTTTTATATACTTTGACAAGCACATCCGCATCTGTTGTTGTCAATGACTTGAATACATGAAAGGTACGCTGCAGCGCTTTCCCATGCACACTTCTGTAGTGGTCCGAGAAATTCAGAAGTCGGTCATAATGAAAACCTAGATCTTTGACAGCCGTAACCGTTTCCAGTGAGTGGACTCCCAACTTATATTGAACATTAGTAATAGAGTTACCTAGCCTCATATGCATAGTTTTGTGAGGGGCTAAAGGCAAGTTCCATTCTATACTCCATTTAAATAAGTCATCTAGAGCAGCCTGAATAGCTGTTTCATCATTCGTACTTTCAACTTTCCGGTAAATTTTCACATCATCAGCATACTGTTTGCACACAACTCCCCATTGCTCCAGACGAAGAGGGAGATCCGCCGTATAGATTGCAAAAAGAGTCGGGGACAATACCCCTCCCTGCGGAACTCCGCTCTTAACCATCTTGACCTCTGACAAATCTGTCCCCACTCTAACCTGGAAGCTACGGCTCCGCAGGAATTCTTCAATCCAGTTGACTATCGTCCAATGGAACTTAAATTTCTTCAGCTTTAAAACTAGCTTATAATGGTCCACCCTATCGAAAGCTTTTGAGAAGTCCAGATACACAATGTCACAAAACCTCCTCTCATCCAAATAACTAGTCCAGTCATTTATGCACTCAAGCAGATTGGAATCGACCGATTTGCCAGGAACAAACCCATGCTGACAGGACGGGATGATCTGGTATGCTTCGATATGGACCATCATATGCTGCTTCAACAGCTTTTCAAATATTCTACAAAAAATGACGTAATACTTATGGGCCTAAAGTTTTCAACCATAGAGGACGGTTCCTTCTTCAGGACAGGGGTAATAAAAGCATGTTTCCAACGCACTGGTACCTCTGACGAGCAGAGTGACCGATTAAAGATGGCCGTGAGAGGTCCCGCCAGGACGTGACCAACATTCTTCACAAACACAGCTGGAACAAAATCTGGCGTCACTGACAACGAACATGGGAGGCCCACCAATTCCTTGTATACGGCTATTTCATCAAAACACGCAAAGGAGGGCATAGGACAGGCGATGTCACATTCAAAATCAACAGATTCTGCAGGATGCTCCACGAAGACATCAGCGAACTTGTTAGCTAACATATTTGCTTTTTCAGAATCAGTTCTAGCAAGACGTTCGCCATCAGTTAAGCATCCCATGCAACGAAAGGATCTTAGCTTCCTATTCATCAGCCTGTACCACCCCTTCTTGCCTCCACAACTTATTATTTTCTTTTCCACCAATTTATAATACTTATTCAAACGTCGCTCAAAGTCCTTAGAGTAATTCCGGAATGCGAACCAATCCCTTTCCGAGTTCGAATCAATAGCCGTTTTGAAAAGGCAGGATCGATGTTCCATCATGTTTTGAAGGTAGGTAGGCAAACTGGACTTTTGCCCATAAACTCTTTTCCACGGTATAAACAGCTCAATAGCGTGTTGAAGAATGCTGATAAACATCTCGTACATTTCATTAGTTGATGAAGTAGCTCTGAAGGAACTGACCCAATCTACTGAAGCTAGATAGGCGGACACACACTCGTAGTTGCATCTTGAAAAATCACGGACCACATTAACCTCCGGCTCAACAAAGGCACATGATAACTCAAAGACAAGACTGTTGTGATCACTACTTCCAACTGGAGGTGCTAAAGCTACCTGACTAACGACATTCTCGTCATCTGACAGCAACAGATCAAGGATGTTATTCCCTCTCGTGGGTTGACTAACAAGCTGTTGGAAGTTATGCGAAATAACAAATTGTTCGAGTGGAGAACCTGGGGACGAGCGCGAGCTTCCCATGTTAACCCAGCTAATTTCGGGAAAATTGAAATCTCCCACGACGATACAGGGATGTGCACACGAGGCAAAATCACTCAGCGCACCTATGAGTTTTTCACAACCAGCAGCCATGCACCCAGGAGCTCTATAGACCACAAAAATTCTCAGCTTAAAAAATCAAGATGGACATCCGCCACTAACAACTCGTAGGATTCTGGAAAACTTTCTGAAAATACTTCCTCCACAGGAGCTTTTGAATGGCTGAATTGAGTAGGAATGTAGTTTGCTTCATGTTATTGATGTACTACTTAAGTTGATGTCTTATGTGTTGCTGTGTGGATGTTTTTCCTACGTATGCCTTAAGCATCGTATTCAAATAAATAAATAAAAAATAAATGGGTGACCATGGCGTCTCCAGCCTCATCAGGTTAGGTGTCGGTAGAGTTGCCCGAGGTTCAGTCACTGATGATTTACTGGTAATATTACGCCACAATTCAGACTTAAGCTGTCAGAAAATCTTCAGACCGCCGAGCATCTCTGCAAAGCGAGATGAGCGCTGTGATGAACAGCGCACCCTAGTTTTCACAGGTATTTTTTTGGGACCACGGAATACGCTTCCGAAAAAAATCATCACGCTTTTGGATATCCGATGAGGTGCCCTACCTCCCAAAAAATTGCATTGCCAAAGGTATCGATCACCTCGGATATCCTCCCGTCAGAGATCACTGTTTAAGGGCAGTCGTCTTTACCTTTTCTTTTTCGATGAGGAGCTCTAGAGGCACTTTGTTTACCCATCTCACCGTCCTCATGAAAAAATTGTCCAACAATGATGAAGCTATAGAGGTGCAGGAATGAGGGTTGAACATTATTACATGGTCGCCTTAAAATGTGATTGGAAATGGTTTTATTGCCTAACGACAACGATCTGGTGATGTTGCTCACCAATGCTCCGATGCGCAGTGTGGTAACTCACTAGCGCGAAAGCTCAGCACCCCGAACGGATCGACCTTTTGCCGAAATAGTGCGCCGCGAGCGGAGACGCAGATTCTGACTCTGCGATTCCGACTCTCTGGCCGCCGCGACTCTTGCCACAAGTATAAACACACAACCAATTATTAAGTGTACAGTAAGGAAGACTACTCCAACCAGAGGTCGGAGAGGGGCGTGGTCTTCTGTGGTGGCCACGATACCGTGACCGATACCGTGACATGCCACTCCTCTCAAGTTTGTCGGCCTCGACAAAAAACAAAAAAATACATCAATTCAACAGACAAGCGAAGTGCTCTAGCGGAAGCTAACAATGATGGCCTTTGGTAGACCGAAGTTCATAGGCGGTGGCCGACGAACACAGGGAGCGATGATGCGACCCTTGCCCGCAGTACACACGCGGCGTAATCTTCCTACATACTCCTAAGTGGGGTTTCAAACACTTTGGACAGTGTTTCTTCCTCTGTACGATTTGCACCCGTTCAGGAACGCAAGGAACATTTCGGCAACTGTCAGAGTACCCTGGTTGGTCACAGAAGTGACACAACCTGATAATGCTGAACGGTCGCCACTCTGTTTGCCGTCGGGGCGCTGCTCGCATCAAAGACGCGGACTATTTCGCTTCTCTCTGCCTCTCTGCCCATTTGGCGACGAAATAGTCTGCACAGAGAGGAGTGACCGAGACCGGTCAGGCTAGGGGAGGAGGGGTGGGGTGCGTCGATCCGTTCGGGGTGCTGAGGAATCGTTTCACTTGGTAACTCGTCGATCCGTTCGGGGTGCTGAGGAATCGTTTCACTTGGTAACTCATATTTCCATCTTTAAATGCTTAGCTTAATTGATGTAATATTCATGATAAGAAGCATCTTTCATTAGTTTGCAGGTTGCGTGTATAGACGACCGATTTACTTCAACGTTCCGCTGGCGGTGTGGAAATACAACTGAACTCTACTCTCTTACAAATAAAACGGGTATCACTACGATAGTATCGCATATCTTCTGAACTTCTCGAACGATGTATTCTTCTTCTAGAATGGTTCATCGTGATTCGCGATAATCCCACTCGATGAATGTGACTTCGGTCGAATCAGTCTTCTTCTTCTTAAGTTATACCTAGGATGTTCTTTCTGCATTTGCGTTTGTTGTGTAGTCCTAGGAGAACCTACTGTTTCTTCAAACCCGGTTTCTATCTCGAATGGAATCAACAAGTTTACCGGTCTCTTCAGAAGTCGTCCTTTTGACTGTAGCTCTACCTCCGTTGTAGATTTAATTGCCGTTATTCTGCCTATACTCCAGGCGTTTCTTGGTAGGTTGGAGTCCATTATGAGTACGATTTGACCTATTTTTGGTTTACCTGGACTGGCTCGTCCCTGTTTAATCGTTCTTTGGTGAAATTGTCGCAAACTTGTTAGTTTAGTTCATCTGCCAAGTTCTCCAGAATCTTCTCGTGAGTCCGTAAGAACTTTCCAGCGCTTTGATTGCTTGATCTCTCGTTCTTAGGAGATAGATTCTCCGGGGGGTGGTAGTTGTAATCCTGGCTTTGTTCGTCACTATTAACTTCTAAAGGTAACGTAGGACAGATATCCTTCTGTATGAAATCGATCGGTCTGATAGCTGGTTGGTCTTCCGTATTTGTTTTCACATATGTCAACGGACGACTGTTGAGACATGCTTCAATCTCTATCAGCAGTGTTCTTATTGTTTCGAAGGTTAACTTTCTGGACCCCAATGCTTAATACATTGCTCTTGCACAGAAAGAATTAGTCTTCCGTAGAACCTACCTTTCCAGGGGGAATAAGGAGTTATGAAGTTCCACTCGATATTAGTTGTTGCGAGGAAATTCTGTGTCTCATTGTTTTGATTCCTTTTTTCTTTGGCTTGATCAAGAATGATCTTTCCAAGCTTGAGCGATGGCGCGTTATCACATGTTATGCTTGTAGGGGATCCGCGTCTCGCAATAAATCGTCTCAGCGCGTTTATGACCGAACTCGTGCTTACGTCTGGTAGCAATTCGAGGTGGATTATCCTTGTTACTGCGCGAGTGAAAATTATTCCATAAGCTTTCAGTGTTCTCTCCGAATCTTGATCGATTCCTTTGAGGTGAAGTGGCCCAAATATATCCATTCCTACATTTAGGAATGGTCTTGCTTTGATTACTCTCCTGCTTGGTAGATCCTTAGACTTCGGATAGCGGAACGGTATACTATTGAATCTTTGACACGGAACACATCTGCGTATAACCATTTTCACTTGCTTTCGTGGACGTGCGTGTGAAATGCAGTAGTATTGGAATCGTGTATTTCTTCAAGTATGCCCTTGGCAAGCTGACCCTTGAAAATTTCATCATATTCTTTCAGAGATTGAGGATTGTTTCGGTGTTCCTTGAAAGTCGATCAAAGTCTCGCTTCAGCAATGCCCTTGTTGTCTGGAAGAGGGTCATGCTCTTCTTTCCATGGTAATCGAACATAGTAGCCATCTGATCCTTTGAAAATTGTTTCGTTGAAACGTTCGAGTACTTGATCGTTGATCTTCTGTTTTTCTTTGTGTTGCGGGCACATAAATTCGTCCGTACCTGACGATTCGAATGTCAGAAATTGCTTCCATTGTTCTTGTTCATCGTTGTTAGCTGCTGATAACGGAAGAGCTTTGACATTGCCTTCTGCTATGTTGGATATTGTCCCTGAGGTCATCGTATCCAAATGCTGTAGAGATGAGGTAGAGTCCAGAAAGGAGTTTGAGGATTTGCTGCTTCGTGTTTCTGGATCTGATGACTGCATGTAAGTGTCTGCCAATTTGATTCCTTTTTGTTTGATGAACTTCAGGTCTTTGTCGGAATGGTGATTGACTGAGACATTGTGTGTGATAATGTCGGTTTTGAACATTGTAAATTCCATAATTTTGCCTTGCTCGTCTTTTAATTTGACTAGAATGATGTCGTAAACCTGCTCCTTCGCTCCGACTGATCCAAACGCAGATAGATGGAGGGTTTGTTGTCCAACACAAGGTAACTTTAGTTTATCCATGATATGCGACTGTAGAAAGGATAGCTCTGATCCCATGTCTAGAAGAATTCTCACAGTCTGTGTGTCCTGGGGGCCAATGATTTCCGTAGTTGCAGTGAGGAGCTGAGCACTTTGTGCAGATTACTCGTTGATATGCAGTGCAGCTTGTTTGTCCTTTACTGGTTGGTCTTCGACGTCATTCTATTGACATGTCACGAAGTTTAGAGGGGCACTTCTCCTTTGGTTGGAGTCTGTCTGTGCCTTGGTAGGTTGCCGTGATGGCGGGTGGGGTGGTTGATTGCTGTGAATATCTGTGTGCATTGGTGGGTAGGATCGTTGGTTGTTGGAAACCTCCGCATGGTTTCGTTGGAACGGTGGTTTAGAGTCGTGAAGTGAAGTGTGGTGTTTACGTTCGCAGATTCTGCAACCTCGTTTGTTGCACTCCTTTACGCGATGATCTGAGTGTCCGCAATTCGTGCACAATTGGTGTTGGTTGAAATGAGCATATCGGTCTTGAGGAAGAATCGCATGACATTCTGTTGAGCTGTGTGTGAATTCTTCACAGTACAAACACTGAGGTATTCTTTGTTGTTGCTGCCGTTGGACCTGGGGAGGGTAGGCTTCCTCGTTCTGCGGAAATCTGGGACTTGAGGCATTGGGAGACATGGCGTAGGTATCCAGGGCTTGTGCTTCTTCTATGAATTGCTTCTTGGTAATTATGCTGTCCAGCTCTGAGTACAGACAATTCCAGTTTCAATCCCTCGAGTTGCTAAGCTCAGACTTATTTTCAAGGATTTTGAGCTGGATCTCACTGCTCAACTTCCTGGAAATCTGCGTAAGAAGTTGTCTGTGGTTAACATCTTCTTGATTTGTGGCCAATTGTGCCATTGTCGTAGCAATTTCGTCAAGGAGTTTCCTTTGGTGATGGGTAGATTAGCTTTCCGCCCTTACCAGTTCTAGTTTTTGATAAAGTTGGTCGATAACTTGCTCGTTATTGCTATAGCGCCTTTGCAGCCACTGAATTGCTTCATAGTAATTAGCATCAGTAATCTGGAAACGTTGAGTTGCTTCCTTAGTATCTCCTCCCAGAGCTTTCAATAAGTAATTGAACTTGAGCATTGGCGCTATTGGTTGGTCATGCATGTAGCATTTATATAGATGCCAAAAATTTTCCCACTCCCAATAGTCTCCGAAGAAAATTGGAATTTCTAGAGGTGGGAGTGGAGGAAGATAGTGGCCGTGGTAAGGCGTTGCTGTTAGTGTATCTCTTAGTGTTGATAAGATTTCATTCTGAAGGGAAGTTGGGGTGGGTGTGGTGGAAGCCGGATGGTGGTCCATGTTAACCTTCGAATGCGCCTGTATTGACCGGAATACTATGCAGCTTGACTATGTGTACCTCTTTTGTAGTTGGCAGGTTCTTCGTCGGTCAATTCTTGTCGTTTGTCCAGGAATTCCCGGCCGTTGTACCGAAAATTTGTGGTAACTCAGGTTGCGTGTATAGACGACCGATTTACTTCAACGTTCCGCTGGCGGTGTGGAAATACAACTGAACTCTACTCTCTAACAAATAAAACGTGTATCACTACGATGATATCGCATATCCTCTAGACTTCTCGAAAGATGTATTCTTCTTCTAGACTGGTTCATCGTGATTTTCGATACGCAGTGTTGTAACGGGAACCCTCAGAGAAGAAAAAGATGCCAATTGTTAATCAGTCAATGTTGTAATTGGAAATATGTATTTGATAATCGAGGTTAAAGCGAATATTCGCAGCGCGAAAATACGTTAATAAATACGGTTTACGTTAAACTTCAAGATAACGCACTTCATGTATTATAATAGTATAATAGTATACATGGGCAATGTATAATAGTATACATGGGCAATGAATTCGTCTGCTTCGCGATCAATACCCCGAAAAATGCAGTTGGTTAGACATCGCACACAATTAGTAAGTCGAGCCCAAGAAAGAATGGGGAAACTGTCAGCACTACGGATTAGAATTCCATATTTGTATAATTTCTACTCGGTGACTAATACCCGCACGATCCAGCAATCGATCTCCACCCTCACTCTCAAATCTTTTTATTCCTACGTCGAAAAAAATGGTACCAGACTCGCCTAGGAGAAAAGAAAAAACAATGACTTCATACAGTGCACATCTCCATTCTTCGGAAAACAACCGAAACAAAACAGCATTGGAAAGCGTAGGACTTTTGGTTCGCTCTGGTATAGTGGCTAGCCTTCTTAAGCCATTGTACAGGCCATGTACGCATACACGCATACCCTCCTTTTAGAATAGAACTCGAATGCAGTGGCTCGACCTTAGCGGACTGATAACTTTTATCTAAGTTGCCCTGCGACCAGACCATTAGTAATGCTGCCCGCGCTCGCACCTGCGTTCCCTAAATTGGTCCTCTCGCCTACAGTACCGGACGTGTCTTTTGATCAAAAGTCGGAAAAGCCAGCAAAACCGCTCCAAAGCGGCTTTTTTGAATAACGTTGTTGAAACTCAATTATTTGTAAAAAAATATACGTATATTTGAGCTCAGGAGCTCGAGCTCTATCCAGCCATATACACTTTTTCCAAATTCGTGAAACTTGCTTTCAGTCGATTTTTTTGACCCCTCGGTCGAGCTACTGAGCTCATATATGCGTATATTTTTACAAATTATCGAGTTTCAACAAGGTTATTCCAAAAAGCCGCTTCGAAGCGGATTTTGCCGGCTTTTGATCAAAAGACACGTCCGGTACTGTACTTTGGTAGCGTTCTATCATTCTACCGCATCTACGGACAGCTCGTCCAAAGAGCTGTCAGCTTGCCATCTCTCGTAAGCTCCGTAGGTGTGTTCGAGTATAGGGTGGAACGAGGGCTTAATTGAATCACCGCATACGATTTGAAACCAATCAAGACAGTTGTCAGCAATTGATATCATAGTCGTTGTCACTGGTTTAGTTGATGTTGTCGTTGTTGTTGTTGTTGTAACGATGGTTGTACTTCCAGCGGAGGTAGGAACGAGCGATGCCACGGTACTTTCCACGATGATAGCGATGACGGTTTTTCCGATAGGCCGCCGTTTCAAGGACTTGGACAGCCAAAATGGCTGCGATCAAAAGCAGTACGAGCACACGCATCTGGAAAACACACAGTGAAAACTTCCATTCAAGTTTGATTACGATGAGAAGACGCTCGTCAAAGGCGGAAAGTAACATATAACATCTGTCAGCTTCTTCGCCTTTTATTTGTAAACGCAATTGTGGTATGCATATTCTGCAATTGATCGGCGTAGTATATTCAGTGCATGTGCCGATGAAATCCACAAACGAATCTTTGTATGCAAATTTGTTCGTAATTTGGAGATGTGAAGCAGAACGACTGCTGAAGTTCTTATCTTACGAGAATGAGCACTGATCTCCTTACCTCATTTGCAAACAACTGCTACGCTTAAGGTGAACCTTCTCTATTTTATTTTATTTTGGGCGTGATCAGGTCATAAGAGAATGGAAAACAACACAGCACAACAAGAATAACCAAGGCAACAAGATTACAGTTCCAGTATTCTGATAACGATAATTAATTCTGTTTGAAAGATGAAACGATAATGTTACACGATTCAAAGAAAAAGGCTAAAAAGGCTAAAAAGTAGCAGTGAAGATGCGAATAAGAAACAGAAGAAGGAAACATCACTCAGAAATCGACATTTAGCCGCCGGAAGAGCGGCTTCGCCGCTCTTTGACGCCGTGAGTATTACTCTGTCGAAGAGTCACTAAATGCTTGTGAATTTGACTGAAACCTAGCGGTAAACCTACGAATTTACGAAAAATCCAGCGTAAACCTCCGAATTTTCGAAAAATGAGTATTTCTCTGTCGAAGAGTCACTAAATGCTTGTGAATTTGACTGAACCCAGCGGTAAACCTACGAATTTACGAAAAATCCAGCGTAAACCTCCGAATTTTCGAAAAATCTGTCGAAGAGTCGAAGAGTCACTAAATGCTTGTGAATTTGACTGAAACCTCTAGCGGCTTGTGAATTTGACTGAACTAAACGAATTTACGTAAAAATCCAGCGTAAACCTCCGAATTTTACGAAAAATTTTCGAAAAATCCAGTCAAAGAGCGGCTTCGCCGCTCTTTGACTGGGCCCCGTGAGTATTACTCTGTCGAAGAGTCACTAAATGCTTGTGAATTTGACTGAACCCAGCGGTAAACCTACGAATTTACGAAAAATCCAGCGTAAACCTCCGAATTTTCGAAAAATCCAGTCAAAGGCGGCTTCGCCGCTCTTTGACTGGGCCCCGTGAGTATTACTCTGTCGAAGAGTCACTAAATGCTTGTGAATTTGACTGAAACCTAGCGGTAAACCTACGAATTTACGAAAAATCCAGCGTAAACCTCCGAATTTTCGAAAAATCTTCGCCGTCGAAGAGTCGAAGAGTCACTAAATGCTTGTGAATTTGACTGAATTTACCCAGCGTAAACCCCCGCGGTAAACCTACGAATTTACGAAAAATCCAGCGTAAACCTCCGAATTTTCGAAAAATCCAGTCAAAGAGCGGCTTCGCCGCTCTTTGACTGGGCCCCGTGAGTATTACTCTGTCGAAGAGTCACTAAATGCTTGTGAATTTGACTGAAACCTAGCGGTAAACCTCGAAAAATCCAGCGTAAACCTCCGAATTTTCGAAAAATCCAGTCAAAGAGCGGCTTCGCCGCTCTTTGACTGGGCCCCGTGAGTATTACTCTGTCGAAGAGTCACTAAATGCTTGTGAATTTGACTGAAACCTAGCGGTAAACCTACGAATTTACGAAAAATCCAGCGTAAACCTCCGAATTTTCGAGTATTACTCTGTCGAAGAGTCACTAAATGCTTGTGAATTTGACTGAAACCTAGCGGTAAACCTACGAATTTACGAAAAATCCAGCGTAAACCTCCGAATTTTCGAATTTACGAAAAGAGTCACTAAATGCTTGTGAATTTGACCTAAACCTACGAATTTACGAAAAATCCAGCGTAAACCTCCGAATTTTCGAAAAATCCAGTCAAAGAGCGGCTTCGCCGCTCTTTTTCAAAAGCTTTGTAAATGATATTAAAGACTTTTGAAGAACTTTTTCCTTTAGTAGAGGGCGGAAGGGCCGAATTGTTCTACGAGAGAAGAAACACGATCTGATCTGACTTTTGCCACCGAATCTGCGAGACCTAGTCCTCCAAATCTGGTCCTGGAGGTGGTGTTAACAAAGAAGCTACTTTCAGGCGAACGAGAAAATCCTTTGATAACCTTAAACGTCATGACTAACCTGACTGCTCCTCCTCACATTTTTAGTTCATGCGCTCCGCTTCAGTATTCTACGTATTTCACTATATTCGCGAAATCTTTCATTGTGAGGATGTACAGTGTAGGTTGAAAAGGGCGGTAATTTGACAGACAGCGTGGAAACTATTAGCGATAAGAATATGGGACGGAACTAAAGCAACAGTGACAGCCAAAAATCTGCGAACGTTTGCATTTCTCACTATAACTCGCCTTATATTCATCATTGCGATGTGAGATCTGGATATGTTTCGCAACTTTACATTCTTGTATATCACAGTCGATGTTGTAATGGTCAGACTTACTCTAAATTTATGAGATAAAACAAAAAAACCGCCAAGTGTAACATATTGGGAGCAATAGCTCAACAGCGTTTTTTATTGCCAAAATTATGCACATAAAATATGGGAGCAATAATACATCATTAGAAACGATTTGCTTTGAATACCGCGTCGCATCGTCTTGGAATCGACTCCAGAAGTTTGTCGATGACGACCGTACCAATCTGTTCCCATTTTCCCTCGCTCGAACTTTTCGACCTGATTTATTGCTCTAAGTGCTCCTGTGTTATTTGCAAGATGTTCCCAAAGAAGTTCAATGGGATCAAGATTGGGAGATTGAGAAAGACAGGACAGAAAGTGAAGTCTATTTTTCTGGAACCACTCGTTCACTGCCTTGGAAACATGTTTGTGGTCATTATCCTGCTGAAATATGCAATCGGCTTCAAACAATTTCGTTGCGTTCGAAAGCAAAACATTGTTCAGAATTTCCTGATATTTCTTGGAGTTTGTAATCCCTTGTATCCCATAGATGGGACCGGTTCCATGTGCACTGAAACATCCCCAAACTTGCGCATTTCCCTAACCATGTTTTAGGGTCGGAATTTGATAATTTCTGTCGTACTTCATGCATACTGAATGTTTCACGTAAAGGTTTTCACCAGATCCAAATAGATTGAACGTGCATTCGTCATTGGAAAGCACTTTTTTTCCACTTTTCTACACTCTAGCTTGAATGATGCCTTGCAAATCGAAGCCTCCTGTTCTTTTCGCTTATGAAAGTTTTTAACGGCACGTCTTCTGAATAGTCTGTGAGACCTCAGGAGACGTTGCACTATGCTAAGGCTTAGCTTCACTCAATAATGAACAAAAAGAGATTGCCTAATATGCACCGCAGTCAGCGATGGATTTTGCTTCAACATTCCTGCGACGGCGTAGTCGATCCTGCAAGTTCTTTACATGGTCTGTCTGATTTGTAAGCGCTTTCCAATGTTCCAGACTTCTTCATTCTTTTGACAACAGAAGCGATTGTAGAGGCTCCGCACTGGAAAATGAATGCAATTTGGCGACATGAATAATTTAACTGTACGAGCCGAAAAATCGCCTGCCCTCTTCCAGCAGAAAAGTTTCTTCCTCGGGGCACATTGAAAAAATCTCTAAAAACTAAATTCAGTGAAAATTTTTAGTATAGGTTGGACAAAATGAAAACACAAGCAGGAACTTGTATATTTGGAGATGCTAGGTTATTCGCAAAACACTGACATCGGACGGGAATTGAACCAGCGTCTTTTTCCGGCAGACTGCACTAACCCCCACAGTGCTGCCGATGTACAAGCAAGGATATTACAATTCACAGTTGCTAGATGCGCACGAATGATGATGATGCAGTACGAAAAATCGATACTTCCTGTACCATCGAAGATCAATTATTCGTTGATTTTCCTGCGCTGACATGCGAAGCACCACATGTTCAAATTTCACATTGTTTGTACGTGTGACAGCCAAGTTTTGGTGAAAAATGCAAGTGATCACAAACTTTTGACTGCCACTGTATGTGAATAATTATGTTGACATCACGCGCACTGAATACAAAACTGCAATTTGGCTAAAATTCCGATGAAAGCAAAGGAGGAAAGTTCCCGTTGACGCACCAATAATTAGTCGCATAAGGTCATTGTCAATATCAAGCGAGGCTTTGTGTTTGGCTGATGTGAGGAATATAGTGCTCTGCTCCAGATATAGCATATGTCCAAAAATCGCCTGCACCCTGGTTTACTCAGTAATGTTAAGCTATCATCACCCAAAAGACAGTGTGCATGTCAAATTCTGATTTCCTTGATTCATAACTCAAGGAAAACAGAGATATCGTGGTCACCAATAAGATTATCGTGGATATCGTGGTTGAGCACATTTCTGCACCGGATCGTTTTCAAAGAATTTAGGTTAACCATGATACCCTTATTGGTCATTCGCATTAAAGTACAGCCCCTTTTCGACATACATCCTCACAACGATTAGTTTTACAAATGGAGTGAGGCACATAAAACAGTGAAGGGGGCGCGAGAACTAGAAATGAGAAGACGAGCACTAAGAAGGAGCTGTTTTGTTTCTCAAGATGAAGGGTAAAAGGTATAGGTGTCGGCTATGGTCGGTCCCCTGAAGACGCGCCGCCGTATTCGTGTTCCATTCAAGTCGTAGAGGCATAATGAATGCGTATTTGGCCTATACAATGACCTGCGGGGGCCAGCCGCTATACCAGGTCAGCGTGTTCACCTTATCAGAAAAGTCTGGAAACAACTTACCCGACCCGGAAAGATATACTTGAAGACTTCGTTAGCGTAAGCATGACTTCCTTTATTTTTCTTCATGTTCTAAAAAAAAGATAGGTATCGTTTGCTACTCGTGAGTTCCAATTCATGCAATGTCAAAAAACGTTTCCTCCGCGTAACTTAAACGTAAGGGGAAAAGGTAAAGGTGTCGGCGTTGATCAGTCCCCGAGGGACGCGCCGCGGCATTCGTGTTCAATTCAGAACCGTAGAGGCATGGTGAATGCGTATTTGTCCAGCGAAATGACTTGCGGAGGTCGGCCGCTACACCAAGTTGCTGCCCTTACTTTACCATGCAAAAGTGGTACCAATTCACCTGAGCAATAGACGATAGAAGGGTTGGTTGGCCCGAGTGAGGATCGATCGCTCAACCGTGCTGCTGTCAGTATCGGCTCCTACCATTGCACCAAGCGGGCTTAGGTCCATATTGTAATGAAGCTAAAGCGATAGTGCTCAAAGTCAGCACAAGCCTACAGAGTGTTTTTCGAAGGTAGAAGGCAAAGGTCCGCTGAGGACGCGCCGTGCATTTGCGTACCATAGTGATTTGGCCTGTATGTACAATGGCTTGTGGAACGAGTCGCTTTCCCAAGCTAGTGTCTCTACCAAACTGGTACTGACTTACTGAATTTATTTAATTCAGACCAGCACCATTCGAATGAGATGTGGTCTCCTCGTCGCCCTATCACATTGTTTTGGTGAGAACACATATACGAGTCATACGACCAAAATTTTATGGAATTTTCAACACAAAGGAATGAGATTCTAGGAATTAACAACGCAACAATCATACAGTACATTCGAGAAACAGCAAGTGCACACATTGCTATGATGTCGTGCGTTCGACTCTTTCATCAAATACACACCGTACGTGCCAGAAGGAGCACAGCAGCGAAGAACTCAGAAGAATGGACAGACTCATTCCAGCAGTCTTTTAATGCTATAAGTTAACCGTAACCAACAGCTTGACAAATCCTCTTAGGAGATCAACAAACGTTTTGCAATCAGTGATAAACATAATCAATTCAATTCAACACGCAGTAGTTTAAGGTGACTACGAAATCGTTTCTGGTTGTTACTTGCTGAAAAACAAAGCTCGTTGAAAAACACTCACAAAAACCATAGGTAAAGAAATAAAGGTAAAGGCAGAAAGACAATGTCTGTGGTTTGAACCTCTTTTGAAAAAAAATTCTTGATTACTTAGGCGCTCTGAGAATGTGGCATTTAATAATTATAAATTCTTCAGTAAGTTCCCACCAGAGTCGATTTCTCTAATTTCTCCTAAGGGAAGAGATTCACCAAACCTCTGCTTTTAAAATTGTTTAAATAACATTATTAAGTGCACAAGCAGCACATGTAAAGCAACAAAAGCTGACGGCCATGCTTTCACTGAAAGCTCGCTCAAACTTTGTGGAGTGAAAACGGGTAAGGGTTTCTGAATAAATCTTGAAGTTTCTTTTCTTTTGCTGATTAAGCAGCGTCTGATACGGTTAGGGGATGAGAGAAAGAGCACACCCTGGTCTTGATGAAAAAAGTAAAAGTGAGCCTACGTTAAATAGTTAAGCACAGTACCGGGCGTGCCGCAACGACAAAACGGCAGAAGCGGCGCTTTTTGCATGAGATGGTGACATTTCTGGGTTTTGTTGATAACCTGGGCTCAAATTCATCATTGGCAAACCCCCGATAAACCCCGACATATAGCCCGAACGGCGCCCACCTTTGTCGACTTATCCTAAACTTCCTATGTTGAACGCAATCTCTCATCGACTCTGCCGTCTGGTTCTGGCTGCTCCGCGGTTTCGGAGACCGCTCGTCCGTTCATGAATCTGGGCGCTGGACGAATACTACCTCGGTTCACCTGCTCCGCATGTCCAATGGGGGTCCCCGCGTGGTAGCTCGCCCGAAGGAGCCTCGTAGAGCGACGAGTCACCAGACAAGGAGTCGAAGGGCAAGGAATCGAAATCCGGCAATTAAAAATTGCGTGTTAACAGTTGCCATGAATTTTAAAAATTTAAACATGAAAAGATAAAGCTTGAACTGGTGAATTCAAATAAATAGTTATTTTTGCGAAAAGAATCAGTTTTAAAGAACATCCAGAAAAACGGCGGTTTTGGCGCAAGAAAGCGCCGCTGGCGCTGTATCATAGGGGCGGCGAGTCTGGTACTGTAGCTGAATGTGGAAAGATGTAGTAAGAATTGTGTTGATGTAAATTGAGATTTTGACAACACATTGCAAACTGCAGTTGAGCTTCCTGCTTCAGTCTCCTAGAAAGGGGCGCGCCGGGCGCTTTTAGCGAGTGATTTGACTATAAATAACTAACCATTTTTCCTAATAGGGGATCTAACCGTCCTAGGTCAAATAGCTCGCCACCAGAACGACGTCTGTGGTCACCTAAAAAACGTGCCGAATAGACTACGACCCGGTCCTCAATTGGAGAGAAGTGCTAAACTAAACAGAAAAAAGTTGCACTGGAACTTGGGATTGCAGATTTTGTTCAATCTGATGAGCAGCAGAGGATTGTCACGGGGAACGGCAATAAAAGCATCGTAAACATATATGTACAGATTGGATAATCAAATCAGATCAACTCAAGTAGAATCATCAATTGAAATTGATTGATCTGAGAGAAGTTCCCAAATCAGACGAAATTGGTCCGCCGCTCACGACACTGTCTTGCTTGTTCGTCGACTATGCGGATCAGGTATGAGCGGTTGATTCGACGTCAACGTGGCTCTCTGGAAACTCTGCAATATTTCGTAGGAATGTACGCATTTTTGTTGATTGATTGATTGATTTCTTTGATTGTTTCACAGACCTACGCGAGTCGCGCACAGCCAAGCTTACAGAAAAACATATAGACACCCGCGCCAATAATTAGGGTGTAAAAATCACAAGAAACGTATAAATGAAGGATTCCAGAAAATTTATTAGATTCCTCGGCACTATTCAACTTAACGGACTCCAGTCCTCGATTTTTTTTCGAAATTCGAAGTTCGCTGAATCTTTGCACAGCGGGGTAATTGAGGGCGCTGACCACGAATCTGCCGTCCGTTTTTTTACGAGGGTGGTCCAGGACCAACGAAATCGCTACTTGGGTGGTTCAATCAGGATCATCGATTTCGTTCGAACTTTCCATATGAAGGTTATTTAGGGTCCTGAACACGATGGTGAAGTCCATTTTTCACCTGGTCGTCTCGTATCACTCATATCGACCACTTGGATGGTCCAGTCAGGATCACCGATTTCGCTGAAACCTTGTGTATGGGGGTTCTCTTGTGTCCTGATCACGATGGTGAAATCCGCTTTCGAAATGGCGGCCGAATACGGTAGTTATAGGTGGGTACCTATGGAAATGGACTCCACCAGCGTGTTCAGGACGCCAGAGAACCCCCATAGACAAAGTTTCAGAGAAATCGGTGATCCTGACTGGACCACCAAAGTAGCGATTTGGGTAATCCGAGACCACCCACGTGAAAAACGGACAGCAGGTTCGTGATCAGCGCCCGCAATTACCCCCATAGACGAAGTTTCAGCGAATTTCTGGAGAAAAAATTTCTGGCTGAAAAAATCGAGTGCTGGTGTCCAACAAGTTGAATAGTGCCGATTCCTCTGAGAAACCCAGAAGATCATATAGTTGTCACAGTACCGTCGCTACATATCCGCCAAAATACGATGTAAATGGAACTAGCCATTTTTACCGCTTACATGCCGTTAGAGGGAGTTAAGGTAGGGAAGAGGTAAAAACGGTTTGTTTCATTGATCTCGCAGTTTGATCGATGCTTCCCAATGGCACCGTGTAAACCTCGTCAGTCGTTTTCAAGCGTCCAAAATTGTATGTAGTTAAAGAAAAAGAAACTGTCATTCATAGTATTGTCGGGTCTCCTCAAAATATTCGTTCCCAGTCAATGTTACAAAAACGACAGACCACCCCATTTTTAGCAGAGAAACCTTAATAAAGAAAGAATAATAATGTAATGAATGTCTCAAGTAATTACCCTTTTTTGGACGTTGGTTTCGATTTTCTCAAACGCCACCAGATGCCATTTGAGACAGACTCCGACGAGCAGCAGAAAAATCTCGAGTCCCACGAGCACGACAAAGAACAGCAGACGGTATTGGTCCATAGTGACGTCGGCTCGAGCTGGAACCAAAATTGTTTTTTGTTTTTTTTGCGCTCACAACATAGTTGATTAGTTTTTATTTTTTGTTTGATTTTGATTTTTGTAAAAATATGGAAAGGGTAACTAGAACCAACCTTGTAGGCGAACAGGAAGTAGTGACTTCTTTTCCGAATCTTTCATCGGAAACACGACGATATATGTAACGACTGCAGCTGTTTTGAGAAGGATTCCTATGATCTGAAAAATGAAATACCTTGACGATATTGTAAAATGGCATAATGAAGGTAGGAATCATTTGGTCGGTGTCGATCAGTCTCCTAAAGACACGCCACGCATCCGTCTAACAATCAGAATGGAAGAGACACAGTGAGCGTGTGTTTGTCCTATACAATGAGTTTGGGGGGAGGGTTGCGGTACAAATTTGCTGCGTAATTGAAAAGTTTGATATTAGGTTGAGTCATGAGTAGTCAGGCATTTAGAGCACTGCTTTATCCATCGAGCGAGTGATCTAACCTTGTCATTCCACTTTAGTCTTAGAATCACCGGCTATTGAGGCACACTAGGGGTGTATGATAATTGACGAGTAGTTTAATATGGTTCTGTCTCCACCTCGATCCTCAATACTGGTAGATCCATACCCCTCGGGCGTCCTGACTCTCCTCGTTTTCGATGGAGTAGTCGGTCATACTGCATTTCGATAACCAGGAGCAGCCGAAATTTCCAACAATGACAATTTCCTTATAATTTTCGCTGAGCATTCAAAGGATTGTTCAACATTGCGGCTAGATAGAAATAGGAAAAGTATGGCGTTGCGATTATGCCATTCACACAGAATAAATACCGGTCATAGTAATAGTTAGCAACTTTACCAAAGTGAACGCAGTGAACCGTTCCATATGCCCCCTACCGATTAGTATCACATACGTTTGACCGATGTTCTCATTGGAGGAGAATTTGACTTTGAATCCGAACACTTGCGAGTGTCTGCTTACTTTTGACCCGCCCTAAGGGTAAAGTATAACACGTGTAGAATATGATGATGGTCTCTATTATCCTGTTTCACGTTATTGCCCTATACAGGATAAAAGAATTGACAGGAATTACACCTTTAATTACATGCGCGCGTGGTGCAGTTGTAGGAAGCGCCGCTGCCACCCGCACGGTTGAGTGATCGATGCCGGTCCGGGCTGAACAAATCTTTCATCCTTTCGGGGTCGGTAAGTTGGTATCAGACTTTTATGGGAAGATAAAAACACTGACTTGGTATAGCGGAAGCCCCCCTCCGCTGCAAGTCATTGTTTAGGCCAAACAGGCGTTCACCAAGCCACTGCGATTCTGAATGGAGCAGGAGTACGGCGGCGCGCCCTTGGGGACTGATCAACGCCGACATCCTTATTTTACACCTGCAGTCGTATAACATTCTGCAACGGTAGACCCGTTAGTAGGGCTAAAAGTGTACCATAGGGAATGACATTATATCTGTCGGAGGTAAAAAAGGAGAATGGATCAGAAGGTGGGGTAATTTTGTGTATAGAAATTTTTTGAAAAAATTTTGTGATCAGAAGGTGGGGTAATAGTATGTTGCGTTAGATTATTCTGGAGGCTTAGGCTTACCGCGACTAGGCCACAAGGCCAATGGTCAGACCGATTCTCCGTCTGCATGTGGCACAGCAAATAGAGCATGGCGAGACATGGCACAAACAGCGACACCAGAGACAGAGGGTAGTGCAGCAGTACGGGCACGATGCTGACCATCAGGTAGAACAGCAGTAGGCAGAAGACGACACGCTGAAACAATAGCATTTGCTGCATATTTTCCGTCCTTTATTGCTGTTTTTCTCCAGGGCCCGGATCCACGACGGGTATCGACGGGGTATACGACCAAATATACCCGTACCGCGCGCAGACCGACATTCGTGAACGCGCGCCGCGGTTTAGACGGGGTTTAGGAGGGGTCTCCGACACCTCGCGATGAGGCGGGGTTTCGGAGACCTCGCACCTCGCACCCACTGCGAGCAGCGAATATCCATCACCCGGCTCACGTGTCGACGGCGCTTGCCCACAGTGAGTGCGATTACGGCAGTTACGTCATAGGCTGTCGAGGTCTCCGAAACCCCGCCCTTCACGAATGGGAAATGGCCGCAGGTTCGCGGTATCGAGCGGGTATAGCGCCGACGAGGTATGGGAGACCGCTCGTTCCGTTCATGAATCCGGGCCCAGGCGAGAGATGGCATACGGAGCTCCGAGCTACGTCGGCAGTCGAAGATCAGAGATGGACCGAATTGTCGAAGATCATGTGGGCCGGAAACGTAATGCGATTTCGTGACAACCCCTGGAAGAGCCGTTACTGACTGGATTCCACGGGACGTCAGAAGAACACCAGGGCCTAAATTCATGACGGGTATCGGCACAATATCACCTGTATCACCTGTCGTCCCGTTGATGATCGATTTGCTCGAGCGGGCGCCAGTAACGTCTCCATTCGTCCCTGTCGCGTGCCGTGGTAGACCAATGGGTCCTGCTCGCTCGAGGAACACGAAGAGCATCGAATCGGTCGTTCAGGGATTTGACGAAGAAGTCCGACCAGCGCAAAGGTGGGCGACCTGGTGTTCTTCTGACGCCCCGTGGAATCCAGTCAGTAACGGCTCTCGTCCAACGGTCGTCACGAAATCGCATCACGTGTCCGGCCCACCTGATCTTCGACAACTTGGCCCATGCGACTGCGTCTCTGATCTTCGACTGTCGACGTAGCTCGGAGCTCCGTATGCCGTCTCTCGCCTGGATGAAGCGAGTCACTCCGAGCATCCTTCTCTCTATACTTCGTTGCGCGACGCAAATCGCATGTTCATCCTGCTTGCGCAACGCCCAGGATTCTGAAGCGTACGTCAACGCAGGAAGAACCGTATAGTCGAAGAGATGGGCGCGGAGTCGGGCGTTCTTCGTCCTCCTCACTACTTCTTCAACACTCTTGAACGCGCCCCAAGCCGCTCGTTTCCTCCTGCCCAGCTCTGGACTCAAGTCGTTGGTCATGTTGACTTCCCGACCCAAGTACACATAGCTGGAGCATTCAGAGATGTTCGTTCCGTTGAGCGAAAATGGGGCATCAGAAACGTATCCATTCCTCATGAACATCGTCTTCGTCAAGTTCAGCTGCAAGCCGATCTTCCCACACGCGTGATCGAAGTCGGCCAGCATGCGTTCTGCCTGGGTGATAGATGGTGTTATGAGTACGATATCATCCGCAAAACGAAGATGGTGTAACTGCCGGCCGTCGATCTTCACTCCCATGTCGTCCCATTCTAGTGTCCGCATGATGTTCTCGAGAGAGGCGTTGAACAGCTTCGGTGATATGGTATCACCTTGGCGCACACCCCTCTTCACGTTGATGCGAACGTTGTTGTAGAATGGTGTGATCACGGTCGTGAATCCTTTGTAGAGCTCACTGAGGATCTTGACGTACTGAGTGGAGACGCCTTGTTTGCACAGAGCCTCAATCACCGCTTCCGTTTCGACAGAGTCGAAGGCCTTCTTGAGATCGATGAATGTGAGGCATAACGGCGTCTTGTACTCTCGGGACACCTCAATGAGCCTGATCACGGTGTGGATATGATCGATTGTGCTGAACCCTCTTCGAAACCCGGCTTGCTCGCACGGCTGTCCTTCGTCTATCGTTCGGTCGATCCTGTTCAGAATGACACGTGTGAATAACTTGTAGACTACAGACAGCAGGCAGATAGGGCGATAGTTGCCGATGTCGTGCGGATCTCCCTTCTTATACAGCAACACAGTCCTGCTAGTTTTCCATATTGCTGGTACCTTGCAGTCCGACAGGTATCGTGTGAAGAGCCTTGCCAGGGTGTTGATGAGGACTGGCGGCAGGTTCTTCAGATGTTCGGGTCGGATCCTGTCGGGACCGGGAGCTGTGCGATTCTTCATCGATGAAATCGCATGACGAATCTCGGAAGGGAGAACCGCAGGGATGACGTGTCCATCGTTCGGGATTGGGTATTCGGGAAGATGGACGTGGCTATCGAAGAGATCGGAGTAGAAGTCGTGGATGACCTTCTCCATAGCCCTTCTGGAGGACGTGAGGGTTCCATCCGGGCGCAGGAGAGCTGTCATCGTGGTCTTGTAGTTGATTAAGCCTCGACGAGCGTTGCGTATGCTCTTGCCCGCTTCAGCCGCATCAACTAGCGCAGCTACTCTTCTCTCTTCAAGGTCTTCCTTTATCGCTTCTCTGCACAACTTTGCGAGTTCGGACGTTCGCAGGTAGTCGCCTTCGGTTCTTGCCACTCCGCGTTGGCGAATCAGCTCGAGAGTTTCGTGGGAAAGGCGTTTCCTGGTATTCTTGGGGCTCTCGGCTTCTTGAGCGCAGTCACGTATATGAGCAATGAACCGGTTGTATTCCTCGTCGATGTTGTCTTCGGCGGAATCCTTCCAGCAGCTAGCCAGCGAGGAGAAGAGGTCCCAGTTCACGAGTGTTCTAGGGCCTCTCTTCTTGAACTTCATGGCTTTCTCTTGCCTCCGTGAGATGGAAGCTCGCACGGAGGAGACGGTGGTCGGATCCCGTAAAGAATTTCGGAACAACAGCGACATCGGTTAGGCAAAATCTTCGGTTGACGATAACGTGGTCAATTTCGTTGTGGTGCAGTCCACCTGGAGACTCCCAAGTCCATCGTCTGGAGGCGGGTTTCTGGAACTGCGAGTTACCATGGATGGTGTTCGTCGACATGATGAACTCAGACAGTCTTTCACCCTGTTCGTTCCACTCCAGACCATGGACGCCGATATGAAGCTCTTCCGACGACCTTCTAGGTCCGATCTTCGCGTTGAAATCTCCGACGATGACCTTGTAGAAGGTATGATCTTCCTTGTAGAGCTTCTCCAACTCCATGTAGAATGTCTCGACTTCTTCGTCGTCGTAGTCCGATGTTGGTGCATAGACTACGAAGACCGTCAACGCCGGCATTGATCCACGTCGCATCAGCCGTAAACGTCCGATTCGGGTTGAAAGTTGTTCGAACGAATCGATGTTCATGGCCAAGTTCGTGTTGACGAGGACACCGACACCACCAACGCCTCTGCTATCGCATGTTCCGAGGAACAGTTCTTCTCCAGTGTCGAACACGGCGTGTAGTGGGCGGTGTCTTCTCGTCTCGGTCAGTCCGATGACGCTGTACTTGATCTTCCTGGCTTGCATCATCAGGTCTTCGACAGACGCATCCGATGCAAGCGTTCGTGCGTTGTAAGTACAGATCGTCATCCTAGTCCTTTTCTTTTTGGCAGCCTGTCTAGGCCCTGAGATTTTCGCAGCCTCTCCGTACTCGTCCTTCCCAACGCTGCCGTATTGGGGGCTCTTTCGGGGTCAGGGGAATGAGGCTCTTTGTTGTTACTGTCTTCGGCATATGAGGGGCGTACGGGCAGCTTGCCAGGCTCTGCCGTACGGGCTGGATACGGCGGGTAGCTAGCCAGACTATCCCGCTGGAGCTAAGGGCTTATTTATTAGAGGCGACCCTGAACCGCCTCTCTTATACTTCCGTGTCTACCGAATGCGAGTTTTTAGGCCAGACAGTTAGCCTCCGTGAGGAGGTGTCACCGTATGGCACAGTAGAATCAGCTTGCTCGACACTGATTCCGCCCGCGTCTCACGGCAAGTATAAGGTAGCTTTTGGTCCGCGATTAATCCCCTATCCGCCACCTGGGGTCGCGCCACGTAGCCTCGCCACCAACCGGCTGGGGATCCTTCTTGAAGGAGAACCTTCAAAGAAGGAGATCCATCGGCACAATATACCTGAGAATAAACCCCAGTCGGCGCAATTATTCGCATTCATGAACGCGCTGCGGAGTTTATTTGGGCCACTTACACTCCGCGGCGCGTTCATGAATGCGAATAATCGCGCCGACCGGGGTTTATTCTCGGGTATATTGTGCCGATACCCGTCATGAATTTAGGCCCAGGTCGCCCAGCTTTGCGCTGGTCGGACTTCTTCGTCAAATCCCTGAACGATCGATTCGATGCTCTTCGTGTTCCTCGAGCGAGCAGGACCCTCTGGTCTACCATGGCACGCGACAGGTACGAATGAAGACTTTACTGACGCCCGCTCGAGCAAATCGATGATCAACGGGAGGACAGGTGACAGGTGATTGCTGTTTTTCCAAATGCATGACCTTTGCCGATACACTAGATTACTGAACAGTTAGAAATACCAAAATTAGCAATAATTCCCGAATACGCCTTCCTTTCCTAGTGCCTTCTGATTCGCTGCCTAAACTTGAAATTGTTCTTGGATGTGTGATTTCTCAAATTCCTCTGTTCTCATCCAGGCTCGAAGGTGGATCCGCCGAAACGTCAGCCGAAATAAACTTGTAACGTCTTGGCTATTTGGCTTCAGTCAGTCTACCACCTACTACTATATTCGACACGCCAAGATTCAACGACAGTCGATCATGGAATTCCCGAATTCTTTCAACTCTAAACCTCGACGAAGTGCGAGTTCGATTTACTTCTTGTGCCTTTCGAGCTTGTTAACTAAGCGGCCTGATGTCTCGACCTGCTCGTCGTCTTCGGAGACTGACTGGAGGACACCGCAGAGTCATTGTATTGTCTCATATTGTCTCATTGTTGTAATGAACCTTTCTTTTCTCGTTTTTCTTTCGATTGCTTACTTATTAACATCCCTAGAATTAGATGTAAATTACTTGAGGATGCTGAAAACTCACGCTCATTCGAATCCGTTTCGGCTCTGAGTGACTGTGAACGGAGTGATGTGAGGGAGCTTTACTTGGGCGACGATCATAGTGAATGCCTTCTTCCAGAGGTCGCGTATTTATAAAGATCATTCTGAAAACGTAACTCCTCTAGGAAAATTGTACGACCGAACCGTTGTCTATCTCAAAGACGTAAAAGGCAAAAACGATAACTACTACGAGTACATAATTATCAGAATTTTTATCAGAATTCTGCAGAGAGAGCGTCCAAAATTTGACTGATTATAGATAAGATGATTATGATAGAAATGCTGCAATTTCACAGGAATTTGAGTGGTTGAAAGGAAGAAAACACATCCGGAAAGAATGACAGAATGATTCTCGGAACACAGCAGGTAAAAGTATCGCTAGGGAGGACAGAAGAACGGAATGACAGACATAAAGTGTTACTTGCTCCTTCCACTCAGCTCTTCCGCATCTTCATCCGCCTTTAGAAAAATTGCTGCCTAGTTTTAAACCCTTCTCTCGGTTGAACAAAAAGGAAATACCACTCGATACTGCATGAAGGATTTCGGAACAATTTTCTACAAGAGTAAGGATGAAATGCTATTAATACAACTGACGGTTTTCTTCATTGTTTCTGATCCTTTCTTTGACCTTTCGCACTGTAGCCGATACATGAACAATGACGTTGATAAACTACTTGACATCACCTGCCAAAATATCTCGGAGTTCCGTCAGCAGGAAAAGCGAAGAAGTGATCAAGAAAATATTCCGATATTAGATTTACCTGTCAGCTGGAGAGGAATGTTGAGCTCAATGCGGATTGGGTAACATGATGCAGTTTCAAGAAAAGAAAAAAAGAAGGAATAAGATAACGAAACGGAAGCAGAACCCAACAGATCCGTAAACATCCGTCCATCTGGCATGCTGTTTTTTGATTGTTCAGTTTTTATTTCACCTAGAACTCCAATGGGGCGCGCGTGATGCAGTGGCAAGAGGCGCAACTGACACCCGCGTGGTCGAGCCATCGATTCCGGCCCGGTTGACCAAACGTTCGATCCCTTCGGGGTCGGTAAATTGGTACCAGATCTGTCTAGGAAGGTGAAGGCACTGAGTTGGTAAAGACCCCAGCAAGCATTGTATTGGCCAAATGTGCATTCATCATACCCCTGCGATTCTGAGTGGAACAGGAATGCGAGGAACGTCCTTAGAGGACTGATCAGCAGTGACCCTTTCACCTTTGCCCTACCTTTTAGAACTTCATCAATTACAGTGGAGCGCGAAGATTCGAGCTGGAGCACTGAAGCCACTTAGATGACTGCATCTCGAACGAGTTGTACCCTAATACTTGTTGAAGAGGTCCCAAAGTGTAATGTGCTCCACTTGAACAAACCATGTGCGCTTAATGCTGAAGAAAAGTGCTTGAAGGGGCGGAGAAGCTTAAAACCGCAATAAATCAGCAATTAATAACGACTATAAGAAGGGGCTCTCAGCGGTGTCCAATGGAGTTTTTCCGAATTTTTGCACATACTTCGGTGGGAAAGTTTTATCTATCATTGCAAGGGGGTGATGTATACTCCGAGGTTGGATAAATTGATACCATACCTATCTGGGAAGGTAACGAAACGGACTTGACATAGCGACTGGCAAGTCGTTGCATGGGCCAAATACGCATTAAGTGTGTCTCCACAAATTAGTGGTACGCCAATGCTTAGAGGACTGATCAACGCTGATCTTTTTGCCTTTGCCTTACCTTTTGAAGCTTCAAGATTTACCCTAAAGTGATGATTTGTAGAACACGCGCTATAAAGCCACCAAGCCACAGCCAAAAAAAGTACTAGATGAACATTAAGCGGAGAAGATTATAAGCGCAATTAATCGGAAAACGATAGCGACTGTAGGAGATGGCTTTCAGCCATGTCTAATGGGGTTTTTTCGATATTTTTCCTAATAAGGTAAAGGTGGAGGTGTCGGCGTTGGTCATGCGTATTTGGCCTTTACAATGACGTGCGAGGGCCAGCGACTACAGCCACTCTGTGTCTTTACCTTCCCAGACAAGTGTCGAACAAATTTATCCGACTCAAGAAAAAAAGGCTTGGTTTTCTGAACGGTGCTCGATTGTTCGAACGTGCGGTAGTCGGTAGTGTCCCTTAACGTTACACTACAAGGCTGATTAATTCCTTATAAATAATTTTTTCCTTTGGGTTTAGAGCTATCTGCCTACTTTCCTTACAAACATTTGTGTTCTACTGTTCCAAGAGTACTCTGCCGAATGGCCACAAAAGTTTCAAAAAATGAAAAATTATTCCCAACAACTTGTCCTATTTGGCGGTATTTCCTTCAGTTGAGCAATACTATTATAATAGAATATTGCCACGAAAGGAAAAGGAAAAGAAAACGATCACCAAGGACAAGCTTACTGGTATGGCACTGTGAGTGAGCATGGAAGGAAGAGAAAGATCAAAATTCCGGTAACTCAGAAAACACAAACACAGTAAACAAACCTATGATAAACTGAGACATTTTAGTGAGATTATGCACGACCTTGTGAGCTACAGAACCTATCGGTCCATCATACCTACCCTAGTACTTGTTGAAGAGGTTCAAACGCACCATGTGCAATAATTCATGCTAAACCGCAATAAATCAGCGACTATAAGAATGTGTCTAATGGAGTTTTTCCAAATTTTTGCACTTGCTTGGGTGGGAAAGTATTATCTATTGTTACAAGGGGTGATGTATACTCCGAGGTTGGGTAAATTGGTTCCAGACCTGTCTGGGTAGGTAACAACACGGACTTCATCATCATGACTTATTCAAGAACCAATAATTCATGCTAAAACTCCGTGAATGGAGAGGAGCGGCGACGGAAGTTGTGCAACGATAACTGCAACTTCATCCCGTAAAAGTGGCACTGGGGTGCGGAGCGTTCGATGGGCGAGAGCTCAAGTGCCGCAAAAAAGGAGATGGAAGAGGGTCATAAAGAATCTTCAGATCTAAGCGACATCTCAACTCTGCCAGCAGTGGCCGAACGGACGATTAATCGCGAGAACAGCAGAGGCAGCCAGGGAGAACGACGAATATGCATTGCAGGAAGTTCGGTGCAGCGTCCATTTTGGCTCTGCTGCCTACGGTTCTGAACTGGTAACTGGGTTTCTTCGATTAATGTTTTCAATGAAAACACACAAAGGAAAACCTAAAAAAGTGAACGAAAAAAGTGAAAAGTGAAAAAAGTGGTTACTTTGAAAGTAACCAAAATACGACGAAGCTGACAAGCAAAAGGTAACTTCCCCGATCGATCCCATTCACTTTCGTTTTTGAATTTTTATTGACAAATATGACCTCTGTCGAGGTTCGATATGGTGTGCCAACACAACAGAGGTAGAACTCATATAGGGCTATAAGGGCTAGGGAGCCTAAGCGCCTATCAAGTCCTATAGCAACTTATTCAACGCTAATCCCTTTACCTTCTACCTTTTCTTTCCCCCTTTCTCATCTTCCACTCCATTTATGAGCACAGCAACAGAGTCGTTCCTATCTACGTACTTCTTAGCAAGAAGCAACGTTTTCCTGTGAGCCACAATGCTTTCAAGAAAATGATAGGTAAACTATTACTTTAGACCTGACGGTGTCTGGTTTCTTCTGCATTATTCGTTCTTCCCCCTCCTATTAATTTTGTCTTTGTCAGGTTCTATTCCTCTTCCCATCCTTGTCACCTCTTTCCTCATTCCCTTCTATTCCGATTATCCTTCCAATTATTCCTCGTTTGTTTTATCCGCATTGCCTTGTTTGTGTTAGCCAAATATTTTAGGTACTCTTGAAAGATCGATGTTACTCAGGCTCCATTCAGCTCGTTGTTCGATGATACGCTATTGACGGTTTGTATTGTATTGCTCATGGCACATGGTACGCCCACGTAATAAACAACAACAGCAACGGTTGGAGAGATGAGAGGGGGAAAGTAAAGCGAGAAGGTGAAATGATTCAAGTTGATGTGTCTCTCAGGAATGCGCCGCGCACTAGTCTGCCTTTCAAGGTCAAATGGACATGGTCAATGGTCTTTTTTATCGTATCTAGTCTTTACAACAACTTCCATGAACCTGCTGCTCAATTCGGTGTGGTCACCTTCCTAGATAGGACTTGTAACGATTCACTCTACTACGGAGAATGCTAGATCCCGAGTGAGTATCGATCTCTCAACCATTTGCGTAGAGTTTCAGCTCTTACCACATTCCCATACGCGCCATGAAATTAAAAAGAAAACCTTCCAAGCCCACCCAAGATAGTCAAACGACTTCATTCAGTCATCGTTTGGTTGCGATCGCCTTACTTTCGTCAGAGCCTGAAAACCTTCCAATGATATGAGCTACATAGTGGCCCAAACGCTTTTCCATTTTAAAGAAGTAAATTTCTCCATGAAACAAAGAGTCAACAGCTGGTTCTATTACCGTCCAGAAATTACCCATTGGTGACAAGAAAACCTAGCGGACGCCCATCTAGTAGTTGTTTCTCAGAAGAGGGATGAAATGCAGAGCAGATGAGAAAAATTTAATTTTGATTTGAGTAGGCGTTAGCAATCTTTTAGAAACCTGAATGGATGTGGTCTCACTTTCAATAGCGTTTGCGCAGGAGTATGGGTATGACTGTGTAGAGCACGGAAATGGGTGGTCACGGGAACAGCCCAATTCTGAACGCGGAATCTTAAGCAGCGCCGAGCGCTTTGAGAAGAGAAAAGAAGCAAAGGACCATTAATCAACAAAGAAATCGGGGTTGAAGTATCGCAGAGAGCGATCCACTAAGGCATAGAGGAGTTCCAGCAAATGAAGTCGAAGTACCGTCTGAAGACGCTCCTAATCCTATGTAAGAAACGAGATATTAAGACCGTGTCGCCGTGGGACTCGACCCATAAGAGATCGGAGTGAGTCGTGCAGTGATCTTTTTTCAAGGAACTTTCATGTTACCCTGGGAACAATTGACGGTGTTGATACCGACGGTGTTTATACCGTCAGGCCTCTGAGGCAAAGTGGAAGTTCTTTCGGTTTTCTACAGTTCTGAGAGCAGAAGATCTCATTGGCCGAATCGCTGACATCACTATTGCTGTCCAAAGATGACATCACAGATGTTGAGAATTTTTGTTGCTGTCCAAAGATGAGAAACAAGGTGGAGGAATATATAGAAATAAATAAACGCTCAACTCGAGTCCAAATGTGATTCAATCACTATAGATATGGTATTGACCGAGTGATCGATCACGGCCCATAGATCGGGGTCGGGTAAATAGGTACCAGACTTGTCTGGCAGGTCATTGGCCATTGTACTATAGGCCAAATACGCATTCACCAAGCCTCTACTACTTGAATGGAACACGAATGCGGCGGCGCGTCCTCAGTGGAACAACAACGCCGGCACCTTTACCATTACCTTCACCTTTTACCCCCATGCTTTATGTTGAAAAGGTTAGGTTTGAAAGGAGTTCATATTCTCGTAGGTTCGTATTCTCGTTTTTAATTTTCGTTTTAGTTTGCATCCTCGGTTGTTCATTGCTCATCGTTCTTGTTATTTGAAGGCGCGCGTCAAGTGCACGATAAATCAAATAAATAAAAAGGAGATATATCGAAGCGACATATAGACGGTTGCTGTCGTCGCTGGCAGGGTTTGGCATATGGTTAGTCTTCTCCTTGAACATGGAAATTTTCCGGTTTTCTTTTTTTTGTGAGAAATGCATCTACCGCTAACTTTGGTTTTTTTTAGCGAAATTCATAGTAAGTGCGTGTTGTATTCGTTCAATGCTCATAAATTTGAGTTACCTCTCTCGATTACCCTCCTTCCGGTAGGAGGAAACGAACAGAAAAGCTAAGAAAAGGCTTTTTCAGGTACGTGAGCGGCAGCGCTGGAAGGTAAATGCCGGTAGGAGAAACAAAGCGGTAATCCATCACATAAAACATGACTGCCGGCCACAATATCGGCTCATTTGACAGCGCTGATCAGTCATTGGGAACGCAGTTGTTCTGTGGTGATCGATGCACCCTCAGGCATATGGGGAGGAGCTAGTTACCATGTGGTCCGGAACACCTTGGAGAATCGGACAAGTCGGACAATTCCCCTGAGAGGAGAAAGTTGGTCAGAACAATTCAGCCCATTCGCCACTTATTTCTCTCAAAAGGTGTAAATTCCGTAGGGAATCATCCTCCAATTGATTGTCATAACTCTCTTCGAAGTTATACTTATTGAATAAAAACACATGGCTGAAAAAACTAATGGGGATGAAGACGGTTAAGATCCCGACCATTCCTGGATAGCCTAATGGCTTGAGGTACAGCTGCTGAGTCGTAGACTCAGACCTTCACATAGTTAAGTCGTCTGATACCGGCAGCACTAGAGAGGTAGAGGGGACAGTAATTCTCGGAAGAATAAACAACCTAAATAGCTCGTGTTTAGAGAATCAATGGAAATTTATTTGAGGCGGCTCAACAGCAGATTTGTCCATTATGAGTCGGGCATCAGCACTGCAGCAAATGTTTGTTCATTACTTGGGAATATAATAAAAGATAGAGGTCCAATTAGCAGAATTGAACATCGTGGCAGTGTGTCTGGACCCGTTCGGATAGGGAATGAACATGGATGTCGGAAATGGTTTGAGTACATCTTCAGGAGACGAGGACTGAAGAGATGCCGCTCAGACGGTTTCTAGACGACAAGCCGACCACCAAGCGTGAAATGAGCTGGAATTGCGAACACCTGGAAAGATTCCTAAAAAGTCGTATTCACATGTGATCATGGAGAGATTCAAAGTGATCGCAGCTGCTTTAGCACAGAGAACGAGAAAATTGACGGTGATGACATCAGCGAATTCTAACGCAATTTTGTGACGGAACAGCGTATTGAGAAGAAGGAGAAGAAAAACGATATTCGACACCACAAACAGAAATGAAGGATACAAACGAGTAGGAAGAAAATATCAAATTTGGAAAATGGCTCACTTGAAATTTTCTCAAAAAGTGAGTTGCTCCAGTACAAATGTCGACTTTTAGGAATTGTGTGACACAACGATCGGGTTCGTCGAGAACCATTTTTCAATGTTTTCCTTCACCTCGAGACAGATGTGATGTTATCCATCGGTACTTCGAGATGATGATGTGATGTCATCCATTAATTAGTTTTAGTATTTTTGTGTCGATTACATGTAACAACAAAAGACTTCGGCGAGTGAATTTTTCGAATGATCTGTGTTGGGCTTGTAAAAGAGGCATGACCTCGGTAACAAATAGTGGTTTACTAGTTTCTTTGAAGATAAAGATTTTTTCATTGGATCGATTGCAACAACAAACGAATGACGAGTTTGGTCAACGTCGACACCTTTACGTTTTTACCTTTTTACTGTGTTCCAATCATATGAAGTGCTCGGAACATTGGAAAGATGCGATACTTACCCGCTCAAGGCATTGCGATGGACAATGTGCTAAGCTCTAAATTGGATTAAGTGAGAACAGATTTAGTCTCAAAAGATGAGAGCACTGAATTGAAAAGTCGCTAGCACAACTATACTATAAGCCAAATCCGAATTCACCAGATCATCCACTATTCTGAGTGAATGATGATTGAGGATGGTCCTTAAGTGAACGATGAACGCTAACCGCCGATTTACCTATACGATGGTCATTTCTCAGATTGTCCTGATACTTTTTCTCTTCTCATTTCAAAAAGTTATAAGCGCATCTTGAATGAGTATTGAATTTTGGAAAATATGTATCCAGCCCTCGTCCTGAATAAATAAATAAATAGGTAAATAAATTGTTGAGCCTGATCAGTCAGAAAAAGCTGCTGTTTCTCTTCAATCATGGTGGGACGATGTCAGATGTGCGAACTTTGTTCCAGCCGGCAACTGGCCAAGTTTTACATGCTGGAATGTTGGACGGTGGGCTCGCTTCGAGAAGAAAAAATCCTCTGCAAGGTTGGGAGGGGGTCAACAATGGAGCTGAGAAAACAATCCGTGGATAATCAGGTTTCTTTTCTGATAGCGATCAAATTTTTCTTTGCAGTTGGAGCTATCCCTGGACTCTGATAAGTATGCTAAATGAAAATCGTCACTGAAAAAGAGGGAAATAGAAGAAATGAAATATGGTGAGACAAAAAACTTAAAAGTGAAGGTATCCGCGTTAACCATTCCACTAAGGACCCGCCGCCACATTTGAATTCCATTCAGAATAATCGATAAGCCTTGGTAAATGCGTATTTGGCCTATACAAAAACATCGGGGGCCAGCCGCTAGAACAAGTTAGTGTTTTTACCTTCCCAGACAGGTCTTGTACCAATTTAACTGACCTCGGATGGATGGAAGGCTTGGTTAGCACGGGCGGGGATCGATCACTCGATCGTACGGATGTCAATAGCGCTGAGTAGTTTCAAAATCTGGTAATTTACACATTTTTTAAAAATGAGTTTATATATGTTGCATAAATAGTATGAATGCAACGGACAAAAATAACACCTAGCTCACGAAGCTGTGAAATAGGTGAAAATGGATGAACACATAGAAAGTGAAGTCATAGTTATCTATCGTTCATCACTCTACCATATCTGTATGCGAGGAATCATTGTGGAGTCACTCTACCGTACCTGCATGCAGGACGAATTTGTTACGAAAACTAATGTTAGCAATTATTTTTTACCCCCAACATGTTATGTTTGTAGAGTCAGCCGGTGATTTCTAGCTTTGTCATGTGTTCAACAACAGACCAGGCGTTTGTCAGGAAAAAAGCATCGAAGAGCAACAGCGGGCAACGTAGCAAAATAAATAATTGATTGACTAGCTTCTGTTATAGCCTAGGAAACGGATATAGCCTAGAATAGCCTACATCTATTTATTTATTTATTTATTTATTTATTGAATACGCCATCGGGCGTATTCAATAAGTGAGGTTTAAAGTGAATTGGCGGAAGGCGAGAGGTCCTCATATTCACTAACGACACTGTAGTTCAGTTGCATACTATTTGAGCACGAGGGCTCGCGCGGTACAGTGGTAAGAGGCGCTGCTGACACCCGCACGGTCGAGCGATCGATCCCGGCCCGGGTTAACCAAGCCTTCTATCCCTCCGGGGTCGGGTAAATTGGTACCAGACTTGTTTGGGAAGGTAAAAACACTGACTTGGTATAGCGGCTGGCCCCCAAAGGTCATCGTGTAGGCCAAATACGCATTCACCAATCCTCTACGACTTGAAATGAACATGAATGCGGCGGCGCGTCCTTCCGGGACTGATCAACGCCGGCACCTTTACCTTTACCTTTACTATTTGAGCAGAGTAGGGCTTGAATATTCACTTTGGAAATTAACACTAAATAAGAGTCAAGTAAAGAGAAATCAAAGGAGAAAAAAAGGAAACAAATATAACTGCAGGCGTATAATAGAATATTGGCGGAAGTAGAACGTTACACAGCCTATTCCAATAGCAATAGCACACCACGGTAGAGAAATTTCTTGATGTTTCTTGGTTTCTTTAAGAGATGTGGGCTTTTCTAGGCGATGTATAACCGTTTTCCACACGGCCAAGGGCCGCATACTCCCCAGCATTTCTGACAAAAGTGAGGAATCCTCCCCTCAGGAATTGGCACAGAAGCATTTGCGAAGTATCACAATTTTCATTTCTCCTCCAACCGTTCTCTTAAAGTAACCAAGAAACTCCATACGTCTGCTGTAGATTTGCTAGCAGGATATGAGCAAATAAAAGGCTTAACTCATAGAAGATGGAAGAAAATACAAAAATGAAAACATAAAATGCTTGAAAAAGTGGTAGAGAATGGCAAAAAATCGGAAAATTCTTGATGAAATACAAATACGAACAGTTGGAGGAGAAGTGAAATTTGTTATACTTCGCAAATGCTTCTGTGCCAATTCGGTGGGGGGGGGGGAGGATTCCTCGATTTTGTCAGAAATGCTAGGGAGGATGCGGCGCTTGGTCGTGTAGAAAACGGCTATAGCCTAAAAAAGCCTACATCTCCTAAAGTAAAGAAGAAACATCAAGGAATTTCGAGCTGCTTTTTAGGCCTCTGACGACGGCGAAAGGGTCGAAACGTTAGGCCAAATAAAGACTGATCCACCTTACTAACCTCGTTCGGCACAGAAGCATTTGAGATGTTTAACATCATGCCTAGGTATTAAGAAGAGAGAACTTGGGAATATTGTTGTTTTCTTCTACTCTCTAATAATTTACTCAAGTCTTGCGTACAATTAGCGCTAGAGGAAATGAAGATAATTCCAAATACAAAAAATGAACAAATAATCCAGAATTAATGACTTGCAGCTGGTCCCTACAACTGGAAGTCGTCATGTAATCCATTGGCTCCATCAAAGTACCCATAACGCACGCAAGACCCAAAGCCGTGTCGATCGTTGTTTGTTAAGCTTGTCCAGTCATCTCCATAAGACCCAACGTTCTGGGTTGAGATAGAATGAAATCAATTCCCTCCTTGGTTGATATCCCCTGTTGGGTTGAATCCAAGGGTAGTAGTGGGGGTGATTTCAAATGGACATAGATGAAAACGGTCTGAGAATTTGCTAAGTAAATTATATTTCAGGACTCATTTGGCGTGGATGTTCAGAGAAAAAACGGCTGGAGAGATTTCTCTCTGCTGCTGCAGCTGCGACCGAGAGGTCTACAGAATGTGCTGAGGATGGGATGGGGGTAGGGTGGTGCTGAGGTGCCAGGAGGCGACGCTGAAGCGAAGACAGCCGTGAACAGATCTATCACCTTCAGTGACAGCAGCCGGAACTTCGATCTCGAGGCCATCTCACTCACATCAACAGGTTCAGGTGTTGAGGCGCTTAGAAATGTGTGATAATTTAGCCGGCGAAAGATTCTTCCAGGAATCCAAGTGGACTCCGGGACCAAAACAACCCGACGGGTGGTACCACATGAAATCGTTACTGATCAAAACACTTGCATCGTTTTTCCTTTACATATTTTTGAAATATCGATAACGAAACGTAAAGAACAAGCAGGTGTGATATCTAAACTAATATAGATAATTGGTAAGTTGCATAACGTTGCTTACGGTTCCAACACTCATCCTGCATGCTAAGTGGAGCTGGATTTAGATGTTACTGTTAGTTTATGTGATATGCTTTTCTTAGAGTTTCGTATGTGGATTCGTTCTCTTGGTTGTTCTTTTTTCCGTTGCATATTTTCTATCTGTCACTGGATTTGCCCAAAGTGTCGTTTTTGTTGCTTGAGTTGTGCGCTTTTCGGTGCATTTCAAAAAAATAAATGAATAAATAAATAAATAAATAAATAAATAAAAAATCGGTAATAATGGTGCTAAAAAATTGGCAATTGGCAATTGGCAATAATGTTGCGAAAAATTGCAAAATTTCACAACAAAAATCGGAAGAACCTCACTTTCATCCAAGGCGCCCCCACACTGCAGAGCAATTCAGAGAGAGAAGCCGTTAGGTCGAACGGTAAGAGTAAACCGTAAGGTTCGCTTCTGAGAGCGATCATACGTGTTCGAGGAACCCCTGAGCTCTTTTTCATTTGAACTTCAGCTACCGTATCCCATCAAGTAATTGAAATTTGCTCATCGGAACACATTGCATGTTTCCTTGAAACATCTGTTTGTAAAACTTGATCATTAATCTCCATTTTGATGAGGAAGAAGAACCACAACCACGTGAATGCTGGCTCATCGTTCTTGCACTGCAGCACTTCAAGGAGGGGAAGCAATGAACCGATAGTGAATCAACACAAAATGCTTCCTAATTCAAGACAAATGTCGACCGGAAGTTAGCGGCCTTCTCAATGCAGACCACACTGCTAACTGTGCTCAACGCGAGATGCACATACACGTTATGTTTTTGAATTCGTCATCTTTTTTCAATTCTCTAGCGACAAAAATGGAGAGAAACCTTTAGCGGAGAAATGTGAGGCTTTAATGAGACAATGATTGCACAGCCAAACGAGGAATACAGTTGGAAGGAATGCGTTTGGGACGGAAAGCAACACGGATTTCACGAGTACAAAGTTATGATAAAGGACAGTAGGCATCGAACATTCTCTCCGACTTCTTTCTTTCCATTCTCAGTAGCTGCGTATAACTTGAACGAAGGTTTCTTTGCGGGGACTAATTCTTCCAACTACTCCTATCGGCGGTTCTTCTGCCACGCGGATCTTTTGTGTGTGTCGAACACCGATTTGGAAGCAGGTACGTTTGTAATTGAAACTCACTCACGTTCTATTAAAATAACGAACTGATAAATGATAACAATGGCGATAACAACATTACTCATTTTGCTATCTTTAGTCAATATCGAACAGCCTGCATATCATCATTCTGATCATTAGTTGATAGCGATCGGTCGAATCGCCATAGTTCAACTATGCGGACTCCTACGATCAAGTAATTTCGTATTCTGGGCCCCTCATAGTGACCACCTGGGTTGCTGATAAGAAATCTAACACCCGCCTCCTGGATTGCTCCTGATGAGAGGTTGTTGTGTTGGCTGCGAGTAAACGGAGATGACTGCGTCAAAATCATCAGTTTCGCCCAAACTCTGTCTACTAGGATTGTTTTGAGATTTTCATTCCATTGAGCTAAGGTGCGGTGGGCATGGATCGCATATGATAAACTGATATTATCATAGAAGACACAAATTTGTATGTTCTACGTTCACCGTGTACGCTCCAAATGCCATTCTAACCAATAGCTCTCATAAACATGCAAAATGAAAAGGATTTATTGTGAACGAGATGAAAGAAAAAAAGACCCTCCTGACAACCCGACTACGATATGAAGCACTAGCCACGACGCGAACCTGGGGCGGTATGCTCGTCCCTCCCGGCCGGGCGAAGGGCGCCTTTCGCCCGGCCGGGTTGAGGGCTCCCTTCGCCCGAAGGTGGGGCTCGGAAAGAGCGGACGAGTAGAGGGTCCGCCTGTACCGCGGTGTAAACTCGTTAAAATATTTTCCATTCAAGGCGCATAACTCGTAGCAGCAATTTAGCAATGGAGCGCAACTCGCAAAATGAACACTCGTCGTTAAAATATTTTCCATTCAAGGCGCATAACTCGTCCGTTCTTTCCGAGCCCCGCCTTTGGGCGATGGGCGCCTTTCACCCGGCCGGGCGAAAAACGCCCTTCGCCCGGCCGGGAGAGACGAGCATACGGCCCCTGGTCTGGAACTCGCTTTCCAGAAGAGATGGTTCTGTTGCGCTTCAGGACCACTTCTGCCAAAAATGCAAAAATTCAAAAACGGAATGCATTGCTGACCTGCATGGGACGCCGATGAAAATGTTAAGCGAAATAAACACACATCAAGATCGCTAGACTTTTAAGCAGCCGCCAACGATAACCACCACCCAATAGAAGGAACGCCTGCCCAACCCACCTCGCGAAGCCAAATTTACTTTTACAATATCGATCCTGTCACCAATAGTTATAATTCAATCTTTCTTAAAAAAACTAAGCGGTTAGAAGCGACAAAGTAGGCTGAATGGCCTCAGAATGAGCAGCACGCGCTCGGCCCCGCTGGACCCACACGTCTGAACTTTGCGGGCATGAATTTATGGGCTCGTCACAGCGGGCTTTATGAGCTTATGGATTGGACCGAAAGACATCGAGAACTTTAAGAAAGTGCGTGTGACGGCCGTTATGTTGTTATGGGACGGCTGCGCTTTACGAGAAAGAAGCAAAGTGCAAGCAAACCAGGAACTGCATCGTGAGTTGTTATGAAAGACAGTGGTCGTTATCAAGGCTGAGATCGGTTTTCGCCTCGGGCAATATCAAATGCACCCAAAAAGTTGCATGTATCCGCAACCTTCTTCTCATCGACGAGCATCAGAAATGCGAGCTACCACTCCACAGAAGGCATGTAGAATGACATTAAAGTTTTGATATTTAATTCATATAATATGTTACTAACAAAAATTTTATCGTGAATTACGATGAATGTTTCACCAACAGTTTGAGTTTTTTCTTTGTTTCGGTTAGGTTTGTTCTTCAGCAAATCTATGACTGTCCTACCAACCGTTTTAACTTCTATTTTTTTAGCACGCCAATGTGCGTAGTTAAATAAATAAATAAAGGCAGAACTTATCCCTTGGGAACATTTTCGAGAGAGCGAGAGCAGTGTGGGACGCAAACTACCTGTGGAATCAATAATATGAACAAGTGAACTCAGCAACCAGATTAAATAATGACAAGAAATAGAACTATATGCTCTTCCTCTCAAACTTCAGGACGAGCGTGTAATAAAATAAGACTTTACCGTTTCCGCGATTCTTCAGCAAGGAAAACAAATTTTCTAGAGCCAGCAGATATCTTCGTAGATTAGCTATTCACATTCGCGTGATCGTGCAATGTTTTGAGGATTTCTCTATATGTTTACTGCCGTTCTCCAACCTATTTTCACTCAGGGACTCAATGGACATTTGTATTTATTTATTTATTTGTTACGCCACATAATGGCACAACAAATAAGTACAATAAAGACAACATAGTGGTTTTCGAATAACGTTCTGAGAGAATATCGCGTAAGTGTGTTGAGCACGATACAATCTGCATTAATGGACTTTTAATTAGTAGGCTGATTCTCCTAAATTAGGTGCTGAGATATAAAAAAACGAGGGCGCCCTGGAAGACTGGGTTGATATTAACGGACCGCAAATTGTATTGATCTTCCTTATGCTTCCTTATGAACAGTTCGAACATGTTTCTGTTTTCTCTTACAGCTTCTCACTCATTGGGAGCTATTGATTCAGAATGGGTAATTCCGCTAATTTACGCATTTAATAGGCGCTACGGACACCCGCCTGGTCGAAACATGTGAATCAAAAATGTAAAGGTGCCGGAGTTGATCAGTCCCCGTTCTTGTTCCATTCGGGTGACCGATCCCCGCCCGAGCTACCCAAACCTTTCATCCATCCCAGGTCGGGCTACATAGTAACAGACCTGTATGGTAAAGACAGTGACTGACTTGGCCACGCAGGTTATTGTATAGGCGAAATGAGCATTCAAAACGCATCTACACCTCTGAATGGAACAGGAATGCGGGCTGATCAACTGACGGCGGCACATTTACATTTTTGATTCAAATATCTGTTAATGTGTAAATGTGTATATAAATAATCACAGAAAGAGCTACCATTTAAAGAAATTGTTATTATATACACAATGATATAAAATGAGAAGCAAAAAGGAGGAGGATTACCCTCAAAAATGTACAGCAGAATGAATGGAACTGCCATTCGGAGGCGTCAAGGAGAGGTGATGGCGTGCGACGTAGCCAGATCTGAAGGAACCTGACAGCAGCAGTTGCGTTTCTCAACATATCAAAGATCAGTCGGCGAGTTCTCACTCCCAGGCGAATCAGTTGATCTTTCCGCAGCACTCTGCTCCAGTAACCCCTCAGGGCCATTAGAAAGCCATCTTGGATGGACGTGCGAAGATATCAAAAAGCACTCGGGGAGCTGGCAAGCGGCCGACTTCGCCATTGGACCGATAGCCGCGCAGCACTATGGCGTCAAGCGGACTCGGTCTCTGGGGACGATCAGAGATATATAAAGCTTTATTTGCTTCGATCGGCCCAGACAGGCGTTAATTAACGGCTATGCATTTCCTAGAAATGCAGGATCGTCAGAGCAGAATGCAATGATGTAGATATGTAGCTGATGCATCATGGAAAAAAAGTCGCATCGGGAAGGACAAGCTTGTCCTAGAAGGAGACAATTTTTTCGATGTTTTTAGCATTTACTGATCGTCAATAAAGTGCGTCGTAATGGTTTCAAAATTTTTTCTGACGCCATAAAGATCTATCATATTGGATTGAAGCTCTGCTGTACAATAAGTTTTTCTTTTTCTATGTAACTATAATGCTCGCAGGCGGATAAGAGGTCGAGGTTTCATACACTAGCAATCTACATAAGTTCCTATGCTGCTCCACAACAGGAATATTTGGAAGACAAACAGAACCAAATTCTATTATTGTTGTTTACCATGAAAATTTGATGAATTAACACTCTTTCACATTTAGTATGCAATTGAAAAACTAGTTTATAGTTGCGGATTGTAAAAAATGCCAGGACCTTCAAAATGGGAATCACTGATGGTGATAATAATAGGAGCAGGGAGTGTTGTAGGGCCACGGCGACAATCTAGCTGATATCTAGGTCAAGGAAGTTCTGACAAGTCTTTGGGAAAGATAGTAAGTATAGTCAAACACTAAAAAATTGAAGTGTCTACTCTTCAGTTTATTAATCTAAAATTAGTTTGGCGAGCACGTGATCGCTCAGACCTCTGAGAACTCTGAGAATGCCGGGCCGATTTCTCTTCAGCTGCCGAACTCAGCTGCTCGTCTTTGCTGTCACTTCCACGCGTTCTTTACGCTATTGAGAGAAGGGAAAAGGGAAAAAAGAAACATCGTAGTACTGTAGAAGAGAAAAAGGAAGTTAGCGTAATGGAGTACGCTGTGATAAAGCGAAATTATAGGAATTTTCCGATTCACGGTGCATACGAGTTTTGCAAACATCTGCTTATAGTCGACGACTCGTTGGAAATCTCGTTCCCGCCAACATATTGCTTACAGTTTTTCGCATAAGGAATAGAAAAGAACGCTTGGTTTCCTGCAGAACTTCAAAATCGCCTCGAAGTGGCCGGCGGCATTGGGGTGGTGGTGGGGGGGGGGGTCGTGAGGTACACCAAAGTCAACCCCATCTCCGGCCGATTGATATACCATTTCCCCTTTGGATTGGACACTTTTCAAATCACTTTGGACGTTTTTCAAACCACGCCGGACGTTTTTCAAACCAAATTGGACACTTCTCAAGCCATTTTGGCTTGGAAAACGTCCGACGTGGTTTGAAAAACGTCCAAATCAAGGTGAAAATGGTATATTAAAAAAACCTCATGAAATTCTGATGTGTATGGTACGTGTACTAACTTGCAGTAATGAGACGCCATCAAAAGTGTTACCGATCTGTTAACTCAGTCTAACCACATACATTTTTATGCCCAGATGTTTCGAATAAGCCTTCAACGAGAAAATCCATCAGGGGGAAAGAGGTCGTCGGCTTTGACCGTCCCTTACCAAATTTAGTGCCCAATTTTGATTTTCCTGAACGTAATTTTTGCTATTTTGTCCATTAAGCATTACGATTTTTACAGCCACCAAGATTGAAAGAGGCAGGCACGATAGTTCATCATTAGTTCAACATGTTGCTCGTAAATTGCTTTAGCTTTCGACAAATAGAAACCAATCGGTATTTACTGAAAAAAGCAAAATCTTCCATGGAGTTCTGTGCTCTAGCCGTTTCAGGAACCACAGATATTTGTCGATCGTCGCAACGGAAACCTATGCAGATAATATAGTTTACCTAGATTTTCTGTTTGTGTCTTCCAGAATTCCGTCATTTTGTGGTTAATGCCTCCAATGAACGGTCATATTTGTTAAGCCCGGTAATTAATCTTGAATAACGACGCTTTTCCCTCTCATATTGCGCTCCGATCGACGTTGAGCGGCTGTGAAAATTACAACATCGAGGATCGCGTGTCGGCGGCTGTAAAAAATGCCAGGCATTCACACAAAAAACAATGTGTCGCCGGCTATAGTTACCAATATTGCTCCTGTCTTCCAGAGATCACTACATCGAAAGCAACTGTGAAGCTATTTGTGTGGGAAACAAAGGGGTGAACTGTCGCACTAGCCACTTACGAGTTGTACTATGCATAGTTGAATGCCCAAACGTATAAGAATTTTGTTCCCTACCATTTTTGGAAACGCGCAAGAACTAGGAAAGATTTTCAAGCTTGAAGTCAAATGTATATCTTGGTTCTTTAGCTCGTGGTACATGTAACTCATTTATGGTCAATAATGTTATTTTCTGTTTTTCTGTTTTTCTTGTTTTTTGGACGTAACTCATTGGATGGTCAATAATTCCTCTGCTCAACCCCGACTACGGGGTCTGGTAATGATTCAACGGTTTGCACTTGCTCTTGCAATACGCTTTATGAGCAGGATCGAAGAATCACTGCTGCTTTGTGTGCCCTCGACATGTAGTGTAGGTATCGATGATTCATGACATCATCAACTCAGTCCGAAATGATAAATATTCAAGAATTTATAATCACCAATCGCAGCACACCAAACTTAAACGAGAAACATGATCTAACGTTGGACAATCCTCAACACGCCGGTGAAGGTATACAATGGCATAGTCAGCGTGTTCGACCCAAGTTTTGCAATCTATTCATGATGAGGGGATAACAGGGATCATAACCGGGTTCCGGTAGCGTAATTGGTCCGAGCATACCAGCAATGTTGGAGTTAAAGGAAACCTCAACAAGGAGCCTCCTCTTAGTGTTCTGGGCAATTCCCGAAGCGCAATGAAACTCGAAGGGATGTAATGAAAATAAATAGAATCTTAAGAAAATGATAATTGAACGAGGGTGAGGAAATAGGAAGAGAACTCAGTAAATCTGTGTGCAGCTAACGAAATGATCGACTGACGCATTTGCACAAACAGCAATTCAAAGGCAAAAATGAAGAGAAAAAACTAAGACAACAAGCACACAAAAAGTAGTATTCGGCAGGCTCTCGTCTCATAAAACCTCAGGCCGAGGAGCGAACGTGTGGTATGCTTTGCTGAAGAAACTTACAATTAGTCAGATATTATAAGATGAAAATCGGCCTAATTGTGCTACTTCTCCACTAAAAAATACAAAAATATAGAAAAGCTCGTTTCGTTCCTGAACATGTTACGCTGACAAAAATTCCCTATGCCACTGCAAATGGCCCAGTTTTAATTAGAAGTTTTGAACGATTTGGCACTTTTCCATCTTTCTCGACGTACTTGAAGAGCTCAATATCCAAAGCATTGTAGGTTGGAACTCGGAGGAAAGGTACCATCCATCAAAGGCACTCCACGTAGCAGTGCGGAAGACATCGAAAGGACTCGGTCTGAAAGCTCCTATGGGTTCTAACCTTACTTTAACCTCGAAATCATCTAGTCAAACAGATCAGGAGTGCTGCCTCTGAGGAGCGAGCATACGGTAGTGACGCCAGTTAGTGATAGTTGTCCATTAGTCGACGTTCATGACGGAGAACAATTCATTTGTCATACAGCAGCAGCTGAGAGCCCAACAACGGCATATCCAGTCCGTGGGCGGCGGCCGAGTGCAAGGTGATCGTGAGGAGAACTGGATAACAGCTTGAAATATTACTTACCATGAGTCTCTTTCTTATATATTTCACGGATCGAATAATGGACGGCAGAGAAATGAGAACAATTGGGTTTCTAAGAGAAGCGCAGTGAGCGGTCGGCGGTCCTCCGAATGCCTCACCAAGTGATTTACGACCATAAGATTGCTTCATGCTCGAAGACTTTAAAAGGCTGAATAGGAAGAAATCGAAGCAGACCAGGAGACGGGGAACTTATTAGGAAAAGTGTGAAATAAGCAAGACAGTTATGGCAAGAAGATAACTAGAAAGGGATTGTAAGAAAGAAGAACGAGGGAGAAGAAAAGAGTCTGATGAAAAGAAGAGAAAGATAAAGAGTGATCGGAGAAATATTGGGATATGAACGAAGAGTCCTCTTCAAAAAATAAAACTCTATTTTTGCAATCGCGTTTCTCGCGGGCTCATGATGTTTCTGGTGGAAGTGTTATAGATGTTCTTATGCTATTAGGTTTTTCGGGCCGTTCATTTGCTCCCTTGTCACCTTCCTTAAGTCAGAGTGTTTTTGCTCTTTAAAAAACTTGAACAAAGCTCGACGGAAGTGAAAGCGATATGGACACCGGAAAATGACGCTGAGAGCGAGAAAGCTGAGAAAAAAAGGGAAAAAAGTTTTTTTTCTAGGAAAGTTGAAACAGTGAAAATAGTTTCAAAAATAACTTGACTTCTTCACGATCAAAAAAACGCATAAAAGGAAAAAAAGTATGTACGATACAATGGAATGAACATAAATTGGTGGAGAAGGAAATGCAAAAAAATGAGAAAAAAAAGTACATGATGTGGAAGCAGAAAAAAATAAGTTAAGCAAACAAGAGCAGACGAAGTCATCTATTCAACACGAGAAGGACAATGTGCTTATGCTCCAATTACAGTGGATATTCCAGCCAAAAAAGAAGGCGTACTATGAAGGAGTTTTTGCTGAATAAAGAAAGAATATGCCAGAAGACTCTTCAAGAATGCTTCAAGCCCCATCATTCACTAAATAATGGGGTGATTGAGCTGCACTTGTCATCGTTGGGAAGAATGCCGTTGATCATCTAAACGGCTGCCAATTAGCTCAACGGCGCATGGAAGATGTACGTATGTGCTACGGAAATATGAAATATTGAAAATAGGCCCATTGCTCGTGCCAGCTCTGACGGAGACGTCAATGGCTGATGGGTAAAGCTGCGAGCTTTGGGCTTATTTGGGCTCCACTGGCTTAGCGAATTGTCGCCATATTTGTCAGCAACGAATGACCAGGACCAATAGCTCAACTCATAACCGCTATTGGAGAAGCTTCAGCTACATGGCTTGTCAGCCGTCCTTATACTAAATCTACATTCATTTCTATTTAGTTATTAAGAAGGTAAAAGGTAAAGGTGTCGGCGTTGATCAGTCCTCGAAGGACGCGCACCCGAATTCGTGTTCAATTCAGAATAGTAGAGGCTTGGTGAATGCATATTTGGCATATACAATGACTTGTGGGGCCAGCCGCTATAACAAGTCAAAGTTTTCTCCTTCCCAGAAAAGCCTGGTACCAAATTACCGACCCAGGGAAGGCTTATTCAGGATATCGACAGTAGTTACCACTGCACCACGCGCGCCCATTTAGTTATTACTGCCGTATAAGACAACCGTGAGAAAATGCAATATAACTGATAATCACTAACAACGCGGAATTAACAACAATATTGAAAGTCAAAACCTAAGGTTTCCAGTAGTGAAGGAGCCTATTCAAATCATTGATTACATTTATTTATTTATTTTACTTATTTATTTATTTATTCAAGGTCGAGTGGTAGGAAAATTGTCGACTAGTAGGCAAATTCTGCCCAATGAAGACTTCGCTGAGTACACTTTTTTCTCACGATTGCAGCATCGAAATGGGCAAATGGTTAGGTTCTCTACTTACAATGGCGAATGGTCCAGTTATAGTGATACGAAATTCTAAGTGATTGTGGATTGTCCAATGAGATGCTCTGTGAGAAATCAAACATAAAGTCCTTTTCGCTCCCATTTTCGGACAAACTCGAGCACATCTTCCTCGTTTCTTTCTCTGCACAAAATTGCTGAAGGTTGAAGAAGAGAGTTTGAGACAATAGAGACCTTTTCAGTGGTTTGCGAAATCTTTTCTGAGAGTTGCGAGATAATCGGCGGACTGGTAACAACAATTGTTGTATTATGTTGAGTTTTGGGTGTAACAAAGCCTCCGTGAGACAAAACACAGCAAGGTGGTCTGAGCAAGACCGCCGCCGGCACAGCTGTTCTCAGCAGTCCCCATCGACGTCACGTCGCTGATAACTATAAGCACATGATCAACCGGCATAGGATATTTTTTAACAGCATGAACAATGACGTTGATGGTCGTTGCTGATTCTGAACTACCGTAGCTCAGAAACAACAACTAAACTGTGGCACAGTGAAAAACAAAAAGCTCTCGTTTTATGCATACTTATCATTTTAAACCAGCCGCTAAATATACGTTGATATCTAAATGATGCTTCTTTGTTTCTTATTCGCATCTTCATAGCTTTCTTTTTATCCTTTGTCTTTAAATCGCTATCGCTTCATTTTCAAGCGGTTATGACTCTCGTTACCAGAATATTGGAACTGTAGTTGTATTGGTTATTCTTGGCATCATATTTTAAGTTTACTCAGGTTGTTTTCCATTCTTACGTCACCTGATTACGTCTTAAATAAATAAATAAATAAATAAATAAATCGACATATGCAGTTAGATTGCGGTTGTCACACAATAGCTTGGTCATTTTGGTGGTGAAAAAAAACAGCGAAAAGATCTCGATTTGAAAAAGGAATATCATTTTGGCTGGAGATGGTTCAGTGGCGAGTTTTTCAGGGACGCACCAGCTTATTCGCCTTTTATTCAGTAATCAGAAAGGAAGCACAGAAATCGCAAACTTGGCCTTCATAATTTGTGCCGGCCAACGGCGGTCCAAGTCAACGTCCTCATCTCCCTGACACGTCTAATGTCCATTTATTCTAAACTGGATTGATGGAAGATATGGTTAGCTTCAGCCAAGGGTCAACCGTTTAACCGAGTGGGTATAAATGGTGCAACAACGCCACGACGTTTCAATCCGAACAAAAGATCCAAAAATTGTTCAGTTTGTTCAGTCTGCTACACATGTAGAAAGCAGACAGCTAACAATATCAATCACGAGAAAAAACGTTCAAAGTAAAGAGCTACACCCACCCACCCAAACTGAGGGTTAGAAAGCTCCTGAACGACAGGTCTTCCATTCTCTGAAACTTATCGAATGTCGGATCAGCAAAGGTACTCAGTCATCTTTTTTTTAATCTGGTCAGCTTTATTCATTCACCGTGTTCCTAGAAAGAAAGCAAGGTATCGAAAATCCACAGAAGCTCCGATAAGGCAGGGGTGCTAGCCACCGATGAGATGGAGTATATCGAATCAAAGGCCCAGTTGGAAATGTGGGCATCTTGTACAAGAATGTTTAGAGGGACGATCTTGCGCCGTCCGAACAGCTTGTTGAGCGAGCTCTACAGCCTTTTCACCAAGATCATCCTGATGCGGATATCGCGTTCTTTGGACGGAGCATCACCGCCTGAGCAAGATGGGTTTCGTCATGCATTCATCTGCGTCGACCACATCTAAAGTGTCGTCGAGGTCTGTCGGGAGTACCATTTGCCCCTCGTCTTAAGCTTCGTCGACTACGAAAAGGCTTCCAACATCGTCGAAACGAATGCTATCCTGTCTGCGTTAGTCGATCAAGGAGTGGACTCGCCCTACATAAGAACGCTGGCCGACTGCTACCGCCACTGTTCTACGACAGTGCAGCTCTTCCAGCGTCCAATCGACATCCCCATCGAGAAGGGCGTCAGGCACGGCAATACCATTTCGCTCAAGCTGACTTCCTTTATTTTCCTTTATTCACAACTCTATAAAACGAAGGTGCTAGGACACATCGTGGACACGCGTCCGCCCCTGCTGTCAGCCGGCCAATAGCGTGGCCCACGCCACCCCCCCCCCCCCTCGCCCTACCCCACATCGATAATCGTTACTGGTGGCAGCACGCCATTGGCATGCGTCTATGCTATTCACCGATGGGGGCTAGGGGGGGGGGCTGGGCGAGCGAGGCAGGGGCGGGCGCGAGTCCACGGTGTGTCGTAGCACCAAAACAAATAAATGGCCAATAAGGATAGCGTGGTTAAGCACGATTCTCTAACGGATCACTGGCAATAAACTCTGCGTAACCGTGATACCCTAACTGATTATTCAACTGTTTTTCTCGAGTATGAATGAAGGAAGTCAGAATCTGAAATGCACACGAACTTTTGGGTCATTCTAAGGGCTCGTTTAGACCAGATGCGGTGCGCGGCGCGGCCTAATGCAAAAGATGCAAAATCAATAGATCGCACCGCGCGCCGCCGACGCGCTCCGTTTAGAGCAGATCGCGCCTACCGAAATGTAGGCGTAAGATGAATTGCGTTGTGTGCCGCGGGCACAGAGGTGTAGTGTTGGACGGAGTGGTGGTTTCTTGTGCAAAAGAAGTGTTTGTATTTTCACTAGGCTGGCAGAGTGCAGAGATTGTGAAGATTCTGGAAGGCTTCACTGTTAGCCAAGCCCTGACGCTGCCTATTTCTCTTCTCTGTGAAGTGTTTATCTTCGTGATCTTATGATTTTATTTACTTTGGATTTAGCAGTAGCAGTTTCACTTTCATTATCTTTAGATTACTTTGGTACTACTATTGCTCGCTGAAGTTTTCAAAGAAACTGCAAGAGTTAGGCCTATGGTATACTCCGGCAACGGCACCGTCGCAGCGGAGCTAAAAATGCATGGCTCGCCTCTATTCAGCACTGCAGCTGGGTTTTTTGTATGCTGCTGTGTGCGGGGACTCGGAGCGGTGCTGCCCGACCTGTCGCAGCTGGCGCCGGCTGTCGCAGCGCAGTGCGCTGCGACCGTCGCAGCTAGCTGCGACAGGCGTCGCAGCTCGCTGCGACAAAAGCCACAGTACTGTCCTAAGAGGATCTGCACCATTCTTTTTGCTCTTGCGGTAAACTATCCGAGTCCCCGCACACAGCAGCATACAAAAAACCCAGCTGCAGTGCTGAATAGAGGCAAGCCAATGCATTTTTAACCCCGCTGCGACGCGGCCGTTGCCGGAGTATACCATAGGCCTTAGAAGACAGGAATTAGAATAGCAGATTACCCATGCGGGAGAGGCCGAAAATAGCGGTGTTCACTGAAGAATGATTAAAATTGAAAATAATCGTGTTCTAATTGAGAGGATTCCGTTTCAGTCATCATCAAAGCCGTAGTTAAAATCAATTAGAAGACCATTTTTCGAGTTTCATCTAACAAACGGACACCTTTTATTCCACTTATTCCCAATTTTTGAATTCGATTCCCGTTCGTTTTCCTGTTTAATTCTTCCTGATCCACCTCTGGATTGCTTCAAAAGGTTTCGGAATCTTTTCTGGTCATAAGTTTGTCACGATTCAAAACCACCCTTCATCAGCTACTCAGAAACTTGTGCGATACAGTGGCTGCGTGTGAGCTCACAGCGTTGGCTGTGCATTGCACACGGCACGCAGTGGCGATGACGCCATCGCCCGTGTAATCGTCGGTCGCTTGGTCGCGCGGCGTCTAAACGAGACCTAATAGTTGGTGATATTGTCGCTCGCTAGAAGATCGCCTTCACTATGTTAGGATAGATACAACTAGTTAAGGTCACAGCCGCAGCGCTGCTTTTTTTTGACAACATTATCCATCTTTCTAAGAGACAATTTCAGTTGATGGATTCGTCTGGCCCGATGGCTTTCAAAAGTCAGACATGTCATGTTGTCGGTGAGAAACGACAAAACACTTGCTCCAGACAGAGATGGAGCCGGGCACCTGAAACACCTGCCACCAGTTCTTCATAGACTACCTGTCAGAATACAAAAATAATCAATGAAAGAATGAACAGGCTGTTCTGCTGAACGAGTAGAAGAACCGCATGACGACGGCAACAGTCGAGTAGTTCGCATACTCGCTAGAACCTCACTATTTCCTGGCGGGGGGGGGGGCAAAAGTAGTAATGGAAATGCAACAAACTTCTTTATTTCTCAATAACTTCAAATATTTCTAAAAAGCGCGGAAGTGATGAATTCTCAAGTGGTTTCAAGTAAGTAACATACAGGCACATAAATACGACGAGCATACATGGGACTCCAGTGGGGAGTTATATGGGAAAGAAGTGGAAATGGTTATAATTTTGTCCCCCCACCCCCTAATAAAATCGTGAATTCTCCAGGAAATGGACAATCAAACTTTCCAGCACGTAGAATGTTGTGTGTCGATCTAAAAAACGCAGTCAGTGCCGTTCCATCTTCTCTAAATTATTAAATTGCAGAGGGCGACGAGTCCACTCTGTAGGACAAATCACCCCTGTTTTGAGGCACCAGTATTGCAAAACAACCATACGGGAAAGGTAAAGAGTAAAAAGTACCAATTCTCTGGACTCCGGAAGGATTGAAGGCTTGTTTAGTCTGAGAGGGGATCGATCGCTCGACGGTGCCGGTGTCAGTCGTGCTTCTCACCATTGTATTATACAAGCGCGTCCACTACCCATACAAGTTTTAAAAATTGCTCTTACGAGTTTAAATTAGTTTGTATTTCTGAGGTCAATTGCGCTACTAATAATTACAGCATAGCACACTTATGAGTGCAGAAATATAATAAATAAATTTACTCGTGCGCCATGCTGTGCGCCATTTTATAGAACCAAACAACAAAACACTAAACACAGCATTGTAATTCAGAACAACCTCAAATAAACAAGTCATGTGAGCAACTGAGCCTCAGTGGAAATACAGGAACACATTATCCTAGGCGGCCAATTTTGGACTACACTAATATACCAACCAAGACAGGCTGGAGGCCATTAGCTCCAAGCAAACGTCTGGGCAAATAGATTCGAGGAGCGGCATTAAAACGGTATTCAGGAAAAGAAGAGAAATTCCTTGCCGTTGATGGAAGCGGAACCATGACGACCCCTACCTCCGACTGTCCACACCATGAAAGCATGGTGTCCTCCTGCCGTAAAATGAGCAAGAAGGGGCTCCTCGGAGCTTACATGGTCACGACAACAGCACTGTGGCAGTAAGCCGAACAGGTGGAATTAGCAGAGGTCTAGTAAATTTATTTATTTATTACGTCAAATGACGCGCCTGAAACAAAAGTGTAGCACCGGGTAAGAAGAAAGACAACAAATGAAAAACCTGAACTCAAAACACAAGAAACGTTCCAGAAAGACTATGCAGGGCTCTTAAATAGTTAGGTGACGCATAACTTTTTCAATTAAATCCAGAGGATTTCACATGGTAAAATGAATCCAGCGCCTTCAAGTATACAAGGAAAACTATTAGCGAACACCAACACGGTATCCCGAGAAGACAGCGGAAGACAAGGGAAGGACCGAAACAACATTAATAAAGAGGATAAATGAAAATGAAAAAAAAAACAAATAAGTGAAACATAGTCCGAGCAAGTAGTTATGTAATGTTTGTGAAGCTCCGACCAACACGCCACTGCTGATAGATATACGGCGAGGGCTAACGAAACCGCATGTCATAAAATGTAGTCCTGTGAGTTGGGCTGGCTTTCAAGATGGAACAAAAATTATTCGAAGCGGACTAAAATGTGATAGACATGAAATCTGAGGTCCCAGAACGTTCCGTATACCGTGAACCAGGCCAGAGATCACCAAGTAATACCAGTCCCAAATACATCCAAAGAGGCAAGGTTATAGCTGCATAATAGGGGAAAAGGAAAAATGAACATATAAGAACGCAGGTGAGCCCAGTAGTACATCGCGTCATAGGAACGGCACCAAGGTCACCCCGGCAACCACATTCCAGTAGCGTAGGCGAGGAAAAGGACTTGAAAATCGGTCGGCGAACGGCTTCTTTGTAAGGAAACCGCGTGATCATAATTGCCCTCAGATGGCTGGCAAACGGCTAGCGGACGCATTCCTTCGCTCTTTGAATCCCCTCGGGGCACAGCGCCGCATCAAAATAAAGGACTTGTCGGGAGAAATGATTGTTGGGAGAAAAAATGGCGGAAGAATAAGCAGAGCGACGTCTAGACAGATTGCTGAGCCCTGAAAACAGCAACCGACTAGAGGCACTTGTGTCCTCAGATAGCAGAACCCTTATTTCGAAATGTGGTCGCACAATGACTAGAACCGCCGTTTTAATTCGCATCGTCGAGCGATCGGTCCTCATCCTGACTGACCAAGCCATTCCTCCCACCGAGATCGGGTGAATTGATATCAGACCTTTCTGGGGAGATGAAGGTCCTGACTTGAACCTCGAAAGTGATTGTAATTGCTGAATTCGCAATTATCAAGCATCTACGAAAGTTAGGGAAGTGGATCATTCTAACTACTGAGGGAGAATAGCCTTGAAAATGTGTATTAGCATCGACCTCTTCACCTCAACCTTCACTCATACCCGGAAGTTGAATTGATGAAGATGCAAGAGGGTGAGCAGTGTAATCACCGCACTCGCATTTTTCACTTTTCTATTTTCCATTCCTATCCTAATCACTTAGTCCGGCAGATGTGTGTTTTTTGTGGAGATGGAAAAGAAAAAGAAGCCTAAAAATTATGGAACAAAATGGGGCCAAACAAATGACCAGTGATGTGAGAAAAAAAAACGTTCTCTCTGAACACCCCGCTGTGAACGATGAGGTCTGGTTCAGCTGTTTTGTTTTTTATTTTTTAAAATTTCGCGTGAATCTTAAATTTTGATTTTTTTAAATTGAATTTAAATTTTAAATCCATTTTTTAAATACACATTTTCAGCTTTCCGGAGGTGAAATTCTGTACTACACCCTCAGTCGGTGTAACGTGTAAGAGACAAGCCTAATCACGCCAACAACAATCCTAATATTCCACGTGAAAAGTGATTTAACAAGGCCGTGATTTTGAGGAAAACAAATTTCAGACGAATACATAAGAATTAAGCAGTAAACCGTCAAAAAGCTCCAGATTGATAAGTAATCAGTGTTCGTCGTACATTCAAAAACTACTGATGTAAAGTGTATTAGCTTTATAAATGAAAGAAGAAAAAATAAAGAAGAAAACTACTAAAACTGCCATACTCGCCTTATGATATGGAGAAACATCACCAAAATCAATGAAACAGAAAGTGGAGTCCAAAGACAGGGAGGAGGGCACGCTTCGACGTTCCGTAATCCATAGTGCTTACTTCTGCGGTGTTGGTTTGCTTTTTTGTGTTGACTCCGCTCTGCATATGTGGGTTACCACCGCAGCCTGATTATTAAATTTTATACGTAGGTAACTGAAGAAGCAAAATTCAAGGTGTACTAGGTCTAGTATCTCTTAGAGACAACGAACATTGCTTGTCAAAGAATGACTTCTACTTATCCCACGTTCAACGGTAAGTACCCCTCACTACATACCTTCGCTCAGCAACTGTTAGAAGGAAAAAGTTGCAGTTGCCGGTCAATCCCGTAGGCGTAGTAGTCTTTATTCTATTTATTTATTCATATTTTTTCCTCAACTGTGTTTTTTGCCACCTTTTCCCTTTCCCTCCAATTTTTACTATCCACTAATTATGAATATGGTTATTTTGTTTGTTTTCTTCTTTGTATTGCCCTTTGGATAGCCTGTTCGCCTTCATTTGCTTTCCTTTTGAACTTGTTCGCTTTTCGACTATTTACGTGTTTGTCTTTATGTGTAGTTTCGTGTATTCAGTATATTCGACGATTAATTAACTATCTATCACCCTGTTGCAGTGTATTCTAGCTATTCTGCTGTCTTGTTGGGTCAACTATTTTATTTATTGGACTTCTACTTATATAGTGGATATTATTCGATGGTCAGGTCAGTTCGTTTTATTCTATTACCTTTTTAACACTTTCGCGGCCTCTCTTCTTACTGAAGAGTCCCGGAGAGACTTAATTTCTCCTTTTTCTCTTGCTCATCTAAGAGAAGGAACGAAACGAGCCCTTTATTTATTCTTTAGTTTTATTTTATTATTTAAGACGTGGACCCACGTGGATATGAATAAGCAGTACGTAGGTAGTTCTGAGGGAAATTACCTAACAGAAATACGCTTTTTTAATGTGACACCTTCTTGGTGAATTATTATGGTGTGTCAAAAGTTTTGAGAAAATCTGACGTTCAAGAGTATATAACAACAAAGGGCACGCGAGGTTTTATATAATACTCAGTAACTCAAATTTTCTCAAAACTTTTGGCACTTCCTAACACAAGCCTTTAGCAGAATCTAAGGAGAAAATGAGGATTCTGACGGTGAGTAGAGAACACAAACATTTCGTCTTCATATGTTAGGGTGAAGCTAATCAATGTCTACCCTTCCTAGAATCATTTAAGTCCCTTCTTTGCAAGTTTCGCGTCGCTCCTGGACCCCACCCGGAGAGAAGTTTATAGGGAACAGATGGTAACAGTTCTCCTTTTAAGCGTTAAAAATGAAGAGAGCGAAACTTGGAATCTCTTTTCACTTCAAATTATTGTACCTATTAGCAATTGGATATCCGTTGACCATACCCGAAAATCCGCCGATAAGGAAAAGGTGATAAAGCCTATTATCAATATGAATAGGCGAGATGACAACCAATAGGGTTGCTGGGTGTCCTTCAACGTAAGTAAGCCAAGAGCAGCATCTGGAGGTTGTGGTAGCGGTGTCGTGGATGCCCGAGGCTATCACTGGGCCGCTAACAAAGTCGAAGGGGCGGGCCTGGTTCTCACTGAGGGTTTCTCAACCCTTCGCCCGCCCTCACTTGCTGTTGGAAGGTCCGCGAATTGTCTAAATAAGATGACCCGTCAAACTGCTGAATACTTACCTACTCATCTTCTGAAAGGTCTTGCTCCGAGAAATGAGGGATAAATAGCGCTAGATAGACTGGAAACGGCGTCGCAGCTCATTAAAGACAAGAAATATAGACACCATTAAGGCCAACGACCTATTGGGACACGGATGATTTGACTGCTTCTCTAGAGGCAGTGCTCAGGAGAATAGATAGGCAGTAATAAAGCGCGCGTTTGCGGTTCATTCTGGGGACTTGCGAATGAGGGACAGTATAAATGATGCAGTAGAGAGGGTTTTCATTAAAAATGGCGAGCAATAAATATCGAGCGATGGTCGTAACTGGGATATGATAGCTGAGAATTGGTGAAATTCGATGACATACATCGAACTGAATCGTGTATGCCCCATATATCTCATCGTAAACGTCTAGGTGAGTTAGCTTCTCGGAAGGTTGCACTCAGCAGACCTCCAATTCTAGGTTCCATAACTGAGACATGCATGAGAGAAATTTTCGAATCGAGGCCCTCAAACAAATATTTGAGTATAGCCAGCCCTAATACTCTCTTCCTATATTAGGATTTGTGAGCAATTCACATGATGATCAATTTGAGAAGCTCCAGGGCAGTAGAAAGCACTGTAAACTGATTAACTACATATTCGTGCGCAGCGATCCAAGCTCCATCGTTTGATACAGGACTTGCCCTATTTTGCCAGAACTCCTGGAAAAGAATTCCAAACAAAAGATAACAACCAGCAACTAATAATCGTAGGGGCATTGTTTACTACGCCAGAGCTCAAGGTGAAGGCGATTCAGTTTTCAGTATCAGAATTTTAGACTTCAACTATCTCTTATAAATAAAATATGGTACCTATTTCTTCCAAATGTTAAAGGAACGTTCTAAAAACCGGGTAGGAAGAGGTAGAGGGTAATACAAGCTGACGTTCTCCTGAAATACTTTTCTCAAACGTGAGAAGTTTCACGAGAAACGTGAGACATTGCTCCTCGAGATGGAAAGAGGAGCCATAGTAGATTTCTTTTACTAACTTGATTTTATCACCTAATGCGCAAGTCTTAGCTCTTCTTCGGTTGATTGGCCTCGGATGTTTGCTCAATTTAAGATATGCTCTACAGGATATCGAACATGATTTTTCTATAAAATTCTGTTATTCTACTGTTCTGTGCTGTACAGTGAACATTAAATCTTCTCCCGGTTTAGCTGCGCTACCGATCGTCGCAATAAAGGACTCATTTCGAATGCAGGATAATGTCGATAGACTGAGTGTTCGGCTAGCGTACATAATCGTTCCGAATACATAGAATTTGCATGGCAGGAGCTGATTTCTGAAACGCTATACAGTGATCATGCTGGAAAAGCCAAACAACACTGGAAATCTCCAAAAGTCACGAAATACCGTCGACAGAGGGCTGTTCTGAGTAACGATCTACCAATTACTTCCGATCACGCTGTGATATGGTACAAGATGGTTTTGAAACACGCGAGAAAGTTGCACATGACCTAAAAACATCTCTAAGGCACCCATTCGCCTTTAGGCTTGACGAATTACTAGTGCCGGTCCAATATTTGACACTTGGTCCACATAAATGACTAGCGATTTCATCTTGAACTGCAAAGACCTTTAGATTTTATCAACTGCCGACGAAACTTCGAAGCGAACGTTTTAGTTGGAAATGAGTTTCAGCAGAAAGCGTATGGTCGAAAACCCTAGTCGAAAACCCTAGAAAACTACATAGTCTTAAGATAGAACACGTATACTACAAATTAGTTCTGATAGAGACACATTGGCAACGCGGGCGGAGGAGCGAAAACAAATTATATGAAGTGAAAACACGACACTGCGAGCAGATGGGACAGCAACGACAATCTGCCCTCCACCCTCGCCTCCCGAGCGCCGATACATGCCGAGAAGAAGGAGCTGCTGGTGAAATGCGACTAAATTGACCAAATGTCTTCCAGATCCTTTCGGCGAGCGTTTTTGTTCTACTTTGTGTGTTTAGCTGAGTCTTTGAAAACGCAAAAAGGTAACAAGCTAAAGCGCAGTATTCAAAATGACGCGACATGCATTCGTCTTCCATTCAGAAACGTAGAGGGATGGTGAATCACAGTTGGATGAGTCAATGAATCTTCACCTTCTGAGACAAGTCTGGCGCCAATTTACCAGACTTGTCTCAGAAGGTGAAGATTCTGGAGGGTTTGGTTATCCAGGGCCAAGATTGATTACACGACCATTCGGGTGTCTTCTAGAGCCTGTTACTAAATCGTTACACTCAGAGAACTTCACTTTGCTAAACCGTTTAGGTAAAAATATAATCACCTGACCAAGTTGTCTCAGCAACAGGTGTCGCCGTTCTCATCTGTCTTTATGTTCTCATGTCGTCGAATTTTCGTTTACAGTTTTCCTTCATTGTCTTTTATAGCTGATCTCCCTCCCGCCGGCGGCTGCTATGTTTATTCATTTCATTTATTCATTCATACATCAGGGATGCGCGCGCTAGAACTCGTTGAAAGTAGACCTTAACATGGATAGCTAGAAGTTTCCTTCCATAGCACCTCATTCGGATTCTGGAACCATATATTTGAATCTGTTTTGTGAGCACCTCCTCGAGTTTCACTACAGGTAAAGGTAAAAAGGTAAAGGTGTCGGCGTTGATCAGTCCCCTGAGGACGCGCCGCCGCATTCGTGTTCAATTCAGAATCGTAGAGGCATATTGAATGCGTGTTCGACCTATACAATGACCTGAGGGGGCTAGCCGCTATACCAGGTCAGTGTCTTTACCTTCCCAGACAAGTCTGGTACCAGTTTACCCGACCCCGGAGGGATGGAAGGCTTGGTTAGCCCGGGCCGGGATCGATCGCTTGAACGTGCGGATGTCAGCAGCGCCTTTTACCACTATACCACGCGGCCACAGATGTGGCAAAATTCAGAAAAAGTTTACCTGCATCTCGTCGACGGGTGAAAAGAACACTTCTATTGTATATTTGTTTTTTCATTCATTTATTTGTCTATTGTCTATTGCATATTGGCTTTGTTGCGCTCTCAGATGAGAAAGAACGAAACACACCATAGTAACGCAACAAACAAGCACTGTCGATACGTATTCTGCACTACTTTCAATTGGTTGTTGTAGAAACTTCACCAGTAGTCATATATCGATCGTGTGTACCAACAGCATCTTCCCAAAATGGTAGCTATCAAAATAAATAAGCAAGAAAAAAGTTACTGAAGGCATCACATGAGAGCTCAACAAAGCCAATACATGCTTGAAAAGTGTTTTGTTTACCCGCCCACGAGATATGTATGACCCATCTGCGGAGCCGTTAGAGCGCGGTCACCTCTATAAGACGACTTTTTATGAATTTTGTCACATGTGTGATGAAACCTGTGGAGTGACGAGAAGATGCTAACAAAACAGATTCAGTTATGTGGTTCCAGAATCCGAATGAGGTGCTGTGAAAGACGAAGCCTACCCTCTGGTCCGCGTCTAGCATTAGTGCAAGTATTTCCATAACAACTCATAGTTTTGAAGCTCTGGTCTTCAATAAATTTGACTGCTGACTGAGCTTGATAGAAGTCCAATTTCTTCCTATCTAAGTCTAGTGTCGACGTTTTGCCACGTGAGTGTTCCAAATTAACAAAAAAAACGAAAAGACATGGCATGCATCCGACAATGGAGAGATTAAGAGTACGATATTCTGAGTTGCTCACTAAGCGAACGATTATTTTGAACTATTCTTTTGACGTTGAATTATAATAGTTTGTGTTCCTCTGAGCTATCAATTTACAAACCATACCACACCCAATGAGGTGCTGTGAAAGACGTAAGAGGCGCTCTGTCCGCGCAACAATAGTGCAAGTATTTCCATAACAACTCATAGTTTTGAAGCTCTGGTCTTCAATAAATTTGACTGCTGACTGAGCTTGATAGAAGTCCAATTTCTTCCTATCCAAGTCTAGAGTCACCACGACGTTTTGCCACGTGAGTGTTCCAAATTAACAGAAAACGAAAAAACATGGCATGCATCCGACAATGGAGAGATTAAGAGTACGATATTCTGAGTTGCTCACTAAGCGAGCGATTATTTTGAACTATTCTTTGACGTTGAATTAGTTTGTGTTTCTCTGAGCTATCAATTTATCACACCCATTAATTTACAAACCTATGAGCATGGAAATGAATAAATAAATAAAGTAGTAGAATAACCCTGTAGCAGGAAATCGAGAGCTGAAATTCCAAACTAGACGGCCGAGCCTCAAATTCCTTGCCAGTCATGAGACGAAGAGTGATTTACTGCATCCGATGAAGCACGCTCACGCGGACTACCACGAACAACACATAAAAATGGGCGTGAACCACGAAAAAAAAACAGCAGAGCATCAACAAAACTCGAATTTTCAGGTTTTCAGCTATTCTCTCTGTCATTGTCAATTAACAAAAAACCTTGGAACGACAATACAAATACAAGGTGTTGCAAACGATGGAAATAATATAGATCGTTGATCATTTCTCATTGGCAGTGTTCTCTGCGAAAATAATTGGCAACAGTGAGAAACTGATTTAGCCAAAGTGATAAGATCATCGAAAAACTAGTTTTAATGGATGAAGGCGTCCATTGAGATCGTACATGAGCGATGGTTAAATTTGTGGCTTACCCTTCTTGGGCATGTGTGGTACAAATAAACCCGACACCAGAGAAAAGCTTGATTAGTATGGGCAAGGATCGATCGCTCGAGCAGGCGGGTGTCAACGGCGCTTCTTCTATGTACACTGTACTTCGTATTTTTACTAGGTCTCAACAAAATTTCGGTTGTGAATAGAACGCTTTGAAAAACAAAGAAAACAAAAAGTGAAAGTTGACCGCCCACACAGAAAAAAGCAAAAATAACCATATTTATTTTACTCTGGAGAGGTGGACGATACGGACAGCACAAACTCTCTGAGTTTGCTTGTTAGTGGACCTCTTCGATCATCAAAATGACCCTAATCTTCTGATTCCTCTTCTCCAAGATTTGGTGAAATGTGCGACTAGCTGAGCAAACCGGGAAGTGGCCGGTGGGAGCCGCCACTTGGCAAAAAAGGACGAAGAAAAGGCCATGGAGGAAGTGCTGTCCGTTCGGTGGTCGCTCTATAGAGTGATATATTATGAGATTTCGCGAGATGCTGGCAAAGATACCGCTGACTTCTGCACTCTTTTCCAGGTGCACAAAGCGAAAACAAAGCTACACTCAATCAAAAGCGCAAATAACGAGGGGAACATCAAATAGACTTTCCCAAAATCCCCATGATGCTATCAGGGATCACCGATAATTTGTGAAGCAAAGCACAGTTCCACCCCATACTACTTCATAGACCGCACTCATCCGCAATATATATAATTCAGAGATGAGACCTGGGGCAAGAAGTGGTAACGGCAGTGGATTTCACAAATCGAAGTTGTTCAGCAAGGCGGGTGATCGATTTTTTGAATTTTTGAAGCTACAGAAATGTGGTCGCAGTAGATTTGGAGGAAAAACAATGTGCTTACATACGTAACGTGTTCACGAAATAAAAATATAATAAAAATTCTGTGGTTGCAAGGAAGTGAATGAACGTTTCAACCCAATTCCGTGCAGACCAAATGATGCTATCTCGAGAATTGCTTATAATCAAATTCTAGAAATATTCCTCTTTCGATTCTAAAAGAAGATTCTCAAACAACAATCACTAGCGAATTATATTAACCGGCTACTTTGCCAAAAAAGTAGGCGGAGTTGGAAATGTCAGATAATTGTAAGTCGATAGGTTCCTACAGTTGAATTAGAGCAACTCCACTGCAAGTTAAAATGAGCAAAATGCAAGGTCGATTGAAATTGTGGACCACCGAAAAGTTCGCTGCATCTTATTCATATCTTTTCAACCTAATGACTCATCCTACACAGAAAAGCATATCTCACAAAACACAATTCACGAAATTCCCAGTTCACCTATTCGTCTTCCCACGTTCCCCGTGTAATTCTCTCAGACCCTGCATTTATTTATCTGAAATCGAAGTCGACGTGCGAATAGAACGCTCTCGCAAACGACTGGTTTGTTCTCTGAAGTGTTCTCAACCAGCTACGACGCGAGAACGCGGTTAATCGGAAGCAGCGCCAAGGGCAACGAAATTATTCCACCGTCGTCCACACACACATAATATCTTGGAGCTATGGCATCATGATACTGCGTCGAGAAGTATTGCAATTCATACGTAGTTTACATTATTTCCCGCGACGTAGATAAGGGAAAAAGAAGAACAATGGCTAAAGATTATTTAGATGGTAAAACACACGGCGAAGACTGCGAAATTCATGGGGAATCATTATACAGGGTGCGTCAAAAGTCTTTGGACTCATCGTCAGATAATTGGTCGTCTTAACGGTTGTTTTGAAGCAAATGAAATGAAATTCATAGGGTTCATTACTTTACACACACTGTACACATAAAAACATAGTTAGGCTTTGAAACGGCCTCATCTAGCACGAACACAGGCCTTAAGTCTCGTAGGGAACCCATCTACAGCGGCACGCAGGACTTCTTCATCAATTTCTTTCCAGGCTTTCTTCAAAGCTCGTTTGGGCGACTCAGTGTCCCTGAGTGGTGTTGAGCAGTCCTTGCTCTTTGATATAGACTAAGTTGTCGTACACCGTGAGCTTTGGCATACGTAGAGTTCTGGCAATGTCCGCGCCTGACACTCCCTCCTTGTGCATTTTCGACATAACGGTGCGCAAACATTTTACTCCAGACATTTCAAACAGGCCAACGATCAGCAAGGAAAATTTACTAGACTGTAGGGCAAGATTAGTATAATATTCCATGATCGACTGTCCTTGAATCTTGGCATGGTGAATATAGTAGTCGTTGATAGAATGACTGTAGCCAATTAGCCAAGATGGTACAAGTTTATTTCGGCTAACGTTTCGGCGTGTCCGCCTTCGTCAGAGCCTCAAACTTGGGTAATTAAACACACCAAGTTAATTTAATTACCCAAGTTTGAGGCTCTGACGAAGGCGGACACGCCGAAACGTTAGCCGAAATAAACTTGTACCATCTTGGCTAATTGGCTACAGTCATTCTATCAACGATTAGTATAATAGTTACGCATAAAAGTTTCGATAGCTGCAGGGCGCTTTCTATATAATGATCTTCAAACAGCGAGTCCAAAGACTTTTGACGCACCCTGTATATCCAGTTTCGCTAACTCTCTGGTTTTTGTCTATTGTCTATCTGCTCAGAATGCTTATTTTCATATCTTCAACCAGCACGTTTTGCTAAAAGTCATCTACGCAGTCTATCTTTAACACTACCGTCAAAAAGGTGAGAAATAGATCGCAAAATAATAAAGGTGAGAAATAGATCGCAAAATAATCTTTACATGTGAACAGAATGCATTTTCTGCCCAAACCGGGAATACGGAATTGATTCAAGGCGGGTTAATATACCAGATAGAGTGTAGGGTATCAATGCGCTATACGTATGCAGGAACACCAATCTTGGTGAAGACTACGTAATTATACTTCATTCCAAAGAACTGAGCTGAGGAGCGTAACGTAAACTATTTTGACGTACATGAAAGGTGCTATTGCATGAGGCTGAGACAACATGCAGAAATGCGTTGGAATTTGTTCGGTGAGTCGAAGAATGAAGAACTGCAATGAATAACAAATGATCTATAACAAATGATATTCTTGCGCTTGTGCTGCTTTACGAGCTGGTGTTTCACACGTCTCATTCACTACTAACCTAATCTATAATACTAACACAGATCAATCGGTGCTCCAGCGATGAAAACGAGGTTAGTTGTCTCCCTTCAGCTTTTGGTGTGCCACCTTGATTGGTCAATAAAAACGAACTGCTTTCAGGGACTGAACATAACCAACGGTCCATCTCAATATATATAATAGGCTATAATATTATACAAAGTACAGCAGCGGACGTGCCGCACCGACACGACGGCAACGGTGCTCTTATACTCTGAAAGCTGCTGTTTTGGGGTCCGCACGTGGTGGCCCGGACAGAGTCAATAAATTCACCTCAACGGGGATTCCCGCGTGGTAGCCCGGTGAAAGGCTAAACCTCGTCGAGCGAAAAGTCACCAGACGACTAATCGAGTGTGCAACAGACCGAAAATAGAGGGGTCAAAGAAATTGCATGTTAACATGTTCCACAAATATGGGAAATTCGTATATGGTTAGATAGAGCGCGACCTGCTGAGCTGAGAAACATACTTTGGCACTATTCCACTTGTTGGATACCAGTCATAAATTTTTTTCCTTCGTCAGATTTCGCTGAAACTTTGCATAGGGGGTTACTTGGGGTCCTGAGCACGGTGGTGCAGTCCGATTTTCACCTGGTGGTCGGAGACCACCCATATCGAGAACTTGGGTGGTCCACTTAGGATCACAGATTCTGCTGAAACTTTGTCTATGGGGGTTCTCTGGTGTCCTGAACACGACGGTGAAGTCCATTTTCCAAATGGCCGCCGAATACGGTAGTTATAGGTGAGTACGTACCGACCCTCCCTGGTGAGGCTAACCTATAACTACCGTATTCGGCCGCCATCTGGAAAACGAGCTGTACCATCGTGTTCAGGACCCCAAATGACCCCCTATACAAAGTTTCCACGAAATCGGTGATCCTCACTGGACCATCCAAGTAGCGTCGTGGGTGGCTCCCGACCACCATGGTAAAAAATGGACACCATATTCGTGATCAGCGCCCCATATTACCCCCGGTACCAAATTTGGGCAAAATCTGACGAAGGAAAAAATTTTTATGACTGGTGTCCAGCAAGTGGAGTAGTGCCCATACTTGTTCTTACGAATAATTCGATTTTAAAGAAAATATAGAAGAACGGCGGTTTCTGATCGAGAAAGCGCCGCTAGCGCCTTTTTATCGTTACGATTGTGTATAAGGAGAAGAAGAGGGCACTTACAACTAAAGGAACGCGCTCTATACGCGCTGTGGCTCACATGAGTTAGGTCCATGTACATGCACTTTCTTGAAGTCGAAGTTCTACGCAGCCGGGGTGAGTAGGAACAATTCATCTGCATAAAGAGCAGTGTTCCGTCGAAAAAGCTAAGCGTCGTTAGGTGACGTTTGAGGCGGAAACATATTGAAGGATAAGCTCGATAAACCTCTCCTTGGTGCGGCAGTGTTATTCCTGCAAAAATTCGCATTGACTGCATCGATGCAGCACAATTGCGCGCCTACAGATTGATGATGGTGACAAAGAATATAAAAACTTTACACGTGAGGCCACCGCTTATCTAGTGGCGTCAAACGAAACTAGAAAGTGCTCGATACCGATGGACGGGAAGCAAAGAAAACTCTGGCTAGGTTAGGGAACAGAAAGAATAACGTTCGTTTTTTTGACGCAAATCTGCTTTCTGAATCAACATACATAGATATGTACATAGATGTAATTTTAGGTGTAAAAAACAGCCATTTTGAGCAGCTAGACATTATACGACATTACAGACTATGGTCGCGATAGTCGAAGGTAGTCAGGATATTCTACAGATCATTCGGCTGACGTTTCTGCCTACTCATCTTCGTCGAAGCCTGGGAAGCTACATAATATTGTCAGAAACATTACTTCTAATTACAAAGTAGCTGCAGTGCACCGGAGAACTCATAAAGAGAGAACTATTAAACCGAGGTAAGCAGGCTCATCCATAGTAGAAGTCGGGAGAACAGTTCGCGGGTCGTACATGTATGGGGTCAGTCACACAGAAGGCGTTTCACACTCCGACCAGTAGATGCTGTACATAGATGAGAGGCCACAGAGGTAGAGAAACTGAGAGAGCTCACAGGTAGCGGCCAGGTATTCATCGTTTCTTCTAATTTTGCCGTTTCTATGCGAATCCACAGTGCCTCCAGAGTTTTTGTCCCGCAGACAGTTGTCTCTCTAACGCTGGTATTCGTACCGGGACCTAGATCTCATTGTTGGGGTCTATGGGGAGGGGCCAAAAGTAATAAGGAAAATGCACCAAACTTCTTTATTCCTCAATAACCTAAATACAATTCAACAATGCTGCGGCATGTATTCTCCTACGAGGTCGACCAGCTTTCTGATCCCATCCTTCCAGAACTGCTTCGGCGTGGAGTTGATCCACTGAATGACATGCCTCTCAAGGTCTGCTTGGTTCCGTGTGTCCCTTCCAGTCAAGAAGTCTTACAGGCTCAACAAGTAGTGGTAGTCGCATGGAGAGATGTCCGGTGAATACGGTGAGTGAGGCACACGAGCATACCTCAGCTGAGCAAGTTTCTGCGTTCTTAACTGGTCTCAATTAAGTAACATACAGACACATAAATGCGGCGAGCCTGCAGTGAGACCCCAATCGGGAGCAATATGGGAAAGAAGTGGAAATTTTCATTACTTTTGCCCCCCCCCCCCCCCCCCAATACCAGGCGATGACTACCGAGAGCTTTTCGAACTATCGGCATGTCCGGCCACTCTGTTCGCGATAGAGGCCACTGTGTTTCACACATGTTCCTCGCCATATTAAGTGATGACGTAGATGGCATTCGAGACCATTAGCCACCCATATGGGCGCGTGGGTGATTGTTTGGTGCCCGACGTAATCTACGGATTCGAATAACATACCCCAAAATAACAGAAAGAGTGAATGCCTAGTCATTACCGGCGAGTTCGTTCCGTTCCTTTGTGGACTCTACAGTACCTGCATGTCAGGGGAACGGTACGTTTCCTGGGTCACCGACCTCTCCTTCGGTCAGAGAATGATCCCGCGAGCTGTTCTCCTGGTTTCTAGGTGGGTGACCTCATTAGAATGATTTTTCCCTTTCTGATTGCAACGGTGCGCTGAACTAGCTTGTAGTTTGAATTAATATTTGGTGGCATAATCTCATGTGTTTCTGGCTTTCGACGCTCCGACGAAGGCGAGTTGGCCGAAGCGTCAGCCGAATAAATCTGTATGATCTTGGCCAGCTCAAGTGATTCGAGCTAAAATCGCAGAAAGGGACGCTCTTGAAGTACCATGACAATGCCAAGATTAATAGAGAGTTGAACAGGGAAATTACTTGAAGAGTGTAGAACAATAAATATGCAATAGAAACTGTATCCAACCGCATGTGACGTCTACAGAATTCCATGATGGTGGGTGTAATCTTCGTGCTTGTCTGCCGTGGTTGATAGTGCTAGTTCCTACTTTGGTATTATACAATTCGTAAAACCAACTCATGTTCAATTGCTCCATTCGTTTACTAATCGTGTTTTATTGTTCTACTGCCAGCAGCCTTTAAATGACGTAGAAATAACTAAATAAATAAATATAATCAGGTGTCAGAGAAGTCAAAGAGAGTGGCGGAGTTGTTTCCACAACGGCCCGAACAGGAACGCTCTTGAATTAAGCCTTGAGCACAAGTGGTGAGAAAGCGCCGCTAATTCAGGCATGAACACTAAAATTCTAATGAATATAAAAGATGTCCTGATTTTTCCCTCGGTTGAAAATTCTAATGAATATAAAAGATGTACTGATATTTTCCTCAGTTGGTAACTCTCTCTCCCTCTCCCTCTCTCTATGATTGCTCCTGTGCATTGTAGTTATTTTTCTGATTCGAAGTAGTCCTTACTAGGAAAAATTCACACGTTCTTGTCTTTTCAGGCTCCGAAGAAAGATAATTCGCCGAGGTTAGTGGGCTGTATACCATCTTGGCCAGCTTTGCAACCGCAACGTGCGGATACGTCGTCAGCATTAGAATGGAGTTGAAAGCGGAAGAAAATGGAAAGATTTGAGCAATCGGAGAGAGAATGTTCGCTTTTCTTCATCTAACTGGAAATGAAAAAGGCGTGGTGCAGGTAATATCGCACGGTTTCTATTTTTAAATGAATTTTTGAAATAGAAGGTTGAGCCGGCAGGAATAGAAAGTGGAGCTGCTTCCGACCTCGGTGCAGAGAGAGAACTTGGTAGTTGAACATAGCTGGGTTAGGCGAAACATTGGGTAAAGCCTCGCAGCGGCTTGAAATAGTGTTCATATAGATGTGAATTGAATGAGGATGCATGTATAATACATTTGGATAGCATGTGCGGGTGGCGGACGGGTTCGGTTAGGCGGCCAGTGGTGCGATTTTCAGAGCCCAATGTTCTGCTAATTGGCGTATTCAGAGCCACTGGGGTGCACTTTCCGTGGACTCTCCTAACGCCTCTCCCACATACAGATGACGACATTGTTCCTTCTTCTTCTTCGAGAGTTGAAGAGAGTTGCCTGCAGCTTGGCGCAAGGTTAATATAACGTCGATCTCCTCTGCGATAATTTAAGATCATTAGGCTATGATAACAACATACTTTGTAAAGCTATTGCTTCTAGCCTTACAAAAAATGAGTACAGTATACATAAATATTATGAATTTCTCCTGAACAAAATCATCAAAAAATTTTACGTAGACTGCTTGCTGACCTATGTTCTTAACCTGCTTTCTCTTTTTCCTTCTTCACCCTTTTTTCCTCTAATATCCTATTCTATCTACCTTGACTCCTCATTTGATCTCACTTCAGCCTTATCTTTGATCTCTCAGTCGTAAATATACCCCCCCTAAACCGTTGCTACCACACACTCCTTCCCTACTAATGAGCCTCGAGGAGTGTCCTTTCTCTCCTTGATCCTTTCTAGTGTTAAGAGGCGGAACTGGCTAATCACATAGACTTTCTACTTCCATTTTCTTCCTGTTTCGATCGTTCCGCTGTTCAGATAAATAAATGATTTTATTGGCAGACATTTCGGCGGATTCGCCTTCCTCGGAGCTTGACAGGGCCGAATGGATTGAATACTATCCGACCAAACAGTCTCAAAACGAGACTTATCTATTATTCAAACTGCTAGAGGAAGAACTATCGCTTGAGGAGAGTAAGCAGGGAGTTGTCATATTTATTCGTGTTTGTTTATTTCTTGGATAAATGAAAATATTTATTCTGAGAAGCATATGGCACAGTAGTAAACCCAAACTGTGGAAAAAAAGAAATATTAGAGTGATCCAGAGGTTCGTGTGCATTTCAAATTCCGATTTCCTTCATATACGATTCAAGAAAAACAAAGAAATAACCATAATGTTTTCATGGTTAAGCATAATTCATTGCTAGTGATTCAGTAAAAAAGTGTGCTCAACGATTATAACCCTATTAGTTAGTTAATTACAATGTAGATAAAGAAAGGTATTTGTTTCATTATTCATTTACAGCTTTTCAGAGGAAGATTTTTTACATTTTCCTCACACTGCTGATAAATATTGATTCCCTGCTTTATGGTAACGACTGTTTCAAATTCACTCCTGTGCTTCTCGGAATCATTTGCAATGACTGCATCGTTAAAAGTGCTCACTTGACAAGTACGCATACCCTTCCCTTATATGTAGCTACATGCTAGCTAATCACACTTCGATCGAATTAAGTGACAAAAATATTTACAATAATAATGAAGCGGTTAATAGAGTTAAAGACACTCCTAACAAACGAGTAACTCCTGAGTTGCACATGAATCCTTTGCAGAAACAGGAGTTCCTGTATTCAACACCCGGCTTGTGGTTGAAGTCGGCCGGAGTCTGGTAGCATCTAAATAAACGCACAGAAATCAAAATTGAAGAAACTATGCCAATGAAAAATAGAAAGAAGCGGCACGAAGCTAACGACTGGTTCATAGAGCCTTCGTATTTGTATAATATGCTTCCTCGAGAGTAATGCACTTTCTGCCTATTTATGAGAAAAAAACAAGCAAGACTCTCCAGCTGAACGTTTGAAAGGGGAATCAAATTAATACCCGAACAGATTGGCGGTACTGGGCCGACTATATGTTTGGGTAATATAATTGGCCTAAACCAGATCTGAGCTGTTCAGTTCCGGAAACCCGGATGAAGCACAAAAAAGGCTGTGCAGCTGCTGCATTCAAATATGACAACATTCCCAGCTTTCGGTGGGAGAAGAGGTGCCCTTGCGAACGCATCATTCGGACGTCTTGCTGGAAACTACAACGGAACCACAAACCTCCACACTTCTTTTTACACAGAACAATTCGAATACTTGCAACTTGCTGAGGAATAATGTGCTCAAGATGTTCCTCGGTCTATATCAAAGTTTTGTCGATCGGCGAATTAAAGTGCACTATGCATTTCTAGTCATCGGTTCGTGTTTATGAGGCAACTTTTATTCAATTTCTTTTCCCTGCAATTTTTTTACATTACTATTAGGCTGGTAACTAAGTTCGTGTACTCTCAAGGGCCTTCAACAAAAATGTTATTCACTGAACAACAAAAGAGCAATTTCCAACCAAGGTGTGGTCCTTTAGTGTCCACGTTCTTCAGAATTCTGGGGTTGCTGCTCTATTCCACTTCTTTGAAATACTTGAGTTTTAGAAAAGCCAGAGATTTGGATAGGTGAATTTTGACCTGCACTTCATTGGTAAGCGGTCTATCGGCCAGGGAATGGTGTAAGGGCCGACGTGGGTGGCCATCAGTAACACTGTAGGTGCACTGCACTCTTATGTGCATGAACACGGCGTTACCAGCCCACGTTCTTCGTATTTTGGACCGTCCGAAAAATTTTCGACATCCATTTCAGCCTTTTCCGTGGTGATGTCATGTGGTCAGGCATCTTTTTATCGAATTTTTCGCAAAATCCAAAATGGTGCATGCCCTTACCAATTGCACCACGTGAGCACCTGAAGTTGGGTTCCAACTTACTTTGTTGCCAAGCACGGATTTCCTTTGACAGCAGAACTTCAGCACATAAGTGCTTGCTGGTTTCAACCTAGTGGCCATGCAGGTACTTATGAAGAAGGACTTAATAAACGCAAGTTTTGTGGGCTTTCATTTTCAGCGAAAAAAAACATCCTAGAAAGTAGCAGGTTCCTCAAATGATTTAGGGAATTACGTGACACGCGCTGTAGCACAGCAAAGAGAGCGAGAAAATTGGCGAACGTTCAAGCAAGTAATGTTTGCCAGAAGTAGCGGTGCGAAACAGTCCACGAACTCAGTTGCCAAGTTGGAATTGGACCATTAGTCTTCTAATAACATGCATAATGTCAGCGGTATTTTTATGCCATTTCCTAGATATGTATCGTTACGCGACAATGGGTGAAGATTAACGCTCGAACATGAAAATAATTCAATAAATAAATAAATAGTAAAGAAGACAAAGAGTGTGCACCTGCTTTCTGTCGGTTGTGCCACGCCTGATTCCATGATGTTGTCGAAACAGCCGCGGAGGAAGTTGATCTCGAGACCACCTGAAAGGTAACCTTCTGTAATGATTAGAAGGTTTACGAATTTCGGGAAGAAAACTCGTTCCTAAAAAGGTTATTGGATATCAAAACGGATTGAAATGTAAAGGAAGGCGATGTATGTGCGGAAGAGCCTCAGATTTCGATCGAGGAGTTGGAATTGGACTATTAGCACGAAAGTTCCTTCATATTTATGAATAGAACAGGACTTGTATTTGACAAGACCAGTAAAGGTGCAAGCCAACAAGTTGTCTTAGTTGTCTAATTGTAAATTTTTATCGTACTCGCGTTCCTTATTCCTTCCACTTTCAGCTTCATTTTGGCTTTATTTTTTTGTTCATTCTAGGGAACTCGAATGTTCTTCTCCTATGTTCTCCTATGTTTATTTATTTATTTATTTATTTCTCGTAGTTAGTAACCAAAGCACAACAACTCGGTTAGTAACAAAGAGAAAAACAGAATGATATGACCGTGGATCAATGGGTAGATATCTGAAGGCGATTGGACTGATCAGAAGGAAATAGCAAATCCAAAGCGAATGAGACAATGCGGAGGAGGAGTAGTTCAGCCCTGAAGTCACTTTTGTTGCCGTTATTTTGCCAATAAGGCATTTATCCCCTCATACGCACGACCTACGACCCAACCGGAGAGACCCATTCCAGGGCAGGTCCTGTTGGTCCTTTTTGAGCTGATACGCACCCCAAGCGATGGCTAGGTGGGGAGGCGCGGAGGAGAGCACTGATAAGTGAGCTAGGAGACGTAAATTGGAGCTGATAAGCAGAGGTTAGTCCTGGGCTGATCTAACTAGTAAGAGCTGCCAACTCGAGCACTGCTAGCAGGGACATGATCGAATGCGTACAACGAGCGACATGACCTATTCGAGAACGTTCTCTATTGGGATATATAGCGACCCAGCGATGCGGTGTCATTTATCACTCCACTGCTAACAACAGGAGCCGAGCCATCGAGGACCGCCGCACCGCAGTCGCCACCAGCAGTTATGTTAAGGCTCCTACGTTCTCCTTGATTTTATGATCCGACAGCTTATTGCTTACTCTCACATGGTCCTTATAACACTCCTGAATAATTAGGAGTAGCCTGAAGTACTTCCTCACCGTCATCAAGAATCTTCGCTGACGCCCATTTCACGCAATAACCGCTGCAGCGAGTCGCTGTGTTGTCGGCGTAGACCCGCATCGGATCGAACGTGCACGCCAGAGGAGCCACCGGTAACTGGTCCGTATCGTTGAGTGGCTAAATAAGATATTTCACTTTACTTAATATCCATCTGAAATCGCTGCAGACAAACCTTTAGGCCAGGAATTCTGTCCATGTAGTAGGACCAGTCAGCATTGCTAACACAAGAAAAGCACTCTACTGAAAACAAATGAACCGAGAGAACACATGCGAAACTCATTCGAAATTCAAAACTTGAAATCTCTAGGGTGAGTTTGTACCATACTTTTTGTATGGATGACATTTTGATTCTTTCTAATGTTTTTCTCTGCGCCGTGATGTACAAGTATGAGGCGCTACTGACACCTTCAAGGTCGATTGATCAATCTTCAACCGGGTTAACCAAGCCCTCCATCCCTCTAAAGGCCGGGTAAATTGCTACCGTTCTGGTGTGGGATAGTGAAGTCACTGACTTTGTATAACGTTTGGTACCCACAAGTCACTGTATAAGCCACACACACATTCGTCACGATTATAAGCGGAAGGCGAGTGAGCGACGCACCCCTAGGGGATTGATTATCGCCGGCCACTTTTCTTTACCTCATATCGCAGAGACGCTTTTCTATAAGAATTACAGCCAAATATATTAAAATATCCTGGTATCCACTCACACTCCACGCCCAGAGCATTTGTTATCAGCGCTGAAATATGAAGCGAATAGAGGAACGGCCTCATGTTGAGCAGCTTTGTGATTTGAGCCGAACGAAGATGCGTTTAGGTGAGAATTCTGAAATTTTTAGAATCAAAATAAACGTGATTGAATTTCGACGGGAACAGTGTCATTTCGAAAGTGATAGGAGAAGCGGGATGTAGTTAAGTGCTCAAATTTGGTTCATCCATTTCTGCTGTTCAGAAAAGTATAAAAAATCCGTCAATCTATATGGCTTTTTATTTCATTTTGTTCTGTTCATTTTCCAATCAATTTGCAACGTGAAGTGAGCTAAAAAACGAAGTTAGCGAGCAACTAGAACTCGGCAGTACTTAAAACAGAGGTTAGGGGTTACAATTTTAGTAGACACCTTTTGGTGTTAGATATTCATTCATTTCTTACACAGTGAAATTCGTAGCAAACAAACGAAACTCGATAACCTTTCAAAACAAGAATACTTGACCTTTGCAGTTCGAGCAATTTAGGTGAAGTTTTCTGCTTCATCTGGCAATATAGCCAGATAGCTTAGACTGTTGTCTCTCTCAGCCACATCAGCACACTTTTGGAAAGAAAGTTAGCAAGAGGAAGCCTTAATCAAGCAGAAGTTTGAGTATAGAAGTACTTTCAAACGCAGACAGCCCACTCTTCCGCAAGTGATTCCGCTCTCTGAGTAATAAACGAGAGCGATCTCTCATCCTAACCTTGAATGAAGTTCTTCAAGTTCTCTCTTCTTGACTGAGCCGGTCAGAAATCAAGGGAAAAGTAGTAGTTTAGCTGTGTAAGTCACGGATTTTTTAACCACTTTTTACTTTTTAGGCATCTGAAGACGCGTTGGGCCACAAAAAATTTCGATCCTCCTACTAACCTCGTAACGTGCATAACAAGGTGAATATAATGTTTACTAAATAGTTCGGAGCTTAGTAATTTTCTTCTGAATTTAATTAAATGTGAAGAAGAAATGACTCTAGGTAGATGATCTAATAAAAAGCGGCCTGAGAATGAGAAAGGTCATGAGAAAGGAGTCGTTGGAGCTGAGCTGGCCTTCATGACACCGAGATGAGTCGCCGTCGACTGTTTGCGCATGAGATCTGTTGACCAGCTGACTGGATTGCCCCGCGTCGGTTCCGGCGTTCCGGGGCTGCGAACTTACGGGGTGATAAGGCGGTTCCAGAGGAAGAGCCAGAGAAGTACACGAAATCTTCATTTCTTCGAGATTCGTCTTCCTCTTATTTCATCAGAGGCCGCCTTTGGGGGAGCAAACTGTCAGAAATCTGTGAAAACAAATGATGTAAGATAAAATAAGTGAAGGTGAAGATGTCGGCGTTCAAGTCAAGTCCCAAACTGCAGCCACGTGCGTCCTCGAATGAAGTAAGAGGCAGAGAAATTCCAAAAAAAGCGACGATTTTTTGTATTTCTCTGGCTGCTGAGAAAATTTGGATTTTTCCCGCAGTTTACGGTCGAAGCTGAAAGTGGGACAGAGACCCTCTAATGGACTTCAAACTTTGTCCTCTCTAAGATGAACGCGCTTTCGAAGGGTCACTGCATGGAGGATAGAGAACTGGGTGACGAAAACCGGGTAATGTATGGTGGAAGATTGACTTTCGTCGAAATCTTCTGGGGAAGTGTTAATTCTTACCACCACTAACTCTTGTTTTCAAAGATTATCGAGTTCCGTCTGTTTGCTACGCCTTTTACTGTGTAAGAAATAAATGAATGAACAGAAAAAAATGCCTTCTCTGGGATAAACTTGCCCTATCTATTATATGATAACTCGATTTTACTAACACCTCGTGAACTCGCTGTTTCTATAATTTTTAGCTGGCTAATCTACTAGAAAGTGTGGTTTTTCGATATAGCGAAGGTAGTGGCAATTTACTTCAATTGCTTTGAGTTGACACAATGACAACGAGTAATCTCTTCGTTTGAGGAACACAATAGCAACGCCGAATTAGAAAAGAAATTAGGTCCTGGAAATGGAAACGGTGTACATAGCGAGCAGTTCCGCAGGAAAGCACACATTGAAGGGGATGACAGTGTGTTCGATGTGGTACTTCACAGCCTGACTCAATATTTGTTTATAATAAGACGTGCGGAAGCAAAAATGCTCGCACAGATAGTTTTCCTGGAAAGAACCGGTGGTCAGGGGAAGAGTGATGCTGGTCAATTACCCAAGGGCGCATCCATCTTCCACTTAGAATCGTTGAATAGAAAAGAAAAGAAGACAACGGGTAACGATGACCTTTGAACCTGAATCATGTCTCAAACAGAAGAAGAACACGAAGTGTACAAAATAGCCACTCTTTAAGCTGCTAAATCGCCATAAACGACGAGATATTCAGTAGAGGGAACGAACTTGTACCCGGTGCAGATACAGTATCGGACGCGCCGCAACGATAAAACGGCGCCAGCTGCGAATTCTTGCGCAGAACTCGCCGCTTTTGTATATTTTCCTTGAAATTGATAAACTCGTAAAAGCAAGTAGCAAGTAGTAGCAAGTAAGCAAGTAAGTATTGAAATTGATAAACTCGTAAAAGCAAGTATCTAGTATCTATCTTTTCACGTATAACTTTCCCATATTCATGGATTTTGTTAACCAGCGATTTTTTGACCTCTCGATTTTCGGACCCCTCTCCCTTCGTTACCTGCTCTGATGACTCATCGTTCGGTACTGCAGCTTATCTTGTCTATCACTGCTCACATCTCTTTCTTGTCGGAAATGAATCATCCTTAGTAGTTTGTAGACTGGAGGTTTAATGATTTTTTTTATTTAGTCATCATTTCCCTATGATGTAATCCCATTTGGAATCCCTCATTTATTAGTGACCTATTTTATACTCGGGCGCGCGTGGTGCAGTGCTAAGAGGTGTTACTGACACCCGCACGGTCAATCGAACCTCGCCCAGGCAAATCAAGCCTTCCACACCTCCGAGGTCGGCAAATTGGTACCAGACACGTCTGAGAAGGTAAAGACACTAATCTGGTATTGCAGCTGGCCCCCGCAAGTCATCGTATAGGCCAAACACGCGTTCACCAAGCCTCTACGAATCTGAATTGAACACGAATGCGGCGGCTAGTCCTTCTGGGACTAATGAACGCCGACACCTTTACCTTTACCTTTTGCGTTTAGTGTTCTCTTCAAGTGGCTGCTTCAGAATACCAGTTTTCCGTCGTTTTGGAATCACATTAAGTAAAACAACGTTCCAACGTCTTATATCCAAATATTATTTATTATTGCGTCGTTTCGTGTGTAAGCTGCCGAAAATAAAAATAAAAGTTTATTGTACTCTTTGTAGCATTACAAGCGAAGCATCAGAACTCAGCTGGGGGGATTCTTCGCTTCACTTTTACTTGACGGGTTCATTCTGTTGTATTCCATGCCACCAAACGCTCGAGCTGTGGCGCAGAAGTTGAGTGCGTGAAACTGAAATTGACTTTTGCTGACTTTTTGTCAGCACACTGTGATATAGCCGAAATTGCATTTACATCTTCAAGACCTGATTAGAAAGTAAAGAGAACTATCCGAGGATGAAATGATCAAAAAGAAGATACACCCCTGTGCAAAATTATAAGTTCACCCTGCAGTTTGCCCAGAACTATCCAAAAAAGTTATTTCCGAGATACAGTAATGTTACTATAATATACCTCACTATCAAAGAACTACATACACAAGTTCAAGGCACGGTGCCTTACCACTGCAAAAAGCTACAAATTTTTATTTGAAAAATAAGGATAGAGATCGGTGCAAAATTATAAGCTCACTTGGAATAATTTAGTTAGGACGAGAGTTTTCTCGCTTCAGTCGTAATACAAATAGGTCACAAACGTAGAGACAACTGAAACGTGTATGAAATCGTAACGACGGAAGGTACCAAGCTTTTTCCGCTTGAGCAAGCACAAGTCGATGCTGCTCATACGGTCGGTCTTTCAAACAAAACGGTAGCAGCTAAACTAGGACGGTATTTGTGCTGCAAATCGTTATCTGAAGGACACGGATGCCTACAAAAGAAAACAAAAGGCTAATCGTAAAAGGAAGCTGTCTAGATGAGATGAGAGCCTTCTAGTTCGAGAGGCCTCTAACAGCACCCTGTCCGCGATAGATCTGCGATGTCAATTAGACCTCCTATTCTCGAAATGATCGATACTGTGATGCTTGAATCGCAGTCCGTACATCGTTCATGAAGTCATGGAATGTAAATTTTGTCTGACGAAGGACAACAAAGCTGCCAGGTTGGTGCTCGCCCGTGAACACATCAGCACAAATTGGAAGGAGATGCGTCCAGAATGCCTTTCTTTCTCTTGGAGTGCAGAAAAGCATTTTACGTTCTTCGTAATATTATCCGTCAAAAAATAATGGAATCCCGATGGACCCGACGATAAATATCGATGTTATTGGAGAGATCTGAGGAAAGATCCACGAGTATGCTGAAGACGAAACTTTGGCGGTGGAAGTGTTACGATTTGGGCTGTGATTTGTGGTTATAGAACTGTTGCGTTGGACTTCGATTTGTAGCGCATGGACAGCGAGGACTACCAGAAAGTGCTTGTAGGTAGTATTTCACCTTATTTCTGAAGATTACATAGAGATAATGCCCCATGCGTCGAGGTGAACAATGAACTCGTTTAGTTCCCATAGAATTTCACTTCTGGTGTGGCAAAGTTGTTCTCTATTAGATCTAAACCGGACTTGTGAGGAATTCTTGTACATCAAATGTACAGAAATGGAACCACTTACGCTTCGGTTTCTGATTTGAAGGAGGCCATACATGATGCAAATATAGAGCAAGTATAGGGCTAATATAGAGCAAACTGTTCTTTTAAACCTTATTCGAAGTGTGCCAGATAGAATATTTGATGCTCTTTATAAGAAGGGTAATGTATCGAAGTATTAAACTCAATTTGCTTGTCGAAATTTTTAACATTAGTCGGTTTTTTTCAAAGTGAACTTATAATTTTGCACCGGTCTCCATCCTTATTTTTCAATTAAAAATTTGTAGCTTTTTGCACTGGTAAGGGACCGTGCCTAAAACTTGTGTATGTGGGTTTTAGATAGTGAGGAATATCACGGTAACATTACTATATCTCGGAAATAACTTATTCGGATAATTCTGGGCAAAAACTTATTTGGATAATTCCGGGCAAACTGCAGGGTGAACTTATAATTTTGCACCGGGGTGTACGCTGCAAGCAAAAGAGACACTTACCGTCGACTCAGTCGGCACACTGACTGTTTACTCTGACCTTTGATATTACCTTGTATTTTGAAATTTGGCTCGAAGCGCTCAATCTTATGCAGTCTGAAGAAGTAGCGGGACCATGTAAGAACGTCCTCTTTGTGTCTGCCAAATTCATGTCGATTTTCGCACTGTTTTGCTGACAAGTACGAATAGGCGATCCGCACAAGATACAATCAGGTTTTCGTGTAAGACTTCTACTTCTTTCTTATGTGTTTTTAGACCGTCGTTACGATACATAAAAAAGCAAGCACTCGCTGGTAACAACATCCTGTAAAGGTGGCTACCGACATTGTGATATTTTTTGAAAAACACTCAGTGTTAGAACAATTTCCCAGAAACAAGCCAGATAAGTGCCCTCAAGTGCTAGAAATCCTATACAAGCTGCCTTCAACTTCTGCTCTTACTGGAGAAATATACGGTCTCAGAAGCAAAAGTGAGAGATCTTCACTCACCAAACAGGAGTCCTTTGCGGCGGCAGCATCTTGGAAGCAGTAGCAGAATCCCGTGTCACACTCATCTCGTGGGGTTCGGTTCTTGTAGCAGTGTGTGTGTTCCATACAGCATGCATCGATCTTTCCTTCAAATTTTAATCATTTATTCATTTATTTGAATGCTTGTGTAAGTCAGTATCAGAATATGAAGAGAATCGACTGAAACAACAAGAGCATTAGGTAACTGGATGGTTCATTGCGATCGTTTATATTGTGGACTTGATCAGCTCTAACTTCTCCCATCGAACTCGAAACCAACATTCTAGAATAAATAAGGTCTCTGTTTTGTGTATCACCATCTATATGTATATCACCATCTTCTCTTTTTCACTTGAACCGTCCTCCTACTTTGAAAAAACTCTAACAATAGGAAAAATCTGATAAAGTAAGAGTCTATTCGCTCAAAGATCACTTCATCTGACAGGAGTTCTAGAGGAGGAAAGGAGTCAAAAGCGGCCATTAACCTTAGGATAGGCTAACCTTATTGACGGAACCGAGGTGCTGAGGTGGGTAAACTAATTACAAGGTGGGGGGCCCGCTTTTAAGCAGGGACCAATTGCTTTCGGCGACTGTAGGGACTGGCCAGTGGGTCGGAACCAATGAACGTGTACAGTATTGAGAACTTACGCAGTCGGCCTTTACAGTCCTTCTTCAGCAGCATCTTTGCGATGTTATGATGTCCAGCATTATTTCCACACCGCAGTCTCATGGCAGTACCAAGAACAACAAATATGCACAACAACAGCAGACGTTCCATTGGGTCAGAATCTTCAACTGAAAAAAGGTGGACTCAGCTTCTTCGAATAGGCCAAAAAACCACAAGCTGCGAGGAGAAGCGCTAGTGAGAACTTAGAGAATCTTGTCTATGCCCTGTCTTTTTCTGTGTCACCTAATTGGAACTGGATCACTTATCGTGAAGCACCGCAGCCAAATTCATCCGCTTGTGTTTCGTGCCACAAATACGGATACTGTTCGTGTGACCTCGTTCTGTTTGCATAATGGCTCTATGTACCCGGAAGGTCATGGTGAAAATGCAGAGATTCTCAGTACCTAAAACACGCGTAATTAAAGAAATGCATATTTGAAGGATTTAGTTGAATCTCGAAGCTCGTACGTATTGAGATACGTATTAAATTCGAAGTTAAGGATGAATAAGGATGATTTTTCCCAGTCGAAAGTATTTTACTTGCCCAATATTTGGGATATTAAGGATGTGCGTGTATTTGAGAGCTGGTAAATACATATCTAGAACTCGCGCACTTCGCATGTCCACTCAAAGTTTACGTAGTACATTGTCTTGAATAAGCTGGGTTTAGCGGAGTGCTGAGGTGGTAAACGAGGGAATCGAATCCTTACCATATAGTTAGCGAAACCCAATTGTTTACCGGACAGATGGTAGTCTATATCATTTTTCAAGCGACAGCGGTTGATGGTGGTTGTATCGCTGTTTATCAATGAAATTATCATGACTATCACATCTCAAATCTCCCGCCATCTCGAGATTTCGCTAGAGGTCCTGAGTTGCTTTGTGAAAGCTAGACGTCTCTATGGTGATAAACTCATGATGGTTAAACGCTTCACGAGCGCTTCAGGTCCAGGATTTAGGCGATCAGTGCTATATTGAGGATATATTGAGAGTGATTGTAATCCAGGTATACTCCTCTGTAAGTGTGGAGAGTTCGCCATTCCGAGTTTTACTAGTTCTGTTCACTTTTACTATCATTATGTATTTATTATTAATACTATTTTGTACTTTTTTCAGAACCGTTATTTATATTCCTGCTTGCTAATGTTATCATACTACATTACTACTTTCTTATACAAGCCAAGATGGTAAAATATATTTCCTTTATTCGGCTGACGTTTCGGCCGTATCGCCTTCGTCGGAGCCTGGAAGCCAGAGTCAGAGGTTAACCCACAATGTTTGCTCTGCGCAGACGTTCAGAAAGGCACAGAAACAAATATCAACCACCATATGAGCCGAGGATGAAAACCGCTCAGCTGAGGAAAGTCGGCTTACCTGATATGTCAAGTGTTCTTCGATCAGCCCACAGACCGAATGAGAAATACCATGATAGAGGTGTAGATCAGAATCCACACATATCAAGGAACGGAGCGAGTTCATTCGTTATGGACAGGCATTCATCTTTTCTGTTCAAGCTAGGATCGTTCGCATTTATATACATAGCCTCAAGCGTTTTGCGCGAAGATATATTCCTTTCTCGAGCTAATATTCGTACGGACACCTCTACTCCTTCGTTATTGTGTATCCTCAGACGATGGGCGCCCAGAGGTGTGGATGGGTTGGACTTTTTGAGCCCATCGATGTGTTCTTTAATCCGCACACATAGTGGTCGACCAGTTTCACCGATATATTCGTCACCACACTTTTCGCATGTTATCATATATATGGTCCCCAACACCATACAGTCACCCGCGCGTCCGTAAGGGCAAATAATGCACTCTGGAGTGATACAGTACTGATCATAGATACGGTTGCGAATAAGACGTCGCCTAAGATTGCATGGCGGTATCTCGACCAGCCTAACGATGTCACTCAGTTCGAAGCGACGCAAAGAAGCTCTGATAGCAGAACTCAATGTATCGTTAATGAACGGGAAGCAAAATGGAATTTTTTCTTCTTCGTTCTTGGAGGTGCTATTGCGCCTTAAGGGTGGTCGATGACGCCTAAACTTAGAGATGACAGGGTAACTGGGGTAACCATTTGAACGTTCAAATGGTTACCCCAGTTACCCTGTCATCTCTAAGTTTAGGCGTCATCGACCACCCTTAAGGCGCAATAGCACCTCCAAGAACGAAGAAGAAAAATTCCATTTTGCTTCCCGTTCATTAACGATACATTGAGTTCTGCTATCAGAGCTTCTTTGCGTCGCTTCGAACTGAGTGACATCGTTAGGCTGGTCGAGATACCGCCATGCAATCTTAGGCGACGTCTTATTCGCAACCGTATCTATGATCAGTACTGTATCACTCCAGAGTGCATTATTTGCCCTTACGGACGCGCGGGTGACTGTATGGTGTTGGGGACCATATATATGATAACATGCGAAAAGTGTGGTGACGAATATATCGGTGAAACTGGTCGACCACTATGTGTGCGGATTAAAGAACACATCGATGGGCTCAAAAAGTCCAACCCATCCACACCTCTGGGCGCCCATCGTCTGAGGATACACAATAACGAAGGAGTAGAGGTGTCCGTACGAATATTAGCTCGAGAAAGGAATATATCTTCGCGCAAAACGCTTGAGGCTATGTATATAAATGCGAACGATCCTAGCTTGAACAGAAAAGATGAATGCCTGTCCATAACGAATGAACTCGCTCCGTTCCTTGATATGTGTGGATTCTGATCTACACCTCTATCATGGTATTTCTCATTCGGTCTGTGGGCTGATCGAAGAACACTTGACATATCAGGTAAGCCGACTTTCCTCAGCTGAGCGGTTTTCATCCTCGGCTCATATGGTGGTTGATATTTGTTTCTGTGCCTTTCTGAACGTCTGCGCAGAGCAAACATTGTGGGTTAACCTCTGACTCTGGCTTCCAGGCTCCGACGAAGGCGATACGGCCGAAACGTCAGCCGAATAAAGGAAATATATTTTACCATCTTGGCTTGCTGAAGAAAGAACTGCGCGTGATTATCACAAATGCCAAGATTAACAGACAGTCGAAGTTGGAATATACTTTCTTATAATTTACTACTTACTCATTACATACTTACATACTTACTAGCTACTTATTTCTTACATACTTACTTGTAGCTTAGTAGCATTTATATTGACATTTTGTATATTCGTATTTTATTCCCCTTATCAATTATCGTTCTTTTTTCATTTGTAAATCACTCTTCCATATTTACGTATTTCTCTCACTTCTTTTTTACATTAGTTATAATAACCTTTATTGTTTGTTGTTTGTTTTGCGTTTGTAAATTTGCTTGAGAAAATAGAGTCGAGGTAGCCCGGAATTAGGTGCTGCACATTGCACGTTTGAGGGCCCGCGTGGTGCAGTGGTAAGAGGCGCTGCTGTCACCTGCACGGTCGAGCGATCGATCCCGGCCCGGGCTAACCAAGCCTTCCATCCCTCCGGGGTCGGGTAAATTGGTACCAGACTTGTCTGGGAAGGTAAAGACACTGACCTGGAATAGCGGCTGGCCCCCGCAGGTCATTGTATAGGCCGAATACGCATTCACTATGCCTCTACGACTTGAATGGAACACGAATGCGGCGGCGCGTCCTCAGGGGTCTGATCAACGCCGGCACCTTTACCTTTACCTTTTTACCTTTTACATTGCACGTTTACTTGATTTACGAACACAGGCTGTCCAGACGACGTTCACTGCATAAGCGATTTGCACTTTATTGATGTTAGTAATTTGTAAATTACGACACATGTAGTTAAGTATACATCTCAGTCTGACATCGGAATGCAGGAGGTGCGTTTACTTTGCTTTGTCGGCTGCTGTCTTGTAAACTGCTTGAATGTCACTGTTCGATCAGCCGACACCTGAAATTTTAGGCTGTCGGTTGCGTTGCAATAATATATAGACCACCCGTTTAACATCCTCTCGGAAGCCGAACGTGTGTTCGAGAGCTTTCTCCCAATTGCTATAAAAAATTTTGCTTTTGTAGTAGTGGACTGCGTGAACGTGAGAGCTAGTTCGCGAAGAGTGCTCAAAATCAGTTCAGTTTTGTGTTTCCGTTTTTGTGAAAAGCGAAATCGTTTGAAGTTGACACTAGGCGCCAGCGGCGCTTTCTCGATCAGAAACGGCCGTTCTTCCATATATTCTTTAAAATCGAATTATTCGTAAGAACAAGTATGAGCACTATTCCACTACTCCATGAGAAATACAAATTTTCACTCGAACCCCAGTGTGTCTGTAGATAATCTTCACGGGAGTGCCCACGACTGAGTTGCTCAGTAATAAACCATATACAGAGTTCAAGAAGTTCATGCCAGTACACCACCGTGGCATAGGTAAAGAAATGGTGTTTATTTTTGTGGACAGTTGCGGTGCATGGAAGACATCCTCCCATTGGCCAAGAGCCGATACCGGACGAATGGGAAAAATGGGAAATTAAAAAGGAACCAAGCAATTTCATCAGCTCCCTTGTCGCTTAGGTGGCACGGTAGCAGACTATCGCGACGGGACCCATATGAGCCACCCATTACAAACATCGCGGTTTCGCTTATTATATAGTAGGATGTATATATTATATATAGTAGGGTACTAAGGATCTCGAACACATTTTCGGAATTATGGGTTTCAGGATGAATATTACCGACAATACTTCTAAATTTTCATTTGTCGATATTCACTCCCGTAAATGTCAGGACATCAAAAAATAAAGTCAAGTGGTCGGGATATAGAGCGTATCGGTTACCCAGATAAATTTGCCTGTTGCCCAGATGGATTTGCCTACCTCCTGGTTACAAAACACACCCACGTTACGTTTCGGCGAATGTATTAACTTCAGCATGACACTTGTACTCCCTGCCCTACTGACGATCCTCCGGGAGTGCAAGTTCTTCGCCGACATCTCATTACCTCCTTCAACTATCTCATATCCATCTCTGTGTATATCCTGTATAGGGCTTAGAGGTGAAACAGGATATCACTCACTATTTCTTCTTGTCATCTGAACTGTTTCTTGAAATTATATTCCTTATGACATACCCACTCCACTACCAATACCGCCTTTGGTATCCATCAACAAGCAATAGACACCGGGTGGTAAAATCATTTTCTCACTCTGTAGTTCATGCGATATTCTTCGCTGACATGTTACTCTCACTTCATTCCTTCATTACTCTACTATTTTGGGAAAATCGACATTCGCTTCCTCATCTGTTTGAAGATGTGCTGACATTGTACTCCGTTCACCCACGCTCCGACTTTGTTCCCTCCCTTTCACATCAACTACACTTCATTCAAGAAGGCCGTTTCTTAAACTGAATTTCGCTGATAAGGTGCTAGCAACAACATTTCACTACTCTTCACACCATACAGTAATAGACCAACAGAGTAATAACTTATAGAAAATAAAGAACTCCGATCTATCATTACCATTCCAAACCAAAATCCAGATGAAAGGTAACTCACAACCATAACTGCTCCTTTGTTTACATAGAAGTCTTGATACCCTGGAGCACTGAATAGTGTTATTACTTTTCTGTCGGCGGATATCTCAAAACCTTCATCAACTGCCTGAATTATAGAAATTTTTCAGATGATGCATAAAAATTCTAATTGTATAAAAACAATGTTTGCTCTGCGCAGACGTTCAGAAAGGCACAGAAACAAATATCAACCACCATATGAGCCGAGGATGAAAACCGCTCAGCTGAGGAAAGTCGGCTTACCTGATATGTCAAGTGTTCTTCGATCAGCCCACAGACCGAATGAGAAATACCATGATAGAGGTGTAGATCAGAATCCACACATATCAAGGAACGGAGCGAGTTCATTCGTTATGGACAGGCATTCATCTTTTCTGTTCAAGCTAGGATCGTTCGCATTTATATACATAGCCTCAAGCGTTTTGCGCGAAGATATATTCCTTTCTCGAGCTAATATTCGTACGGACACCTCTACTCCTTCGTTATTGTGTATCCTCAGACGATGGGCGCCCAGAGGTGTGGATGGGTTGGACTTTTTGAGCCCATCGATGTGTTCTTTAATCCGCACACATAGTGGTCGACCAGTTTCACCGATATATTCGTCACCACACTTTTCGCATGTTATCATATATATGGTCCCCAACACCATACAGTCACCCGCGCGTCCGTAAGGGCAAATAATGCACTCTGGAGTGATACAGTACTGATCATAGATCTATGATCAGTACTGTATCACTCCAGAGTGCATTATTTGCCCTTACGGACGCGCGGGTGACTGTATGGTGTTGGGGACCATATATATGATAACATGCGAAAAGTGTGGTGACGAATGTATAAAAACACTAGACAGGGAGCATGTACATACCTGATGTCCTCGAACTATCATGAGTATTCCCATTCTTGCACATCGGTCCGCCACAACGTCACTTCCGAACACTTAAACGTTTTGTTTTACGGTTGCTTTCTTGCTGTTTCACATAGATCAGCAAAGTGTCAAGAGCTCTGATGAACTATGCCTCGATTTATTGTCCATTTTCAAGCATGGAAAAATGTGATGATTATCACTGTGATCAAGGGCAAGTCCGAACTCGGGATCAGTCATCTGGTATATCAACATAACCTCCGCTAATTACATGCTAATCCTCTAATCTTACTGTTCAAATTGGAGGTCGTAATTGCGAAGGATTCACCATAAGAACATCCTCTATCGGTATTAGTTTTGAATCCAGTGCAACAAGGCGACGGATCGGACCAAAGAAGATCCTCAGTTAGACCGGTGGGTTCAATGGTACCTCTGAAACCCAATTTGGTGTTTCGCTGAGCACGTCAGCACGATTTTATGAAGCACCTACTTTTTTATTCTGCGGATATCGTCAATAGACTGTAATTTCGGTGATAGTCCGCCATGTAGGCAGAGGATTTTCTCACAAAGCAGTGCTGCAAGAGGTAGTTGCCTGGAAATTTTGAAAATTTTATGACGTTTCAGTGCTTCCGCAGCGTAGTGCGGTGGATAAGAAGGTATTCCACCTACAGGTGATTGGTAGAATTCAACCGTATTTTGGAATAAAATCAGAAGGTTCTTGGTCTTACCCTGCGTGGTTTTCTTAGCCTACTAGCTCGTGTGTGGATTTTATGTTATTCTGTTAAGAGAACTAGTGCATTTTCTCGCTTTTAATGACTGCTTCGAGTTACGTGTATTATGCGGCAAGCTGTTGGCTTCTGCCGACGTCTTGAATAAATAAATAAATAATGAATAAAAGTAAATTTTCGATTCCCATTCGATTTTCGGACAAGTCACTTACGAGTAGACTTTAGCGACCGCATCCAACAGTTCATCGCATTCGTTATCATTCGAGTATCGTAAGCGTAAGTCGGAGTAGAAGCCGTATGTTCTGAAAAAAGGTCGAAAAAAAGAGAAAAAACATGACCTCTCAAAATATTGCATGCTCTGATACTCACCGATTGACAGACTTGATTTCGTGATTGCCTCGCAGCAGAAATACCTGTCGAGGAAATCGAATCTGAAGTGCTAGCACCAGCACTAAGACTTCTAACGAGTTTCTGCAATGACGACTTCTCAGAAAGAAAAACCCAAGATCTTTAACTGTTTCATTTTACATATTTCACTGTAGCACTCGATTTCATGGCATTGTAGTAACCAAAGCAAAATACGTACCTTCCTCGGTCAACATAGTCTCCCAAGAACAAGTAGCGTGTTTGGAATGGCCATCCGCATTGCTGAACAGCTAGTAAATTTATGAAAAGTTCCTGTTTTCGAAAGCCTCAATGTAACGGCACTGAGGTCGCAGAATAAGCCTCCGTGTTATGCTTGCTGAGTTTTCGCTACAGCGGTTATCTTTTATCTCTCCGTCTGCTCAATATTCAAGTGGCGGTAGGCTCCGGATGAAAAGTGCCGAGACGAACGTTTTGTTGACTGCATGGCTGCGTGCTTTTCCTATTTGTTACATGCTCCCATACAATCGCTAGAGTTTAGCGGCCTGATGAGCAAAAGTCGTTAAGGTGATGAGAACGTTTTGCGCTTCCCATGTATCCTTTCAGATTTCTTCCTCTCCTCTCCTTCATTCAGTAAGTAATTGACAGCAACGCTGTTTCCTCAGGTTTATCGTGAGTATTCTAGGACCTCTCCTCTTGGCGTCCTGGCTTCCTCAAGCGCTTCATGGCTTCCTCAAGCGGCCGTGTGAGATGGAGGCTCGAACGGAAGAAACGGTGCACAGATTCCGTAAAGAATTTCAGAACAACAGTACAAGTTGCTGGTTTTTAAACCACCCCGCGTAAACCAGAATTATTACCTGGTCACAATATCAATCTCTATTCTAGTAATATCAATCTCCTCCCACTTTCCCAGTAAATGGTCCAGTATTGTGGGTACAGATACCCCGAAGCTTGCTGCTAATTCACGCGTAGTTTGAGTGGTGTCACTTTTCAATGAAGCTTTCAAAGCTGTGTTGTTCACCTTGAATCCAGCTCTTCCACGAGCCCCGTTTTCGAGAATAAAATCTTCAGAACGAAAATTTTCAAACCAGCGACGTCCTCAGGTAAATCCCTATTCTCAGGCAGCTGTCCCATTCCACTTCCTTAGAAAAGCTGAGCTTTCTGAGGGGAATTATTTTCATAGGTGCATTTTGACCTACACCTCATTACTGGAACGTCTTTGCCCGAGAGAATGCAGGAAAAGCCAAAATAAGTGTTAATCATTAAGTGCAAGCAAAACTAACAGGGTTTGTGAACGAATTTGAAAACTGCTGATATGCGCTATCAAACGGTTTGAAGAGTAATGAAATAGGTGAAAATTTGAGCAAGTTGTGCTTGCTAGAAATAATGACTGCAAAACAGTCCACGGAATTAGTTTCCAACCTAATAGTTCTTGGAGGCAATCTTGAAAAGATATCATTTTCGTATGTATCAAGCAGCGCAGAAGCTACTCATTCAGGGAAGCATCAATCATTACTAAAGCTACTATGTGCAATGACACACGACGCAGTTGGATTGACGCCTGCGATACGGTCCGTGCGACGTACACTAGACAGGGTGCGACGCGGCGCGAATTATGGGTTCGTGTCGCGCATCGCGTGCGCACTGAACGAGCTGCTACGATCCACCCTCCACCGCAGCGCAAATCTTGTCAGAGATCCGATGGTCTCCGATAGAACTTCTGCACAGGTTTGCTATGGCAACAAGCAAAAACACAGCATTCATCTGATCACCTCGAATATTCGAAGAAGGTCCCCGTATTGTCCGTGAATGTCGCCTACAATCACCACCGGGGCAGAAATTTCAAGCAGAGAAGGCTGTCGTTCAAGCGAAACCTGAATTACGTGACGTTTCGTCCCTCAGGACACTATCATTTAGTCATAGTAGATTGGAACGTACTTCTGCTCTGTGGAAGAGTTCGAACAAAAACGACGATGAATAGTTGTGCTCCACCGGTCCTTGAGCGAAGTGATCACGAATAACTTCGTCTAGGTTCATTTCGTTTCTGAGTACACGCAAATTGGTACTATTTAAGATGCTGTACCCCACGTGTATTCTGACGCGTGTACCCCACGTGTGTCCTGACTCTACTCACGACGCACACTATTTTGTTGCCAGATCTGCATGCAAAAGGGGAAGGGGAGATCTGAATCGATCAGTGTGTAACCCAGCAAGCCCTATACGGTTGACGTCTAACAATGACAACTCAGCAGAGGCGTCCAAATGAGCTGCATGGCTTCAAGCTGAGGGATTTGTACGGGAAGTTGGATTTATCCGACCTAGAATTCAACGAGTGGTTGCGTGGCATGGGATTATGGCCGAATTCGCCCCATTGTCGTCGGTGCGAGAAACAGACAGCTCAACTGCACACAGGTGGGGTACAACACCTAAAATCGTGCCCACAAATTTTACGATCGATGTGAAAACTCGAAAGATCGGTGGAGTTTGCTATCAGATTGACTGTAATTATGATCATTCTCATCAGTTTGTGTGGCTCTGACGAAGTGGAGTACTCCCTTTCCGTTCAGTTCAGGTACATACGATTTAATGACGAGGAGCACGATCAGTTGTGGTCCTGGCCGGAATCGACATATAACCATTGCTATTTAGAGCAGAAAACTGGTACGAAAGTGGGCAAATGTGAATACGCAGTGGTTGAGCGAAAGTATTATAGAAATAGGATAGTGAAACAAGCGTGTTATTCCTTTGGGGAGAGCGGCTCTATCACATGTGAAGACCGACGACCCCAACCTTCAATTACATATATCATTGCCTGCTAGCGTGCACGCTTTCCTCCTTTTGAAGTGCTAACATCATCACTATTTCCAAATAGATTACGAAGACTAGGTGGCAGTCAATAATGTTGAACTGAATCGTGTGAAACATCACATAGCAAGCATCGAAACTGACCGAGATATAATAAAAGGAATTGCCGGCTCTAATCCACTACAAACAATGAACCTCACTTTCGACGTGAAGCTAGTGAACCTTCTGATATAGGCTGCTCATCAAGTTAACATGATACTTTATCACCACTTTTCTGCGGCCTGTAAATGTGTGCGGTGTAGGGGCTCTGATGAAGGCCCTTTCAGAGTGCTGCTGCTCACAGCAGCAGCAATGATGAAAGATAGCCCAGCAGCAACGCCGCAGCGCTGCGCAGGAAACCTGCAGCAGGGGAGGGTTTTCAGGGCCGCATCAAATCGAGCGGTAGGCTACGCCAGACGGGACGTCATTCGTGCTACAGGTCCTAGCACGAATCACCTGAAAATGGCGTCAGTACACGTCACGTGCTGCTGTGGCCGTGCTGCCGAACTCCGCAGCAAACCGGCAGGAGAGCGGTGGTCCTCTGTGGAAAAGAGCTCCGCCCCCTTTTTGCTGCTGCTGTCAGCAGCAACACTCTGCAAGCGCCTTAATAAGTTCATCACAAAACTCGCGACTCACGATCAGGTAGGTTTCGCCCATGGACCGTACTTATGGTGCACGGTTGCTTCGCCACACCTGCTTTCCTGATGTCCTCATAGGTGAAGGCATGACGGCAGAGGAGAGGACACGTGACTACGACACGTTAATTGTCGCAGCCATCAAAAATAAACGATCTTTTTCGCTCAGTCAAAGTGAAAGTGTGTTGAAAACCTTTTTTAACGGAAACCTGGTCGAATTCCAACTGCTAACTGTAACGTTGACCACCGACTGATCTACAATGATCTCCCGGCGCACGGCAATACTTACTGTATTGATCTCATGGCGGGAAAAGGCATGCCGCGTCGGTGCGAGGCTCTTTTTCCTCACCACCGCGGTAGCTACTCCGGTAGCTGTCCCCGAGTCCCCCCACCCCCCGCATTTTCGTGCTCTACATTGATTGTTGTGTATTTGACGTGCCGTTTATATCGAGATAAATGTTTTGGTTGACTTTCGCTTGCTCGTGTCTGGTGAATCACTTTCGAAATCTCTTTTAAACAATTCCGATTGTCATTACATATCACTGAATTAGTATATGGGAGAGTTTAAAGGAATTTGGTACAATCGAGTTATAGATTTTGTTACTCGGAGTAAAGTGTGCAGATCTGGCATTCTTTGCGTCACCTTTCCCCACCCACTCACACATTACCTTGAGTAATCGCCGTGTATCATCCCAGCTCTAGTTGAAGTTATGGATAAAATAATAAGCGGAAAATTACTGAATTAACACATCACCTCAGCCAGTGGCCTTCAGGAAGCTCAACTACCTCCATTCTAATAGAGGCGCTCTATAATTGGTGTGGTGCCCTGCCGGAACAAAAGTCAGTTGGTATTGTTTACTTCAACTTCTCAAAAGCTTACTCAAAGAGGAGTACCCTCACTACTGATTTTAATTTACGCGCTTGATTCAACAACGCTACTGATACCAGCTTCAGCTATCGGTGTTTAGAGATACCGACAGGATATACAGCGTATCGACGGAAGGTTTTGGTTTGGTCTGAAGACCTCTGTAGTCAGAATTGAGATTCCACTTATTTTGAGGTAGCGTGCGGTATACACTTTGAGACTCTGGATCTAAGGGATGACGAAAACGATGCTTTGGAAGGGGCACATCAGAGGTCATCTGTCTTATGACTTCAGATCCGGAGAGCCAACAGACGGATCAAGCTACCGCATCAGCGCTGCATTTGGTAAGGTGTAACGAAATCTTGAATTAAAACACTTCAAGAGAAATATAATAGTTCACTCAACAATGAAGCAATGTAAAACGTGGGTAGTTTCCAACGAGATCCAATAGGTTCAAATAAGCTAGTCAAAAAAAGAAAACCAGTGACTACGAAAACTTAAATATTTGTTTGTTGCTGTATTATGTGTTGTTGAGATGGCGCTGAGGCATCAGATGGTTGCCACGAGCTGTATTTTCGCGTGTTCGTCGGATAGTCAGCGGCGAACGCAGGCGGGCTATGCTGGCGCGAAAAGTGAGGGGCTGATGGATGGTAAACGGGCCGCGACCGGATGACGAAGGCATCTGGACGCGACTGATTCGGAAGGCTTAAGGGCAGTTACTAGGATATTTGGATCGCGACTCCGATTTCGTGCCGCAATGACACGATTCAGTGCCAGCTGAAACCGGTGTTTTGGAAGTATCGAGGGCTTTCTTCCGCGTGGAACTTGTATCGGACCCGAGGAAATGAACGAAGGTCAGGTTGGCAATGTAGCTTTTCAGCGCCTCTGCTCGCAGATGCGCAAGGAAGGATTGGAGCTGAGAACCCTTCGAGTGCGTATGTCAATGAATCCTGCCGGTTAGCGGAAGGGATGGAGCAGTCATGGGCCCGCAAAGTTGGGAAGCCGTCGACAGCGGATGGCAGCGTCTCCAAGAAGTGTAGAGAAAAGGCAGGTGAGGGGTCGCTGAAGGTCGACGGAATAGGCCTTGCAACACATGTCCGTGTGAATTTTTCTTATTGTCGTGATCTGGGGACAGTTGTTCATAAGACGGGGCATGTTGAGATGGCACTGAGGCGTGAAAGGGTCGCCTCGAAGTGTAATTTCGCATGTTCGTCGGATAGTCAGGTCTTCTCTTTCCTGTTTCGGTGGCAGTAAGCCATCCACGTCGTCGCCTTCGTCAGAATCGTTGTGTGAGTTTATTCTAGGACTCTGGCGGGGTTCCAACAATAAGTGCACTGTTGTGGCTTCCTTAGTGGAAGGTTGAAGTTATTTGGGATCAGTTTTGTTGCTTGATTGCCAGGCGGGCTCTAGGTGTAGCCTTTTGTAGGTCTTGTGTTGCAAGGTTTTTTTGCGTTCACTCTATTATATTGTATAGATTGATTTCATTGTGTGTGGCCACTGATACGTGTGGCCAGCGCGATCTCTTCTAGCGTTTTTTTATCGATTTTATCTTAGCCTAGTCGTGCCAGTGTTGCAGCAAGGCCGGTCGAGACCGTAAATATCCAAAAATCTGCCTTGTTCAACAGTTTCAGTTGTCGATTGATCATTCTATTTTCACGCGATCTCCATGTGTTCACGTGTTGTTGCGTGTTAATGTGTCGAACGTGTACGGGTATAAAAGGGCGCTGTGCTCACAATAAAGGAATATTTGTTCCCGGCTGTTCTTCGACACACTGCACCGGACTTCTGCTCTCCAATAAAGGGCACAGTACCCAAGCGCACTGTGCAGGCGCAGTTTAACTGCCCTAGTAGCGGAGACTTCCACATCAAAGGTCATAAGAATATGAAAACAATTGGATGAAAATGCAAATCCGATCTGCCACACCAAAGTTTACCAAAAACTACTGAGCGCTGAATGGAAAGTGCTGCTCTATCCGCCAAACAGCCCAAATCTTGCTACCTCTGATTACTTTGTGAAAGATGTCATTCATTTCAAACGAGCAGCTAATCACAACTGCGAAGCAACATTTACGAGAAATACTCCAAAGAGTCGTTCTTATTTCAATGAAAAAAGAACGAGAAGTGTCGTTCTCACTGCGCTAACGACTACATGAAAACAAGAAATCTTCTCCATAGAGAGGACGGCATTTGCAGCTTCTTGTTCAGACTACAAAGTACGGAAACTTTATTTAAATCCATGTTAGTAATTTGTTGTCTATTTCTTTTGTTGCAGTTGTGTTGTAATTGCAATGGAATAACGATGGAGTGTTAGATACCCTTACTCATTCTTTTTGAAACGCTCTGAAAAGACATCCAATTAAAGGCGTTGTTGGCGCTGAAGAATAAAGTGTTGTTCGAACAAAGCACTCACTGAATTTCGATCTTCTTCCAAATACCGGTTTCGTTCTGATTTCTACTCCGAAATCTTCTCGATCTCTTCGCGAATCAATATCTACTTGTGCCAACTTTGATTGTAATGTCGCCGGTTTTCCCATCTTAGATGCATCCGATTGGATTTTCGTCGGATCCGCGCTTTGTATCATCTCCTTACTCAACACTGGTTGCCCAGCTTTGGTGGCTTTCTTTCTATATTTAGGTGTTTTCACTTCCTCTGTTATTGTATTTTGGGGGGACTTCTTAGCCTTTGGGGGTGCGCTTTCCTTGGCTTTCTTCGTCGAAACCGAAGGTTCCTCAACGTATTCCGCTGTGGATAGTGCTGGAGAATGTGCTGTTTGCTTGGCTTCATCTGCTTTCTCTGGTTTCTTAACAGCTTCTGAAGACAATCCATCGACTGTGGTTGTTGTTTCGAGATCAACTGTGGTAGTTTTCGCTTCACTTGTCTGAAATACTTGCATTAATCCACTAATTTTCGAAGTCTTGCGCGACTTCTACGTAGGAGGATCTGGAACGTATTTTTCCTCAATCATACGACAACTGCAATTGGAACGTTCGAGAAAATCTTTCAGCTGGAATATTCCCACTCGATACTGAGCCAGTCCTTCGGGTGAAAGATGGACAGTGCACAGGAGAGATGTTCCTCGATTTTCAATCGAAATGTTGCTTGATTTCTGAGCATGCTAGTGACTTTCACCCACACTTTTCAAGACAGGGGCTAGTTTCAAAACTAAACTAGTGCTAAACATGCGAGAATCGCGATACGCAATCGCTACATGAGTGTTTCCATTAAACGCCTGGGAGAGAAGATTAATACCGACTATTGATGAACTTTGAAATAGTGAGTATCACTCTTGAAGTCACTCCTGTTTGAAAATTTAGCAAAACCGAATGCCCACGAAGTGAAATCGGTGATGCATACAGTTATATAGAGTTATACATATGTTCGAAAGAGGAAAGAGGATATAAAGTTGAATTTCTCATGTAACGGCAGAAAGCGCCTCAAATGCGCATTTAAGAATGTTTTTTGGCGAGAATGTGCATTCTCACCAAGCTTGCCAAGAAGCAACCTATTCCCATGAAGTCGGACCGAGTATCCCATAGAAACACCTACCGCTGCCGAGCGTTCTTCCATTTCAATTTTCCCCGGAACTTTAGAAACGATCATCTTCTCAAGAAGTATCACAATCTGTAAGACACAAACCGCAACTGTACTATTATACCTCTGACTTTTTTAAATGAATCTGTTGGAGCATCATGGAAACCTCGATGCTCTTGTTAAGATTGTTAACCGCCTAAAAACAACCTCAGGCCTTACAAGGGATGCTTGTGAGCGATCGGTGACGATTCATAACGAAACCCATATGAGCGTGTAGAGCTTCGCACGAGGAATGCGATATATTCACCAGGTGCAGACGTCACCTGGTTGATCTGAAAATGGCCGGCGAAATTTTGTACTGCCGCACATGCATGTGCCCTGCCAGCGGGAGTAACGGGGAGAGTCCATCGGACAGAACGACGAGGTGGTCGATTGTATAGTGATTTGGTCTCAAAATCTGATGGCCATGGATCGATCACTCTGAGAGGGACTTCTTCTGCCTTCATGCGCTAGATTCCAAGTTACGCTTTATCTGCAATTTTGCCATAGTTTCCGGATTGAATCGCGTTTGGGACGAGTATGACCAACAGAGTACGCGCAGAGGAGAAAATCTACTTGCAGTTATGTACGTGACCCATACTTACCGTAACCAACCCAAATCCATCCCAAATTCAGGAACTAATGGCAGATTAGTGATCAGCGCCTCGAATAACCCTCGAGGACAAAGGTTGGGGTGAATCGGTGATTTCGACCCAATCACCCTACTTTGACTACGACGAACCCTAGCAAACGCACGCCAGACACAACGGGAAAAGCCGGTATATAATTTGTGAAGTGTGTATTTGTCAGCTACCCGTGTAATCATTTTTGATGAACAGGAAAAGAACCTCATCCAAAATAGAGTCTCTGTTCTTCAGAGTCGAAGAAGTGGAACAATAGAACAAAGAATATTCTCAGCAACTCGAAGCCACCGATTTAGCCCAAACGTTGTTCACGGGGGTTATTTGGGGCACTGAACCCGAATCTGACATCAGTTTCTGAATTTGGGATGAATTTGAGTTGGTTACGGTAAGTATGGGTCACGTGCATAACTGCAGGTAGATTTTGTACTCTGAGCGTACTCTATTGGCCATACTCGTCCCAGACGCGATTCTATCCGGAAACTGTGGCAAAATTGCAGATGAAGCGTAATTTAGAATCTAGCGCATGATGGCAAAAGAGAACTTTCTCAGAGGGACCGATCCGCAGCCATCACATTTTTAGACCACAGCACTATCCAACCGACCACCTCGACGTTCTGTCCGATGGACTCGCCCCCGTTACTCCCGCTGGCAGTGCAAATTTTCGCAGGCCATTTTCATATCAACGAGGTGACGTCTGCACCTGGTGAATACATTGATGCGTTCCTCGGTCGAAGCCCTACACGCTCGTATGGGTTTCGTTATGAATCGTCACCGCTCACAAGCTTCCCTTGTAAGATTAGAACCAACTACCAACTCTGGGCGCCGGGATGTCAGATCGCTGCGCTACCAAGCCACATACTTTCGTCCTTTCCGAAGCTTTTCACTTTGCCTTACATTAGATGAGGTGGCTTTATCTAGCTACCAGTGGCTACTATTTTGCTATCGCCACTTCCTCTTTACAACGGAGTGAGCAGATGAGCACAAATTGGCGTTAAACCGTGTCGTAATGTCACAAAAACGCTTCAGAGCCGGACTCATACTCCGCATTACTGGCATAATGCGAATACCCATCATCAATAAAGTCAGCAATAAGTTGAAATCGGTAGCTAGTATTCGCTTCTTCTACTTGCACGGTCGAGCAATCGATCCTATTCCTAACTGAGCCTTCCATTCCTGGAAGGTTGGATATATTGGTGTTAGGTGTGTATGGGGAGTTCAGCCTGGCTTCAGAACGTTGGCCAGCGCAGGAGCAGGCCCACAACTAAACTCTCGACACTTCCATCATGTCTCCTTAACTTTCACGTATATAAAGGATTTTTGTTTCTCTCCTCCGCCTAGAATACTTACGTTGGCGAAGTCTGGCCGTTGATCTGGGTCTTTGCACCACAATTTTTCGTTAACGAATTTCACAACATAGTCCGGCGTGTTTGGGGGAAATTGATTTACTTTACCCTCAACGATCTGGAAACAACAGTTCTATATACATTCGAACTTTTATGAATTTACTGTCCTTACCATCTTCTTTACTACGCTGTTCCTTAAATCATCATATGGACCAATCGCAGCAAATATTTCAAAAATTAACACCTAAACGTAGCACGTGTACAAAATTCTTTGTCGGGTTGAAGTTAACTAAATCTGCAGGCGACCGTATCACTACCTCTTGGATTTCACATACTACGTGCAATTTAAAAATAATGTGGGCATTGTAATGTTGTAAACTATCGAACAACATTTCTCGAACAACCTTTTCACTCATTCAAAAGTCACATTTACCAGAAAAGGTATTTCGTACCCCATAAGTGTACACGTCCGTTTTCTGAGTAAACGAAAAGGTCAGAATGCTCTCTGGTGCCATCCATTTTATGGGCATCTTCTGAGCTGTCTTCATCTTATATACTGTACCGGAGCGAGATAAACCGAAGTCTGATATCTTCACCTGGAATTATTTGATTTAGCTCAATTATTCGTTGCTCCTAGAGCACATTATTTTTCCTCAATGCTTCAGAATGATTGCGTGAGTAATGGACAATACTACGAGCAGCGAGGCAAGAAGAACGCTTGCTTTCTCTATGATTCCTCCTCATAATATAATATTTGCACACAAGGTATTGTAAAAAAAACTCAAATTCATCAGGTATGTTATCATTATTTTGTATCGTATAGGCTTTGTTAATGCGCTGCATTAAGGGCCGGGCCACTTGAAACCATTGTTCGCACGTTAATCCACTGGGTCGATAAAACTCATTTTCTCTTTGTCTCATGAGATCGGATAATTTTCACTTAGCTCACGTCGATTATTTGGTGCTATATTTGGATTGGGCGACCTTTTGATTGCTCTCTCTCTGCTGCTCCTCCTCTCGCGTATTATACATGTATTTTCAGCTAAACCAAGGGAGAACTTGCATAAAAGTGCATAAAAGGGCAAATATAAACCCCTAGCAGCATTCTCTTTCTCAATTTTCCGTTTATGACTCAAAATGATCCACTTTTATCGATGACGCTGATACGGTCTCCATTATTTTCTCCTGAAAATGATCTGTCCCTCACGAACGAAAAGTGGTGGTAATGAGAATGCATTGCCAGATTTGTTGGAATCTTTTCATGGTGCTATGAGGGTTGGGGGTCTCTAAGCTGGTTAACTTATTATCATTGTCATATCTACCGTTGTTTCATTGTGGTGTTGTCAAAAATTGTGCAGAATTTGCATGTCAAGCATGTTGGAACCGACTGAATTGCTCGTAAACAATGGAAGATATGACAACGATAACACGTTAGAATCGATGTAATGTTGCCGACCACTACCCCCTACCCAGCGCCATTACTTGCCGTTTATTCATTATGAATTTGTTGTTGAAGTCCAGTACTGACATCAGTATCGGTTTAATTACCCAAGGTGGAAGTAAACCCTTTGTGAAGACGCCTGTGTTGACTGTTGTGGCGTTCCAACTACAAGACCAGCGTGACACATATTCTCGGACTACTATAAAAAACAAGCTCAGAAAGAAGTTATCGAACTAAGCGCGGAGAAGGTAATGGAGGTAGGGCTATCACCATCCATCAACTTAATCATTCTTGTGAACAAAGTGTCTAGAAAGATGAGTATATTTGCAGCCTCACATGTTCTCGTTTTCTATGAACTGATACGATCATTCCATATAATTGAAGAAACATTCTAGTTTTTTACTAGTTAATGTAGTCTATTGTATGCTATCGTACCGTGTGTGTTCTGTCATAGAGGCAGTTTCTTGCCGCCAGGTCTCTATGAATCACGTTGGCTTTGTGGATGTAGTCCATTCCTGACGCCACACCGAGAATCATCGCTAATCGTTCTTCGGTTTTGATTTTTGAATGCCTCCGCTTCAGGTACACATCCAGAGCTCCTCCTTGACAAAAATTTGATCATTAACGAGGAATCCAAGTTTTATTACATCAATTTTTGAGTCACTATTATGTATACTAGAAAATGATGTTGTAATGGTGATGTTAGTGTAATCGTAAAACTCGCATCCCAAATGGGATTCGAACCCGCGTCTCGCTTCTAACTGGGGCCATGCGATAACCACTACGCTACTAAGACGTCGGCTCTCCTCCCTAATTGCGACCCTAATTTGCGTTACCCTAGAAACCTCCTTAAGCCTAAAGATTTGATGGCCCCTCAACGAACACTATCATGAAAACTAATGGTGCCAGACTTTGAAGGAAACAAACCTGAAACGTATTCCAACAAAATATACAGTGGATGATCGATGAGGACAACTCCAACCATGCTCACCACATTTATGTGATGAAGACCGCGCATGATTCGAGCCTCTTTCATAATTTCGCGAATTAGCTCCCTCGTCAGTAAACTTGTCATTGTGAGCTGAATATTCACCTTTTATGTGCTATTTGTTATGAATACTAAAAAATACAGTCCAACTAATTTCAAATGTAACACACGGTTTTTATGGCAACAATAACAATTTGTCCATTTTTGCAAATAACAGTTCCTTTCCTAACTTCTCCATATGCTCCTCTGCCTAGTAATCGGCCAACATGAACGTGGTCATGTTTAAATTCCCATCTAGATAAACCAACACCACGACTGAGTACAACAGAATCCTGTAAAATCGGTTAGAAAGGATAATCTTTTGTGGCACAGTTTCAATTGTTCTAAGGTTTGGAAAACAATAGCTCTGCCATGTCGCAGAATTTTTCAAATAATCATCAGGAGTGCGATAATTTATCTTGTAGCGGATGAATTTCGCCTTCGCACCTTTTCTACAGCTAAAGCTTGTGTTTGATAATGCTTGAATAACGTTTCCAAATTATCGAATTGTGTTGCGGGATCTAGCCACCATTTTGCACGTTTATTCATTATAACAATATTCTTTATCTGAAATGATATAATTGGGTCGTGGACATCTAAGTATTCTATGTGTTCACATCAAAAACTTCGATCATGGGCAAGCTACAGTCGTCTGTAGTGTTTATATTATTTTGTTGATGGAGTTGCTGACGCTTCATAGTGCAGATGTCACTGATCCTACATCAGACTGATGAGTACATCGGACTGATGACCTTAATGTTTTGGTAGAACATGATTACAACGGTATAGCTTGTTATTGTTAAATGCAAATGGGTGGCCCAAAAAAGGCAAAAAATCTTGATCACAAACCAGTGGCGAGAGGGCTTCTAGGTCATAACCACCAAAGATAGTACGATGTGGCTCAGCGGATAGCACGTAGGACTGGGTCGAGGGATCGGTACCTTAGCTAGATCTTCTTTTTCGCCATTCGATGCTCTACCAAACCATATATGTCGGTCTCGATGAGAACTTTTGGGAGAAGCTCACTGACCTCCCTTGTGAGAGCTGATATGTAGCTGCTCACAGAATATCCCTGTTTCATGAGAAATTACTATGGAAATGTTTATCGACAAGTGGAGCCTATTTCAAGAATTCAGGAGGCAAAATGAAATGAACGGGATACTCCTCCTATCTTAAGCAAAAAATAGTTGACTCTGGTAAGGCTGACAAACCAATGATGCTCTTTTTTCCAACGGTACCAGATCCATTTTGGCCTGTGAATTGATTAGTATTGATATTACACGAGATGTTCTTTTTTGCTTTGCTTTCTTTTTCTTGCCCTCTGAGCTCTTCACATTGGCCTGAACTACTCTTATAGACATTAGAAAAATGGAGATTAAAAATGTTAAGATGTGTACAAATGTAATTAAATGCAATTCATCGGATACAGACGGCCTCGGTACTTCTAACTGGAGAGTCGCAACACAAGCAGTGAATGCTTTAATTAGGATTTCCGTACTGTGTGATCAGCAGTAGTGTACGTAAAGAAGTTGCCAATTCTCCGATCAGAGTGGTGATTCTTCAGATTTTTACGAAGCTCATGTTAATTCGGAGACAGAAGGAATAGAGAAAGGCGCTCTCACTTCAAGTCCAAGTAACACCGAAACGCTTCAGGTGAGAGGATGTTTTCGTCATTCGAACCAGGGAATTCCAAACCTTTCCAGAATGGTTGACGTGTTCTCGCAAACAACATCAGCTAACAGTGTGAATGGCCATCGCAAAACACCAACGTGAGGAAATGGCTCTGGAGCTCACACATTCACTGGAATCGTTCGAAGCTATTCCACTGACGCTTCACTAGTGGCTCCCACTCTTTCGTCGATTAATCTCATTTATCGTTTGTTCGTTCTGAGCGCTTCGCTCTCGTCAATTGTCATGTGATTTATTCATTTTGTAGACATCATTAGCTACAAACAACATTATCCATTGGAACGGTGTTCGTCGCTCTGCTCGAATTCACTTCGAAATGTTCCACCTTCAGCCACAGACAATTTCCACTAACTACAGTCTTTCCTTGTGAATTTTTTCAATTATGTCAAGATCCGACCGAACGAGTGTAGTTTCTTTATGTTTACAGCATACTTACTAACATTCTTGAAACTTTTCAAGGAAACAGATAACATCGCACTCCAGGGAATCACTTTATGTGCATACAAGTACGATTACCTATTTACTCCTACAGGATTGTTGACGGTAATGACATGATCGTTTGCATTCTAGGTAAGAAATATGTACACCTGAGAGGTCGATACACAGAAACTGCCGCCCCAAATACCAATTCGACCTTGTTTTACCTAGGTTGAGTACAGGTAAGATAAGCCGTCAAACTGTTCCCGTCTCTGATATTAAAACGCTGACGACCGCGCTTGTTTTTCGTTTTCGCGCGCGTGGGACCAGCGCTCGTTTCGCCCGCTGAAAAAAACAAAAATGGGTGGGTCAAATTGTCCCAGGAGACGGTGTTTTCGATGTGATAGTTGTTCGTACCATTTCAGCGAACATCGCCATCGTGTCCAGCGCTCTAGATAACCCCTGCGATAGAACTCCAACGTATTAGGTCGTTAACTAATTATTTGCCGTTTTTTTCAAGCTTCTGTTGTGCGCCTGGTAGAGAAGCTTCCAAAAACATCCAGACAGCGTTCGATAGAGAATTATTTGCTCTTTCACGACTTGTATTTGATATATACGAAACTTCAAAATTTTGATAATTTTTTGACCATTGAAGTTGAAATCAGAAGTGAGAAAAATTGACCCCACCGACAGTGAATTTTCTCTGCTTTGTTTCGAGACTTCTTGCAAAACTGTATGTATGCCCTAAAAGTAGAGAAATTTCCCTACGAAACACTATACAGCTTGTTTTGATTTTCCTTTGTTTTTGTTTACTTATAGAGCGTCAAAGTGGGGTATCTCAAAGAGAACAATAATTTTTGGATACTTGTGCTGCCTTCCTGTCGAACGTTTTCAATCAACTCTAAAGGCCCATTCAGAGGCTGCGTCAAATGACGCAAAAATTTGCGTCATTTTGACGCAAATTTCTGCGTCATTTGACGCGCTTGACGCATTCGCGCAAGGACCCTTCTCACGGGAGGGCCAAAAGCGGCCGATAACCGGAATTCGGAAGGTTCACACACCCAGATGCACCGCGCACAACTCAGTTTACGGTGCCGCCGTTCACGCCGTTGACGCCGCGGAAAATGACGCCAGAGTGGCAGAGTCTGCGTCTCTGCCCTATCCTTAAGCATTGACGCGCCGCAATGCCGCAGCCTCTGAATGGGCCTTAAACATGTCACAAAAGAGCATTTATTGCTCTATCAGATAGTATGTTTATTTTTTCATGCTAGCCGTTTTTTAAAATTTTTTTCATGAAAATGTTTTTAAAATTCCTCGACGTGTAAAACTTTTCGTTGGAAACCTTTTGCAGAATTTCAAGTATCGTTCGAAAGAAGAGGATTTGGGCTATAAGGAGGTGCATCACACTTTTTCAATCGCACTAGGTTTTGTTAACTTTTGGGTCGTCAAAGTGGAGACTTCGACGGCTCGCGTAGCCGCGCGCGCGGCCAACGCGACGGCCGCGCCGCCACGCAATTACTGCGGCGCTGCCGCGTTGGCTGCTCGCGCGGCCACGCGAGCCGTCGAAGTCTCCACTTTGACGACCCAAAAGTTAACAAAACCTAGTGCGATTGAAAAAGTGTGATGCACCTCCTTATAGCCCAAATCCTCTTCTTTCGAACGATACTTGAAATTCTGCAAAAGGTTTCCAACGAAAAGTTTTGCACGTCGAGGAATTTTAAAAACATTTTCATGAAAAAATTTTTAAAAACGGCTAGCATGGAAAAATAAACGTACCATCTGATAGAGCACCAAATGCTCTCTCGTGACGTATTTGGAGCTGATTGAAAACATTCGGCAGAAAGACAGCACAAGCATCCAAAAATTATTGTTCCCTTTGAGATACCCCATTTTGACGCTCTGTAAGTAAACAAAAACCAAAGAAAACCAAAACAAGCTGTGTATCGTTTTATAGAAAAACTTGTCTACTTTCAGATGGTATATACAGTTTTGCAGGAAGTCTCGAAACGAAGCAGAAAAAATTCACTGTCGGTGGGGTCAATTTTTCTCACTTTTGATTTCAACTTCAATGGTCGAAAAGTTATCAAAATTTCAATGTTTCGTAAATAGCAAATACATTACGTGAAAAAGCAAATAATTCTCTATCATGTGCTATCTGGACTTTTCCGAAAGCTTCTCTACCAGGCGCACAACAGAAGCTTGAAAAAAACGGCAAATAATTAGTTAACGACCTAATAGCTTAGGTCAAATGGGTGACATTGATTGGATTGGACCACCTTTGTCTACGACGTGGTTCGTCTTCGATCGTAATTCGGAAAAGGACATTACCATCGCGTTCAGCGCCCTCGCTTACCCCCGGAGATGAGGTTTGCCGACGGTTAGCCGAAAAAAGTTTCCTGGAGAGAATCCGGAATACGGAATCCCTCGAATAGTGCCGAAGTAGTTTTGTTTACAATGTAAATAAATGTGCTTTGAAAAATTATTTCACTGAACCACGATGTTTGCAGCACCTTTGGGATAATGGTAACATGTTCTTCACAAAAAAGATCGGAAGTTTGTCAAAAGTCGGAGAAAACGACACTTCGAAAGAGGGTGCTTTGTGGGTTGGGGGTGCAGCGTGCTGGTCTGTAATATTGCGTCGACTCTATGCTGGTTAGCATGTTAGCGTGTGAACAATTCTGAGGAGTTTACATGTCAAACATGTCAAAAGCGATCGTAAACAACGGCAGATATAACAATGATAACACGTCAAAGTCGACGTAAAGTTGCGGACCACCATCCTGCACCCCGCGACCCACATAGCGCCCGAAAGAGTCCGACCCACCGGTGGGTCGGATTGTCCCAAATGGCAAAAAGCGTACGACCCACCCGTAGGTCGTATTGTCGTCAATATGTTAAAGAAAAAAAACGCTATTTGCTAAATTTTTTGCAACCTGTTCAACCTGTCGTTCACACCCCTAAAGGCAGACATGATACTGATAACAACGACAGCCAACGTGGAGTCTACGAAGGATCGCGGTTCTGCTCACTACACCACCAAACCCACATAACGCCAATTTTTCACATGCATTTACACAGTTCGAAGCGTTTCGGTTCACTGAAGCCTACCAATTGTAGTAACTTAACCAGAACCTTCCCTAACAATCAAGTTACGCACCTCGCTTAGACGTACAAGGAAGTCTCCGTGCTTCAAGAGGAGCGGAGGGATATCTTCTCGTGGGAGGTAACCGTGGAAGAATTCAGCAGCTTGCAACCAAGCATCTGCCGCTTCTAGCTGAAAAAAAAACTCGAGTTGATCCCGTCAGAATGACTTACGCTTGGAATCACTTACTATCGAGTCACATGCCGATGCCGAGAGAATACTTTTGATGCTGTTCGTCGTGGGTGGGGGTTCAGAGAGGGTTCCCTCGCCGATAATCGAGTTGTCTTTCGGTGGATCACCCGGCATGGCCAAGTACTGACAATGAATGAATGCTCACCACTCTACCAGAGTAATCAATGACCGACATGCACGCAGTGATAATCTTAACAGGACGCGGTGAGATACACACATCTCATGGTGTAGAACACAATGCAACGTTTTTGGCGCGGGCGGAACGGATTTTCATTGCGCGATAAAAGTGCGCGTTGTGTGTGACTGCATAGCGCTCTACGTATCACACGCGCACGGCGCCGCATACGGGTGGGATCGACATAAGAGGTCCAAGAATCTTCTACGAGGCGGGGCTGGCTGAGTGGATAGAGGTGATTGTTGTCCACAGATTGCAGGTTCGAATCCTTTCCGGCGCGAAGTCTTTGTAGTGCTTAGTTAAGGTTCAACCGTCGCTCTGCTTTCGATTGTTATCCTTTAGAACCTCCATCTGCAGCGTAGTAAGGGTTCACCCATCCCGGAGTGCCTCCCCTAGCCTGACTGCGTGGCTCGTGAGGACAGACCCACTCAAGAGTAGGAAACACTCAAGAACAACGGAGAAAAATGAACGATCCCAAAGCTTCTCAGAACAATTTTTCCAAACGCATCGTTACGAGGTTCCCAAAAAATCGGCAAACGTACATATGACCATGGAAATATGGAAAAAGAACGCCTTGAGGATATTGTAATGTCGTAAAATGCGGCACATCCCCAGAAACATCGTGCAGTCACACACAACGCACACTTTTTGACGCGCAATGAAAACCCGTTCCGCCTGTTAAGTTTTCGTGCTAGTGTAGAACACAACTGTAGTCGGTTGAAGTTGACTGCCTCCTAGAGTGACATCTAATCCATGAAGTTCGGCACCTAAAAGAAATGATATTTCCATTCATTATAGGTGTATGAGATTAAGTGACAAAGAAAGGAATACAATGGCGGGCACCCTGGTTTTCTCCTCCTGTTCATAATAATAATTTAATACGTCGTGGAATAATCGCAACATCAAATATAGCAAACTTATGAAATATTAAGAACTGGTTATTTATAAGTACAACAGCCAAACGGCTCTCAATTCTACAAACGATTATCGCGAAGGATGATCGCACCGTTGATTTAACCCCCCATATCCCTAATGCTCGAGTAAAGCTTTTTCAGCCATACATCTAAAACGCTTAATGTTGTTAGGTGTCAGAATCAAATTGCTATTCAATACCAAGTACCTGGAACCCGCCCTTACTGTGAAGAAATGAGCTCTTGTAATGGAAGTTGGGCGAGAGTACCAGATTTTACGATCGTGACCTCTCGTTGATGATATTATGGGAAGAATACTCTGGTAGCCATTCGTTCCCTTGTATGTTTGCTGTTTACTGCACCGTACCATTGAGTTGAATTCGTAGGATTCCACTCCATGTGTATGGTGTTGGGCGAGTCTTAAGTCCCCAATTACCGATGCTAATTTCAATTGGTTTGTTTATTGTTTTTGCAGTGTCAACATCACCTCTTCCTGGTCGGTCTTGTTGACGTTTATTAGGCTTGTCCCATTATTTACGGTGCATCCTTACACACGGATTCTTTGTATTGGGCTACGCATATTCCAATTAACATTTCGCTTCGTAGCTCAGTGCCGTATTGAGACATGTTCGGTGCATGTCACTTCCGCTGGCAGTTCCTTGTTTACGTTGTCGCATGGAAACCTCTGAAAGGAAAACAGTTGAGTCGACTTGACGTCAATTGAGTGATCATTTGGCTTTCGAACCAGTAATGAATACTAAGGTTCTTAAGGTTTCATTTGGGTCTCCGCCTTGCCAAAGCTCCTGTTCGCGCCCTAGCTGGGTCGCTGCTAGTGCTATGGAACCGATAACTGTTGATATGATGCGATCGACAAAAAGTAGGTAATCATAAATAATCACATTCATATTTCATTGTTAGTATATTTTGCTTCACGTTAGAAAATAACAAAATTAATGGTAAGCTGCTTTGGGGTGTTATGAAATGTGAATGATTTTGAAACCGCTTCCTTGTCATCTGAAATGTTAATGAACGTTACACAGCTTTAAGCGACTTCTCAACCGGAACGCACAGTTGAACCTTGTTGCTGTAGCAGTTATAGGCTGTATCATGTGTCGTCCCGCGTCCGATCATCGAGAAAGAGGGCGACTTGATGTTCTCCTGACGTCCTGTTATAATATCGCCCTTCGCCTGGGATTTACGTTTCTTGTGTACTGGTACCCAGGCGCAGGCGGTTATTACTAAATAATTTACTGTACTCGTTTACGTATATTTCTGTCAACAATAAACAACACTAGGTACGCACATCAGCCTTACTGCGCGGTGAGACTATGTAGAAAAGGAAAAAGGACGAAGGAGGGCGAAGGAGTATCACCCGCTGCCCGATAATGTGGGCGTCTTCTCCCACCTCACTGGTTTACGGACCACCGTAACTGTTGGTCCAAGTGTGTAAACCCATGGTGGGGGTCTCATAGGGCGCCTAAGCTGATTGACGGGATGTTTCCACTGAGACCGTAATTGACTGTCCAGTACTCACAGGGTAAACCAAATACCGGGGGTCATCCAATGAGGTTACTAATGCATCTGAGAGCCCTTTTCTAATTCCCCTACAAATCGTTACATCTAACCTTTACAACCCTTACACTGTGTAATCCATACTTTTCGGCTCCGGTCCAACGGTGGTCACGGGGTCGGTGTGTTGTGTGCCACATCTGATCATCCAGTGATCTGACAACCTGGCCCCATGCGACTGCGTCCCTGATCTACGACTGCCGATGTAACTAGGAACTTCGTACACCGTGTCTTGCCTGGGTGAAAAGAACCTGACAGACCTTAATATTTCGCTGCGGGACCCAAGTTCATCCTACTTGCGTAATCCCAGGAATCTGAGGCGTACGTCAATGCAGGAAGAATCGTGGAGTCGAAGAGATGGGAGCGGAGTCTTCGTCTTACTTACGGAAGGAAATGAGCTGCATGGAGCAGCTTTCAAAGTTCTTGACAGCTGCTCTAAGCAGCTGATTTCCTTCTGTCCAGTTCCGGACTCAAGTCGTCGGTGATGTTGACTCTCCGTCTTAGGTAAACATATGCATCTGGAGAATTCAGAGATATTCGTTCCATTGACAGCGCATGAGACATCAAGGAGCAATCCATTTCTCAAGAATGTCGCCGTGGTCAGATTCAGGTGCAATTCGATCTGCTCCGGTGTGTGATTGAAATGGAGCTAAGTGCACGAGTCATGGAAAAAAGGTGAAACGCAAGTACTCAGAGAGCGTGTTGTTTACATTCGATATGTATATGTAGGTGAGAAAAGGTCATGTTAAAGATAGTAATGGAGCCCTTAGTATTCAGAATCAGACAAAACGCAATCGAAAAAAGTCTGCGAAGTAGAGCCAAGTATGGGACGTCATCCATAGCAGTTCACACGTTGTCCATAGCAGTTCACACGTTGTCCATAGCAGTTCACACGTTTTTCAACATCATTTCACGACCCATCATTTTTCAACTAAAAACCTAAGGCAACTAGCAGCACACAAACACTAGAAACCGCGGAGAATCGCTTCGGAATTTTGAAAAAAAAAACTTTCGAAAGGAAAGACCTAGTAAGCCATTATTAGTTATCCACCACAGAAAGACACCACAAGACCTTTCTGATTGCTTATGCGGGCGAGGTACGAGATCTCTTTAGATCCCTGCTAAATAAATCATCTTGCAAATTCCTTTTAGGAAAAGGAGCACGTTGGATATCTGACAGACCTTGCCGTCCGGCTCTATTAGGCCATTTGTTTTAAAGGCAAAATGGGTAGAGGCTCGTTCCAGCTGCAAACCGCCAAGGGTCAATATGCTGCCTGCTGGTCGTTAGTCGCTGCCTGCAGTAGCTTTTCTTCCACATGTTATACTGTCATAGGCTTATTTACGACTTGGTTATTACGCCGTTGATTTTTTCAACTGGTTCAATTCGACTGACGTAAAATATTCTCCGTCGTAAATCACCACAACGTTGTTGTTCTTATGCAAACGTACCGTAGCACTCCATGTCCTTCTGAAAATTGTTGGCGTTTGTGAGAGTTTCAGAAGTATAGATCTCTATCCGCCAGTGGAGAACTCTAAACGTGAAATTCGAGGGGCTTGAACGCAATTTCCGGATTTCTTAATTTCAGTGATTCTGACGAACGAGTCCATTGCCCCGGTACGATCCATAATTCAGCTCTACATGTGTATTCTAGATATTTGATTATTTATTTATTTACCATAGCACAATCAACTTAGCGCATACTAAAAATATCACGTGTTGTTATTGGAGCTAAAATCATAATAATAAGATGTAAGATATAATCGAATTAGAATCAAATTGAAAGGTGACTCGTGTATGAAGTATTAAGGAATAGTGATAGTAATAGTAGTAGCATTGAGCAATAGCAATAGTAAAAAATAGTAATTTCTTACTAGTATTAAATTGTATTACATTACCTGTGTGCGTAAGGACGAAAAGCCGGAACTTCATGAGTATTTGACTTTATTTTCTCAATCCAGTGGGCTACTGCTGTGCATTATAGAGGTAGATGTTGTTCTGATGTTGCAAGGTTCTTCTAAAAAATCACCAAAACAAGTGTGTTCAGTTTTCACGAAGAAAGCGGAACATCCGGGGCCAGAAGCTTTAGATATGTTGGGCATTCAAGGAGAGCTACTCTAAAAATTAAGCGAGTTATTACACTCTCACGGTGTAATATGTACTTGTACTCTCCCAGTTTTCGCTATTCGTTTTTGCTTGCATCGAGTTCAGCTGCTGTACTAAAATTTTCCACCTGTTCAAGAAACAGCAATGATCATTCAGTTAAGAGAACTGATTAATAAGCTAGCTCAGCTGTTTATAAGTCCACCGGTCTCCCAGATGTTCGGAAGAGTTTGTGTTCTCTCCTGCGATGCTCTCGAGGGAAATGCAGCGTCGTTTCTCTACTGCTCAAGTTCAATCAAGATAATATGCCGCTGATGCTGACGCTTGATTCGGTTTTCCAACTTATCCTACCTCCTATACTGATAATGTTTAGAGAGATAGGAGACATCACCAACTACTTCTAAACGCTACTGGAGAAGTTTAGGCGGATTTAATGAACATGGCTACCCCTTTTAGCTTGTAGAATAGCCTCTCAGAATAGCTACATCGAACTACCAAAAAAAGGATTAGATTAAAAAAGATTAGATCAAAGATTGGATTAAATCGAGCTTTTTTGGCTTGCGGTCTTATAGGGTGCTCAGGATTCTTGTCAACAAGTTTTTTAGTCTGCTCGTAAATATTATCCTTGCCGTTTTGATGTCAGCCTCAACTATAGAACTAACATGATATGACAAGAAGCTTCGTGGTTCCTTGCCATCAAGCGGTTGCAATATTGTCTGCTGGCTATCTACTGTTGATTTCATATCTTGTCAAGAAACTATTATTTTGGTACAAGCCACGATCTACGACGGCACTCCTTTATCTGTTAAGACGTGATAATGAATCTTTCATTCCTAGCAACGTATTCTCTACAATCGGTCTCTTGAAACGGGATACGATGAACAATAATCACTTTTTACGTGATAGCCTACCGTCTCCTATCTATCACCTCTCATGATAATACCACTTATCCCGTTTCAAGAGACCGACTGTAGAGAATTCGTTGCTAGGAATGAAAGGTTCATTATCACGTCTTAGCAAATGATATGAGTGCCGTCGTAGATAGTGACTTGTACCATTATTTTTTATATTTTTCCCTTCTCTTTTAGTTTACCTCCTTTAACTTTCTCTTGCCTTATGTCGGGGGTTCTCTGGTGGATCCTAAGTACTAAGGGAATCTGGTTTGTCATAATGTGCGTAAAAATTTTTCCTTGTACGTTAGTGTTCGTTAGTGTTCGTTTGCAGTTTCTAATTGTCCAACAGTTGTTCTCACTATTGATGATTAATTGTTTTTGTTCTGTGTTGGATTGAAATAAATGAAATGAAGATTGGCGACCGTCCAGCGATCGCGACCCGTCGAAATTTCCATACCTAGGCCATAATAGGAATAATATCTACGTTCTATCCCGGTATGTAAACATAAGACAAGTACGAAACTATTCTGCTATTTGCCGCTTTTTGTTTAGCGGTTTATAGACGAGAACTAGTTGATTGACCTATATATTTGGAGATGCTAGGTTATTCGCAAAACAGTGCCATCGGACGGGTATTGAACCCGCGTCTTTCTGTTTCCGGCAGACTGCACTAACCACTGTGTTACCGATGTACTACGTTGCGAATCTCCTAGCATCTCTTTCTTAAGCCCGTTCGTGCTGTAGCTATTAGCACTTACCCGTAATCACGGGAATGAGCCGGTAAGCACAGCGGTTAGCACAGGGTCAGTGCAGTCTGCCGGAAACAGAAAGACGCGGGTTCAATTCCCGTCCGATGTCAGTGATTTGCGAATAACCTAGCATCTCCAAATATATAAGTCGTAAAACAAGTGTAAAATTCTGCCGTGTTTTCCTGAAAACAGGTCATATAGTTTCTGTGGCAATATCGCCTTTAAAGTTGGCTATGGTTGGTAGTGACATCTTCTTGTGAGTTTACTGAATGTTGTTTAGAAATTCAGTTTGGCTGCGAACATGTTTTTGAGTGACTCCTATTTTTTAACGACAAGTACTATGTGGGGAACTAGTTTCAGTCCTTCATCATCTCAATTTGGTAACAGGACTGTACTGTTTGTTGTCTCCTTACAAGTCATCAATGGCCACTTTACACATGGTTGCTGCGTTCGATCTCATTCTACTCGCCCCACATATTTGATGTCCACATGGGACAGAATCGTCCGATTGATCAGTCTGCCCTTGATGTTAAAAAATTTTATTAGCAGTTGTAGGTTTCAGGTTGAAGCGCGATGTCCGAGATTGGTACAGAAATTCATTGAACAGTTGAACAGACTGACGTTTCGGCGTGTATCGCCTTCTTCAGAGTCTTAGCCCAGGATTCTGCTGCCAAAAAATTTTGATTTTTTTGGCAGCAATCTGCTGGGTTAAGACTCTGAAGAGGGCGGTACACGTCGAAACGTCAGTCTGTTCAATAAATATCTGAACTAATCTCGGACTTCCAGCTTCAACCTGAAGCCTACAATTGCTCTCCATCATGCCGAGATTCATCGAGAGTCGAACATGGCAACTACTTTATTAGCAGCCTTCTGAAATTCAAGTTGTTGAATTCCGATTGTCTGAGATCACTGTCTTGAACCTGTGCTTGTTACATTTCAAAAATCGCTGCTCCTGAAACTTTGAAGACTTTCTATGTTGCTTTTGTATGGTTTCCTATAAGATGCTAGTACATAATAAGATTTTCAATTCAAATTGCTTTTTTCTTTTTTCTCTCGTCTTTTTTCTCTCGTTTTTTGTTTCTCTAGAACCCATCGCCTCGCCAAGAGACCTAAATTACCTTGTTGCAAAGCCGGTTCACTCAGTAAAACCGCTATGGCATATGGAAGCTGCTAGATGATGGCGCCATAAAGAAGCCGTCGGCCCCTTGACGTAACGTTCTAAAACACACCGCCCCGGATAGGCTAAAGTCCCGAGTTCGAATCCCGCCCGAGCTAAGATTTCAGTGATGATCCCAACACAGTCATAATGACGTCTTCTTGTATGTCAAGTAGTAAACCGCAAAATTGGTGATAAAACTAGAATTTTGACAGTATTTTATTTATTTATTTATTTACGCGCCATACTGCGCGCCCGTTGAAAGATCCAAACAGAGCAACAACCAACATTAAAATCAGAACAGTAACTCATAACGAAACCTCATATAAGCAAATAAGCAAATCATGTGAGCAAGAAAAAGTAGATCAGCTAACAAAATGTTAAAGTGAACACAGCAACCTGATGGCTTATTATAAACCTCCACTCTGAACTCTATACTTCCTTATTGTTCACCGGCATATTTCGCCTTTTTTTTCTACAGCTTGTCTGACATTTCATACGATATGTAAAAGGTAACTTGTACCTCGCGTAACTATTAACCCATTGACGACCGCGCGCTTCCTGCGTGTCTGGCGCGGGGGACCGCGCGCACGTGCAGTGATGAGAGTGCTTCAGCGGCATTAATTTTTTCTAAAATGATCATAAGAATAATTTTTCTGTGTATATCGTTAATTTTGAAACGTCCTTATGTAATCATTAGAAGTAGACGATATTCAGACCCTTTTTTGAGCTTGTTGGAGGGTCATTCACTTGATGAATATCTTGATAAGCTAAGCTCTGATAAAACGGAAAATATAGAATGGGTAGTAAGTTTACCTAAGTGGACACTCCTATCCACAGTGTCTCTCAAGAGGGAGGAAGCGTTGCTTCTCGCTAGGCTACACGTCACACAACACTCAAAAGTGGAGCCCGTCGTACATGTCCCCCGCGACCCTAAAGTGTGGCCCGCCCGAAGGGTTACATAGGCAGTAACATTTCCCACATGGCCCGTATTATACAGGTCCACGCGGTGCAAAAGTGTATCCCATCGGTGGGACACACAGTCCACCGCGGACCATAAGGTGTGTCCCGCCGGCGGGACACACGGTCGTCAATGGGTTAAGTCTGACTAGCCCATTGGTGAGCAGAGTGGGCTCGAAAGCGTCGATGCACTTGGGAACAATTTCAAGTGCTCCTTTACGTAGGCTAGAAACAAAGGCTATCCGAATATTCCCTGAGAGCGCTTCCTTGCGGATGACTGTGATCGTTTTTGGCCTCACTGCTTCGATTTTACCAAGTAGGGAACCAGCGAATGCCGCGGAGTACGAAGTGTACGAAGTGTAAGAGTGTAAGTGTAAGAATATGAATATAGATATATATATATAGATGAATACAGTGTAAGAATATGAATATAGAAATATGCGATGTCTCATCATCCAAGAAAGCTAATTAATGCTCATAATTGGGAGTTATTCTAGCGCGTTTCTGTTATCACCGGATTCCTGGTGTTACAGTTGGCTCACACAGCTGAATGCACGCTGTTCTCTCATGTGTGCTGAAGCAGATAACGAACAGTAGCATTTTCTCTAGAATTCACCAGAATCTCTGACGTCGCGGTATGCTCATACCTTAAAAACATCCTTTCTTGACAAATGGAATACAAAAAACACTTCACATTCATTCGAATCGACTATTCTGACTGCAGAGCTGATGAGTCATGAAGTTCGTAGCTGAAGTTATTATAAAATCTGACGTACGTAGTACAAGCAGGGTAACTCAGGACTTTTCGGAATTCCAGTCAAAGCCTTCCAGTTTTTTTCGGTGGATATTTATTATTTGAGTGTGGATGGCGGTGAAACGCTTTGCCGAACTCTCCTTCTCACAAGCTTCACGAATTCTGACAATTTAGTTCATGCTTATGTTTATCTTGCTGCTTCGCTGAACCGCTGATTAATATTTATTTTAAAAATCTTACATACAATAAGAAACTTTTATTCTATTCACAGTGTTCGAGTTATAGAGCTATCCAGTCCTTACATCCATACGGGTGGAGTGATTGGTACCAGACTTGTCTGGGAAGGTAAAGACATTTTCTTGAAAATCGACTCTTCCCCCCCAATCGTTGTATGTGTCAAATGCACACCATGCCGCTACGGGTCTGAATGGAAGACGAATGCGTGGCGTAACCTTAGAAAACTAGTTCACATTCGGCCACTTCCTACTACCTTTAGAGTAGACTGCTGTTGTTTTAATTCAATATACGTATAGGATTAGACAGAATCAGAGCCGCGTTCTCGTCTGTCGCCAACTCGCTCTAGAAACTTTAATTTGTTTTTGGAATAATTTGCTTGTCTTTATTTTGTCATCCAGTGGGTTCTGCATGATGGTCATCAGATAAAACAAAGCAAAAGACATTTAATAATACACAAGTTTATCTTACTTTGGCAACGGCTGAACATGGAACAGATCGCCGTTGCTCGCTTGTAGCTCTTGTACACTTTTATCCACCATATATCTCTACTTGGATTTCGAATGTACAAGGCGAAAATCGACCTTCCACAAAACCGTAAATCTGCAAAAAAAAAATCAGTATGCTCTGCATTTCGTTCTGTTTTTTCTTTGTTACATAACCATGTCACGTGAAAAAAGCAAGCACGCTGAAAAAGAGAACGCAAACATGAGCTCAAACAGCGATAAACCGTGTAAAATTATATTCATACACATTTCAAACAATTGTCCAGCAATTTGAGGAACCGTTTGGGGCCCCCCACAATCTGTGATTCCTTGCTTAGTTTGAGTTTGATTTGAATCATTAAGGTTCTTGTGAAAACTTTTTGAACATTTACCTCTGGCTGGTTTACATGAGCTCTCGATTGGTGAATGGAGGTATCAGAGCGCATTCTCCGCTGGGTAGTCACTTATGAGGTGAGCAATGATCATCGAAGAATGACGCGATGGAATTGCTGGGTTCGGGTTGGCGTCGGCACTTGATTGTCACCGCCGAAGAAAACGCCATCGCCTTGAGAACGATGATGATCATCCATTTTCAGTTGTGTTTCATTTCCTAATATTTTTGCTCTAATTAGCACTGTTCTTAAACATCTGTGACTTTTGTTATCCTTCTTCGCCTTCGGATAAGCCTTAGATGGCCATATACGCGGTACGGTACTTGAGGCAAAACCAAGATTGATATAACACTTTATTCGGGCTAAGCAATCGGCGTTCTCGCCTTCTCGCCTTAGATGGCTACTTTGTGCTTCGGTGCCTCCTTCGATTTACTAATTGGCCTACTTTTACTTTTTGTAATTATCCGTTCTAACAACTTTACGAGCACTTTACGAGCATCAAAAAGAAGATATATGGTATCTTGTAGATACTCTACTTAATAATAGTTACTGTAACTTTAGTGGAATGGTATTAAGACAAAAAACAGGGGTTCCGCAAGGTGGTAACTGCAGTCCACTCCTTGCCGATCTTACGGTTTCCATGATGGAATACAACTACAGTGTTAAAAATCTACTACGTGGCAAGATCTTTAAGCCATTTAGATATATGGATGACATTCTTATAATACACAACTTCAAGGATAACCATGAGGTCTCCAATTTACTCATGAATGTCTACCAGAATGTTTTACACTTTGACATCACAAACACCGTAGAAAATAGCTGTGATTACCTTGACTTGCATGTATGGATTCACGACAATGTAGTCTACACAAAAATGTTTAATAAAACAGATAATTTTAACTTTAAGGTTATACGTCTTCCACATGAAAGGACATATATCAGTGAAAGGGTTAAATGTGCCACTATTTACACTGAAATATTGAGAATAGCACGCACTTGTACACTCTTAGAAGACTTCGTTCTCAGGTTTAAACAACTTCTTATAAACCTTCTCGACATTGGCTACGAATCAGATTACATTCTCAAAATTCTACTTACTTGTATTAAAAAGAATCCATATATAGCCTTTAAATACGGCTATGTTGAACCCAAAGCCATGACTGGCATGATAACTGACAGCAATTTAATCTGACAGCTAAAACCTTCTTATTATATTATTGGTGCGATCTCCTGGTCAAATATTTTCCCGCGTCGGCTATCCTTCCCGCCCTTTACTTAACATTCATATACTCCTACATCGGATGAAGTTATACTCCAGCGTTAGTTGTCATTTGCCTGGATGTATGGTTCCTCTGTTGGAAGTTCCCTCTTGTTACGCTGGCATTAATTGTCACGCATATGTACAGGTTAGTCATATGAACACTCACTCATAAAGTCTCTCCTTACATGCTGATGAGTCCCGGGAGAGACTTTATATTCTAATGAGTAGCTCGTACATGTTAGGGACGAAACGAGCTATTCTTATTCCCTTCTTTTTCCTTTGTTTTCTTTTCCTTTCATCATTTTCTGTTCTTTTCTGCTGTAATGGTTTAACACTTCGTCGGCTTTGTGGTGGCCAATCTCTGCCAGGAACTCTCTATGATGGTCTGTGATGGTGACCTTTTCTCATTTAGCGAATTCGCCCACATACTATAAATAAATACATAAATAAATATTAATATCTGAAATTCGCCTACACATTATAATATGATAATATCGTTGCTTTCAGAGGTAAAGCAAGGTCCCGATGTAAAAGTCTCACTTCATCTGAATTTTCAATGTTTTTGTTCTAACATTTTAACTTAATTTTTGTTTCCTAGTCTCGTCTCTTTCTGCATATTCGTCATGCAGTCATTGATTTGGAATCGATTACACGACCCTTGCACATTGTCGTGCTGTTTTCACGCATGGGTCAATATTTTCTAATATATTTTGATTAATTACGAAATTGGTGAACGATTGTTGATGACTTGGTTATATTAAGAGTTCTGAATGATCTAAGACCAGTTACCCACCTAATCAACCGGATGTTTGGTTTCCTTTTTGCAATCCGATATGTCAACAGAAACGGAAGCTTATTCTTCCAAGATCTTTTCTTTTCAATATGAGAAAGATGGAGAAGACCGGACTGGAAAAAGAAATATATCAAGTTGACTATGTGTAACTGGCTTGAATCGAACTTTGGCTCTCTTCGAGTCGGGTAAATTGCTACTAGACTTGTCTGGGAAGGTGATGACACTGGCTTGGCATAGCATCTGACTCCCGCAAGTCATGGAGTAGACCAAGTAGGCTTCCCGAAGCATTGGTAAGAGGCGCTACTGACCCAATCTTGGTCGACTCCTACCCAAGTTTACCAAACCTTCCATCCCTTCGCGATCGGGTAATATAGAACCAGACTTGTCTGGTAAGGCAGACGTTGACTTGGTAAAGCGGCTGGTCCCCGCAAAGCATTGTGTGGGCCAAATACGCATTCACCAAGCCCCTGCGATTCTGATTTTAACACGAATACGGCGGCACTTCCTCAGGGGACTGATTAACGCCGATCCCTTTGCCTTTCACCTGTTACTCGATCTGTTTTTGCGAATTTGTTTTTTGTCCCAAGCTTATTTAGGAACACACAATCGATCACAATCGACCGATAAGCCTAGGACTAGGTCGAGACCCAAGTAGGAAGTTGACGAACTGCTTCAGCCTACCATAACTCTACTGGACCGAGTCGAAGCTCAGAGGCGGGGTGGTCGTCGACTAGAACGACAATCACGGTGGCGAGAAGATATTCAGGGTAGGACGACGAAAAGTGTCAGCGACACTCTTAATTTTCCCGAAGCTCATCAACGACGGCCGGCATCATCCAGTAGCCATTGCCGCCGGCCACCAGCCGAGCTTCCTCATCTCCGTCCGCCCTCGTCGCCACCCACTACGCTCATTTGCCTGAGGCGATGCGATCGTCGTCTAATTTGCTGCAATTTCGATATTGTTTTCCATGCCTACACTTCAAACCACGCGCACATTACTATCCTAATGAAATGGCCTCTCCCACACCATCCCGAGTCCATTACTCACGTCCTGAACTCGCCCATATTTATTTTATTATATTTATTCGAAAATCATTCAAAGGCGTTTTTCCTCAAAGAGATATTTGCTCAGGTGATAATTTGACAAACAGATTCCAGAACATATCAAAGAGTGGGATTTTGGGGAGTTCTGGGTCATATTTGACATTAAGCCTGTGTGAGGGTCTGCCGTATTTTTCACATCTCAAGAATAGATCTGTGGTAAAAATACCTGAATAGAAGTAGTTCATAGAGATAATTGGGAGAAATATTCAACAGAGTACTTTCTTCTCCCATGATAAGAAAATGAGCGTTCCACTAGACCGTGCCCATTTAGGCACTTTTCTCTGTAATAAATGATCTGAGGTGTGTTTGACAAGTAACATGCAAAGAACCCACTTTTTGCAAAAATTCGATCCGAACCTCTGAAATGTTAGATCTAAATAAACTTCGAATGGAAGAGTTGGATGCTTCGTTCTTTCTTAGAATTCTAGCTCATCATTGCTCCGCTCTCCACTCGTTTCACTATCGCGACAACATTAACTCATTACGCTGCACTAGAGAAAGCAGAGAGAAACAGATTCAAAAGAATTGAAAAACAGATCAGGTCAATCAACGCAATTCGGAACTGCCTGCCAAGAAGCTGGAATCTTGAAAGAATCCTTGTTCTAGCTTCTTTGGTGACTTTATATCTGTGTCCATTGGTAAGTGGGGCTTTGTGCAATTGTCGACGAAACGTTGATTACATATACATGTAAAATATGCATATATTTAGTGCCTCATTTTGTCTGGAGAGCGGTGGTCCTACAATTGCTTGTGTAGTTTCTCGCTCTTCGAGTGATTATCAACATTTTTCCTTTTTTACTCGCTTTAAGTTTCGCTGTTTTTCCAGGGGTTGTGCTCACCTCGTCACCATTTCGAACCGAAAGCAATCTTTCTCACGGCGTGTACCCAATCTGGTACGAGGGAGGCGAACATTCGCGTACAGTGGAATTTGGCTAATTACATAGGAGCGCTATCTTGCAGTATTACGTTTTTCGAAACATAAGTTGCAATCGCGCAAATATTCCATGATGATTACATAGGATAGTAAGAAAATCTCCTTTCGCTTCACGTCATTTTCTCCGTTTATTCTTTTACTATGCGAGCAGTGTAATCCAGAAACGTATGTAAAGGTAAGGTAAAGGTGAAGGTGCCGGTGTTGATCAGTCCCCTGAGGACGCGCCGCCGCATTCGTGTTCCATTCGAGTCGTAGAGGCTTGGTGAATGCGTATTAGGCCTATAGAATGGCCTGCGGGGGCCAGCCGCTATACCAGGTCAGTGTCTCTATCTTCGCAGGCGAGTCTGGTACCAATTTACCCGACCACGGAGGGATGGAAGGCTTGGTCAGCCCGGGCCGAGATCGGTCGCTCGACTGTGCACGTGCCAGCAGCGCCTCTTACCACTGTACCACGCGGGCCCTCCACAACGGTATGTGGGTGTTAAAAATACTTTTTCCTCGCCTATGGAGGGCTGTCTCTGGAGAATAGGGTGGACACGAACACGGAAGACTTTACCTTTCAAAATTTTCCTGCGCATCACCTTTGGTAAACGGACCTAAGTGTTTCAAAGGCACTTTTGTGGAATTCACATTGTAGGTAAAGGAATGCTGGTTGACATTTTATACCCGCCGCAACGAAGCTTCAGGAATGACTAACAACTATGGCCTATGGTATACTCCGGCAACGAGCCCGTCGCAGCGAAGCTAAAAATGCATGGCTCCCCTATATGCGGCACTGCAGCTGGGTTTTTTGTATACTGTTGTGTGCGGGGACTCGGATAGTTTACCGGAAGGGCAGAAAGGATGGTGCAAATGCTCTCAGGACAGTACTGTGGCAGGAGTCACGGCCAACTGCGATCGTCGGGCAGAACAGCTCTGAGTCCCCGCATACAGCAGCATACAAAAAAGCCCAGCTGCAGTGCTGTATAGACGGAAGCCATGCATTTTCAGCTCCGCTACGACGGGCCCGTTGCCGTAGTATGCCATAGGCCTACCGCATGCTACGTCGTGAATATCGTTGATCACAATTTTTGAAACTTCCATATAGCTGCACAAAATTTCCTTACTACTTTGCATGAAGTTTAGATTTTGTACCTCAGGGGGTACTACAGTATGAATGAAATACTGTATTATCCCAGGAGGTATAAAAAGACACGAACTACAGTACCGGACGCGCCGCAACGATAAAACGGCGGTAGCGGCGCTCCGGAGCGCCGAAATACGCCGTTTCGGTGTCCACGCGTGGTGACCCGGGAGGAGTCAACCACAGTTCATTTGCATCCCATGCCCAACGGGGGGCCCCACGGGGTAGCCCCTTCGAGCCCCCCCGTCGGGCCCCTGGTCTTAGCTCGGGACGCTAGGAAAAGACGCGCCGCATATTTATAGGCGGTGAAGAGGAGGCGGAGCCTAGTCGGTGCAAAGAGGGCCGCCTATATATAGTCGGCAAGGAGGGGGCGGAGCCAACTCGGTGGTGAGTCACCTAGCGAGGGACCGAACAGGCAACGGGATCTAAAAATCGAGGGGTCAAAAAAATCGAGTAAAAACAAGTTTCACGAATTTAGGAAAAATGCATATGGATGGATAGAGCTCAAGCTGCTGAGCTCAAATATATACTTATTTTTGCAAATAAACGAATTTTAAAGAAGTTATTCAGAAACGGCGGCTTTCGGCGCTCCGAGGCGCCGCTACCGCCGTTTTATCATTGCGGCGCGTCCGGTACTGTATCTAACAAGACAAGAAAATTAAAGAATAAATCGAGGTAGCAAGCGGTTTAAAAAATGTTAATCGAATGTGCATTGTCCTACTCGCTTACTGCCTTCCCTCAGACGAGCAAGCTATAATGTCAGATGATCCGTGTTGCTTTGGTATCATCCGTGCTGCTTTGGTCTTCTTTTTTCCGTTCTCCTTCCCAGCTATTTTCTTCGCCCTCTGTGGAGTCCAGATACGGCGTGAGGTGGGTGCTACTTAGCCCACACCCTTTCATCAATTCAGTCTTCCTACACGATCCTCATCACCGCTATTGATACTCAGTCGCAATATATTAGAAGCCTCTGGCCTATGACCTCCATGTGGGGCTGCCCCCTTTTTCCTCTTCCCTCTGAGGGCCTTGTTTCTCGGCCTTGGTTGTTCTTCTCTCGGGCACCTCATGCAGTAGTATCCTAGGCCCATGCTTTATTTGCGTCTGGTCACTCGTCTTGATTTTGCCTTTCAGGAAGGCACATTATATCCGACTAAAATGCTGGGTTAAGTTACTTCCGTCTTACTTGTATCTTTGACCCCCCTTGCTGTGTCCTGCTTACTTTTTTCTCTCACTTCTTGTGACCGGCGTCTTTTTTATTCAGTCCTCAGCTCCTCCGCCTCCCGCCTCGGACACAGCAACATCTCCTTTTTCCTTCTCCCCAAGCAGCACATCCCCTGTTCTTCCTTTTCCCCCACATTCTCCTGTTTCTAAAATTTTACGAAATTTTCATCTCGTTTCTTTTTTCTTTTCTTTGGTTGTTGTTCCTGTTCTCCCTCGTCCAATACATTCCGTACGATTTTATCACACACATATCATGACATGCATACCCGATCGTTAAAGTGGATAAAGAATTGAATTGAATAATGTAATGTAAGGCCATCCAAGGCACTGCTCAGTAAATAGGGATGATCTTAAAAGAAGAAACTAAATTGAACTTGTCTGGGATGGAATAAATTCACAATGTGCGATTGTTCGACTATGAATACACAATTCGAACCTATAGAAGCAGCTATGTTGATTCCATCAACGAGAATAGTGCAAAACACTCAAGAGAAGCGTACGCGTCGAGATTTTGCTCTTCCTGAGCGGCAATGGTGCCATGAAATTATAAAAAAGCCGATCGAATGACAAATCTGAGCACATAAAGCCGCTCGATGAGCTGCATTCTTATGTACCCAACGCGTCTAGACGAACGGACATCCATTCATTTAGAATTTGATGTTCGAGTCAGCTGTTTGGCTCACATTGCAGAATCAGTCTCGTCACCGAAACCTGTTTCAAGATATGCTTTAAGGAAAGTTCCATGTCTCTTGGAGCACTTAATTTCAGATTTGATTAAGATTCTAGTTTGGCTAACATCCCCAAGTCGGAAAACGAGATCTCTGGCTCTCATTCTAGAAAGTGGAAATTTGAGAGCGACTTTCGAAGCCATGGCAACGGTTATACCGTCTGAGGATTCCTTCAAAGTTGAATACTATGCTCTATTTTTCTCAAGAATTCTTATTACAGAGAGCACATCAATAGTTTCCGTTGAAATGGTACTGCTCTCACAGGAGAAAGTCACCTATTTATAGGATGTCAGTGCAATAATTCTAATTGAAGAACCAACAAGACACCTCTGAAAGATTTACTGTGTGGTTCAATTCTGATAGGCGCCATGGACACGCGATCGATCCCGGTGCTGGTCAATCAAGCCTTCCTTCTCTCTGGAGTCGGGTAAGTTATTACCAGACTTGTGTGAGAGGTTAAAGACGCCATGCTTCTACGATTCTGAATTGAATACGAATGCGACTCCGCGTCCTTAGGGGACTGATCAACACCTTTAGCTTTAACTTTTATCTTTCACCTATTTCTATACTCAGCTCCCAGACATCGTGCTGATTCAGGTGTTTCACAAAAAAACTGACCTCGGTGGCACTCAACGGGGTAAAGGTAAAAGGTAAAGGTGCCGGCGTTGATCAGTCCCCTGAGGACGAGCCGCTGCGTTCGTGCTCCATTCAACTCGTGGAGGCATAGTGAATGCGTATTTGGTCTATACAATGACCTGCGGGGGCCAACCGCTTTACCAGGCCAGTGTCTTTACCTTCCCAGACGAGTCTGGTACCAATTTACCCGACCCCGGAGGTGGAAGGCTTGGTTAATCCGGGCCGGGATCGATCGCTCGACCGTGCGGGTGTCAGCAGCGCCTCTTACCACTGTACCACGCGGGCCCGGGTTGACCAAGCTAAAGGGGTAACATTTTGGAATGAACCCGATATAAAGAAAAAGTACTGAGGAGCTCGTTCCCAATCCTAACGATGACAAATTACGAAGGAAGAAGAAGAAGTGTATATGTGGCCATATGGTGTCTGGGTTTGAGGAAAAAAATCCCATGTGGGTGGTTAATGTTATGGCCGCTTTGACCTCAGCTTATTACATTCATCCACTTCCGTCACGTGACAAAAGTGGATGGTTAACATTTGAAGGAGAAATCGCAAATCCTTATGACTGCATTTTTTCGTTGGCCAACGAGACTTAACGATGTCAACAAGAAGGAATAAGAACTGTTCTTCCATTAAATGCGACATTTTCTCCTTCAAAAATTGCATTCATACCTAACGAAGCTCGATATTTCTCAGTGTCGAATCTAATGTCAGTTGTTTTGGGCGTTCTCTCCTTGGATTTATTACTTCTCGTTTAACCAAACTTTTTATCTGATCATTTACATTCTATTTCAGCCGTCACTATATTGATTGAAGAGGGAAGGTTAATAAGAATTGAAAGCAAAATGAAAACACCATGAATAACTTCATTTTCTGTATTTCTGGTCGAATGAAAAGACATCTAATGTGCTTTCGTCATTTTTCAAAAAAATAATCGTTTCTATCATTCCCACACTTAGTTCACCTTCACTGCCGGACTTCGTTCCGAATCCCGTGGGAGTTTCCTTCCCTCACGCAGCCTTTCCCCCAAAGTGGCTATGCTAGACTACTTTTTTCATAAGTTTCGCCTGTCCTCGTCTATGTTGATATAAGTGGGAAATTTGATGGTCGGTGTAATAATGATAGCCGTTCAAATAAGAAATCTACATATAAATGAGAAGCTATTAATAACCTTCGCTTAGCTGCGCCTGGCTGACCAGCCCTGCAAATAGGTGCTATTAGGTTGTCGACAAAGTTTCGAGCCACTCAGTTTGACCGCTCACCAAAATTTTAAAACGAGTTCCGGGTCCTCACCTCCATAACCCTTAAATAGGATGATTTATGCGCTACATATATTACAGTTATCGTGGTTCAGCACTACAGGTATTGCAGAGAAAATCGATATTGATTGCACGTATCTTGAACTGCCTTTTCTTTACTTGCTCATAAAACGACGCATTGAAGGGAGCTCAGTTAATGGCTTACGGATCATGATAGGTCCTTTAATTGACTTTGTTAATGTTGCAAAAATTTGGTTTCGTATGTTCAAAAGGGACCATTTTGGCTTCAAGGAACAACGGTAGTCGGGGAGGGCGATTGCTGTGGAATTAGTGGATCTTCTGGAGCCGGCTTCAAAGGATGACCGGCGTAGTACCGTGAGTTGGTAGAGGAACTCGAGTGCCATATACCCTCATAAGCTGCCCGTCTCCGAGGCTTTAGAAAGACAAGGAAGTAGGGCACATAGTTGCGGCATGCTTCAGCAGCCACCATTTACAGATGGAGACGGGTGCATGCACGGCCATCTCAACTTTCCAAAGGAATTTTCATTCGCCCGGCAATTTGGTTAATAACATCAAGGAGTAGGTAGTGTACACCAATCGCAAGCCAAATCTCCTGCTGCTCACTTGCAGCGAACCAGCGAAAATTTCAAAATCCGCACCTTCCCTCGAAATGGGAGATAATCGGTGTGCAATTGAACTGCAAATGAGGCATTCGCTAGAAGCTGCTACCTACAGATACTACTGTCACCAATGACGTCTAACGTAGTCACTTCGATGGCGACGGAGCAGCCGTTCGTTGAAAACATGGCAAAATCTTCTTCAGTCACAATGATGCGCATTCACCTATTGAGAAGGAAACTTGGAAAAAATTTCAAAGTCTCCGATGGCGAACTCTGACCTATCCAGGACATTCGTCGACCTTGCCCCAACAAAATAATATTTGCTCCATTCGTTTCCCATCCAGTTACTAGAGAACCAGCTCGACGAGTGAGAGCACCTCAAAACGTGGCTTGATGAATTCTTTTCATCAAAACTTTAGAAATTCTGTAGAAGGAGAGTTCAAAATTTATATGGTAAATAACAAGATGTTGCTTATTGTGAGATGATGCATAAACATGTTGGATGTCGAGGAAAATAAACGAGAGAAATGAATTTGAAAATTTTTGCAAAAGTGGCTCGAAACTTTATCGACAACCTAATAGTTTCTCCCAGGACAGGCGAAACTTATGAAAAAAGTAATTTGGGCATAGCCTCTTTGGAGGAAAGGCAGCGTGAGGGAAGGAAACTTCCTAGGGATTCGAGACGAAGTTTGGAAGAGAAGGCGTACTCAGGGTGTAAGTGATGGGAGTGATTTTTCTTGGAAAGTGATGAAAGCACATCAGATGTCTTCTCATTCGATTAGAAACAACTTCGTCGTGACACCTGAATGCGAACGTTTGCTCCCATATCTGGTCAGTTTCTTCGGAAATGTGACTGTGTTCAGTTCTGAGCAAGGCTAACATGTTTCGGTAAGAAATCTACCCAGATTAATGCGGTTTGTCAAGTGAGTGGTTCTCGAGGAACCATCGATAGGTTGAGACATTGCGGCCCATCGCCTTTCATATCTGTCGATTTGAGCCAAATTCGTCATTCCTCTCATAGTTTCGCCAGAACCTCCTTTGACTTCCTTCCCCTTTGTTAGCTTCTCTCTCGCTTCTATTCCACCTCGACTTTTTCGCCAGACAACGTGTTCAAGGAATACACGTCTTGGGGCCAAATCTAATAGTAAGGTGTGATATCAATTCAATTGGAGGACTGTCACCGGTTCCGAAGGTTTAACTTTGACACCTACTTTGGTTGCACTACCATAATAACCTACTGATGGTGAAGTGGTCAGAGACGCTGCCGACACCCGCTAGTTCAAGCGATCGATCCTGTGTCCAAGCCTTCTACATATCTCGCCGGCGTCGTGTAAAGTGTTGTCATGAAAATATTGAGACACTGACTTGCTGACCTGACCTTGCAGTCCATTGAATAGGCCCAATATGCACTACATGCCTCTACGATTCTCAGTGGAAGTCGAATACGTGGCGCGTACTCTGGTTACTGATCAACGTCGATGGCTTTTTCTTTATTTTCCGTTATAAATATGCTCTGAGAATTCTACAAACGAATCGAGACCCAGTGATATATCCGAAAGGCAATGGCAAAGGTTCCAGAGACTTTTCGCTTGCAGTTGGAGCTAGAAAACGGGAGTGGTGAGTCTGAAATGCTAAAAATACTAAATACTGATATAAGAATACTAAATAATATAAAGTATAAAATATTCGAGTACTGAAAATGGGGTAAATACTAAAAACTTGAGTACATCATAGGGCATTGATGACAGCTAGAGCACAAAAAAAGGAGTGCAACCTGCAACCTTACTTAGCAGGATTGCAACCTTAGTAGACTACGGTTGCACTCCTGGTAAGTAAGGTTGCAGGTTGCACTCCTTTTTTTGTGCTCCAGCGGTCATAAGTGCCCTATGAAGTACTCAATTGTTGTTAAGGTCAGGACTATTTACGCATTATCCGCATAGCTTAAGAACTCTTTTGTGTCAATCGTGTTTATTTTTATGCCAATACGTTTTATCTGAACGAACAAATGCAAAGTTGGGCATACATGGTATGTTCTGTCTCAGTGGCCGTAGACTTCTGAGTGGAAGAGGAAAACATAGCGCATTCTTAGGGACTAGTCAACGACGAACACTTTCTCGTGTCAGGATAAGGACCAAGTTGCCAAAGTTCACAGAAATCAGAGAAGCGATCCATCTTGAACATGTCTTACAATGACATACACGTGCTCGATCCGTCATGTTGTAGGTGTTGGGAAGCACTTCTTCAAGCCATTTGTTAGTGCTTGATGCTGGTCTCGCCCTCATGCTCTGAGGACCGATCATTTGCTTGAGCAGTTTTGCGGGCCGATCGGTTCGAATTGCTGCCTTCTGACCTTAAAATATCTCTGAACATAGCGAAAATGCGACAGTGTGTTTTGAGTCTTGAGTTCATGAGACCTTCCCTAAGGGAATTAGTATCGTAGCTCTATATCGCTCAACAATCTCAAACTTGTATCAGAATCAAACCTTTCCTCACACCACTGCTGCTCCCATGCCCACCTATTTTGTGAAACTCTTCTCTCCGGACTCTTCTACGATTTTTTACATTTGCACCCCATCCTATGCCCTTCGAACATAATTGCCAATTCCTTACGACATTTTCCTACGTCATGCGCTCTCTTTGCGATTCTCTCTACGTCTTCCATCACACAACGTTAATATCTACCCACACAAGGAGATACGCAACGATGCCTTTTTCTGTATCAATCTTCTGCTTACGGATTATTGGTGATATTTCGAAAATTTCTATAACTCCTTGTCCTTAAAAGTATTTGCACGTGTTATGAACGTTTGAATAGTACGACTCTACTGTAAATACCATCGCTTCTATAAAAAGCGTGAGTAGCTGGAAAATTTATAAGATTTTTAGGTTTTTACACTCTCTAAGTAGACGGTATGTTGGAGAATCATCCCAGCAGATGCAACCCCAATACGAGTCACATTGGAATCCCTGAAAGTGTTGCCTGAACTTATTTGTGAAGGCGGAAAGGGACAGCCGGTTTGGAAAAATCGTTTGTTTAGAAAAATCGTTTTCTGAACAATTTTGACATCTTATGGTCTTGTGGGTGGTCCCACGCAAATCCGTGAACATTCCCTGAACGACTTTTCTACCATTCTTGTTGAATATATGACCGAAATAAAGTTTGTGTACCGAAACAAATAAAAATAAAATAAAATTATAATAAACATACCGAAATAAGTAAAATAGGTAGTTTTCCTCTCAACGCCAAATTATCACCCAAGCGTAGCATATCATGCTCATATCTTAATGCACATTCTTGAAGCGGTCTTATCATGTCATGCTTGCGAGAAAAGAACGGCTTTTCTTCCACATCAGGCAGATTAAACAGGCTGCACACGACCATAGGTGGATGCGAAATGGTGTGATATCGAATACGGTTGGGCATGATATGATAATTGGGCATTAAGAGGAAAAGTACCGTAAAATATGACCAAACCTACGGATTCGGTAGAACCTCGTAGACGGGGCTGTAACCCAGGTGAGGATTGCAACGTTCGACGCAGCCTTGGAATTAAATTTTTGAAGACATCAGTTAGGTCAGGGCGGCCAGGTAGACACGAGCAGGAAAGTCCGCTTAACCAAGGAGCGCTCTCCGGAGTAGAATCTCAGGAAGCTCGTCGGCGATTGTAGATAGGCGTCTGAAAGTCGTTTTCCATTTTTTTCTTCTCTTTCCGGTTGGCATCTGGAGAATGGAAAAGAGAAGGTAGATAAAATACCAGAACAGAGGATAAGATAATACAACAGAACATTCTGACTACCCTGTGTTTGAACGAAAAACTTCATAAACGACTTTCCAAAGAGTTTTCAGCATTCATTCCTTCAACAAATGTTGAAATTTGACCTCTGCAGAAATAGGCTTCATCCTAAGTTTCACAGTACCATAATTCCTTGAAAGGCTGGAGTATCTATGGAGCTGATGTTTGCATTCACACAAAAAAATTGGGCCACTAAAATTACAGCTCAGGGACAAAGTGTCATAGTGACGACACATCATTTATTTATCGCTACTTATATATATTTTATTTATACTGAATATCTCTTTTTTCCTTATTCTGATTGACAAAGTTAAAGTAGTCTGTCAAGTTGGTTGTTTGTGTGCTGTGCTGATTTCGTCGTATCGTTGTTTTGTCTTGTTTTTTTCTTTCCTTATACTCTCATCACAATATGTACTATATTGGTCAGTACGTCTGTGAGCAGGCATAGATATAAATAAATAAATAAATAAATAAATAAATAAATAAATCAGTTCACATCGGGCAGCAATTGTTGTTGTTTGATTGGGAGGAGGAACTTTTCTTTGCAAATAAATCATTTCCTGGTTCTAAAATAGCAATTTCCGCGTCTGATGCGGATACTTAAAAGTTGCGTGGGTAGGTGTAAACAGAAAGCGCCATGTAAGTGGTGGACGTTTTCGGTCATCTGGATAAATGTGTATGTTGTCGACGCCACCCATCTCTTCCCCCCAGGTATTTCGTGCTCACTTATCACTGAGTTAACTTGTGGAGTCGGATTTCAATCCATCTCTGTGAAGCCGATGAGTTCCTGTTTTCCTTTTGGACGCGTACCCTGTCTGGACTTCGATTTTGGTTTATACAATTCAATTCTTGTAACAGTTCTTTTATCTTCGTGCTAATTATCACTGATAAGGTATCACTCTCTGAGCTTCTCTATTATGGGAAAGGCTCTTCATCAGGGAAAATCGATAAAAGATGAATTAGTCCGCCATGATCAGCTTTCTCTAGTACCCGTCAACTACATTTGTCTCCCTTCTTAGAATCGCAAGTATTAGGCCGTCGAAGAAGTTTCCCGCCACTCAGTTTGGCCGCTCACCAAAATTTTCAAACGGGTTCCGGGATCTCACCTTCATAACCCTCATATAGGTTGTTTTATGAGCTACACATAGCACGGTTGTCCTGGTTCAGCACTACAGGTATTGCAGAGAAAATCGGTATTGATTACAAGTACCTTGGACTGCTTTTTCTTTACGGACTCAGAAAACCACGCACTGAAGGAATCTCAGTTAATAGCTTATGAATTATGATAGGTACTTCAATTGACTTTCTTAACGTTGCAAAGTCTGGTTTCGTATTTTCAAAAAAGCCCATTTTGGCTTTAGGAATGACAGTAGTCGGGGAGGGCAGTTGCTGTGGATTACTTAGCTCTTCTGACGCTGGCTTTAGAGGAAGGCCAGCGCAGTACCCAGGAGTTAATAGAGCAATTCGAGAGCCATAAACCCTCACAAGCTGCCTGTCTCCGAGACTCTAGAAAGATAAGGAGATAGAGCACATGAGTGTGGCATGCTTTAGCGGCCACCACCTACAGATGGAGACGGGTGCATGCACGACCATCTCAATTTACGGAGGAATTTTCATTCGCCCGACAATTTGGTTAGTAGCATCAAGGAGTGGAAAGCGTGCACCAATCAAATGCCAAATCTCCTGCTACTCACTTGCTGCAAACCAGCGAAAATTTCAAAATCCGCAACTTCACCAGAAATGGGTCATGTGAAATGTGGTGAACTGGATCGGTGTGGAGCTGAACTTCAAATGAGACACTCGCTAGAAGCTGCCACCAGCGACATCTAACGTAGCCACGACAGAGCAGACGTTCATGGAAAACGTGGGAAAATCTTCTTCAGTCAAAATGATGCGCATTCACCTATTGAAAAGAGAAATTTTTCAAAGTTTTAAAAAAATTCAAAATCTCCGATGACGTATTCTGTCCTATCCAAGACATTCGTCGAACCTTGCCCCACCAAAATAACATTTGTTCCATTCGTTCTCTATTCAGTTGCTAGAGAACCAACTCGATGAGTGAGAGCACCTCTAAACGTGGCTCGATGAGTTCTTTTCGTCAAAACTCTACAAATTCTGCACGACGAGAGTTCAAAATTTATCTAGTAAATAACAAGATGTTGCTGATGGAAATCATGCATAAATTTGGCGGATGACTAGTGGAATAAAGGAGAGAAACAAATTTGAAAATAATGGCAAAAGTGGCGGGAAACTTTTTCGACGACCTAATATTTTTTGGTCTAAAAAGAGTAAAGGAGGCATTCTTCTATAGAGTATTGAAGAGAACTGATTACGTTACCTTCTATCTCACCCCCTTCGAATGATAGGGAGAAGTCGGGCTGTTGCTACACATGTCTCCATCTTCCCAGATAAGTCCGGTATCAATTTCCCCGACACTGTAAGAACGGAAGATTCGTGAGCTTGGACCAAGATTGATCGCTCTACCGTGCGGCTGAATGTTGCGCCCTTGCCTATTCACCTCGCTCGTTTTTCTCCATAGCTGGTATCTGGCGTGTCCTGTTTCTGTAGACATAACTTTTCGCCTCTCAAAGCGATTCCCGCTTGACGGTATGTAACGTCGGTGCATGTCCTACAAGCTAAGCAAATGACCAGCTTATTTAATCAGCTCTGGAGTCTCTCCAGCAACGTCGGAGAAGACAAGCCATGGAATCGGAATGCTGCAATTCTCCCATTTTGCTCAGGAGGAACAAATTTATTGGCTTCCAGATCTATCTTTTTGGATTCAGTTAGGGATCAGTTGCAAGAATCTTATTTCTAAATAGATGGTGCGAGCTGTAAATATAGCAAGGGGGTCGATCGTTCGACCTTCACCTTCACTCGCAGAGTTATGATTTTGTATTGAACACGAGTGCGGTGGCGTGTCCTTAGGGTCTGCTAAACCCCGATCCTGTTTCCCTTCCCCTTGAAGTGAGCGGTATCGCTATCCACCCATTGGAATCCACTTTTCTTTTGAACTCAGGACTCTCATTGGTTTCTTCGATAACGGAACTCCTTCAAGATCTCCTCATTGACATTTGTAGAGGCTGACAAATTCTCAACGGAAGATGAGCAAAGAGGCATTTGCATGCAGGCCATCTGCACCTGTAGCAGTAAACAAACTAAGATCAAGTGGAGGCCATTTGTATTCCATCATTTCGCTCAAATTGCGCAGGTGAGGCCAAGTTTTTGTTCAAAAGGGGATAGCTGGCACCGTTTGAAGCAGAAACACTAAAATCTTTAAAGTGCAAATAGCTCATGACGGTACGGGGAAAAGGATGTCACCCACGTCAAAGTCCTAGTCCTTCTGAAGTCTCTTAAAAATCCGAGATAAGCCGGTGATCGCGCGTGGAAGAGTTCTAATAATTACAGCTCTCAATTATCAACCTAGAGTTTCACGGGCAATCAAGTCTGCCAGCAAGAAATTGAAGCTATTCCTGGAACATCTCAGCTATTACGTGTCCGCATCCAAAGAACCACTGATCGGAGCCACTTTTGTGCGAGTTCAACGGAACTTCATAATTCGATGAGAGTATGGGAGTCATCGAATCGATGGTGTCTGAAAATCGTTCCCTTGTGGTTTTGAACAAGTTGGACGTCCATTCAAATATGTGAAATAAAAAGATGCTCTTATTAGAAAATGGTAGCTCGTCGTGCAGTGCTAAGTGGCCTTACTTCCACCGAAACGGTTCAGCTGTAGATTCTCGCCCAGGATAGCCAACTTTCCCGTCTATTTGGGTTCGGGTAAATTGGTGGCACAGTTGTGCAAGGAGGTGAAGATGCTAACCTGTACTGCGCCTGGCCCCAGCAGGAGATGGTCGGCCTAATTACACATTCAGCAGCTGCTGCGACTCTGAGTAGATGACGAATGCGTGGCGACGCTTACCACCTTACTCTTCTGTCTTTTTGTGGTAACATGGTGGTGTGCAGGAATAGAGCCTTCGCTGTATTCTTTAAGGGTTGGAATGCTTGCTACTCAGTTACAGTACTACGGCACCCATGTCACATAATGTCATCGTCTAAGTTTCTTTGCAAGTACTTCAAATACCACAGACGTCAGCAGAGGTACTTCTGGATGAGGTAGAATGGCATACAGCAGTGGATTATACAACAGTGGCGGCAAAGGTCTCCCTAGCAAGTCGTTTTCGAGAACGCCCTTTTTTATGAGACATTTGCCAGATATTGTCGACCTACGGCAACGCCATTTGTAGAATTGATATGATCGTTATTAATAATTCTTTATGCTCTCAATTCAATGGTTAATGAGCTTTGTCAGAGTTGGCATTTAAACATCGCTGCCTCAGATTTCCGTTTACGTAAGAGCCCTTCAGACTCTACTGCGGCAGTAAACCAATGTAGAGCAAAAAAAGGTGGGAGCGCGTATTTCCGCAATATCTGCGCCCCTTTGCGGTCGTCCATTGGACTGACGTTGGCCAATTTATCATATAGATGACGATATGAGTGGTTTTCGCAAACAAATATGAAAATGGATGTCACATTGTGATCAGCGCCCCTGACAACTTTAGTACTCGAAGTTTCAACGAAAAGTAATTTGATTAAGGCCAGATCCATTTACAGGGCGGTACTCAATTCTTTTCATTATCAAGAATTCTAAACGATAAAGAAAAGCTTCAAGTTTGAAGCTTTATACATATCATGAGTTGTTTTTGTGTTTTATATCAAAAAAATTTTTGTATATTATTCGACGCAAACACCTGATGATATATAGACCATATAAGAGCAAGTATTAAATCATCTGAGCGAAAGTGAGTTATTTCTGAACTTGTGCTCAGCGCCTTATTCGGCCCAAGAGAGGATTGAGCGCATACATTGTGTGATGGAGCATAGGAGGTCCAAGGAGGGCTCCGAATTTTTCACGTTTGACTTAGGTTTTTGTGAGATGTGGCACTGCATTTCATGCTATATGAAAAATTCAAGCCCTTTAAACTTTTTCAAAAACAGTCACAAGCAAGCATTACAGCGGAACCATAATCGGCCGTTAAGCAGTAACGGCAGGCGCTAATTACCTCCGTAGGATATCTGAGCGGTGCTACCCGCTCGCCCTATTGGATGGAGGAGGCCAAGCACACAGTCACGATACCTGCGTCATCCATTGGCGGATGATAGGCATGAAAAATTGAATTTTATTGAATGCCAGCAAATTTACGTTATTATATAGATGAGAATTTGATGTTCAGTGCTGTCAAAAGCAAGGTTTCGATGCTTCTCTTCGAGTGAAGAAAAACGACTTTGAAGTTTCTTGCGAGAGTTTTGCCTTAAAATAGCTCTATATTATTCGAAAACAAAGGCATTTGGGTTTGCTCTGAAACATCACTGTCTTGGCGTAGGGAATACTTCTACGGACGGAAAAAAGGCTGTGATCTCTTCTGCCATCTCAGCTTCGCCACTGCCTGTCAAAGTTGAGCAAAATTATACGTTGCACACAAAGCTGCTGTGTGTGGTGAACTTTGCACTCCAGAATCTCGCTAATTTTTTCACTTAGAACTGGGATTTCGGTGGATTGCGCTAATGTACTTCATGCGGAATGCGAAAAATGGGACGCTTTTATACTCTCTGATCCGCTTCCCCAGAAAAAAGTGGTTGAAATCAGGAACTTTTCATTTTTGTCTAAAACACAAAAATTTTTCGAAATTACTAATAAAATGCATATCATGTACCAAAATAATGATAATTGGAAGCTGAATTCGAATTCATTCAGAGTAAGTTATGATTCCGGAATTTTTCGCTTCGTGATAACAATATCTCCTGGGGAGACTCCAATGGCAATAATCGGAGGGGTCGTAAACCAATTAGCGCCGGTTAGCGCCACTCGGAAGATAATGGCTTGTAACTGGGTTGTTTCAGATTGAAATAAGAAATTAACGTTAGTTCTGAACTTAGTGTTGATAGACGAATCGACTGATATGTTTAAATTTTCAAATAACCCACTAGGAAAGGCTAGGAAAGAAAGGAACGCTTTGGAACGTTCCGGAACGTTCCGGACGGTTTTTGGGACAGAAGTTATGAGTGGTATTGACAGAAGTTATGAGCGGTATTCGTTACGAACGAACTTGTTTCACTTCTCAACGCTGTAGGAAAGTATTGCTATAAAAGCGTATGAATATGAATTACGATGGCTCATGAAGTGCAGCTGTTGACGTCAAAAATTTCGAATTTAATAAAATGTTCTAGAACAATTAGATGCTCGCCACATTGAGAAAGCTGATTCAACGTCTTCGTCACATCTATTTGTGAACCCACTTTGGAGTGATGTCATCTGATTTTGCCATTCAGCCTCATTTTCCACCTCATTACTTCTCACCTAATGCTGGAGTTTTTGCTGCCAATAACAACAAACACAGCCTCAAATTCCTTTTCTTGTTTAGTGCACCGTCAGAGGACAACAACTAACTGTATTGGGTAAAGAAAAGGGAGAGAAAAATGACAGTAATTGAGTGGTGCAAAAGAACAACGCACAGCAACGTGAACTGATATAATATAACTGATTTTCGTTGTTCGTCGTCACCCGTTCAATAACTGTTTAATAGCGTCTCCAATTTGTCAGAAGCTAATTGTTCAATGCGCAACATTTTACGCTTCAACTACACGAGCTCGCTCTGAGAATTTGATTCCAATTTATTTTATTTATTTGAAATATCGGTAAAGAAATGCAAACACCAAACAAGAGCGATATATGAAGCAACACCGATTTATTACGTCGTTTCTGAGGTTACTGGTAAAAGTAAAAGTATAGTAAAAGTTATTATGGTGCTAACATAATCACAATAATCGCGTCTCACGTGGGATTCGAACCGGGTCTGCGATCTATTCGGAAAATCGAAAAGTCAGCTCAGATGGAAAGTTTTGTTTAACTAGAGCGAGGATCGATCGCTTCGCCGGTCTAAGGTAAATGGCACCTTTACCACAGCTCTGGCGAATTAGTAGTAAAAGTAAAGGTAATCGGGTTCAGTCCTCTAAAGTCGCTGCGTCTATCCGTGTTCCACTGAATTGGTGAATGGGTATTAGGCGATCACGTTGATATTCCTGAGCCAGCCGCTGTACCAGGTCGGTGTTTTTGTCTTACAAAACAATTCTGGGACTCCGAAGGAGTGGAAGCCTGCAAAACCTCAAATTTATTTATCAGCTATCTTCATTTGAATGTTGGGTTGTCGCGAAATTATCGCCAGTCGCTGTTGTGTTTATTTGTGAGATGAACCAGAGAAGCGTCGCCGTCGCTGAGGTCTGCAAATTCAAAAGGTTGGCTCCGCCCCAAGGCAGCCCGCTGTTGAACTGCTGCTGTAGTTATAACTCTCCGATCCGCTCCGCTTCGTTCTAACAGCTGTCAGCTAAGGAAAGCAAGTAGAATCTTTAGCAATAACCAAGTAGGAACGGTAACCGAGCACAGAATTCCTCGGTTTCCTAGCCCCCATGGCGTAAAAGGTGTTACTCGTATTATTTAATTTTCGAGTTATTCTTTGAGCTTCTTTAGACATCATATTGAACTTCTATTACCGCGTTCCGGAGAATGTTCAAAGAATGGAGAAAGATTTCTCACAGTTTTGTAGAAAAAGTGCCTAGTATTGCATTAATCTGTGCTCTCTCCGAACAACTTTCATCCGTTTCCATCTCTGTTTGTTTGTATTGCTTGAGAGCTGTCTGGCTCATGATTTCGCAATTTCTTCCGAGGCCGACAACGAACTTGGAAGGAGATTATTGTCACGGTATCGTGATCACTTCAGTAGGCCTTTTCCAACCTTTGATGAATCTACTAGTTGCCCTTTCTGTACTCTTAACTAACGGCTGTGTTACAAGTACAGTAGCGGCCAAAATATATTCAACACGCGATCGAGCTGCGATTTTTGCTCCAATTTGACGAGCTCGTTCTCAGCAAGTTAAGAAGACTGAACAAAGCCAAGTACATCTTTCGATAGAGCAAATCTTTCTCTATCAAATGGTATGACAGACGTTTCTGAATGTGCTAGAACTAAAAAAAATATAAGGAGTTTTTTAGGACATACATTTTTTGTCATCAAAATTTTCACTTTGGCGGCGCGTAACTTTTTATGGGGGAGATGTTCAGAGTAGCAAAACATTTCATTTGAAAGAGCTAACAATTATCTTTCAAACAGTATACTAGGACTTGAATTTATTCATAGCTGTGAATATTTAGAAGTCGTTTTTAAAACTTCTACGTAGCATACTAAAAACGCTTTGTCGAGGTAAGACGAGACAACCGCCATGTCCCCTATGCATTACTTCTTTCACAATAACATTTTGGTCAAAAAAATCTCATCATTGAGAAATATCATAAATTTTTGAACAACTTCAACCCTACTAGGGTGATGCAAAATTCGAGTCAACTTTAGAAAATCTGCTGCTCTTTTTTTAAGAGCAAAGACTGATACCTCTTATCTTGTTCATCAAATGGCCTAAGCAGTGGACATCTCTCAAATAATTTATTGGATCCATCAGTGATCAGATTATCGATAGCAGCTTGTCCTAAATTAGCTGGTTCGTAAGGTATCACCTTTCAGATCAGAAAACGATGTCCGATGAAAAACAGCGTGTATCTGTTGTCTTGCATAATAACGTAACGTAGCTGTCGCGGTAGGACACTCTGCAGCTGAATTAGGAGACGGGCGTGGCGCAGAGGATGGAGGCGTCATCACCACTCAGAGGTCTGAAGTTCGATCACGCCCAAGGCCAACTAAGCCATCCATTTTTTCCAGGTGTAGACTAGTTTGTTATGTTGCTAATTTAATGCTGTTACCATTACCTATTTTTCTCACGACTGTGGCGCTTTGTTCTAATAAAATAACTGCATACGTCATCTGCCTATTGAGCCCTAATAACCTCTGGAAACCGGCCTTTGAAAAGTTGGTGTTTTCACTACGACAGACAAGCCTGATATCGACTACGAGGTCCTTTAGGAAAACAAAAACTTAGTTTGGTCTTAGGCGAGATCGATTCCGGAACCTGGCTTACGGGCGATAATGAAGCCTCTCTCCACTGCGCCAGGCGCGTCCTCCTTGAAATGCACCATTGCAATGGTTGCATTTCTTCAAGGACGCGCTTGGCGCCACCTTGTTCCGGAAGTGTACATTTGATCTTGTTTTTCCTATCCTGTCCTCAATTTCTGATCAGATGTACTGGCGATTCTAGAAAATCTAACATACTGTTCGAAAGCGAATTATTTGCTCTATCAAACAACATGTTTTGCTCTTTTCGTCAACCGCTCGTTGAAAATTTGTCTATCATGAATGCGGAATTTTGTGTGAAATGTGTTTCTCTGTTTTTTCCTCTACTCCAGCATACCTAGAAACACGTTGCACAGCACCTAAAGGAAAAAGACATCGATTATCAAACAGCGTGTTTTGCTTTGCTGGTAGTTTGCTCTTTATTTATTGCAAAATTGTCAAATTGTAGGGAATATAGCAGCTTTTCTGCTTATTATTTTTCTGCGGTCGCTACTATAGGTATGGGATAGGGGATACAAGTCTGCATTTCTACCATCCCAGACAACCTTTCCACAATTTGCCAGAACTGGAAAAAATGGATGGCTTAGTTGGCCTTGGGCGTGATCGAACTTCAGACCTCTGAGCGGTGATGACGCCTCCATCCTCTGCGCCACGCGCGTCTCCTAATTCAGCTGCAGAGTGTCCTACCGCGACAGCTACGTTACGTAATTATGCAAGACAACAGATACACGCTGTTTTTCATCGGACATCGTTTTCTGATCTGAAGGGTGATACCTTACGAACCAGCTAATTTAGGACAAGCTGCTATCGATAATCTAATCACTGATGAACCCAATAAATTTTTTGAGAGACGTCCACTGCTTATGCCATTTCATGAACAAGATAAGAGGTATCAGTCTTTGCTCTTAAAAAAAGAGCAGCAGATTTTCTAAAGTTGACTCGAATTTTGCATCACCCTAGTAGGGTTGAAGTTGTTCAAAAATTTATGATATTTCTCAATGATGAGATTTTTTTGACCAAAATGTTATTGTGAAAGAAGTAATGCATAGGGGACATGGCGGTTGTCTCGTCTTACCTCGACAAAGCGTTTTTAGTATGCTACGTAGAAGTTTTAAAAACGACTTCTAAATATTCACAGCTATGAATAAATTCAAATCCTAGTATACTGTTTGAAAGATAATTGTTAGCTCTTTCAAATGAAATGTTTTGCTACTCTGAACATCTCCCCCATAAAAAGTTACGCGCCGCCAAAGTGAAAATTTTGATGACAAAAAATGTATGTCCTAAAAAACTCCTTATATTTTTTTAGTCCTAGCACATTCAGAAACGTCTCTTATACCATTTGATAGAGAAAGATTTGCTCTATCGAATGATGTACTTGGCTTTGTTCAGTCTTCCGAACTTGCTGAGAACGAGCTCGTCAAATTGGAGCAAAAATCGCAGCTCGATCGCGTGTTGAATATATTTTGGCCGCTACTGTATGTCAATCAGAAAGAACCTATCGAGCCCGCGTCTCAGGCATGCGTTCGAATACCTCCTAGATCTTGCTCCTCGTAGTTTTGGTTTTTAGTTTTTAAGTTGATTTTTCGATTTTCAAGGCTTTTCAATGCTAATTTCCTCGTCAAGTGCAGACATGGGTCATTTACTGCCTTTAGCGATCTTTTGTTCGGTCCATTTTCTTCCTGACGCCATCGAATGGTAGCTGAGTGAATTGCCTTCGTAATTTTATTTCATTATTAAGCGCGGTCATAGCTACGCCAGGCTAATGATTGCTAGGAACTGGAACGTACAATGTAATGTAACAACTCATAAACAACAAACTCATTGGAAGAAAATCACACACAAAAATGAGAAAAAAGGCTTTCAGTACATCGAAGAAATACAATTTTTAGCACGTTGACGACAGCGCCTTTTTCGCATGTCTGGCGCGTGGGACCAACCGATTTTCTAGCGCGCCGAGGCTGTGGCATGATGCCGGCATACGGCGAATTTTTTTTCCAAATGGAAGTGAATAGTAAATCTCGAAGACTACATATACAGTCCTGTACCATCGGAGATTGCGACTATTCCTTTTTTGCAGTGAAAATAGAAAAATAACAGCTGGAAGCTTTTAGAATTTCCTTTTTCCCAATCCAGGTTAAAAGGAAATTGTTATTTGTTTATTGTTCATTATTTGTTTATTCCAATAACCAATATTTGTTTGTATTTATGTGTTTGTTCCAGTAAACAGTATTTGTTTGCATTTATTTGTTTCTTGCAATAACCAATATTTGTCTTTACTTGTAAAGAAAACTAGTGCACAATCGAAAATTCCAGTAAATCAGAAGCTAAGAATCATTTTCATGGACCATGCTTCCTAGAACAATGTGCAAAGGTCTACTAAAAAGTGGCACAAAAACATCCTTCGAAATTCTGAAATGTATCGATAAAAATACGATACGACTGTGGCGCAGCATTGCGCCACACGGCCCCACGCGGCCGCTTGAGCGTGGCGCAGCAATGCGCCACACCGTCGTTAACGTGTTAAATTGAAATTGATAATTCACCGTTTTAATGTCGAAATATTCGTCAGCACAGCTATTTGACCTCAAGAAACGCGCTTGAAACCGGGACAAATAAAGGATTTCGGGTAAATATGAGAGGTAGGATAGCTTTTTCTGCCAACCAAAGGTGGCCAAAGCGTCAATATTTCTTCTTTTGGATTTCACATTTGCTCCCATTTTTTGCTCGGGATTTTCTCCATGTACTTATTTTTAGTTCCTAATTTTGTTGCAGTTAAGGCATTTACATCATTTTCAACTCATTGTTAGTATAGAGGTCAGTGACTGGAGGAACTTGAATGAACCCCTTTGTGCTATCTGAATATATAACTGAGTGAATTAAAAAACTTCATTCTAAGGATAACATCATGATCCTTCCCTCCCTTCATACCTATTCTATGTAAGGAAATAAGGACGTATCACCGGATCGGGGTGGATGTATCTATAAAAATTTCAGAGATTCTTTGAAATTCAAGTCATAGAGCGTTGAAGGCGGTTTCAAAGATTCCGACTAACTTTTTTCATTTTGGAAGAAGAACAGTATACGCACGAACAGGACCGCCGCCTTTTTATGGACATTTTGCTAAATCAAAATTCATTTTGGCTTCTTGGCTACAATTTGGCAACGTTTTCTGCAACGACACCGCTACGGTTCACGGTATTCTCGACTGGGTAGCATCATCCTTGACCTGTTGGTGCACCTTATTTGTGAGGTGAAATTGAACAAGTAAATAATTTTCCTTCATAGTAAACTTCTTTTGAAATTACGACGGCCAAGTGTTTTGCTTATATCGACACATGTTTTCTAGATTGTCTGTGTTGTGAGTTATGATACCGCATGACCAACCCGGCTATGTATCTGCTTACGAAAGACGTTCAGAAGTATACCTATTGAAAGGCAAAATGGTGCTAATAACTGTCGTTGATATCTTGCTGTTTTTCGTATTTGTACAGCATTTTGTTAAACTAACACATTTTTCTTACTCAATAGCGAATCCATGTTAGAGGACGTAACGGTAAATGAATAAATAAATAATCGGCAATATAGGGTGTCCCAAAAAATGTACCCACTGTTTGAAATGTCATAACTTTGGCAAAGTGAAGCAATCGAAACGAATCATAGCTTGGATGGAAGCCAAGAAAAGAGAAAATTCCATGGTATGTGTTTGGTGAGGATTGCGCCATGTACTCGACCGAGGCCTCAGATTTTGGACCTGATTGATAGTACATGAGTTCTATGCTTGCTCTGTTTTGGTCATAAACAGGTGATATCGCTGCTATGAGTTACTTCTTAGGCAGTTATCATATCGACTTGCCGCAGCCTTTGGTTAATCATGGAATAAAATCAATATTGAGCAATAATTGTAACCACTGTTTGAAAAGCTGAACCTCTTCCAACAATGATGCAATCATAAGAAAAGGATTTAGAGGAATGTACAATGTGTGAACCATAAAGATTGCGCCACGCACCTGTCCGAATCGTCGCATTCTAGACCTGATTGAAAGTTCACGGATAACATGCCTATTCTACTTTGGTTGCCTACAGGTGATATCGCTGATACGCAATTCTCTTAATGCAGTAAACATAAAAACATCAAAACGTAACAAGTTTTACATGAACTTTAAGATGCTTTGGCACAATACTGCTTGCTCTGCTCAAAAACACAGGACTCTTGTAATGAGCATGTAATAACAACTGTTATCTTGCTAAATTTGTCATGTTTCAATGTTTTTATGTTTACTGCATCAAGAGAAACGCGTATCAGCGATATCTCCTCTTGGCGGTCAAAGTGGAGCAAGCACGTTATCCGTGAACTTTCAGTGAGGTCTAGAACGCGACGATTTGGACAGGTGCATGGCGCAATCTTCTTGGCTCATACGTTTTATATCCCTCCAAATTCTTTTCTTATGATTGCATCGCTGTTGGAAGAGGTTCAGCTTTTCCAACAGTGGTTACAATTATTGACCGATACTGATGTTGTTCTATGCTTAATCAAAAGCTGCAGCATTTCGATGTGTTTACTGCATCAGAAGTAACTCATAGCAGCAATATCAGCTGTTTACGACCAAAATAGAGCAAGCACGTAACCCACGCACTATCAATCAGGTCTGAAAATCCGAGGCCTCGGTCGAGTGCATGGCGCAATCCTCACCAAACACATATCATGGAATTTTTTCTTGGCTCCCATCGAAGCTATGATTCGTTACGATTGGTTCACTTTCGCCAAAGTTATGGCATTTCAAACAAAGGGTACATTTTTTGGGACACCCTGTAGTTACAGTTTACTATTAACGTTATAGTTGAATGAATATCGTCGTTTAGTCGGTTTCAGTAGTCCTTTAATCAGTGTTTCACCTAAAATTTTGGCTAATTTTTCATCAACGCTCCTAGTTATTCGAGTACAATTGCGATGCTGGCTTTATAGGCAAAAGCGCTGTTTTTTCGGGTGGTCGTGCGACTGGTAAAGGTCCTATTAGTGTTCTAACGTAGTTACATGGTCCTTAACTAAACTTACAATGAAAAATCACTCCAAACGCTACTATATTAGAGAATATTGTCGGACAGTTCAGTTTCCTTTGCGGTCAGAGCTAATTGCTGTGGCCATTGATTGTCTCTGTGCCAATACTCCGGCAGTTAAGACGTTGCTTTAAGGAATTTTGAGCACTTTGGACGACGTCCGGCCATTAGTTTGCAAATAGTGGCGGACACTGAGAAGAAAACAACGCCTCTGCTAACCATCAACAACTATTCCTCCGTTTGTCCAAGGGTCGGCTAGAACAGGATACTCCCATTATCCTGGGGCGGGATTCATGAACGCAACCGCCGGTCAAATTCACCGGCGGTTGCGTTCATGTACGTTTCACAACCGTAGCACCAGAAATCTGGATCGAATTCAGATAATCAAATTATAGACATCTAGAGAAACAAATTTCACACTAAATCTGCTTGTTTGAAAACAAATGATGATAATCTACCCTCGAAACTTACCGGAAAACGCAAATCAGTCACCGGTTACGTTTGACCGGCCGGTTACGTTTGACCGGCCAATTACGTTTCACCGGCCGGTCAAGTTTCACCGGCCGCGCTCGGCCGGTGAAACGTAACCGGCCGGTCAGGCCTGTGAAACGTAACCGGCCGGTGAAAATTCACCGGCGGCGGTTACGCTCATGCTCGGCATGGCCTGTGAAACGTAACCGCCGGTGAAATTTCACCGGTGCGTTCATGAATCCCGGCCCTGGTTGCCACAGACTGTCTCGCTGGACAACGCATAGTAGTTCTTAACATATCTCCCGAACAACAGCAACAAATAACAGGACAAGTAAGTAAAATTAGAATTAGAGGTAACAAAAACTAAAAAAAATATTTATAATGTAGGTACTAGCGTGCCGTTTGCTTCGTTGCCTTCCCTTAGCAAGTTATAAAGTTATAATGCGGGCACTTTTCAAAGAGGAGAGGTGGCTCTAAGAAAATTTCAACAGTTACTTCAGTCCTCAGTTTATTGACACTCTATATTAGTATAAAACACTTTATTCGGCCAACGATTCCAAGCTGTCGTCTTCGTCAGAGCCTCATTTGTGGTATGAACCTCTCGCTTGACAATAGAAGTCACTGATTTTAACACCACCATTAGGGCTTTGAAGGCAGTGCCTTATATCAGTATCGGATATCGCTAAACAAAACTAAATACTGAGGGCAGCAGCGATTGTTTGTCTTGAAACTCGGTATTGCTTGCCTACTCGATCTGCTTTAATAATCTTTTTACCGTGTCAGCACTGATAATTTCAGCATAATTTTGTTTAATATGCCTTTATGGACGAGGGATCAAGAGCCTAGGCTCGTGATTCCGATGATCAAGGTTCTATCCTGTCCCAGTTAGAATCTTTGCCTAGCTTAGAAGTAGCTGAAAAGGGTGTCGGTACCAGTGACAGGCCCGGGTTACAGGTCGGCTGATGAAGGAAAACTGTCACAATCACAAGCTTAATCGATGGTCGCATGTAAGGAAGCAGTGCTCAAGAACCTGCGATCGAGGACGATGTGACCACCCCACATAGAGCTCTGGACTGAGACCAGATGGCAGTGTGGCACTTCAGCTAAGCTTAAGCAGCTCCAAGGGGAAAGAAGACGGGGCGTTTATCATGAAAGGCGTAGCTTGTAGCGTATCGGGGCAAAAAAGTTGTCGAGCCATTCGTCTAGTATGCTTCTGCAATGATAAACTAGTAGAAGAAAGAAAATCTAAGAGATCCTTTGAGGACGCACATTAACAATTAAGGAAAGCAAATTAGTCCCGTTAAACGACTCACGGATATCAGCTGCTATTGGAGTCAGTATACTCATCTTCCCCTAGAGGCTTGGCTGAGACAGGCCACTGGTTAACGCTAGCGGAAGTAACTCTCGCTACAACTGCACCATGAAAGACTAATGAAATCAACGGAAAACAAAAAGTATAAAAACCACTGGTATTGGTGCTTCTTGAGGTGCTACAGTTGAACAGTAGCTCGGCATTCTTTGAGATGTTTTCAAACTGCTTGCCATTTTGAGGGCTTCATCGACAACTGCGAGCACTTCTTTCCCGTAATGCTGTACAATCCTCTCAGACAGCGACTGAACCGAGCTTTCGTATCGGAGTAGCAGCAGATGTCAACCAAAAAGGTCCAACAAAACGATAGCTACGAAAGCAACGTGTTCTTACAACGAAGAACAGACGCGGTGAAAATGACTCGTCCATTTTTGCGTCATTTTCAGGAAATTTCCACGACGTGGACAGTGGTGAAAATGAGTGAAGAAAAATATTATTGAGAAGCATCTTCATTCTGCTGAGATCGTCTCGTTTGGATGGTGTATTTAGCAAGTTATAGGAAGGGCAACAGTCGAGATGAAGTTCAGCTAATCCTATGTCACCCTAATATTTTTCAATTTTTTGTTTATTATATTTCAATACTGAAAAAAGCGAGGAATGTCATCGCACGAAATCTAGCATTCCGTAATTGACGGCGACACGGCGTTTCGTTCGTTCGTGCAGACTGGCGCACTTCCTGTTTTCACCGCTGCCAGTGAGCGCTATATGAATCTCAGACAACACCACGACCTAACCTCGTTACTGCTATGTCGAAAACAGTGCTGTTGATATTTGTTCCGACGTGCAACGGAAGGCTACAAAACATGGAAGCAACAAATTTCTGGGAACCTGGCCTAGGTCATGAACGGCCAAGATAAACTAGCTATATATGCAAACCTCGGATAAGCCATGCTGTGCTTTGATGAATCACGGTTTGCACGATTTCCTTGACACAATTAACGGTTCATAGCGAGTATTACCATGATTTTGGTCTCTTGTAGAGGTAAAGATAAAGGTGTCGGCGTTGATCAGTCTCCTGAGGACGCACCGCCCCATTCGTTTTCCATTCAAGTCGTAGAGGCATAGTGAATGCGTATTTGGCCTGTACAATGACCTGCGGGGGCCAGCCGCTATACCAGGTCAGTGTCTTTACCTTCCCAGACAAGTCTGGTACCAACTTACCCGACCCCGGAGGGATGGAAGGCTTGGTTAGCCGGCGCCCGGATCGATCGCTCGACCGTGCGGGTGACAGCAGTGCCTCTTACCACTGTACCACGTGGGCCCTTTGGTCTCTAGTATCCTAAAAAATTTCCTTACCATCTGGGACTATATGGTTCTTACCAGACAATGCGACCTTGAAAGGTAAGTTGAGATAGATTACCTTATTTCTCAGTTAGAGTTTGGGTGTTTTGTGCTCTTTTGGCCTCTTTGGAGTGGAAGATAAACGTGAGCGTGCTAAAACGAAAACTGACGCTTGCATTAATCCATACCTATTGAGTGCGTTTAGAGGTATGTTTGACTATTTTTAGAAGAAAAAACTATTGACGGTACAGCAGGAGAATTAGCTACGTATTAGTAGCTATTGAAACACTAACGAAGATGTGGTTGATTATTGACTGTTGCTAAAATAAACAGCACGGGATAGTCCGCTGACTTTTGCCGCATTCTTGTTTGTTGCCGTTTTGTTGATCAGAATTAGTAGCCCAGGAATGTCTGACGGACTGCAGTGATCAGTTGCAGATGAACAGCACCGTTGCGGCTCCACGCCAACAGCAATGGCAGCACGATGTGATTGTCTTCATTAACACCTACGTCCTCTTCTGTCAAATCGTATTCGGCTGCTCCGGCAACGTCCTCAATCTTGTCGTTCTTCTCTCACGGAAAATGCGATCGAGGACAAACCTGGTAAGAGTCGGGTTTAACATCGGCATTTCCGTTGTAATTCAACGAGCTGATTTATATTTACAAATTTAACATCGTAAGGTGACACGACAACGACGTAGCTCTCCAAACACTGCTATAATAATAGCCTCCTTTGTGAAAGCGGGCAAAAATGAAGGGAGCTTGGCGGGTTATGAGCGATTGATCTGAGCAAGTTACCGTCAGCCATGATAGTAAGGCTTAGGATAAAGCAAATAACATGTTAGTCCGAACCGTGTTTGACAATCCAATTGTATATGATGCTGACGTTATACAGAATTGGAAAGGATAATTGGACATAACGTTGACTACGAAAACATGAGACCGCAGCAAGCTATACATAGCGCTATGTACGCAGTGGCCAGTTCTAACATGTTGAGGAAATTAAAATAATAGAAAATCTATAAAAAAATATGGCCTATTTGTTAGCTGATCATCCACAGAAATGAAAATGATGTCAAATAAAAACATAATGCAATGGTTAAACTCAATATTAATAAATTCTTTGTGTATTTTTTATCCTGTTTCACCTTTTAGCCCAATGCAGGATAAAAATGACAAAGACAGATGATACTATCTATAGAAGAATATTATTAAAGTTTTTGTAAGAGACAAAACTATCAGTTATTATACAACTAAAAGGCTTAATTCACTCAACGCGACAAAAATAGCAGGGAAAATTCTGTTGCTGTATCATTTGTGGTGCTTCAGTCCAACCGAAGCAACAAGACGAGAGTTAAAAAATATCCAAAAGCAGTAAAAAGATCCAACTCACTCAGTCCTCTTTCGAGGCTTATTGTAGCTCATAAAGGAAACTGTTTAAAATTAAGCAATCTGTTTGATGCTTTGATGATGCCATGTTCATCGCAAAAACCGTGGTCCTGGCAGGTTTTGAACTGTGAATTTTCACCCGCTCCCAAATTTAGAGTTTGAAAAATCATGAATTATTGCGACGTGAACAATCTCGTCTCATCGCAATTCTGTGTGAGTGACGATTAAATCATTGCAGATATTTGCGGTCATGGCTTTCGCCGACCTGTTCTTCCTGCTGATGCATATCCCACAGTTTCTATTCTTTTGTGTAAGTTCTAGAAGACACAGTTTTCAATGTGTCCCAACCAATTTCACTAACTCGTTTCAGAAGATTGCCCTTCACAACAGTCTACGGTACAGAGAGATGACTTCGCTCATAAGAGGCATTTTGAACTGGTTTAGTGCGATATCAATTTGGTAAGTGGTTCCCACAGAACTTTCTGAGAAATATGGTCCACCACGTTACTAAGAACTTCTAATTCCAGGTCAATGATGTACGCGACAATCGAGCGGGTGCAAGTGTTCCGTAGTCCATTTCGGACGAGCAGACGCTCGGTCTCACCTCGATTCCTTGCCACAATTGCGTTTATCGTGGTCGTTTCATTGGCGGTTACGGCGGAAACGTTTGCACCGAAATCCACTCTCTTTTCTCCTCATGTAAGAAAGCTCCTTGTGGTGAGTATGCTGAACTAGAAGATTGTTCCCTTGAACCCTATACAGACTTGATCTGTGGTCACATGGTGAGAATGATTTTACTCGCTCCCAAGTTGATGATACTGGGGGGGGGGGTTTCAATGTCCATAAGCTTCCACTCTGTGCAGTGGTAGAAGCACCAGGCTTTACAAATTCGTCCTAAAACGAAATTGTCCCAGATAACACTATGAAAAACAAGTCACTATAAATCACGTGCCTATTATACGTTCAACCACCAACAGGAAGCACTCTAAATACTCCAAAATAGTTGCAAATTGTTGTGAATCTCGAAACTGGGCTCCTCTATCGAAAAGGCAGCTTTCACTTCCATTAGTCACCACAGTTTTGAAAAGTGCAAAATTAATTCATTTTATTTGCTATACGCCTTTCCACAAACGTGCTAAAAAATGGTATAAAGTGGTATAAAGAGCAGGGAAAGCCTGATCGAAAGTAAAAAAATAAAATGAAATGGAAACGAAACAAAGCTCAGCTACTTAGTAACTTAAGCACAGTGAGAGAGAAGGATAACCATTCAACAGAGCAAACAGTACAGGGTGCGGCAAAAGTCCTTCAGCACAGATACCTGACCGTCTAAACGGCAGATCTCAGAAAAAATGAGATGAAATTCATAACATTTATTGCCATTGACCACACACATATAACAAAGCATCTCAGTTTCGAAATGACCTCCTTTCGCACGAATACAGGCCCTAAGTCTCTTGGGGAATGCATCTACGGCGGCACGCAGGACATCTTCATCAATTTCCTTCTAGGCTTTCCTCAAGGCTTCTTTAAGAGTATCAATGTTCTTTAAGAGTATCAAAGTCCTGGAAGACGTTTTGAAGAAAGAAATGCTTCCGTGGGCTTCTCAGCACTTCGGAAACACCACTCGGACCTATCAGCAGGACTCTGCACCTGTCCCTGGTGCCGAAGTCGTACGGAAGTGGTGCGCCGACGATTTTCCTGATTTCATCTCAGCAAAGGAGTGGCCACCGAATAGCCCGGACCTAAATCCGATGGATTATTCAATCTTGTCCATAGTGAAGAACAAAGCCTGCGCAACATCATACGCGAGCACAGATTCTCTTGAAGAAGCCTTGAAGAAAGCCTGGGAGGAAATTGATGAAGATGTCTTACGTGCCGCCGTAGACTCGTTCTCCAAGAGACTTAGGGCCTGTATTAGGGCGAAAGGAGGTCATTTCGAAATTTAGATGCTTTGTTATATGTGTGTGGTCAAAGGCAATGAGTGCTATGAATTTCATCTCATTTGCCTGAGATCTGCCGTTTAGACGGTAAAGTATCTGTGTTGAAGGACTTTTGCCGCACCCTGTAAAGTAAACGTAACGTATTGGGTGGGATAACGTTATCCTGCTTCAGCTTTTCGTCCCATACAGGGTAAAAGGATTAGGCAGCGTGCGGAACCCAAATTGTCGAGGAATGGGTACTGTACAGTAGGACGCCCCCAGTCAAATGTGCTACATCCATGGTTGAGCTGTCGATCCTTGTCGAACTTATCCAGGCTTCAAATCTAACCAAAGTCCTTTGCTGAGCACCAACCCTGGGCAAAAGCAGCACTTTCAGATTGTGCACGCAGTCAGCGTGGTGGTGATACCGCTTGTGATTTGTTCTCTGTTGAACATTCTGCTGGTTATGGCTCTGAAGAAGAACACCATGCCGATGCAGATGCTCAAAGATTCGCATTCACAGCAGACGTTGCTTGAAGCGAGGAATAAGACAGAAAGAAAGGTGCGTACAACGTTTTTGGTCTTCCTAGTATCTTCAACATTATGAAAGCTGTTTAGATCACGGTTATGGTGACGGTCATAATCACAAGTTTCATCGTCTGCAACGCGCCTGGAGCCGTTTTGTCATTTGTCATCACGACAAAGGTAAAACGACTATCATGCAATGCAATATCGCACTCTCATTGCTTTACTTCGTTTCCTAGGTTCGCATTCTACCAGATTCTGAGACCTTTCCTCATCTTACTCGTCCTGACGTCCTACCGCCTGGTTTCAAGACCATTTATCACTAACGTTCCAATAATCCGGAAACCTTTTTGAAGCCGAGCAAGCTAAAATCAAAGCGGAAAATGATTGATGGGACATGTGCGCCTCTTGTTTTAAATCTTCCGACAGCTCCTACGGCAACGTACACTTGACATCCTAACGCTCATTACATTAAAGAGTATCGAAGGTATCGAAAAAATCACATGTGCACCGATGAGTAGGGATTACTCATTGATATGTTGGGAAAGATAAAATTCGTGCGCTCGAGCTTCATCACTACGAATTTTTTGACAGATTTTTTTTTGCTCGCTTCCGACACATAATGGCGTTTTCACAATGGCCTTGACCGCATAAAATAAACGGATAAATAAAATCAATATCATAAAATCAATAAATAAATAATAATCAATGAATAAAATCATTAAATAAATGGAACGAGAAGTGGTTCGATGCCATCGAAATCACAATCCTTCAAAAAGCTTCATCCATATATTGTGGCTAATTGTTGTGTAATTTTACACACTTAAGGATATCACCACTGCGATGATGATGTCAATTTCGAACACAATGGTTATCACTGGAAAGGTGAGTGCAACTATCATTTTGTAGAATACGAACCCGTATAGTTCACGAAAACTTTCAAATATCTTCGAGCTTAAAGTTCATTCTAAACAGTATGCTTTTGATAACAGTTTTCAAAGATTCGAATTGATGAGTTCCTATTTTAAGATTCATTTGAAATGTTACTAAGCATCTTGAATTTCGTATTCTCTTGTGTTATAATAATAATAATTTGTTACGACCATTTAAGACAGTCGTGGGATAATCGCAACATCAAACATACAAAACTTATGAAAAATTAAGAACAGGTTATTTATAATTACAACAGCCAAACGGCTCTCAATTTCACAAACAATTATCGCGAAGGATGACCGTACCGTTGATTTAACCTCCCATATTTCTAATGCTCGAGTAAAGCTTTTCAGCCATAGCTCTAAAACGCTTAATGTTATTACTGGAACCTTACTGTGAAGAAATGAGCTCACGTACTGGAAGTTGGGCGAGAATACCAGATTTTACGATCATGTCCTCTAGTTCTTGTCCTTCTCAGTTGAGAAACCTTGGAGAAATCGATATCAATAATGCCAGACAACATTTTAACACATAGCAAGCGTCATTAACAGCTCGTCCAGAGTGTAAGGAGTTGAGACCAAGCAACTTATTTCTGATGTTTGAACGCGGAATTCCAGCGTAAAAGAAACCATCGCATTGTATCGGAAAATATTCTCCCTAATATGAAATTATTTTGTACTCGTTCAATGAGACATTGGTCTTTCTTCCTGTGTGGTGAAAATACCCTAGTTCCGCGTTCTGGGATTCGCCTAACGTACGTTTTATACGCTCTTACAAGTACCGACCTATTCGTTGTGTTAAACGTTGCCGTGGTTCGACTTACCTTACCCTCTGTCTGCGATCTTAGCAGCTCTATCAGCGTCGTAAAAAATATCCAATCTGAGTTCAAACAAACTATAGAGAAAACTCATGAATGTTGTAGTTGAAGAAGGACGTGGGTACAGAGCAATTCCAGGTGCTGAACTTCGTGTTGTTCTGCATGTCGTCCGAACACTTCCGCGCTCTTCTTCGTCTCCAACTGATGTCGTTATTCGAGTGTCCGAACGTCACCCGCCGAAGCAGTTGGCGTTCCGCCACCAAAACTTACAGTATACCATTGCATGATTTATAACGACGCCTTCACTCATTGTTTAATTCTCAAAATTTACCTAGCGCGCAATTGTAGTCTCCAGCCATGTAGTGTCGGACACGCCGCCCCTTCGTAAGAACGTTCACACTGTACTGCGGCATAAATGTCAGAGCAGAACAGTAGCGGAAAAGGTGGGTATAGCTGCTATAGTTTGTGGGAATGGTGCTGGCGACGATAATTGTCGTGTTAGGAGAGACGGCTAAATGAAGGGAGGATACGGAAAGGCTTACGGACTTGACTTCACATTAAACTCACATTTCTGCAGCGAGCGTCATCTAATCAGCCTGTTCATTCCGTAACGCCCCAGCGCAATGGACTCTCCCTTACTAATCCATTACTGCTTTTCTGCCGCAGTAGGGTTCGAGCACTGAAGACAACGAATGCGCACTTTCCTGTACCAAGAAATGGGTTTTCTAAAAGGCTCCGCTGAAGATTTCGCATGTTAGCAAGAGCTACTTAATAACAGCGTTTCTTGGTGCAGAAGAGCGACTCATTTGTCGCTTTGTCTTAGCGGCGAATCACGTACTTCTCGAGCAGGCCGATTGTCGTTTCTTTCTTTCTAGAACGAGTGTAAATGTAGATCTACGGGCAGAATCATATCAAAACCAAAATCATAACAGGTAATTCTTGTGTGCGAAGTGCTAAGGAACCCCTTCCATTGGTCACAATGACTATGTAGTTGAAATATTTAATATGAAGCACGCCTTGAGGTGACGTCCTGCTTCCTTTCTTCAAGCTTCATCGAAAGTGTACGGATGTCCCGAGTGGCAAATCCTCTCTCAAGTAATATGTCCGCTGTTCCTGTCCATCTACAGTATATTGGCTGGGTGTGGTATCCTCCTTTAACCCATTTTTTATTTGATATATAATCCTCCCTTATATTCATAGTTCAACGGTTTGTGGAGACCAACTTCCTTCTCTCTGGGATAGGTGTTCTGCGCCGCAATTTCGGGTTCTGTGTGCGCAGTATCATCGTTGATGAAAATATATAAACATAGCTTTAATCGTAAGAAACGCTTACTTATTACAATCCTTGTTTTGAAGGGTGAATGCTGTCCACACTCGGGCGACGCCGTCAAAAATAAATGGTAGAATAGGCAGACTTCGGCAAGTTTCGGCTGAAGTCTGCTTTGATGGAATCCTAGCTGTACATTTAAGACACTTACTGAATCTTCAGCAAATTTAGGGTTCTGCTAGTTGTGAGCCCCTATTGCTACGAGCCCTATGAGCGCGCCCATCATTAAACGTTCCCTGAATCTTCGATGAGTCGACATTTGCAAATCCTTTGATGTGTTCATTACCTTGATTTCTATCACAAATTGATAGCCGGCTCATTGTACTCTTGTTTATTAGATTTCCACCAAAGCCGAAGCTCGACTGGACCTTCAGCCATACTTTTTTTTTACATTCATTTCTGTTGATTATATCGAAAATGTCTTCATCGAATCTCGTTGTCGTGTAATTATCTGTGATCTCTTGTTAAACTGTCCTTAGTATCAGCTAGACATAAATCGTCGTTCAGGTGTTTGCTTAAGTGATTTGTAGAAACTTCACACTTGGAACAGGTATTAAACGGTGTTGCAGCTCAACTGGAAACAACGGCAACGAAGTTACTGCTACCAGTCATTGGGAGAAAATAAGTTTATGCAAGAAGGTAAAAGATGTTCCTCTAAGTGAAATAATGCTAACTAATGCAGTCGGCATTCCAAACCACGGTCTTCGTCTGTAATCTGTAACTTTGAATAGACGTGTAGAAGCCAGCACGGAACATTTTTATTGTTTTAAAGTGACGGAGCATTAGAGTACAATTATTCAAGTAAAGGCGGCAAAAGAGCGATAATCTGGAAAAATCTCAAAAGTGTTACGAAAAACGTCTCAGAAGTAATGCAGTAAGGCGAAAAACGCACCGCAAGCAGCACACATTAAACATCGCATACAAATAGAAAATAATTCTTTATTAATAGTTGAGTTAGTTTTCGATTCTTGAAACTGAAATGTTGAACAACATCAATATACATCTCCACTATTATCTTAGAAAATGCAACACATTCAAGTCGATAATCACCTTTGGGCAAGGTTCGCTTCAACGCTAACAGAGAAGATTGAGTTTCTGAAAAAAAACCAAGGTAATAAAAGCACAGTGTACGCCAACGCAACGCCATATGAACTTTTGTCGCCTTCTTCGTAAATATCATGCGAAAATTAGGATGAGAGGGGGTAAAGGCAATTACAACAGATTCCCTTTGCGGGTGATATCAATCTTATAGGACCATCTACCACTAATCACAATGGATGCTTTTGCTCGAAGAGCTGGACCGGTTGAATTACAGCTGCAGCTAAAGGCCATGTTCGTGAGAAATGGATCGGTCTCCTATGCACGATCAACGAGATGAATAGCTTTGGCCCAACATGGCCATCGAATTGAGTCCAATGCAGGGTGGAAGGACACCAGCTACTCGTGAAGGCTTTGAAAAGTTTTAATGAAGTGTGTGGAAGAACACCCAGCAATGCATATGTCACTTCCAACCTTATTCCTGCAGAAATGTGTTCCTTAGAGATGTAGGCGTTGCGCACCCAGCAGGTACCCGCGACTTGCGCTGCCCAAGAAACTGTAGTGATAAAGACGCTTCGTGTTGAGGTGTATCACAAAATTGAATCTTTTGACACTGGGCCACTAAATACTTCGCCGGCCGTCAATCCATTCTTGAGCAGGAAAGTGCTTCACCAGTGCTGATGAAAGCGGTGCTACACTCCTATGATTTTCATGGAAACATCGTTACAGGCAGACACAAAATTAAGGGATGGTTGCCGTCAAAGACGCTGCAAATCTGGATTTTCCGCTCGAAATTCAGCAAGTACGATATGCGGTCTGCTTCGCTTTTGATTTACTGAGCGAATCTCACCAACCTAATGCTGCATTTCGCTCTGATCTTGCGATGAAGTAAGCTCTGCCTTCTTCGGTGGTTCGTAGCTTTTGTTTTGTTTACGCAACTTTTTGAACACTATTAGTTTCTTCCTATCTACTCCTCCTTTCCCTATCACCGCCGAAGGAGATTTCATCACCGATTTCTGAAAGGAAACTCGATCCAGTCATCAAATTCTCCACAAAAAATATTAACGGACCAAAAAACCATAATAAAAGACAAAATTATGATTGTGCATAGCTCCTAAAATTCAGTGCAAATAGGTCATACCCCTGTATCCACAGCATCATCAACCATTGCATTGAGACCGGCGTACGCTTCCAGCCATGTGACCACCTTAAATGGAATCAAGTGATATGCTCGCTTTCTTCTTCGAGCGAGCGAACTTTTCGTTTTAATTTCTTTCTCGACACCCATTCCGCTAATGCTCTGCTCAGTGCGCAATTGTAAGAAACCCATTGAAATTGAATAACATAAGACAAATCGGGGAAGACCATTACATTTTGTCCTCAAATGTTCTCTTTTGCTACGGCATACTTATAGGAGCACAACCTTTACTCTTGTTTTGAAGTACCCTAAAGTCTCATAGATAAGCCCATTCGCGCGCGCGACGCTGCGGCGCCGCGCTGCGAGTGATTGCTGCACCCGCTCGATGTACGTTTAGGTAGGTCATGATGTATAGGTCACAATTTTCGTGCCCGTTTTTGAGAATGTCGCTTAAGCGAGGCATTTGTCACTATTTACAGATCTCCCAAAGCCTCACCTGAGCGGAAAACGCAAAATGAACATAACGAACACGAAAAAAATGAATATCATATTCGTGACAAACGTCCCCGAAAATTCTCTTGAGTTGAGGCAAAGTTAGAGATCCTATGTTGACTTCCTAGGGTGGTATTGAGCCTAAAACACAAATCCTAAAATAATCCTAACGTACAATCCTAGCGAAGTACCAAAAAAGAACATTGGATTCGTAATCAGCACCTCCCGAGAACGCCCCTATGCAAAATTGGGCGAATTCTGCTGAAAAGCAAAAAAAGTTAATGTGTAGCGCTCTACTACGGAAGGCGACCGATCGATACGCGGCGCTGCCGTTCGCGCAAGGCGGGCTTATCTATGAGGCTTTAGGGTATGTCTAGGATCAACCGCTCGTGTAGTCTGATATAGTCTGATAAGTAACGAACTTGCGAGTGAAGAGCCCATGATCAGCAATGAGGCTCAGACCCCCGTCCTTAGACTAGGGAGCATTTTTGGTGCTCATTATTCCTTGAATCTGTCATCATCATCTCCTCAGCGTTTAGTCCCGCGCGCAGTCGCGGGGTCCGCTGTCGTCGTCATTAGTCGCCACTTACATCTATCCTGGGTGTCATGGAGCGTTGACCCAACTTCCTTGAGCTCGGTCTTAATTACGTCACTCCACCTTTCTTGGACGCTCCTGGTGGTCGCTTCCCGAGAACCTCAAACTCCAGTGCTTTTGTACTGGGTGGTCTTAATACCTTCTCACATCATGTCTACACCACGTGAACCTCTGCTCACGCATCCTAAGATGCACTAGAGCTGTCCTCATAATCGCTCGGACGTCCTCCTTCCGGACCCTATCCAGCCGTGTGCATCCACCTGAGCATCCTCATTTCCACAGGGTGCATCCGTTTTTCGTTGGAGTTAGCGACGGGCCAGCGCTCGCTGCAGTAGATCGCACCGCTCTTACAACTGCCCGGTACGGGGCAGTTGTAAGAGCGGTGCGGCGCGAGTACAACTTCCCTAAGACCCTTGAGCACTTCTTGTCATAGAGGATTCCAGTGGACACTCTCCACTTCGCCCAGGCTGCACTTATCCTTTTCTTCACTGCCTGGCCTAGGGTACCATCCTTCGCCAATCCAGTCCCAAGGTATCGAACGTGGTCTTCCCTCTCTATGACTTCCTCGTAGCAGTCCACCATTGGTCCTTAGCCTTCTTTCGAGCTGAGAAACTTGGTTTTCTTTATGTGCAGTCGAAGGCCATTTTTGGCCAATGTTTTCTGCCATTCTCGAACCTTTCCCTATGGTTCGTCCCTAGTATCTGCTATCAGGGCTATGTCGTCCGCATAAAGGATTGTTTTGAGTGGATCTTCCAACAGGTGATTGATCATGCTATCAAGCGTCACGAGGAGAAGAAACGAGCTTTATGCTGTTCTTTGGGGCACACCAACCGCGACGTCCTTTCTTCTTTGTACATCCGTGCAGGGTGCGGATTGTTGCCCTGGATTCGGCATACATTTCTCTTATTATCTTGATCAAATGCTCAGGCACTTCTCGTTCCGGCAAAGATCTCTAGAGTGCATTTCAAGGTAGCCTTTCGTAGGGCTTCTCCAGGTCCAGGAATACCAAGTAGCAGGCTTTGCGCTTTTGAATACCAAGTAGCAGGCTTTGCGCTTTTCCCAGGTGTTTCTCCATTACCTGCCTGGCTATGAAGATGACATCCACAGTGTATCTACACGGCATTTAACGAATTGCTCCTGTTGGATTGGGACCATTTCTTTCAGGCTGCTGTCCACTAGTCGCTCGTAGACTATCATGGTATGGTATATCAACTTGATGCCTCTGTAGTTAGAGCACTTCATCGCATCGCCCTTTTTCTTGAAGATCGCCGCGACAATGCTGTCTCTCCAGACTTCAGGCACCTTCGGCTGTGACCTTATTGAGGAAGCTTGTCAACCATGCTATCCCATATCCTGCTAGCACCCGTTACTTCGTCTGGTCCAACTCCCTACCCCCCTTCCGCTTTCTGGACCTTCTCCTCAGTCCAGAGCGGTATAACACCTTCCACAGATTTGTTTCTCGAACACTTTCTCGAGAAAATTCTTCATTCAGGAGTCCTTTGGAGTACTCTTCCAATCTAGACTAGACTTCTGCTGGCGCTCTTAGCAGTGTTCGTGTAGCGTCTTCTCCGTTTCCATCATCGAATGTGGGGCTCCGTTCTTACCTTCACCTTAGCAGGAAGGATGACGTTGAGGTCTGCAGCCAGACGGCATCGTCGGGGAGCAGCTTTACGTCCTTTACTGCTTTCAGATACTGCCTTCGCACCAAGATGTGATCGACTTCCGTTTTGCGACCTCCACTGAAGTAGGCCGTCTCCTGGATATCTCTCTTAGCAAAGAATGTGCTGCATGCAGGCAGGTCGTGCGCGACTGCCAATCTAAAATCCGCTCAACAACTCCAATTTTGTACCCAACTCCTCGTCCTCCATGTACTCTATCCAGCATGCATGCAGCATCTCTCCTTCGTGTCTATCCTCACGGACATGATCCTATCGCTGATCCTTTGAGCAGCTGACACCGAATCTTTGACATACTCTACGATCGTTTTTCTTTCATTTTCGCCTTTGAAGAAGAGTTTGATCCCTTGTCCACTCTCTTTGGCCTTCTAACCCCTCCAGCGCGTCTCTTGAAGGCACATGATCTGGATTTTCCTTCTCTTCATCACATAAACAATCTCTCTGGACTTACCGCTCAGCGTTCCGAGGTTGAGCGTTCCTATTCGAAAAACTAACTCTTTCAATCGATGTCGTCCGTTCCCCGGTAGCCCCCGCATACTGACCACAGAACTCGGGCGAGGGTCCTGTTCACTTCCGGGTGACATCATAGCATTCACTCGATTATTTCGACAACTTTCAATCATAGTTCCGTGATCGGGTTTGACCAGCGGGCCCGTCAATCTGGGCCTGACGCTGGAATCGTTGCCATTTTTTGCTGTCCTTGCACGGTTTGGCTTTTTGCCTCAATGTGTCACACAGATCCACTTCGCGATGCTCCTGAGCGCCAGCAGGCTCGCGATGGGGACCTGACCACATGACGACACTTGGCATCTTCAGGCTGGCCTGCTTACCTCTCGATGTTTCCTTCTTGCATCGAGCAGGCTATGCCCTCTCATTCTAGGGCCTGTGTTCATCGTCGGGCTCCAAATAATTCTCACTGGAATAGGCGTACGCGTCACCACTGCTGATGAATAGGAGAATCAATAGTTGACCTAAAACTTTGCCAGAAGTATATTTAATAGTAATTTACCGCACCTTTTCCATATCTTCTCGCTGTTCTGGGTCCTTATTCCACATTTTATCTTTAACGTATGCACTTACGTCTTCTGGAGTATCACTGGGAAACACGTTCAACTCATTGTCAATTATCTGCAAACAGAAATCGAGAAGTGCCATGAAAACAGGAACCCGTTCGAAGCTACAGAGACGTCTAATGACGTAGTGTTAAAACAGCTATTGTCGGTTACCTTCTTCTTCACTGTTGCGCTGGGAATGTCACTGTATGGGTCCTTAGAAGTGAAAATTTCGTAGACGAGAATCTGAAACTCCCAGTGGGCGTGATATCATCGAAGAAAAATGGGCGCTATGAGGGTTAGGGGATGCATAGTGGCGGTCCGCAACTTTATGTCGCTTCAACGTGTTGTCGTTGTTATATTTGCCATTGTTTACGATCAGCTCGGTCAGTTTTCACATGTTTGCATGTGAACTCTTCAGAATTGTTCACATCTTAATATGTTAACCAGCATAGAGTCGACGCAATATTACAGACTAGCACGCTGCACCCCAACCCACGAAAAATCATTTGAGGGAATTTTCGAAATCTTGTTTAGCGCTTGCACCGACCCCGTACGAGTAGACGTCGGTTTTTCTCGTGAACATGTAGTTTACAATGCTTTCTGGCGCCATCCACCGTATAGGCATCTTTGTTGCTGTCTTCATCTTGTACTCAGTGCCTGTTCTGGACAGACCAAAGTCCGAGATCTTTACCTAAATGTTTCTGTAATTATTAGCGTCAAAAATAAAAATTTTGCGCAAAGCACGACACAACACACCGCACAATCGTGGTCATAGAGACAATTCCGTGCAGCAATATCTCTGTGGATAATGTTCGACTTGTGAAGATATGAAATGCCCCAGGATGCTCCTAGGGCCATCTGCACCTTCTCGGCTTTAGTTATGGAATCTTTATTCTTCCTCAGATAACTCTTTAGAGCACCACCTACAAAAAACCTTTCCTTGATACACGAATTCTCAGAAGATCCATCATCCATGTACCTGCGACATATTCGAGAAGAATGTATAGAGGCTGGTCTAGCATACCAACACCGTAAAGCTTCACTACATTCGGATGGTTCAGTCCTCTCATTAATCTAGCCTCTTTCATAACTTCCTTGATCAGTTCTTTCGAAATGTCTGCATCGGTCTTGATCTGAAAATAATCATTATTGTCCCAACTGCACGCTTCCGCCTCTTCTGTACCCCTTTACATATTTGCTGAAAATGCGAGCTACGAAAAGACGAACCGATTTTATTGCAACGTATGCGGTTGTTCCATTCTTCAGGATAAGCTTTCCTCGCCTAACTTCTCCAAACTGCCCTTTACCTATCATCCTTCCTACGCGAACATTTTTATGTTGGAATTCCCAGTCGGTAAGTCCAACTGCTCGACTTAATGTGATCTCCTATAAACGATAAATATTATACTGGTGAACAACGTCATCATTGCCGCTCAAACATATTAAACTAATACCTTATTGTTCATAGTGAAACTTGTTTTTGTGTAGTGTGCGAACATGTCTGCTGCAGTGTCGAACCTCAACTTTGGATCCAGAAACGTCTTCCCAGACTTCACGTGGATGATAAGGTTTCGAATCTGCAAAAAGATTCAGCAGCTCTGAGCGGCAAGAAGGCTGGCCAGGATTCACTCCATTCGAGCACAGAGATTACCATTTCCAGTCGATCGTTTTCGGAAGCGCTATCGTAATGATTTTCTGGATCGATCATTACACAAATAATAGGTGCGATCTTGCGCCGCTGCTCTTTCGCCTTTGTTGTATATGTTGTCTGAAAGCATATTTACTTATCATTTTAGGTACGAAAGACCTGTGGGTAACGGTTTAAATGCGAGATGAAAGGCAGGTGACCGCAGCCTTGGATACTGTGATCATGTGAACATGGCTGGCAGCAGGCATACTAATAGAACTACAGGTGAGATAGAGCACTGTACTTGTTGCACGAAACAACCCGCAGGGGGGGGGTTTAATGGTCATGTCGACACAAGAAAAGATGGAGACAAATGCCTTGGTGGTTTTGGCTACGGCGCAGGCAACGAAGATGGCGAGCGCATTCTCGAGCTTGCGTGCTCGCACGACCTTGTCAGCATGAACACGACATTTCGTAAGCGTCCGTCACACTTGATCCCTTTCATCAGCAGAAATACGAGGTCGCAGGTCGATTATGTGCTCGTAAGACGTCGCAATGCTAAGTTCGTCAGCGACGCAAAGGTAGCACCTTACGAGACGGTGGCTACGCAACATCGGCCTTTGGTGTGCACGACACAATTCACTCCGCCAAAGCAAAAGAGGGTTGAGCGGTGCGGACAAGAGCGCATCAAGTAGTGGCGTTCCAAGGAAAAGGAAGCCGAAGTTATCGGTGGTATACGATTGCCCCTAATTGTGGATATCGACACCACATGGCAGAATATGAAAACCATGGTCTATAAAGCTGGACGATCCTAACTAGGAGTATCCAAGCCAGGTTAACGTACGATTGACATACAGCCTGGAAGTCAAGGAGAAGGTAAAGGCGGAGAAATGCCTCTACAACGCCTTCCTGTGCAACAAAACGTGTGAGGTGCGCTTCAATCTGTATCTGAGGCGTGATCTCTGAATTTGAAAAAGCCCTGTTTCCAATCAAGCGCAGACGACAGTGTCAGAACTGTAGTAGAACGTAGGCGACGCCTATATTCGCTGTGAGACCGCCGTAGTTCGACAGTGACAACGTGAAATGATCCATTAGAATGAGTGAGCAGCGGCCACTACCCGCAGCATCAGAGCAGCGAGTGAATACAGCCTACTCACCGCTCGAGTATGCCTCGCCCCTACGCATACAGCATTGCCAACTCGTTGACGTAGCGGTTCTACCGGGGCAACGGGGACCAACAGTGAAATAGAGGCAGAGAAGGACATTCCAATATTCGCTGCTCTGTTGCCCTGGTTGGATGGCCGGTTTTGGCGATGATAGTGAGATGGTGGAGCGATCCTTCACAACCGGAGGCACTGCCGCAGTGAAAATCAGCACTGCTGAACCATTTACATCGATTACTTACACAAGTTTTTCGTGAATTCCTCACTATTGCCGGAAGCCGGAACCCTAACCTCGAAATTTACTTTGTCATTAATGTAAACCATGCATCACCTGCTAAGGCTAAACGATCGCGAGTAGGATTTCAGTGTTACGCTCAGTAATTTTGGAACTATTTGAGGCGTTGTACCCCACCGCTTCTTACATTAAAGAGTGTGTGTCTTGAGTAGAATCAGCGCATGCGTCTCCTCCCGCCGCGCACTATTTCGCAAGGCTTTTGGCGATTACAGCTCAACATACCGGTGGGGTACAACATCTTAAACAGTGCCGTAATTTTTCGTGGTTTGTATTAAACGACTGCAATCAAACCTCTGTGGATCGCACTAAGTAATCACCATGTTTCGTGAGTATTGAGCAGACATCCTGTCGTGGAATAAAACCGTGATAGAATTCTTGTGACGTGAGCCATTCTTCGAATTTAGTCTGTTATGAGAGAATTTGAAAGCAATTTCAGATCAGTGGTAATAAGAAGATCAGCTGCAGCTACATACAAGAGACGCCAGCTGCCTTACGACAAGCGCCCCGCGACGAGTTTAAGAAGGAACTTACCTTGTCGACCTCACCACCTTCATTAGTTTGAGCATCTTCTTGTGAACTAGTTAGACCCGGCATTCACCAGACCGCCACTCATATAAATGAGAAACGCTTCTGCAATTCCCTCCGAGCGTGTTGATAAATGATAGCGTGTGGAGTTGATTGGCTATAACTGAATGGAGTCTACTCCCGGCATCAGTTCTTAAAGTCGAATCATGCTATAATGTAAACATACGCATATTTGATGTAAAACATCCTCTCCTCTTTTCAGAGCTCTCTTTCGTCGTTCTTTGTTTTTCTGCAGCATAGTTTTGCAATATAAATGTAAATCATTGTTAAATGTACTTATTTCTGCCTATGTGAACGCGTAGCTAGCACCTCCCTCGAAGCACATACCACGTCCTTTTTTTTTAATGAATCTTGGCATTTCGGAAGTCATTAAGCGCTGAAATGTTCAGCTACACCAAAATTGTTGTAATTACTTCATTCGATCTGACCATTGGGCGTCCTCGCCTTACTAAGAGCCTCAGAGGTTGAAACGTCCAAACAAAGCAAGAAGCCATTTGAATGGAAACTCTGAGCATAAGTGGCAAAAGTCTGGCACCCGTTTATCCAATTCTGTAAAGATGGAAGGTTCACTCAGCGTGGACGGTGGAGCGATCGCTAAACTGCGCTGGTGGGAGCAGCTACTCCTGCCGTATTCTGTAGTGTAGCACAAATAAATCATTTACGATGTAAAAGGTGCGATTGCCTCTCGTCTAACAGCAAGACAAACAGGCTTCAACTAGATATCAGGTGCCTATTAATCGCTTGAGATCAGGGGTGTGCGGAACTTCCGTTTCCGTGCTTCGAATTCCGGTTTTTGGCCGCTTTTAGCCCTTCCATTTCGTTTCCGTGTTCCGCCCTTTTTTTGGGGCACAACACGGAAGCGGAAGCAGAAATTGTAGGGCCACGCTGTGAAGTCTAACAAAGGGGAGACTGAAGTTATTGTGCTAACGTCGATTTGATTCCTTCAAATTCTGGTAGAATATAACCAATGCAGCGAAGTGACCCCTCTTAAGAAAACTTGCAATGGAGTATTTGTCGGCACCTGCCACTTCAACAGAGATTGTTTTCTGCTGCTCGTTGCATTGTAAAAGATTTGAGAAAAATTTATTTATTTATTTATGCGCCATACTGCGCGCCAATTGAAAGATTCAAAAAAGGCATCAAGAACACTTAACTCAGAACAATAACTCATAAAAAAACTTCAAATAAGCAAAAAAAAAGCAAATCATGTGAGCAACTGAGCTTCAGTGGAACAATAGAAATTCGTTAAACCCGGCGGTCAGATTTAGCATAGACTAGCATAACTATTAAGATAAGCCATGCTTCGGCTGGAGGCCATTTGTTCCATCTGAACCTCTGAGGGACAGCTTTCACGAGCGGCATTTAGGCAGTATTCAGAAGAAAAAGAAAAGTTCCTTGCCGTTGATGGGACAGGAACCATGGTGACCCCTACGTCCGACTGTCCACACCACAAAAGCATGGTGCCCTCCCCAGGAAAATGAGCGAGAAGCGGCTCCTCGGAGCTCACATGGCCACGACAACAGCATTGTGACAGTAAGCCGAACAGGAAAAAGTAGCAGAGGAAAAGAAAAAGTAGCAAAAGTAGCTAATAACTTTTTTGCTGGTTCCTTGTGATGTCCAGTTACAATTAGTAGGATATCCAACGGTCCACGATAAGATAGTCTGTCAACAGAGGCCCAAAAAGAGACGTAATGGTATCCGCCTCAGTGTGGCTTGACAGTTAGGAACACGCATGTGGTGACAGTTGAACCGCCTGAGACGCGTGTATGATGATGTTCATGAGATATCATTAGTCCCAAAGAGACTCAGGATGTTCGTCCATTTATCTAATCCTACACACGAGGGTGCTCTAGAACTCATTTCAGTAGATAGTAACATGGATGGCTAGAAGTTATAGAAGAACAAGGCACACCATAGTAAGTGCCCTGCCATACCACCGTTGCGATTGACGCTGCGCCGATCGCTGCGAATAGGCGTCGTTCATGAAGTATTGTGTGTGCCGCAGCTGCCTGCAGATACCATAGGGGTTAATTAGAGAAATGTGTTGTGTGGATGTGTTCGTGTGTTCGTATTCAAATGTGGATGTGTTCGTGTGGGAAATATGAGGTTAAATTTTGGAAAAATAGGATAATTTCCAAAATTCGAAGAGTTAGGGTGAATACCGCTCGTGTTCCCAGTAATCTGATAAAAAGCGAAAACTGGAAGTGAGGCCAATTTTCTAGCCGACATAGCGATCCCAATCACAAGGGCAGATCAAATAGGTAAAGAAGCAATTTTAAAAGAGATAATGGACCTCTCAGAAGCTAGACTAATCGATAAGAACGAAGAAATGCCCTGATAGCCTTGGTATAAAGGACTACCCAGACAATCAACGAAATGACGCACAAGGGTATACAACGGGCTAACTTGTACCAACTGGGAACTAGTAGTTGGTCTTAGGTGAAACGATAAATACTGGCTGGCCGCTGAATGACCAGAAACTCCTTATCGTTACACCGGACACACAAACATTCGGGTCAAATTTTGGAAATTATCCTATTTTTCCAACACTTGACCTCTTATTTCCCACACGAACACACCCACATTTGAATACGAACACACGAACACATCCACACAACACATTTCTCTAATTAACCCCTACGGTATCCGCAGGCAGCTGCGGCACAACAATACTTCATGAACGACGCCTATTCGCAGCGATCGACGCAGCGTCAATCGCAACGGTGGTATGGCAGGGCACTAACACAACATTCGAAACATGCAATTTGTGGAACATACAATGCTACGCCTAAACTTGTGAGGTAACTTCTTCTTATTCGTTGGTGTCCGTTCGTACCTCATCAAAGCGGTTTGCTCTAGCTAACCGACATCAGCCAAACCTAATTTTTCTAAAACATCAGTCTTTCTCAGAGCGAGTTTAAATTTAGAGGAATCGGAACATGACAACAGAGAAGCAGGTAGACGTTCTAGCCACTTTGTGGTCCGTAAAAAGAAGGAATCCGCCCATAATCCCTGATGGTAGCGGCCTATTCTGTGGCTGGAAGCGCTGAAAGGGTTCCTTCTACCATGAGTCGGCTTGAACTTCCAATATTTCGAAGGCTGCAGGAGTTGTTCACCTTTAACAATCCTGAAGGCCATAAGTAAATCTGCAACGACACGTCTATAGAAAAGAGGTTGCAACTTGATTCTCTTTAATCTGGCGCGATAATGTGGAGTCTCTAAAGATTCGCCACGTTTAGCAGTGACTCTGCAAAACAAGATACGCGTGAACGTCCTTTGAATTTTCTCCAGAGAATTTATGTCCTTACGGAGATAGCGACTCCAAACGGGGGAGCAGTACTCAAGAACGGGAAGCAAGTTTTAGCCAAATACGTTCCTCCGAACAATGAATGTCCCTAAACAACAGATAGAGCAGTCTCAGTCCTTTCGCTGCAATCTCCTGGACCTGCTTGTTATGTTGCATGTCCTCCGAAAAGTGAACTCCTAGGTCCCTTATTTGGTCACAGGAGACAATGGGAGTCTCGTCCGAGAGGTTAACTTCCAACGGTTCCGAAAAAGGCGAGAAGACGTGTCATTTGTTCGTCTTTATAGGGAAAAAGACTCTTTTTCGAAAATCCCGAGAAACCACTGTTTCTCCATCATGCTTACATGCTCAATTTAGGCTTCTAATTCTATGCTGAGAGCGTTCTTGTCTATCACGCCAAAAAAGTCATTGTCTTTCTGTACGCACTTGTGCCGGCTTTGATTTATAATGAAGTTTATGTTACGTGTATCGTATTCCTGTTTTCGGTCATTTTTGAACATTTCCGTTCCGTCTTTCGCTTTTTGAAAAAAAAATTCCACACACCCCTGCTAAATATTATGCATAAATTGCCTCTAGAAGGACCATAGCACGGTGTTGCTTTTCATCGGGAAGTATCTCTGTCGTGAAAATAGCGATACGGGTATTTGGGCAAAACCGCGTCTGCGTTTATTCTCTCACCCCCCCCCCTTTGCCGACCATGTCCAACTTTAAAATGTCCCTGTAACTTGAAAATGTGGAAATCCTGCAAAATCGTTTTGTTTTCGTCTGCCGTTTGCTAGCCATCAAGGGATTTTGACAGCCTTCGGTAATGTAATGGACAGAATTTCAAGAAAATGGCAAAACACTTCATTTGCGAGTATTATCTACTTTTGCTAATGGCACATGCAGACAAATCGGCTCATTTCCGCAACGATACCAGCTTACAATCATTTTGTACATCACTTCCCGCCGTGATGGTTGGTGATTGCAAGAAATGTAATCTGAGGCTTTATCATTGAAACATGCAAATGCTTCGCAACAAGTCTCATTGTCAGTCACGAATGGCTTTCGCAGTACCGTGTGTTACAATTTTTGAAGTAATAAACGATTTTGTCGGAAAGAGTCCATTTGTCTACCGTAACCCGTATTCAGCTCAGTGATTTTTTCGTGGATAGCAAATTTGTACCCTTGACATTTTTTACCTTTTATATACGTTCTCCTAAAAGAACTGTAAAATAGCCATGATATAGTGTCGATCTTAGCCTTTATACAAACCCCCAGACGTAATTTGCTAGGCCCTCCTACCGAATTTGCACCGAGTTCGCGCCAAGGGCCGCATTGACGCAAAGTCGGGGTGAGGCGCCTGTCGCGTGTTCTGTAACGACGGATTACGGTAGACAAATGGACACCCTCCGATGGAATCGTGCTTGTTTTTTGAAGTGTTTATTGAAACCGCATTATCCCTCCAAAGCGGACATCGTTTCTGGGAAATTGGATTTTAATCGGTAGAAGTAGTAGCATTTTCATCTCAACCACTCTCGTTTTAGTGCTACCGACAGAAGAATCGAAATATCAAAAAATGCAAACCAAATATTATCCTGATTATGACTTTTAAACGCTAATAATATTACGACGAGCCAGAGGTCCTGTCGTTTGTGTCCACGAAAGCACCAGCTTTAGCCGAGTAAGAAAAAACAAACAATAACGTACTGTTGAAATGCAGCTAATTCCCTTAGAAATAAATCCTAAACGAAGAGCTCCGTCTGAATTACGTCAGATATTAAGGAATCAAAGACGATGTTCGCAAAGGTCTCTTTCTTTCATAATCTGTTCTGCACGTGCAGAAAACAAGTGGCGATGAATAGATGTAAACGAATACAATTAACACGCTTTCATTGAACTAAGCACTTTAATCATTTTCGTCAGATACACAGTATGCTTAGATCTCAAACATCGGGATGTTTGAGGATCATTAGCAGAATTATTATGCATTACTATTTTGCATGTAGGAATGAAAACTTGAAAATTCTTATAACAACGGATCTTCTGGCTGCAGATGTGATATTATTCATCAGGTTTTCTTCTCCATGTGAAATCGATCCAAATCGTTCCACCGAAGTATATTCATGAATGTCCGGAAATGGATTGAACTTCACATTCTTGATGTAACACACTGATATCGGGTCCTCTGTAATTACGGAAATAAATACGTCCTTCTTATCGTCGGTTTGTCGAACAGGTTTATAGGTTCCAAAATTTGGATGAAACTGCTGAGGAAACGTACAGTAAAGGCGCACCACAAGCTTCGACATATTTCACTGGCATCGTACCAAACACGCAAAGGTACAGTGAAGCTACGACATTCTAAAAATCCATGTGATTTGCCACATTCGGCACCTCACACATCATCTCGGCAATTTTTCAAGAGCGAGGTTCTTTATAAATCATGCTCAGATGGAATTAGCTTCAAAATTGCAATTTCATCAACTAAAAATAGCAAATAATCTTGCGACTTACGAGCAAAGATGTCTAGTGTGCAAATGATAGTGGTGTGTTAAACAGGTTTCCACAGAGCTGAGATGAGCCACTTGCAAACCAGACATTAATTCCCGCTCAAGTTAAAATGCTCGGCGACTTAAGAAAAATGGTTGTATGTCAGCGAATCACGTGGAATCGGAAGATCCAAAAATATCAGACAAGTGTGTATTGAATAGCAGGGAGTTGCACCTACTGCTGCTTTGATATATTATACAGTTTACACAATTCCGAGTAAATGGCGCTGACTCAAGGAAAACAGGAATTTTTTAATAGTTCCTATACTCTAACTTTACCAGGAATGTTTCATGGTAAATATCATTCTATTACCATGTTTCGGATTCTTCAGCTACATCAGAAAATGAGAGGTTTAGGTATCGCACACTCATCGTAACTGTCAGAAATTTGAAGCCAACGTAGTTGATGTACACCTACATGAATCATTACTGGTAAGACCAGGCCAAAATCAACATTTGACTTCTTAGAATCCTCCTATTGAAGGGGAAAACGATAGCGTTGGTGAAATCAACTACGTTAGTGGAGTCGACTACGATTTCACTCTATTTGGCAGACATTCTTTAGGTACCCATATTTCAGACGAAACAAACTCCTATAAATCAGAGGTGGAACCAATATTGTACCAACTTGCCTTTTTATTTTATTCCAGGTCAGTACAGGTTGAAAGCGATAAAAATAGGGGATCCATGGATAACTGACCTTACGCTGGAATCTATCAAGGAATATTTCTAAGGAATAAGAAAAGAAAAAAAGAAAAATGAAAAGATTTTAAATTTCTTCTTACAAATTCACGGTAGACACTTTGATAAGGAGCTGTGAGGTTATTTTGTCTTTGAGAGCTTCCACCACTGTTCTGCCCTCTTCTGTTTTGAAACTCAGAAACTGAATGGAACCAAAGAAATAGTCCAAAGCAAATTCGACAGCCTGTGACGTTTGTCCCTTTTAGCGAGATTTTCTAGGGTGAACAGCAATGGAAAATGTCTCTTCAATGAGGACTAGTTGTGCTATTTTGGAGAGTTGTCGGGCGGACTGACCGCAGCAAACATACGATATCAGTGCATGTTTCACAGATCGTCCGTCTCCAGGGTGGCAGATAGCGATCCCCGTATCAGGAGCCATACCGTCTCCCTGAACATGAGCCGCCACTCAACAGCTCGTCAGTGTTCGTCTTCGCTTTGGCTTATCACCTGATAGCGATGTAATATGTAGCGGTGCTTCCTGTCCTGCACGTAGCCTCGTCTCATAGTCAGATACTGATCTCTGCTTGCTTTTTTTCGTTGTAAAAGTCTCGTCACAGCTCCGACCGAAGGGCCTTTCCCCTCTCTAATAACACCCACTATTTCTATTATTTTTACCCACTTTTAGCTTGAATCAGTTAACCTTCCTGAAACGTCTGCATATTGTTTAAAGTCTTAGCTAACAATTTTTTTGAGTCCTAACGCCGAACCTCAAAAGCGTGCCCATCTTCACCACATTTTCACCTTCCATTTTTTTCGCCTCCCTGCTTCACTAATTCTATGTAGTTCCTGATTCTTGAAAATTTGACCATCCTTTAGAGGCTGGTTTGCTTCTATAAATCTGGTCGCCACGACGGGCGTTTATACACAGCAATTTCGATCTCAGGACACATTAGTAGTAACGTTATTCAAATAGACTAATGTTTTAGCAAAAATCGCAAAAATCGCCTTCGTCAGACTTTGAAAAATACAAATATAAACGAAAACATTGGACCGAACATTCTCGCAGTAACCTTACCGGGTACGTCTGGTTTTGGAACATGACGTGCGGAGCCACAGTCCATTCTCGTTTCTCTCTTGATTTTTCCCCTGTAATGCACACGTTTATCCAGTTCTTTTCGTTCCATTTTAGTTATTTCTCTGTCCACTCTTCTGATTGATGGTGTTCGGACGCTGTGATCGTACCTGCACAATCCTTAATACAATTCTTACTTTACTTTTTTACTTTTTTTTACTATAATCTTATATGAAAATAATTGCTATAGTACAATTTTTAATAGTATCTTAGATATGCACTGCTCAAAGATCCCAATTCTCTACTTTTATGAATCCGCCGCCGCTCGCCAGACTCGAAAAAATTCTCATGTGTTGCACCTTGTTCTCTCATCATTGCAGTCGTAGAATAATTTGGCGAACTCCCCACCTGATTGGTGGACTTTTGACGATCTTTGCGTCGACGCTGGAACGAATTCGAGACCAGAATCGATGTTTTCATGTATCTCTCGCCCTGCCCCAACGTTGTAAACCACCAAGGTTGTCGCTTTGAGTTTTTTCGGTGAACGCCAAGTTTGACCGCTGTCGACCACTACGTGCAGAAAAGAGAGCACGTGGAAATGCTGGAACTGCATTGCGTTCAGAGAAGATAGGTATACCCATTAGTTTAATGTTTCAACGATTCGTTCGATAAATTCTTGCTTTGAATATGCGCCAAAAAATTCAGCACAAAAAAGACGACTGTACAATATCAGTTTCGGATTTTGGAAGTGTAGATTTTTGTAAAAAAAACTACTATCACTACTTTAGACAATATTCAACTGAAAAAAGTTGAGCGTTATATGGACAGTAGAACGACGCCTTCAACAAGACAAAAAAGGTAGAAAAGGTAAAGGTTCAGGCGTTAATCAGCCCCTAATCTAAGACCCGCAGCCGCATTTAGAATTGTAGAGGTATGCGCAGTTCTTTCTTCAGCAAGCCAAGATGGTAAAATATATTTCCTTTATTCGGCTGACGTTTCGCTACGTACGCTACGTACGCTGAAAAATATATTTTACCATCTTGGCTTGCTGAAGAAAGAACTGCGCGTGACTATCACAAATGCCAAGATTAACAGACAGTCGAAGTTGGAATGTAGAGGTATGTACGGTGATTGCGCATACGGCCTAGACACTGACTTGCGGAGGCCTGTCGCTATACCAAGCCAGTGTCTTTACCTTCGCAGACAAGCCTGGTACCAACTTACCCGGTACCGGAGGGATGGAAGGCTTGGTTAGCCCGGGACGGGAATCGATCGCTCGACCGTGTGGGTGACAGTATGTAGCGCTTCTTGCCACTTCACCATGCGTGCCCTCTACAAGAAAAATCCAACAAAACAGTAAAGCAGAATTACAACTTTCGGAGAAACGAGACCTCTGCCCTAGAATATCCATAAGGAATTCAGCCAATGTTCAATTTCTACAGATTAAGGGTGTTGAATCTTCATTTATAGAGTTGTAAATTTCTAGATTTTGTTTCCACAGTGATTCGCTACAAACGTCAAAGGTCTCGGTTGAATTGATCGGCTTGTTTCCGACACTTTTTGGACAAGTTTGTTTCCTGGATCTCAACGATAACGGCAGATCAATCTGATCAGCTAGGACTGGGCGAGAAAACGAGTTCTCGTACTAACATCGAGAGAATGAACTTCCGCCCACACAGGCTTAGGATTTCCAACCATTCCTTAATTTGATGTAGTGCACTTACACCAACTTTCAAACCTTATCACCCTCCTCTTTTACTCTCATTATCTCAAACCGAACAAGAACGGGACCGCAGGTCTACGAATGGTCTTGCGGAAAAAACGTTCGCTTTGATAAATCTCACATCTTTTGGTCTACCAGTACTATCCTTCCTGGTATAATTGTAGATATTTCTGCTGGGAGAAACGTGGTGGGTGAACTGAAGGGTTGAACGAATGCCAGGTCTCTAAGCATTGGCATTGATTTGAACGTTTTTAGCATTGGTAGTTCTTTCCAAGTGTATTGAAGCGGAACAACGTTTGAAAGTGCTCGTCATCTTCGGTGTCCTAGTCGTCAAATAGTCGCATTTTGTCAGGTCTCAGCTGTTGTGAACCATCAACTCTTTTTGTAATCGTCACTGTGAGAGCTAATAGCTGGAAGGGGGTTTCACACGGTCAATAGCTCCTGATACCCTCTGCTTTTTCGGTGAAGTTCTTCCTTGGTAAAGTTAGAAACTTCGCCCTCTCTCTTCTTCTGCTAGTGATTTGCGGAAACCTCAATCGTTCTCAAATTGTAGGTAGTACAAAGACTAGAAAAACGAAAAATAAATGGCTGACGTGTGTGTACCACGTCATTTCGACACCATCGACCACTGAATGACCTTTAAAACCGATTAAATTGCACTCCTGGGAAGATATAGAGAGTGAGTGAAGAGATGTGGAGCTATAAGAATAGGACTCTTTAATTACCCGTTCCCCGTCGAAATGAAGGGTATTATGACGCTCGGATAGTCTTCTGTTCGAGAAACATCTGAAACGATCAGCTTCCCTATTGCCAAACTTTAATGTTTCGCTATTTTGCCGCACAGTAACACTCTAAAATACGAGGCGCTGATCCGATGCTACAACTGTTTTCATCGTCTCAAATGCAGTAGCTAATTGAAAAAGCGTCTCTGGTCAAACATCTTATGTTTCGTTTTCTAATTTCGGTCGCCTAAACCGTTGTTGATTCGCAAACGAAATCGTGGATTTTCACATTTTTGTTTTGTTTTTCGAGACGAGCAGAAATCATGTTCTTTTGCAAGCAGTCAAGCCAGGTGGGTCATCGATCCTCCTTCGAGTTTGTCCACGCACATTTAGCTAGAATTTTTTCGAATTTTAATTCATTTTCACTTGCACGACTGCATCTCACATAAAAATAAATGCCCATAGTTGAGACGACGGTTTTCAAGATTTTCCAAGTTTTAATACCTGAGAACGATTAGCCAAGCATGAAGTAATAAGCAGTTCAGAGAAAACTATAGACGTGCTATCAGGTAGGGTGTCAGCCGCTATTGAAGTCAATCTTCCCGTATTTCCATAGAAGTCTGCTACTAATTTAGCTGATCCCAGAGAGTGAAAGGGTTGGTTAGCCTGACCGAGGATCGATCGCTCGACTACGAAGGATTGGCGCCTCCTGCCACTTCACCACGCATGTCCGTGTGTCTCATCAGAAAGGATTTCCTATCCTTTCAGTTTCCAATCCATTCCCTATATGTACATAGACAGTTGTGTTAAGGCCCATTCAGACTACACTGTGTGGCTCCGGCAGTAATGACGATACATGGAGAGCGGCGGCGCGCGGCAGCTGCGCGGTAGCGCAGTAAGTATACGGTATTTTCTTTAGAACCACCCATATCGCCAACTAGTTTTTTTAATAGTTTTTTGACCAACGACAGTATAGTGGACGGCCGGAAAAGCGCGCAGCTGTTGCGGAAATACGCGCACCCCCTTTTTACTGCTCCACTCGGGTTTGCTGCCACAGTAGAGTCTAAAGGGGCCCTTAAAGTGGTATATTGCTCATATTTCCGGCCGTTTCTATTCTATGGAGCAACAGAACAGTTAAACAAAACTTGACTACTGGATCCAAACAGCTGAGCTTTAACAGTAAAAACCCACGACCTAGTAACAGCAGCACAAGGTCAGCAATTATGCTGTAAGCGCACGACATAAGGCCCCTTCAGACTTTACTGTCGCAGCAAAGTAGAATTTAGCAGCAAGATGGGGATGAGCGCATTTTCGCAACGGTTGCCCAGATTTGCGGCCGTCCACTGGACTGTCGTTAGTCAAAAAAAACAACGCGAAGAAAAGCAAAAATACGAAGCGGATCTTCCGCGTAGCGAGCTGTGGTACGCAAAAATTCTGCAGACGTCACTATACACGCTTTCGGGGCTTCAGTGCGGCAGTAATTCCCTATAGTTCACATCATTACTGCGGCAGCAACGCAGTAAAGTCTGAAGGGGTCCATACTCACGATTACGCGGAGCGAACAATGTCTCTCTTCGCGAGACCGCTCCTGTTCTCTTTCCCGTCCACTTGTCAATACCTGCCGATATCTTCGGTCGAGCACATAGCGTATAATCACCCTCTAAAACGCATTTCGTGACCCACAATACTCAGCCCTGAGACCACGATGAAGGCTACACTGGGGAAAAACCAGAAGAGCAACCAACCTCAGTTAGGACCAGTACGCCGCAATGGCGAAAATTCCTCGCTGCCTACGACCACTAGTCGCACTTAATTATCTAAGTTAGCCGACAGAGCGAGTTGTGTCCGCTTTTTTGGACAGTTTTCCGTTGCGTACTTGAAAGGCGTACTCCCGTCATGCTTGCAGTTGAAGGATCGCCGTGACCAATCGCCAGCACAAACTTTCCCATCACGTACTTGTTCGTGTTCCGTTCCGTCACTAGTTTCTCTGGTTTCAAACGGAAGCCATTTAGCCAATCTTTCGTCTTCCTTTTTGTGAGTAGCACAATTATATGCTTTTCATTTTTGCCACTATCGGCGTTTCTGTGCGTACCACACTATTTTTCGCACGAAGAACTTCACGTTCTTAGAAAAATGTTAGCGAAACCTGAGACTTTTAGGCAATTCAAAACAAGTATGTTTGAAAGTATGTCTACTAGATCAGGCTAATCAAAAAGTTCTCAGCAGAAAAATTGAAATGGACCTGCGCTCTCCACAAAAAAGGAACTTTCTCACGTTTTCACGACCATGGGTGCAACTATGTACATAATTCTGAAGCACTTCCTCGTGTCCGTTCTTTCACGTGACGCCCTGCAAGAAAGCCCATGATGCGTCTTTAATCTTGTTCAGACAACTCTCGTAATCGAACTCAGCTCCTCTTCATAATTCATACCTGAGCCTGGATTCATAATCAATGCCCGTTATACGTATACTCCAAATAAACACCTCATGGTTGCTCCCTTGTGGTGACTGTCATTACACCCGTTAGGTCACCTTACGCCAGGTTTACGAACATCAAATTTTGATATCACAGGTTTTTGACCCAATTTCAACTTAGCGGTAGAGATCGGCTTTTTCATGTCCGGTCGGTTAGAGACCGAACGGACGAGAGTTTAAAAGTCAGGCGTATCACCTCGATGATCAGGGTTTAATGGCACCACAAAAAACCCTTGCCTAGCTCAGAGATGGCTGAAAAGAGTGCCAAAGTTGACAGGTCGGATGATGAAGGAAAGCTGTAACAATCACAAGACTGATCGATGGTCACTGCGCCCTGTACATCATGGCCATCCTTATATTTCTGATTATTTATTTATTTACTTATTTTTTATTTATATTTCTTCTTTCTAGTTTTCTTTCCAGTCCTTCTTTTTACCTTGCGCGCTCTACCACTTGAAAACGTGCTATATGGCTTGATGGTAATGTGTCAATAATGAGATTTTTCCCTTCGCGAAAATCAGTTCTGATTGTTTTACCAACTATCTGACGTTTCTCTTCATTTTCGCCAATTGTGTGCAGGCAGCTTCCTTGAACTTTTGGAAGCACACGAGCGAATGCCTCATGCTTATTGTAGTGATTTCAGTATAGGGACGCAATAAATCCCAAGTTCTCTTTACTCTGAACGGAGTCTTCCCGGCTTCGGTGTAGGCAATTGCTCCATGTATTTCCTTCCGAGGCGTAATTTACGTTGTGTTTTACAGACTGAAGTGTCCTTCTGTTGCTCATGATCAACTGTTGTTTGATCTTGGCATGTCGAATATCACGTTGATTATTGTAGTATGAAAGAGAGAAGCCGATAGGCCAAGGAATTTATTACGTCTCTATGGCCATTAATACGTGTTTTAATTGCCCAAGTTTGAGATTGTCGAAGGCGGATTCGTCGAAACAATGCCGGTAATAAACTTCAATTGTCCTGCAACTGCTCTGCTCCTTTGGAATAAAAGTGGATTTAGGCGAAGTACACAGCTTGTTCTGATGCGAATTGTGACTGAATTAGCAGTCCGAAGTTATTCTTGGCTGACCATCTATGGAGGAAGAAGTGGATTGTGCGACGCAGATGTGATCGGCGACCCCCTGTCAAAGCTGTCTAATGACTTCTCAAAGAAGATTCTGAAGTAAGCGTTTGGGGCATCAACGATCTGTGTGCGTCGCATCGTTGCGTAAGCAGCGTTTGAATGCCAGCTAAATGATGCGAATTTCATGACGAGGTTGTTTGCGCTGTTTGATGTGACGAGGCGATGATGAGCTCTTTCACCTTCCGTGGAATTTATCGAGAACTCTAATCGTTCTTCATTAACAACGAGAGTGGTATTTTCTAAGGACCAGGAAGCAAACACGTCGTTTCTTGACCGAACGCAGCATGAAAAATGATGATGAAAACCATTTTTCTGGCTATTCCAAACATAGAACAGAAAACGAGAGAGATGTTGACTAACCAACCGTTCATCATAGATTTTGCCTATGAAAGGTTGCGCTTCTGTGTGGTCGCTTGACCTTTAGCAGCTTCTGCTGGCAGCTAACCGGTTCATCTATTCCGACTTTTGATCGAAGAAGAAAGCTCAGCGCTACGTTTCTCAAGATGCGTTCGGGTAAAGTACTGACTATACGGATAGGAATTAAACTCTCTCTGAAACTCGAAACGTACATGTGCTGAAAACTAACCGTAGCCATGCCCTGCTTTCTTTACCTCTGCGTTAATCCGACCTTTCCGATTTATTTTCTTCGGAGCCTGGAGGAAATAAACACAAAAGTGGCAATTCCAAGGAAAGTCTCCTCAGCTAAACGACTTCCCAAGAAAATTCCTAATCTTCTCATTTCACCTTTATACCTTTACCTACTGTTTTACCAGCTTTTATTTTGGCGAAATACTGTAGAGAGAAAGCTCTGTAGAATGTGTAGAAGGCCTTTTTCCGCAGGATTATTGCGTAGTTGAGCTTTATCGTTGTAGAATTGTCTAGTTGTAATATTAACAATTTCAAAAGGTATATTACGAAACTATTCTGCTATTTGCCGCTTTTGCTTAGCGGTTTATAGACGGGAATGAGTTCATTGACTTAGATTCTTGGAGATGCTAGGTTATTCGCAAAACACTGACATCGGACGGGAATTGAACCCGCGCGAAACACTGACATCGGACGAGAATTGAACCCAGCAAAACACTTACATCGGATGGGAATTGAACCCGTTTAGTAAAAGGCGAAATTTCAATTTCAAATTTCAAAAGGAGCACTTGTTTTGCGTGCAGAGTAACATCTAATCCCGCTCTTTTAAGAGGGGAGTGACGCCCACAAAGATGGTAGGCTTGGTTAGCCCGGACAGGGATCGATCGTTCGATCGTGCGGGTATCAGTAACGACTCCAACTCCTGAACCACGCGCGCCCTTCTTTATCTGATACTCAATATGGCTCACTTAGAGCTGCCAAGCTCTTGGTTGTATTTCCTGCATGCCAAATCTCACTGTCTATCCATACCATCATTGACGAATGATCCACATTAAATTCTCAATACATATATATGTTTTGTTTTGAATGATGGAAACCATTACCTAAAAAGTTTATTCAAAACTATCCTGCAGCTGACCTTGCCGGCGGCCAATAAGAGCAACTACAGCTAATCAATGATGGATAATTGCTAAAATGTTATATTTTACCACTATATTTCAGCAACTATAACCTGATCAATGAACTATAATGCTCTTAAATTAATGCAGGTGATATTTAGTAGATAAGGTCATTTGTCGATGTGAGACATTTGATTCGTGTCAGCAAAAAATCAAAATGTAGTGTAATTGACTGTAAATATCATCTACCATTGTTGGCTAATTGCTGTTAGGCGTTCTCTTTGGAGATGATGTGATTCATCCCACCACCTGACCTATTCGCTTTAAATGTTAGGCGCATTTGCTGCAGGTGACCTTCAAATTTTAAGAGCATCAGGTAATCAGCTTGGTGATAAGCAAGGAAGCGGCTGCACAACGAACGACCTAAGTACTCCCACCGAAGAGTGAAAATGTACGGTTGAAGGCAGTTTACGAACAAAATGAAGCCGTGAAGCAGATGATTCGAATTGAGAAATTTTTCTCGCGTTCTGTGAATGAGATCTCTACAGATAGCTGGGCAAGGCCTTCTCGTAAAGCTGAGTTCGGAGCACTGAAAATAGAAAAATAGCACTAAAAATATCATCATTACTTAAGCTCTCGAACTTGGCAAAAATGAGTCGTTTTTTTCTTTGAAGCACTAGACAATCAGACCCATGAGGCAGTAGAATCGATCATCAAAGTGTAGCTTATTGGAAGCCTCTAATAGGTAGAAACATACAGGTAGGTCTCCTATTTAGGGTACGGAGATGGTACAAAATCGGACGTACGTGTGTGGGGAAGTCCGTAAATTTCGGGCCGAAATCAAACCCCGTTCTTGGCCGTGGTTTGTTTCCCATATGAGGACATGTTGTCTTTCTTTAAGTTCTTTATTTCAGGCACTACTTTTTGAGCATGGAGAGTTTCATCTAGGTCCACTCTTATAGATGGACCAAGATGTTGCTCTCCTCCTACAAATAGTGCGCCTAGATGTTGCCCTCCAGACAAAATGCAAGCCTATTATACTAACATTTTATTAAATTATTAACCATCAGTCCACCACGAACTCGCCGCTCCGCTTGTATTCTGTTCAGTAAGGTAGCGGATGAGTATTTTGCCAGTGTCAGTGTCTTTATACTACCAGGTAGGTCTTTAACCCACCAGGGGTGGAAGGCTTGGTCAGTCTGAGCGAGGATCGATCGCTCGTCTGTGAAGATTCCAGTAGCATAGAATCTTCAGACCTTCACACTTTTTGACGTAAGCGTTTGACTAAGCCAAGAAGAGTCAGATTTGGGAAAACATCGTGGCCGGTGGTTTTTAGGGCCAAGGAAACCTCTCTTCCTCATCCCACCGGTTTCTACATCAGGGTGCCATTTCTACTTTGGTTAGTCGTATTATTCGTTCTCGTACTCTCGATTCCTCCCTTAGAAGTTTTGAGACGCATCACTATCTTGGAAGAAAGCGTGGAGCTGATGGAGGAGCTGGCAGCATTCTCTGACCTGTGCGGGCTTGACCCGAAGGAGCGTCGGCCAGAGGCTCGTTCGTGTGGCCGCCTTACCTTATGTATATTCAGAAGTTTGTGACTTTCCCTGGTTGTCTACTTCCAGACTGCCAGGTCCAGGGTTTGTTGCGTTTGCCCTATTCGCGACTCGCCTTTTTCTCATAGTCCCTTCTGATTCGCCGCTGCAACTTGAATCCGCTCTTGAACAATTGATTTCTCGAATTCCTTTCTTTTCCCCCAGGCTCTGACGAAGGCGGAATCGCCGAAACATCAGCGGAAGCAAACTTGTACCATCTTGTATGTATATGCAATGGTATCAGTCTGTAACATACTGCGATATCTAGGAATAGTTTTTGAATGAGTGACTTTTCAAACTCGCCTTGACTCTTCTAGACGGTTACGCCGAAACGTAGACCGGAGAAAAACTGTACATTCTAAGCTTGGCTTCTAACAGCATAAAATATACTTCTTCAATTCAACACATGCAGAACGCAGAAAAATTCTGACAAAGACGATCTCGGTCCAATATTCTCTAACAGACAGTAGAAAAGCTCGCCTCATACATACAATTAGATTTAATATAATTATAATTAGATTTTTCGGTTAAACACTGTCTATGTTCTCAGGTTCATTGTAGACTAATGACAAAGCAAAACCTTAGCTTCGAACCAACTACCGTAGTTTTGAGTCTTTCTCAGTCTACAGTACATATAAATGCTCTAACGCGATTGCTGTAGAAGTTTTGTATGTAGTTGATCCCAGTCGCTGAGTAGCGGTTCAGCTAAGCAAACAATTCAATACTGATATTTAGCTTGTGTGACGGCACTTCTTTGTGCAATTGTTTGCATTTTTACTAAAGGGTTTTTATAAACATCCTAGCTCAAAACTCTTTCAAGAAACCTTACTACTTTTTGGGAAAGTACTGAGGTGCTGTTTCCGAACCACAAACGTGCAGCACGCAATGACCTTTTCTTCGTGACCTTTGAAGCACTCGTGGTCATTGGTGACGATAAGACACTACAATCAACAGCAATCAGCATCTTTAAAGAGCAGTGGAGACAACAGGTGACCAGTAAGCAAACATCAGGGCTCGCACCATGGTCATAAATCGGCAATCACTGGTATGTGGCTCCACCAACTCGTGAAAAGGGGCCAATAGAACCATAACAGAAATGCGTAGATTTGCTTAGGCAACCATTGGTTTTTGAATCTTCATTCATACTTTCTATTAAACTTACTTCTATCCACTCATCGAACAGCTCAATTCCAATAGTGAAATTTTGGCAACAAGGAGGTTTTTGGAGCTATTCAGCTCAATATCGTGCAACAATCAAAATTTTGCGGAGAAGCTGACTGCTTCTCTGCAAAATTTGCGTCTGTTTAAGATGTCATCATTGCTAAAGGAACTAAAATAGAAAGGTCATGCTGATGGCCCGAAGCGACGGGAACAAGAGTGATCTGCTACAGACCTCGCCTTCAAATTTTCGTATTCCATTTTGTGGTTGGTTTTTTTCGTATGTCAGTTCTAATTTATCCTAACTCTGACATTTCGCAGTTTCGCTGTGTCCAGTCATTGGAAAAACCACTCCGGCCTCTTTCATGTCATAAAACACTCACCTCCCTAATTTCTAGCGAAGAATTAGCAAATGAAGCGAAAAGTTCAGAAGAAATGTACCGGGTGGGCGGCTAGGGAAATCGTGACTGCTGTCGTAAAAAACATAACTGCCAGAGCTGTACTTAAAGGCTCAGCTATTGCTTCATGGACTCTTCAGAAACCAAAAACCAGTCGTCATGATTTCTGAGAAAACGTCCACAACTAGAGTGACGTATTTTCTAAATTTGGCTAGTATCAGGAGTGATATGTATAACGATGTTACAAAAAGTGCTTTTAGATTAATTCACCAACAATCGCTCTTAAGGACTTTGCACTAGATGAGTGCCGGAAGAAAATGCTCTCCGGCTTGAAAGAAGTGGTGATCTGAGTGGATAAGAGGCTTATTTTTGAGGGGTGGCACTACGGCGAACATGACGACGTCCCGAGAAGGCAAGGACGGGTGTGATTTTTGTCTGAGTAGCGATTTCTGCAGATCATTTAGCAGAAGCATGAGCGCAAATATTTCTACTTTATCTCAAGCTTCACTTGCATAAGTTAGCCGAAATATGGTAGTCAATCTGGGCAGTAACAATAGCAGCCTTGTCTGCTCAGCTGAGGTATTCCGATAAACCTTTCTACTCTACCAACGATTAGAATCTGTTCCGTATCTCATGACTGGGCGGTAGCTTCAGTGTTTCTACAGGTTACCTGTGATAAAGAGTTCGTAGGGAGAAATGTCTCGATTCGATTGATTGTAGCCACTTGAGGTTTAGCAAAGACTTCAGGACCCTTAATTTTTTCATTTTTCATATTTTGTAGTTTATACCTGCTTTATTTTGTTGTGCACGTCTATAAATAAATAGATGGTCACTGACAGCAAACGGAGATCCCCTGCAGAAACCGTGCAGTTCTATTGGAAGTGGCATTTTGTCTGAGAAACGTGCTGCATATTGAGCTGAAAATGGTATCTGAACCATTGAGTGGGGGGGGGGGGCGAGGAGGCGTGCTTGATCAGTGATGTCTTCCGTGCAACGTCGATAAGCTCGTGGAGCTTTCGATGGAAATTCCTGGTCGACCACACCCAACACCCCTTCTAAAGCGCCATTGGTCAAGCTGTGTGGCGAGACTTGCGGCACCAGATGCCATTCTCCTCGTTTCACCGCATCTTTCAACTGTTTCCTTCAGTTTCCCGCTAAACTGTCACTTTCGGAGCTCGCCCGCTCATTAGGTTTATTTTGAGTTCTATTGAAATCTTTTCGAATCTTCAGATTCTAACTTCGACCTACAGTCATTAGCTGAAAGAAGACGAAAAAATGACTTGCTGATGGTGTACAAAATCATATTTGGCTCTACAGGTCCAACTACTGCCGAGCTATTTAGCTTAAGACCGTCACGCACGCGTGGGGGCACAATGAAGCTAGCAGTATCTAGGGCCAAAAAAACTAACAAAGTTCTTCTTTGAAAATAGAGCTAGTGCGGAATTTGACAAATTCAGCAAAAAGTATCACATTCCACCGCGGCTCCATATCTTCAGAAAATTGCTGGATAGCTACCTGAAGCGTTAGATTGTCAATAAACGTTTCCAGTTGAATTAGCGCATTATAACTTCCAGCTCATCACCTAGTTCTCGGTTCATATCGCCTCTTATGTTTTACTATTTTTACGTTCGATTGTTACTTCCAGTTCCCTACCTCAGTTTAGGTGTTCGGTCCATTTTCAGGTTCCACTCTTTTAATTGTTACTGTATTTATTACGGTTGTCCTTTTAAAATTATAGCACGTTATCGGCAAATTCGTCGCCTGTTATTTATGGTTCTGCTGGTTATGTGTTGAGGTCTGTATACCCACATGGACATCCATGTAATAAACATACATCAGACTTCGAGACGTCATCGAAAATTCACTGAGCTGCCTCATTTTGTGATATGAATCTTCGCGGGCTGCCGGTATTTATAGTAGATGTACATGCATGAGGCACCAAACTAATAGTAGTGGAAAGCTGATTTCGAATTCGATTAAAGTAAGTTATGATTACGGAGCTTTTCGTTTCCTGATTACAATATATCCCGAGGAGACTCCAAGAGCAGCGTTTGAAGGGCCGCAAACCAATTAGCGCTAGTTAGCGCTACTAGAGAGAGACTAGTCTGTAACTGGGTCATCGTTAACTGAAATAAGAAATCAACTTCAGTTTTGATTTTAGTTTAGATGGACGAATCGACTGAAATGTTCAATTTCTTGAATGACCCAATAGTAAAGAAAAGAACACTAAAAAGCGTTCTGGAACGTTTTTTGCTACAAAAGTTATGAGCAGTATTTCAAATCTTGTTTTGATGATGTTGATCGACATGTACATATTCCGCTGTATTACCACATTTTTTCAACTCCAACCGATAGCTAGCGCTGACAGTAAGAGCTATGCCTTTCACTGCCTGGGCATGATAACAATGCTTCCTGAATCAGAAATCTTCCCAACAGCTTTTGCTCTTTGAATTATTTAGCCATTCGCCTTTCTGTGGTGCTTCCTTAGTGTAGCTGTTTCACGGCTATTTCTAGCCAACGAACGAACGGTTCTTATCAACTGGAATCTTGGGAGACGGTATGTGGACTATCTTATCAGTATCCATTGAGCGCCCGTTGTTGCTCATGGCAGCTGCACGGTGGTACGGTTGCTTGTTTTGTTCAGCTTCAGCTGTGCACTCTTTACATTCTAATTGTTCGTATTTTTTCGCGTAACTCATTATAAATGCAGTTCGTTAAGAATTGTTCATTGCATTCGCAGGCTAGAAATAAGATAATTGATGGGAAAGGTTGCAATCCTCCCATCCTTCCCCCACCATTTAAGGGGACGCTCAGAATATGTAGAGGAAAGCCACAATGTGGTCGTTCGTCCTCGATGTCCCTATGTAGCTTTCCTATACGAGAAACTTGCTACTTCAATTTCTGACTTTACGGGGGTCAATCTATTCTTCTCCTTTGTATCTTCAACGAGAGTGCTGAAGGAATTCGCAGCACAAACCAAACCTCGCATTAACAGTACCGATCAAAATTATATGTCACCTTACATTTTTCAATACAAATAGTCGAAGCCAAGAGGAAATTTGGTCCAGTTGGTAGTATTAGTGACTTTGCTTGAAAATACGTAGATCTTTGCTGAAAAATTTAGAATTTTTTAAAAAATTTAAATGCGTTCTCATGTGCATTTTCGCGCGACTGTATCTCAAGATCCGTTGGACATGAAATCAGCTCAAGGTGAGACGTCGATAGAGCATGGTTGATTTGTCACAAAAGGTCACCATTGAGTTGTTCAGATTGTTTATAAACTATAGATTTTTGATCTAATATTTTTATGGCCAAGAAATGACGAAATTTTGAGACATACACAAATAGAAATCTCTATATCGTAGAGGGTTGACGAGAATACACAATGGTTTTCATAGAATAAGGTTTTTTATTATCGGTGCTTGTTGAAGTTTTACACAACGCTCATACATTTTCGAGAATTGCACTTACATAAACTGTCATATTCAAAAAAATCCGAGAAGGAATCAGCTTCACTTTTTTACTTCGAAGGGAACCTTCTTACCTTCTAACAGTGAGTTACAAAGAAAATGAGCATAACTGCTTTCTAGAAAAATTCATCTAATTTACACACGTTAAACATGTTGAAAATGCCACCACCAATCCCCTTACCATTGCAGCGTACGGTGGCGAGAAAGGCTATGAAAACGTAGGCGAAACCCAGAATATCATTGAATGCGTCGTTGATCATTTTGGAATGCTTGTATGTGTTCGGCTGTGGATGAGAAAAGTGGAAAAAAATATAAAAGCCCAATGTTGAATGCTTCCCGCCACCATACACTGCACAGGTAAGTGGGATTTAGGGGTAATATTTTCAACGTGTGTAAATTAGACGATTTTTTTTTGAAAAGCAATTGGATTCACTTTCTTTATAACTAACTGATTTATTTTACAGTTTTGTTCTCTAGACCGTTCCCTCCAATTGCATTGATGGAAAAAAGCCATGTACAGCACACAGAAGGATCTGAAAATTAGTTAAGGTTGGTTTTGCAGGTTTATTAAGCTTAAACAAAAAATAGCTCAAATAGAGTCTTAGAAGTCTCAACGATTGGTTCATGTTGAGCTCACAGAGCACAGCCGCAACCAAGACGAACTTTTCAAAAACGTGACACCCTCATGCAGTCGAAAGCTTGTAATTGCCAAAAATAGCACACTAAAAATAGCCGCTTATTATCTTAGTCGTTGTCCGAATCATTAATGGTTAATAATCCATCGCAAAGGCTCCTATCAGTTCGCGCCGGGAAATTTGTCGGCAGCCTTGATATAAAGCCGTACGGTGCCTACTGTATCGCGATACTGTGCGTGTCTTGCTAGAGATTACGGTAGGTGTACGTTGAAGTTGCGAACGCGATAGCCTGGGTGCCGATGTATTTGTGCTCTTTTTCTCTGCATTTATTAGCTACTTCTTCGGCACTCAGAGTGTTACAATCTTGAGTGATTTGTCTAGTGAGCTACTTGACAGCAAGTCGCTTGCATTGCACAAACAACAACTACACAACAAACATGCAAGGTGACAAGCCGCGCCCTCTCATCACTTCCTTGCATCCTCACTGCTCATACTATTCGCCCCATTTCTAATCCTTGCCTATATCTTTCGCCCTACATTTTTTCTATATCCCACATTTTGTTTGAGCACGCTAATGTGCAATAAATGAACAAATAAATAAACAAGCAAACAAACATACGGAATCGTCGTGGAGTTGCTGGAGTTGCCGAATGCTTCGTTCCTCATTTCTTAATTATTTTCCATTTCTTCGTGCACGACTTTGAGACCAAATGAACCAAGGTTTTCCGGTCGGCAGCAGCAAAATCCATGAAACAAACAGCAAGCACACTTCTACCCGAAACCATCCATTGTAAGGACCTCCACCCTACCTTGAGGAGATCTTAGGGCTCTAAACGTTTTTGAATGATTTTGAATACTAATTGTGATACATTACGTTGGAAGAATATAAAGCTACTTAGATTGATGTCCTATTTCCAGAATGCGGTGTAGTTTCACTAGGTAGAAGTAGAGGTAAAGGTGTCGGAGATGATCATTCTCCTGAGGATGTTCCATTGAAGTCGTAGAGCCATGGTAAATGCATATTTTGGCTCATACAGTGACTTGCGGGGTCGAGCCGCTATACCAAGTCAGCGTTTTTATCTTCGCAGAGAAAGTCTAGTACTAATTTAATCATTGTGTTACTTATGGTTCCTCTTCAGATCTAGTGTCTCCGACTATGGGTAGCGCATATAATCCTCTTCGCGTCTGCAGCACCTAAATTATTTTGTCAGTCCTCGAAACTTAACAAATTCCCAACTTAATAACCCAACCAAGATGGATAAGTGACAGCACATCTCTTTCCCGATGTAAAAAGATGCTTTTCAGCTGTGGTATGTGAACGCAGGAACTCTCTGACGAAAATTTAGTACGCCTCAAAGAGTCGCTGTCATTAGCCGGGATCGATCGCTTGACCGGCTATCGATAGCGCCCCCACAATCGAGCGGGCCCGAATGTATACTACAAATTGAAAATAGTTACAGTCATATATTTGGAGATGCTAGGTTATTCGCGAAACCCTGACATCGGACGGGAATCGAACCCGCATTTCTGTTTCCGTCAGACTGCACTAACCACAGTGCTACCGATGTACGTTACAAATCTCCTAGCATCTTTCTTAAGCCCGATCGGGCTGTTAGTATCGAGTTACAGTGATAGTTTGGTTTTGCATAAAGTCTGCTTACTTGACTGGGCTTCGATGCCGAAGGCATTACTGCGTGGGCAATTGATGGGCGTACAAAGTAGCACGAAGCATCGCCACGTAATAACGTCCTCGAGCTTATATGAGCTTCCTTTCCAGACCGATGATCTTCCGTTTCCTGTGACAAATATAGTTCTCACAAGGGACAAAATTAGCTCAATGATTTGCTGCCCACATTGATAAAACGAACTTAGTGATACTATTTTATAGTCATGTACCTGCTGAGAAAGGCTACATAGTCTAGCTCGAGACGTCATTTGGATTCTATCCTCAACACCGATGTTTGTCCACAGTTGATATCCTCGTTCACGTAACAGTAAATGTTTCTGGTTTCCGAACGCAAAACGTACCTCAAGATTTCGACGAATTCCATTTCCAAAATTGGCGCTTTGATTGCTTCCTACGCAAAGTTTGCAAATGTTTTCATGCCCATTTCAAGAATGATATCATATATCGGATCAGATGTCATGCGCTGAATATTCAGGAAAAGAAATGTTTGCTTGCGTGCAGCTAAAAAATGAAGAAGGGTGGGAGTCATTGGGAGTTATTCATGATCGTGCAACGGACACCTGTCCTGTTGGCGTGCCTGATGCGAGTCGCCGATCAAAAAGCACAGAAACTCGCCCCCACGTTAACGACTCAAAAGTTGGTGTTTGTTGACTTACGGTACACGCCGTGTCATTGACGATAATTTCATCGTTTTTCAACACGAATTACTTCCTTATGGAGGCATTTCGGTCCCGACCGAGCAATATTTATCACATCGTCTTCGATGTTTCAACTATGCTTTCCGATCTTATAAATTGGAACCTGCTAGTGGAACCCTTCGTTCCCAGGTCCCTCACCAAATTAGGGTTTTCTGATTGGTTAATTTATACTACCCGTTTTTATATGATCTTCAAAACGCTTGCCTGTAGACAGTGAAAGTAGAACATACAAAGCCTCTTGCTCCAATTCATAATCCGTTGAAATAATTTTTGATTTTTTATATTTTTTCTGAAAATTTTACGTTTTCTGGTTTTGCTAAACAGTTTTAGTTTCTTGAGGAGCTGAGATCACCGAAAAACTTCCGTTACTTATTCTATTCCCTATTCATATTCTAAGAAGCGCTGTCATATGACGAACAAATACAAATGTGGATATTTGAAAAAGACCAAAAAATCACATTAAATCACGAGACGGGAGAAGGTTACTAACTGACAGAAATTATTGACACCATTTCGAAATAGAGCCATAATCCATCTAGTAACAGCTCTACAACATTTCACATTTGGGAATATTTTGAATTCTCATCAGCTTCTAGTAAAATTGTGATGGTATAATAACATTTTTGTCACCTTAAGCATTGTCGGATGATTCCCATACTTTGTAACTTCTGCGAACCGGCTTCCTGTTTCGTTTCAAAAATTTTAAAGAGTTCGAAGTTTGCTATATGGCCCACTTCTTCAGCACAGCACCTTCTAGGCGGGTGAAAAGCATCTTGTGAAGTACGGTAGTGCGTTTTGTTATACTCGCGGGGAGAGTAGTGACCGTAGATTCACCACCTGATTGGGGTCCAGATTGAACAGTGACATTTTAGGAATTTGTGGAAAGGCTAATCTCTTTGAGCGTGTCAATCAAATGTCAATCAAACAATCAAATGGCGAATAATTAGAAAATACAGTGCAATTAGTCTGTATGACATTAACTCCGCTCATCTTTTGAAGGGCGGAGCATTTGTTGTGTTATTTTCAGAACTCATCGTCTAGTTCGCTGCTTTTGCACTAGCAGTCGTGTCCTCCTTCGCAGTCGCTTCCTCATTTTCTGAACTACGTAAGCAGATCCACCATCAGCGAAAAGTTTTTTCTTTGCAAAGATATTCCTGGAAAAATGTGTGCGCTCAAGGAAGCCTTGCAGCGGTGACGACAAACTCTGCGGGACTTCGCGGATCATCCGGCCGCACTTCTTACTCTGGACTTTGACTTTGTCTTATCGTCGGTTGCTGAGCTGCACCTGACTCTTTTGTCTTAAACAAGAATGGATAGACGACGGGTGCATCCCGATTGGCTGGAAACAACTGCTACCTATGGTCATGTCAGCTTTTCCATCACAAAGATGATAACTTCTCTATTTCGGTGACCCTCTCGATACACTATTTAATTTTGAGAGGGCACTTCCCCCTCGAAATTTTTAGCCTGGGGCTATCCTAAAGTTATATGGTACCCATGTTGTCTGTTGCTTCTTGGATTTCTCTGGCCGCTCTGTGGATCAAGCTTGCTCTTAAAAAAAAGAGTGCTGTGTGGGTTGGCGTGTGTTTGGTCCGGGACCGAAATATCGCGTCGAGCCCACCTCTTATTCGGCATGGTTAGGAAGCAAACTCTACATATAGCTGCACGTGATAGTGATAAATTGAGTGAAGCCGAATAGCCAAGAGGTACAAGTTTATTTGGCTAACGTTTCGGCGAGTCCGCCTTCGTCAGAGCCTGGAAGAGAAAAGAGGAGTTTGTGAGAACATTCGCTCAAGACCAATTTCAAATTTCAGCGGTGAATAAGAATGCACCAAGAGAGAAAGACGAATCGCGGATAGGGTACACACAACCAGACCTGGGCAAGTAGGACAACATTGCAAACCACAAGTTACCAGCAATACATAAGGTAATGTGGCCACCCTAACGAGCCTCTGGCCGACTGTCCTTCGGGTCAAGCCCGCACAGGTCAGCGAATGCTGCCAGCACCTGTGTCACCTCCACGCGTACTTCAAAACTCTACATAGTTGTTCACACCAAATCAGTGGAACAGATAAGCATATCGGTGTCCTACTGTGAAACTCAGGCCATACATTCGACCTGCATTCTTGTCAGAGTGCGATTTCCCCTTTTACTCCCTTCGTATCGCCTGGCGATCCATGGTAAGGTAGCGTCGTATACTGTAACCCATCTTTCTCTGCGTGTGCTCGCTTGTTCACAAATTGCTGTGGGACCTGATGGTCTTAGATCAAGAATCCGAGGTTGGCAGTTTTTTGTACTGCTGTGACGAACGAGGTTACTAAGTGGATAAATTTTATTGATGGTCTAATATTTCGACCTGTCCGTCGTCGTCTGAGGCCCCGTGATCCTCCGTCGAAACATATAACATCATGCACAGGTTTCAAGAGGAGAGAACTTGAAGAATTTCGAGGTTAGATTTACTTTCTTTCTCTTTCTTTCTGACCTTGAAGAATCTGAATCCGCCGCAACGTAAGCCGATTGAAGATCAAAATCACCCTCTTGTTGACTTTCAAGAAACAACCTGCATATGCAGAATAAATGATGAACATAATAATGATGTTTTCCAAGTTCTCTCTTCTTGCAATCTCGGTATGATGTAAGACTTCTTAAAAGCTGTGCTGCCAAACGAGGTAAGGTCAATGGAGGTGGTTCGTGGGTTGTCTCCGCCCACATGCCTCATTCGCAACTGATCTCGTAGTCTTTGCAAGCCTCCTACTACTTTACGATACGTGAATGAAGTGTGATCTCGTAGTCGATCTACCGTACTAACCTCGTTCGGCACAGCAGCGTTCAAGAATAATAATAATGATAATAATGATAGTCGACGTGGAGTTAATGCGATACTGTGGTCCCACACTCGCCAACTCGCACAACGCACGAAGCGTCAGCCAGTTGAAAGAGCTCACCGGACTCGTCCCGAGCTACAGTACGAAAGCAAACAGCAGACAAGGTTTATTTGACGTCGTACCTGAAGAATCAGAAAACATTCGTGACGTTGACGTTAGCTATAACAGAACTATGTACTTTTATTCTGCTCCTACTACTAAGGATAGTATGAATAGTGCCTTCGCTCTAACGAACACTATTGTTGGACGGTACTGTAATACGCAAGTCATGTACGTTTCCTCACATTCGTCACTGGTCCGGTAAGAGGAAGCGGGTGGCGGCTCGTACGGTCGACATCTACCAGGTTCAGTAGCATTTACTCAGAAGCTGGGGCAATTTCGTACCGACTTACGATGAATTGTTGAGCAGCACTTCGCTGGCCATTTCCCTTGCTTTCCCTGTATGTCCGTCCATACATTCATGTTACTCGTTCTTCTTCAGTTCTAAAAACATTGAGTAGCGACCGTATCTATTATTTTCAAGGCTTTTTATCGAACCCAATCCACCGATGCTCGGTGAACCACCTCGGCACCAATCAAAGAGTAGTCGCCCTTTACTGCTTCCCAATGGAGTTCATTCGTATAAAGAAAAGATGTGCTTCTCTCTGTCCAATATCGTCCTTCAATTTACCATTTCCCGAGAAGACGAAAAGGGTCGAAACTAAACCCTAAGGTGGTACATTAATCAGGGTCGACAGCTTGATCATTGCGAAGTTACCTGAATAAACTTTTCACTTTGTCGCCATTGCCATCACATCCTTCCTTGTGAATACTGTCCTTACTTTCGAAACTATGTCACTTCCCCTTCCTTCCTTTTCTTCGAACTAACTTACCTGGGCCCAGATTCACGAACGGGCGAGCGGTCTCCTAAACCTCGGCGCAGCCAGAACCAGACGGCAGAGTAGATGAGAGATCACGTTTAACATAGGAAGTTTAGGATACGTAGAGAAAGGTGCGCGCCGTTCGGGGTATATCTCTGGGTTTAGCGTAGGTTTACCAATGATGAATGTGGGCCCTGGAGTTGATAAATCTTGCAAACCTAACTCTATCGAAGAGCTGCACACCAGATACGTCATTTACCCACGCTCTGTAACAATTCTTGTCCTTTTCTGCTTTCTCCTCTACACCTAATTAGACTTCATTTCCGGTTCATTCCCTCTTTAGGCTGCGGGGTACGTGTTGTTAATGTTTTCTGACCATGCCGTGTGATTCGCGTGTACCTATAAATAGAGGAATAAATTGGGTACTAGAATCCTGTCGTCGCTACATCTCACCTTCAGTAAAAGTCCTCTTACACTAGAACCCAACTGTTTCATTCTGACCGTGCGCTAGCCGCGTATGAAATCTTCCATTTTCTTTTTTGGATAATTCATTACACAAGAATGCTTATGTGAAATATAAGACATAATTTCCGAAGAAAATTGTGATAGCCCAGTTTGAACAAAATCAAACAAACAACGATGCAGTCACAGAGTGAAAGGAAAAAAATTGACGAAAAACACAAATATTCATTATGATCTGCCAACTGCAAAAGTTGACTTTCAGCGAATCTTTTCTTGCACCGGAGCATATCTGCTTTTTCTTCCGTCCGTATCTTTTTGTGGAAAGGAAAAATAAGAGTTATCGGGATCCGTCAACATTTTTTTTCGCACCTGCAGCTGAAGCTCACTTCTCGAGAAGATTTTCTACCAGTGGAAGCCTTTGCTTCAAAAAGAAAAATGACGAGATGTCGAGCAATATTGTAATATGTCCACCCTTGCCATATATTTAGGCATCCTAATGTTAGCAGCATGGGATAATGTGTCTAGCTGAGAATGACGGAAAATGTAATGATGATTGAGATTATCTTTCACAGCTAACTTACTTCCTAGGGACCCGCGTGGTACAGTGGCAAGACGCGCTACTGACACCCGCACGGTCGATCGATCCTCACCCAGGCCAACAAAGCCTTCCATCCCTCCGGGATCGGAATATTGGTACCATACTTGCCTGGGAAGGTAAAAACACTGACTTGATATAGTGGGTGGCCCCGAAAGTCATTGTATAGAGCAAATACGCATTCACCAAGCCTGAACGATTTTGAATAGAACACGAAAACGCGTCCTTTGAGACTGATCAACGCCGGCACTTTTACCCTTTACCACCTTCAACTTTCTTCCTACTCTACGATCCTATGTGCTCTCAGTACTTATTTCTAGCGTCCTTCTGCTCTGATGTGTGAATACTGCGAGGAGGCGCTGAAAGAACCTCGTGCTATCATAGCATGGAGATTCGATAAATATCCACTGTTGGTGTTGTAGTCCTGCATCGTTCCGCTAGAACCCTAACCGTTCAGAAACACCATTCTTTAACTCTAATTAACCATCGTTGACTAGTCTAGTTTCATGAATGGAACAGAGCGGCATAATGACGTTAAGGTCGCTGGTTGATGATTCTGCGCTCAGAAATTCAGACCTATTCCACTTTCTGTGCCTCGAATGCAGTTTCATCTCAAATGTAAATAATAAGTAGCGACTGTAATCAAATCTGTGGTTCATGCGCCAGCGAAAGCTTAAGTAGAGCTACAGTAGTCTCAAGAGCAGTGAAACAGCAGTATCTACATTTATTGTATTTCATTTTAATATTCAGCACTGGAAAAACATTTAAGAATAAGAATTTAAGAATATTAGGTAGGTAAGTTGGCGTGTCACAAAAACTTTTAACACAGCTGTACAGTTTTGTAACCAATGCAGCGTCAATTGCAGCAACATAGAGGCAATGGTGAACGTAAAGCGGTCATTGTTGATCAGTAGTAACTACATTTATTGTATTTCATTTTAAAGAGCACATAAGTGCACATGGTCCTGAAAGCAGTGACTTTGACAGCGGTCGTGTTCTCGCTTTCGTCTCACTTGATTCCCCAATTTTAGGTTCTCGATGGGCAAAAATCGGTAAGTTTTGCGCAAGCAAATGTCAAAATTTTTGTTTTTATGCGACCCAAACCCTCGAAAGTTCAACAATAATTTCAAGCGTAATGCAGATTCTAAATATGTTCTACATACACAGATCCTATAGGTATGTGCTATGTGCTTTTTCCAATATTGGCCTATGTAGGTGTGAGGCGATATTAAGTTGTCTAACAGCAAGACGATTAGCCAAGAAAACATCTGTTTTCCGGCTGATTTGCAGTTCCAAATGCCGCCTTTTTGTGAAGGACGTATTGGAGTTCATCATTAGCGAGAATTAATGTACAGTTTAGCGTGGGATTGGGGCATTGCAGCGAATTTGACATTTTCCCACATTATCCTTTGGGACCTAACACGTAAATTAGGTTAGTTCATAGTCATCAGCGCTTTTTTGAAAGTTTTCAATCAATTTAAGCAAACCCTTCGGAGTCAGGAAACGATGTGTTGTGATGGTATGGGACAGTTGTGTGCTCCGTCGCTTTTCGCTTTTCCAGTCCACGGTGCTAAAGCTCTTGCCACAATCTTATCGTTTCGTCGTTTTTTGGCAAATTGGACCACCTCCTTTCAAATGACAGAAGGAAACTGCACAACGGTGATTCTGCTGGTTGTTCTTCACAACCGTATAGGTGCTCCTGAGAATCATTGACCTCCCATGTTATCGGCAGATGTGTGGTCGCTTATCTGAGGTCTCTTGAGCGGAAAGACAAAGTACATTGCAATTACCATAGTTTTTATCACCATGTTATAAAAACTACAATTTCCGCTCCCATTTTCCTCGTTTCTTTTTTGAGTGGCAATCGCTCATCTGTATGATGAAAATCAGTGAGCACACTTCAAAGATTCTCATTCTCGTTTGCCAAACAACACATGCGTACCGTCTTTGGTCATCAAAAGGGCATCAGAATATGCAACAGTTAAAGATGGAAAAAGGAAGAGGTTGAATGTCCACGACAGTCCAATCAGAGTGCTTCAGGGCATTTGCGGTCCATTCAAAATCATAAACGCATAGTGATTACTTATTTTACTTATAAATGAAGCATCGTTTCCCGACCCCGGAGTGTTTGCTTCAATTGATTGAGATTTTCAAAAAAAGCGCTAATGACTATGAACTAACCTAATTTACCACGTGCAAATGCCGAATAGTGTTAGCTCCCAAAGGATAATGTGGGAAAATGTCAAATTCGCTGCAATGCCCCAATCCCACGCTAAACTGTACATTAATTCTCGCTAATGATGAACTCCCAATAAGTCCTTCACAAAAAGGCGGCATTCGGAACTACAAATCAGCCGGAAAACAGATGTTTTGTTGGCTAATCGTCTTGCTGTTAGACAAGTTAATATCACTTCACACCTACATAGGCCAATTTCGGAAAAAGAGCACATCTCATAGCACCTACCTATAGGATCTGTGTATGTAGAACATATTTAGAATCTGCATTACGCTTGAAATTATTGTTGAACTTTCGAGGGTTTTTGTCACAAAAAATTTGACATTTGCTTGCGCAAAACATACCGATTTTGGCCTATCGAGAACCTAAAATTGGGGAAATCAAGTGAAACGAGAGCGAGAACACGACCGCTGTCAAAGTCAATGCTTTCAGGACCATGTGCACTTATGTGCTCTTTTATCTCTGCCTCCTTTATAACTTGTCGATGCGTAGTTCTTGATAAGCTTCAGCATGGGATTGTTTTTGTGAACATTGGTCACAGAAGTCTATTACGATACGGCACATACGAATCTATTAGATTCAGTAAATCGCACTCCCGCAGAAGGATAACTTTTTCAAAAGTCCGAACGAATCAAGCATAATCATACTTCTTCTGTCTGTGGAAATGATTTGCTAAAAAGCGACCGTCGAACAATCAGCTCGTATTCTAAACGACTTCCACCTACAAAAGAAAGAAGCCATCAACTATTGCTGCTGTGATGGCCTTTGTATCCCGTTACAGCACGAGGAAATTGTCAGGGTAGTGAATTTAATGACAATGCCGCCTATTTTAATGGTTTTCTATTAAACTTCTACCAAAGAAGATACAAGTGGTCACAAATTTTCTTTGCATGTGCGCCATTTATTAGGCTGAGTTATAAGAAACCAGACATTGGCAAGTGTTCGTATTCAAGATCAACGAGGCACAGGAAGAAAACCTGTGCGTTACCAGTCGAAAGATGGAAAAAAGCGCTAGAAATTCGCTATTCGGTAAAGTGGATAACTATTACAATGGCTCATTTCACCACAATCGCTTATGGGCAAAGTCACGTTTCCTCTTTTTATTTTCTATATTTCTATCTTTCTTTTCCGGAATGATCCCTGAGTGCATAGGTTGTTCATAGAAGAGTGTACCCGTTCAAAGCACCGTCTGCTCTTGTTTCTCAGCGTTCACTATTGGCGACTACACCATCGAGAACAAGGCCCGACGGAGGCAGATCCATGAGCCAGTTCCAAACCTTTCGCGTGTTATCAGGCACCCTTGGTGCTCCTCAGGTACCGGTGATTCGTGGATTAAAGTCGGTTAGAAAACTCGGTCCACGGATAGTCGACGCATTGGTCCTGCGATAAATTTCCGATTACTCATGATTCAATCACTACAATTTCCGCTTGTTTACGAATTTTATTTAAACTCATTCAAAGTTCACCAAGTACAACATTACATTACATTACGTTATACAGTATAGCATTAGCGATTCTACTCGATTCGAGAATAGTGCAAAGACGATTGCATAATTGCTTTGTCCTGTCGTTTAGAACAATTCGCTTAGTGGCATTTTGTGACTACACAACATCAATCGAAATTTTATTACAACTTAACAGCGATGCTTATTATGGCAGCTCATTCGCTTTTCTCAATTTCTTCTGTCTCCATAATGGGTTGTCTGGAGCGAATAATTTACCTCAATTCACTTTTCGATAGAATCTTAAGTCTGTCTGATTCTTAAGTTTAATGAGACTACGCCATTTACGCCGCACTCCAGCTATGTACATACATCTGAGATTTTCCACCCTCTCATCGTACATTTTTCACATTTTAGCAATCTAAATTTATTTCTTAAGGTCGAAATTGAGTTATATGTGAAACATTGCTGTACCACTACGTATTTGTCGCCTCTGTGTTTGTGTTTGTTTGATTCCAACTCATTCCGGGAAACCTTTACTCCGTGTGATTCTGAGGCGATTGGAACAAATGGTATTCTGTGAGTGTCGCATCTGACTTGCGACCTTCATGTGTATATACCACCACTGTTGTGCCGCTGCGTTATAGATAAGGCAGAAAAATTGACCACATTGAAGTTCTTTTTGCTTTTTTTAAAGATCCCACAAAATCTGTAGAAGTCCCAGTAAACGACATGTGACGCATATGGTGGGTACCTCTTTTGTCCTGCACAGTACAGCAAAGGTGGTTTCAAAAACGCCGGAGTCGAGAAGAGCAGGCGAAACGGCTAAAGTGGACCTTCCGGAGCTGGCTCAGATGGATCTCCGGGTTGTTTTCATGAATTGGCGGAGAAAATCGAGTGCCATCAACATACATACATTAGCTGGTCACTTCCGAGGCCATAGAAAGACAGGGAGTCCGGGGCTCATGAATGCAGCATGTCTAGAACGAATTTCCAAAATTTATCTGACAGATGGCAAAACGTTGATAACGACGGTGTGTAGGTTCACGAGATGTCGAATGGAATAAAAGGGAGAATGATTTTGGAAAACCTGACAGAAGTAGCGGAGAACTTTCCCTTCAATCTAATTATTATAAGGGTGGTTTTTCGATCGACACAATATGGAAAATGAAACGTCAAACACCAGTTTACGAAGCGAAGTATTATGTCATCAGAGGCGGGATTTTCAGAAATGCTCACTGAACACCATTCATAGACAGCTAGCGGACTGACTGGCTATTCTCGCTCATCGACTTCAACCGTCTCATCTGATATAACGACGGATATACAGTAGCGGTTAGAAGATATAACATCTTACATTTTTGTGCACAAATGGCTGAAACTGAGTTCTAATATCTACAAAAAAACGCTTTTAAAAAATAGAGAAATAATAGACGAATATTAAATGGGAAGTAAACGATATTTAGTATGATTATAATAGCATTCATTCCAGAAAACCTTGTTTTACAAAATACGAAGACACAGTGCATTTTCATCACACGTAGAAAATGCCTTTCGAAGCATGCCTTCAAAATTTCACCTATTATTGACAATGAAGAGCTGATGTAGAGGAACTTTCTAATACCAATTACATATAAATTAGTATAATTATAACAGCACTTATTTTGTGACTGCAAATAATCAACAAAAGAAAAATCAAACATCAAATCATGCATGCTTCTGTAGCCTATTCTAACGAATGGGTTTTGCTCTACCCCTCAGACTGGGTAGAAACTCAGCGGTTATTATTTCCAAATTTACATTTTCATATAGTTTCGTTTAGAATTGCATATGAAATAATTCGTGAGAAAATCCAGAATCTGGAACAGGTTGTGTTTTAGAGTAAACTGTCAATATTGTCAAATAGATTGGCATTCTTACTGATTTGAGTAGTATAGTCGCAGAATTGTAATGTGACCTATCATTTTGACCGTTGCTCCCGTGATAGGCTCTGCTGGTAGTATTGCTTGCATCATTTCGTGCTCACCTCACGATTACCTGTGAAAGCTAATACTGACGGATTAATTCCATTCAACGTGAGTGGTAATTGTGAGGATTGGAGAAGAAGCCTCATAGCGGAGGCGGCCGCTACCAACGCCAAGCTTATCCCTCTCAGTCAGTGGTTCTCTGTTCAGCAGCCGAGCTGAAGACGACTCATCCGCTGTGCTGCGCTGTGTGAGCGAAGCAAATCGCAGCATAATCCGTTTAGAATGACTGAACACGCGGCTGTAGTGGCCTGGCTGTAGGCCTCTTCCGCGTTCTGTCGCCAACAGATTCCTTTGAATATGTTCCTTCTACAAATTCACCTCCACTATGTCATGCGTCTTCACTTCCATGCTTGTCAAGATGTTTAATTATCTGTCGGTACGGTTGCTCCTCCTGGTTCTTCGTGGGACACTATTTCCTCATAATCAAATTTAATGCCTCTATTACAGACAAACAGAACATCAGCTATCGACAACTGAACAAGTAAATAGTTAAAGGTAAAAGTGCCAGTGTTGATCAGTCGCCTCCGGTCGCGCCGCCGCATTCGTGTTCAATTCAGAGTCGTAGTCGCATGGTGAATGCGCATTTGGCCTATACAATGACTTACGGAGCCCAGCATCTATACAAAATCAGTGTCTTTACCTTCCCAATTTACCCGACCCCGGAGGGACGGAAGCTGCTTAGCCGTGGCGAGGATCGATCGCTCAATCGTGCGGGTGTCAGCAGCGCAATACCGCTCATAACTACTGTCCGAAAACACGTCGCCGACGCGCTTCGACGGATTTGAGCGTCAGAATCCCTACCCGTAGACTATTTGGAAATTGGAACTGAGGCAACTTCAGAATAAAATTAGGCGCGGTTCTGAACACAGCGTCAAGAAACAATTCGAGCGGTACCATCCAGCTTCCAAATAGTCCGTGTTAAAGATTCTGACGCTTAAATCCGTCCAAGCACGTCGGCGACGCGTTTTGGGACACTAGTTATGAGCG